>JBBGZY010001334.1:0-1200000 GCA_037952925.1 Lithobates clamitans | reverse complement strand
GGTGGTGAGCTGCTGTTTGAGCAGAAATCAAGCGACAAAATGCTCAAGTCAGGCATTTCTATTGAAATCTATAGGGCCAAAAATGTAAAGAAGCTTGTGCACTTTTTTGAGTGACAGGCGTTTTGCTTTAGGTGACCGAACGCTCAGATGTGAAGAGGGGCCATTGAAATGAATGGGGTTTGGCTTGTTGAGTGTTTTAGAGCTACAAGCTGCAAGCAGAAAATTGCTCAGGTGTGAACGAAGATGGCATGACATGTCTCTGGGCTGTGGTGAAGAACACCTCCTCAGACTACATTTCCCAGGTTATATTGCTCGTCTTTGAGGTTTAATGGACAGTCTGCTGGTTATCCCTCCTGGTAGATCAAACACCTCCCACCACCCGTAGTTGCTACTTCAGTGGCAGGGGCGGACTGACAACTCATGGGGCCCCCGGGCAATAGGAGATTATGGGGCCCCAGGCAATCAGAGATTATGGGGCCACATAGTATACACACACACAGTATACACATACATGTACACACAGTATACACAGACATGTTTCTATTGGCTGTCCCTGGTCCATACTGTCTATTGGCTGTCCCTGGTCCATATTGTCCCTGGTTTTACTGAGGCTGGCAACCCTGATGGGGGCCCCCTAGTAGCCCAGGGCCCTCGGGCAGTGCCCGAGTGGCTCAATGGTCAGTCCGCCCCTGTTCAGTGGTAGTCTAAACATTTGGATGCAGCTTAATAGCCCATCTGGGCAGGAAGGGGACATGGAAAGTTGCTGGCAGATCCCGACTCTTAGCTGCATTTCAGGCTGTATGTATGTATGGGAACACTCCTTGGTAACAAAGTCAAAATGTATTTTGTTCTGCCTTCCATGTCCTTCAAAAACAAACATGGCAAAACTTTTTTTTTTCTGTTAATTTTTAATAGGCTAGGTAAGGGTTAAAACCCATTGCTGTTTTGGAGAAGTAACAGGAAATTAGAGAAAATCTCTCCAAAGTGCATGGAATTCCCATCGTAGAGCATTGTCATAGAAACCGTTGTCTCCATTGGAGGATGTTCCCTCACCTTTTGCTCCTTGACAGTTTTAGATTTCCCCTCACGTTGCATCTCTATGACCATGGCCACAAGTACAAATAGGGGGATGAATTTCCCTTATGGGCACACAGACAGCAATAAGAACCTGAAAAATGGTCTAACCCTTCCCTGTGTTTGAGTTGCATTGAAAAGCACAAGCTGAACACAGACTTTAAAAACAGTTGCTGTTTGTGGCCTGTTCACACCACACTAGTGCATTAAGGAAAAATGTAGGCATTCTGCAGTTATAGGCAGTGCATGCACAAAATTGCCTGTCAAAATATATATATAAAAAAAGTTAGTATTTTGATCCTTGGCCTGTACAGAAAAAACACATTTAAAAAATGCAGTTTAAGGCTGGATTCACATCTATGCATTTTTAGTGCTTTTTGCATTTTGCAGATTTGCACTACAGAACGTGTTCCATAAGAAACCATGCTGAATGGACTGTAGTGCACATCTGCAAAATGCAAAAAGCACTAAAAATGCATAGGTGTGAATCTAGCCTTATGCTCTACTCTGCTACAAGCAGTGGGCAGTCCCCTCTGCCTCATCATGTACAATGCAGGGCTATTAATCCAGCATTGTATGGGAAGGAGGTGGCCCACCAGGGCTGGGACAAGGGGTGGGCAGAAGGGACGACAGGAGTAGTGACATCGGCATCACTACTTCTGTCAGCCCAGCGCTGGAAGCGGCAAGGAGAGGAACAGAGAGCCGGAAAAAGGTGTGGGCAGTGTTCTCTCCCCCTCCTAAGCTCGTACATAACGGAGGGGATGCAATTTGGCATCTTTGCCCTGAGCACCAGGTGATCTTGTCCCGGCACTGGTGACCACCAGCTGGAGTGCCTTAGAGAAGAGGCTGCAGGGGATCCTTTGCACAGATGGAGGGAGTCTGCCAGAGCAAGCAGATAGGTATTATACCTTATTACTGTAAAAGAGCATTTAACCCTTGTAGCGAGGGGTGGTTCTAGTGCTAAGGTGTTCGTTTATTGTGTGTGTCCAGTGTTGGACTTAAACAAGAGCTATCATTTGTTTTGTTTTCTCATGGTTTGTCAAAAATTGCTAGGTGCTTCCTAAGCCTAGCTATGAGGTTGGACTGGGAATACTAACCCCCCCCCCCAATCCCCTGTGTTAGCCCCACAATATAGCTAGGAGGGAGACCACTGCTTGTCTTGGGTCAGAGATCCCATGACAAGCGGCGGCAAGAGCAATGCAGAGGAATGGGAGGCTGACATGCTCCCTCCTTTTTTTTATCCAGGTCAAGTGCTAGGCACTGAGAAAAGCGGCTGTTATGAAGCAGCCGCCTTCTTCCTAGCTATGTTGTCGGATGGCTGTAGGCAGAGAGGGGCACCCAATCTGACCTCATAGCTAGGACTAACTATACAAACTACTACATGTACTTTGTCCCATGGGGGACAGAAAAGAATTAGTTATAGATCTTTTTTAAGCTCTGCATCTCTAAATCAATCCCCCTAGCTACTAACATGCCTTTTTTATGGCAGAGATTACTAAGGCCAAAGCTGTCTGACTTATGAGCCATCAGCTTGGCTTTATGGTCTCTGTACTGTGGGAGCAGCAAAATGGTGGCACCCAACAGGGAAATAACTGGGACTCTGGGGAGAGATGGGCATAACGTTTTTCATCACGGGTTATGTCTTGGTAAGCTGTTTTATAAGATGACTATTTCATTATTGGCATCGGTTTCTACCAAAATTGGCAAAAGAAAGGGTTACTTTTTGGTTAAAGAGGAACTTTCAAAATTCCAACAAAAGTCACTTTTAGGAATTTTTACAAATGACAATATGTTAAGTGGAAATAAGAGGTTCCTCCACCTGGGGGAAGCAAAGAATAAAAATGCATTTTATTGTGTACTTAATACAAATGCTTAGGACCTTCCTGCATGTTATGCGGGTGGCTAAAAGCATTCCAGGAAGTAAAGGCTGATGGCTTCACCTGCCCTTAGTAAAAATGGCCATCAGGATCAGAGCAGTAGGGAAGAAATAAGGTATGCAAAGCAATAAAAGGCATCCATTTCAATAAAGATCAGTTCCCATTCAATATAATGCATTTTAATTCTTTGCTTCCGCATGGTGGAGGGTGGATCACTGTCAACCTCTTCTTACCACTGGTGTGCAGGTCGCTTCTTCCACTCCTTTGCGTTTCAACCTGAATCAGCTGTACCAATTATGTACACAATGGTAGACAGTAGAGATTTCACTTTGGATTTTTAACTTTATGGGAAGAAATAAAAATGGGCAAACGGGCAGGTTTTTTTAATGCAGAAGAGAACTGCTTTGTCTCCTCTGCATTAAAGTTACTTACCTGCCTGCCCTTGTACAGTGATCTGCACAGGCGCAGCTCATTGTATAATCTTGTGAAAGCCAAAGCTGGTGAGAATCTCTGATTCTTCTCAGCTGAGAAACTTTACCCATCCACACAGTTCGTGCACACATTGTACAGTTCCACTGCAACCACTTAGGCCTCTTTCATACAGGTGTACCGAACCATACACCTGTGTGAAGAGCCATCTTTAGCTCTCCAGAATACACCGGTATTATATGCCTATTGAAATCAATGACAGGCAACTGCCAGCACAGACCTCCATGCGCATCCTGGAGTGTATACCTGTGCGGGTCTGATGTACGGATGAGAATGCAGTCTGAGGCCTTTTAATGAGTGGTTAAAATTTAGTGACTCTGGCGCTGTACACGGACAGTTTGTGTCCAGATACAAACTGGCTTCAACTAATCCAGTGTGTATACAGCCATAGCCCAGAGTGCTATTGTGTACAGATGGGGCATAGCTGAAGGTCTGTGTCGCTGAATTCCAAGTGTTTTGTAGCTCAGTCGCTGAGCTATGGACTTTGCAGCATTTAGAGCCACAGAATCTTCAGTAGCCACTCATGTTATCCAATGCAGCAGCTGATGACCATGACCAGCTCCATGTTAGCTTTCACCTGTGGAAAAGGACTTTGGGGTCCTAGGTCTTGGCCTCAACTTTGGGGACCTTTACACCCCAACAATGTATAGATGCCCCTGAGTGCTTACACTGGAGATGCACTGAATGACTCCTCCATTCTGAGCCAGAGAGAGTACATGAGTACAATAGAGATGATGCCTTGAAGTGAACAATCCTTGTACCATTTTTAGAGCGAGGTGTCCTAATGAACAGCCATTTAGGAGTTAACCTTTAAAAGGTGGATTTCAGGGCCAAAGAAAATCTTTACCCTTAGCCCTCATGCACACAGGCTGTTAAAAAAACGTTATGAAAACGCCAGTATCTTTGCAGTGATTTTTTAAAACTTTTTTCAGCGTTTTTGCAATAGCGTTTTTGAGCGTTTTTCCGCGTTAGCGTTTTTGAGCGTTTTTTTTTTTTTCAATGGATCAAAAACGCTAAAAAACGTTGGTGAATGACGTTTTTGAGCGTTTTTCAGCGTTAGAGCGTTTTTACAGCTGAAAAA
Organism: Lithobates clamitans; assembly: GCA_037952925.1. Classification (NCBI taxonomy): domain Eukaryota; kingdom Metazoa; phylum Chordata; class Amphibia; order Anura; family Ranidae; genus Lithobates; species Lithobates clamitans. Next base: position 1,195,479 of record JBBGZY010001334.1, on the reverse strand, counting down.
CGTCTTTCAGAACCCACTGGTCCTGGGTTTTTTTTACAGCTTAAAAACGCCTATGCCACTTGCAGCTCAAAAACGCCTAGGTGGGCATGAAGCCATAGGCTAACATAGACAGGCCTTTTTAAGCTGCAAAAAAAGCTCAAAAAAGCAGCTGTAAAAACGTCCGTGTGCATGGGGACTAACAATGGGTCCCCCTCCTCACTGCAAGGATGAATTGCTTGTTTAGCCTAGGGTATGATGGATAGATGATATATACTTACCATATTCACACCTGCTGGCTTCCTTCTCTTCATGCAACCATTCCCTGATATCTCCTCTTTTCACTGCAAGACTTTCTGCATCTATGACATCATCTTCTACAATGCAGGACCAGCAGTAATGCATTGTACAGCACGACACCGAGGGCTTGACCCCCAACCCAAGAACACCAGACAGTGGAGGAAAGCTGCCTAGGGACCAAGAAGTAAGGCAAGCATATTACCTTATTCATAATTCCCTAAGCAAAATGAGTGTTCAACCCTTGGAGCAGAGCCCCACTCCACTGCAAGGGTTAGGGCCTTTCAGCTTTAATTATACATTGCTGGTGATCATGTTGTGGGTGGTGGAGAAATCAAGTTGTATGTTTAAAAATAATGGAGGCTGATTTACACAAAAAGTTAATAATCCTCACTGAAAAAAAATTGCGTGAACTTTCCCTTGAAAGCTGAACTCTGTGGCTTTTGAGGAATATATTTAAATGATAGATTTTGTGCCCAAAGGAAATAAATCCACTTTGTGTGCACCAAATGACTTTGCAACCCCAGTTATTACCTTATGAAAGTAGCAGTGGCATCTTTACTGTGCTGTATATTGCCTGTGCAGAGCGCAGAACTGTAGGAGGTGCCCAAAAGTCTCCATCCACCGCAGGCTGCCTGCAGAAAACTACAGGAGGGGCGGAGACCAGACCAGTCACCTTGCACAAGGAGAGAGAGCAGCAGTGATCGGTCTTTATGGGGTCCCTGGGGGGTTTTAGTTTTAGAACAGTTTCCTTGGTTTGGTATAAGAATACATCTGGGCAGAGAATGGGAAGTTCAATTCTGGATGCTGCCCGACCATACAGTTGGGTGACGGGTGATGGTGGCACAACTGGATGATCCTCTGACTTTACACTGGGTTGAGAGGCAGGGTCACATTGGGTGATCTCAAATCCTTCCTGACCATTGGTGTGCGCAGCCGATTGCATTAGGGTGTTCACCCCAGAGTACAAACACACATTTGTAGTGAACGGCGTCGGTAGAGCAGAGATTGGTGTCAGTAATTTTTTTTCTTCATTATTTTTTACAATGTTTTTAGGAGCCCCATTGGGAGCTTTGTGAAATATAAAGGGTCTAAACACACCCCTGATGTCTCACTTTTGAGACAGAAAAAGGGACTGTGGATAAAGATTCCCCAGTCCCTTTCTCTGCAGCCTCAGTGGCACTGGACAGTAAACCAATGGGAAGTGCTTTATGCTGACCATGTTCATTCATAAACTGAAGCATAGTAAAAATAGTTTACTAAGCTTCAGTTAAGAATGAACACAAGAGTGATCTGTACTCGCATTCAGAAAAGGAAGGGGCCAGTAAAATTAAATGTTTACTGGCTTCTTCTCCCGCTCTTCATCTTGAAACATCCCCTGCAGCAGCCAGTGGGAGAGGAGAGAAGAGGAGGGAAGCTGGCAGCACTGCATGAGGGGGGGGGGGAACCCTAGGAAGCAGGGGAAATCGGCACTGCACGGGGTGTGCCCAGGCACATCCTAATTACCCCGTGCAATGCCGATGTCCTTGAACATACACTGGGGTGACAGGCAGGATCTGGCAGTGAGTGGCAAGCTGCTGCCTGACCATACAATGCAATGATGGACAGGGTTGGGCAGTGAATGTCACACTGGATGAGCCTTCCTGACCATAGACTGGGGTGACAGGCGGGATCATTCTGTATCCTCCCTGACTACAGACTGGGGTGACCCTGACCATAGACTGGGGTGACAGACGGGATCACTCTGTATGACTTCGGATCTTCCCTGACTATAGAGTGGGGTGACCCTGGATCCCTCCTGAGCACCCTCTGGGGTGACCCTGGATCCCTCCTGAGCACCCTCTGGGGTGACCCCGGATCCCTCCTGAGCACCCTCTGGGGTGACCCCGGATCCCTCCTGAGCACCCTCTGGGGTAACCCCAGATCCCTCCTGAGCACCCTCTGGGGTAACCCCAGCACCCTCCTGAGCACCCTCTGGGGTGACCCCGGATCCCTCCTGAGCACCCTCTGGGGTGACCCCGGATCCCTCCTGAGCACCCTCTGGGGTGACCCCGGATCCCTCCTGAGCACCCTCTGGGGTGACCCCGGATCCCTCCTGAGCACCCTCTGGGGTGACCCCGGATCCCTCCTGAGCACCCTCTGGGGTGACCCCGGATCCCTCCTGAGCATGCTCTGGGGTTACCCCGAATCCTCCCAGACCATAGACTGGAGTGACCTAGGATCCCTCCTAACCCTACTCTGGGGTGACCCTGGATCCCTCCTAATCATACCCTGGGGTGACCCCGGATCCCTCCTAATCATACCCTGGGGTGACCCCGGATCCCTCCTGACCATAGACTGGGGTGACCTAGGATCCCTCCTAACCCTACTCTGGGGTGACCCTGGATCCCTCCTAATCATACCATGGGGTGACCCCGGATCCCTCCTGAGAACCCTCTGGGGTTACCCCGAATCCTCCCAGACCATAGACTGGAGTGACCTAGGATCCCTCCTAACCCTACTCTGGGGTGACCCCGGATCCCTCCTAATCATACCTTGGGGTGACCCCGGATCCCTCCTGAACATAGACTGGGGTGACAGGCAGGATGACACCGGGTGACCCCGGCTCGTGGTTGGGGGTAATAGCGATGTCCCCCGTAGATCTGGCAGTCGGTATCCACGCTGGTACCTGGCCTTCCCCTCTCCTGGCAGCTCATATGCCCGGCCCCGTCGTGTGATTGGTGACCAGCAGGTGGCAAACCCTTTCCTGGGCCGTCCTCATGAATAATGATGGTGGTAGCACCCCTCCTCCCCTTTGTGTCTTCACCCTCCTCCTCCTCCTCCTCCCCCCTCCTCCTCTCCCACTAGCCGTGCAGGCTGAGTCTGCAGTGTCCCCCGATCGATGTCACAGTGGGCCCGGATGAACAGACATGGCCCTGTCCCTGAGCAATGATGATGAGGAGTACGACTCGGATCAGGATCAGGTCGGTGTCCGGGGAGGGAGGGAACGTCCCGATCGCTGTGCAGGAAACGGGTTTGTAGTGGAAATTGGCGTGGAGGTGGGGGAGGGACCGAGCGATCAGCGATCTCCTCCATCGGGCTACTAATCCCTACATAGAATAGGGATCATCTTGTTGGTGATCAGTCCTCTGTACCTCTATCATATATGTAGGGGGAGGGGGGTGAACGTTGTGTGAGCCCCAGGTAAGCGCTCACTGTCACATTCGATCTATGGCTGCTGTCATGGAGCTCATCATACCTTTACATAATGATGGGTGACATCAGAACATCCCCATCTCTTCCCCCTACACAGCACACTTCAGGTGCAATAATCACTAATACTGTGCATAGTAACCAATCAGCTCATATCTTCAGCTGCTTCAGGTAAGCTTTAAACATGAAAGCTAGAAGCTGATTGGCTGCCATGCACAGCAGCTCCGGTCTTTGTAAATCTCTCCCATTGACTCATACTGGGAAGTTCAGAGCCTCATATGGACATTGTACACTGGGGTTATTGCCTACCCAGTTTTTTCCCAATTTTCCCTCTTATTTATTAATCACATGGACTAAGCACTCATTAATAGAGGGCAGAAAAAGAAAACTTGAAACTGCTGTAAATCCCAAGCTAAAGAAAAAGTTCACCCTAACACTAAGATCTGTAAATCTACAGGCATCCACGATCTAAGTCCGATCCCACGCTGAGCTGTCAGCTGCGGCTTCGCTGTGGAGTTGGGTGCAGAGGACACAGCCGACAACGGAAGCCCCATAGTAAGTCTATGGGTGACGTCACACCCTATTCATTTCACAGCCGTTGTCGGCTGTGTCCTCTGCAGAGCTTCCACCGCTGGAAACCAGATTGGAACAGCTTCAAAAAAGGTATGTATACTGATTTCTTCTTTACAGGGCTAGATAGGTTAGTCTTAGATCCTGGATATCTGTGGATTTAGAGATTTTAGTGTTAGGCTGGATTCACACCTATGCAGTTTTAGTGCTTTTTGCATTTTGCAGATTTGCACTACAGTACATTTACCATGGTTTCCTATGGAACACGTTCTGTAGTGCAAATCTGCAAAATGCAAAAAGCACTAAAACTGCATAGGTGTGAATCCAGCCTTAGGATGGACTTCCACTTTAAGCTTTTGCCACCCACCTAGCACACATGAGGCTGGGTTTTGGTGCCCACATGCTGTACATATGTGTCTATGGATGGCAAAGGTTTCTGTGCTAAGAGTGCACTCCCATAGACTGTTCTCAGTGTCTCCGTATGATCAGGAGCTGGCGGGACAGGTCCCCTGTAATGTGACAGCCAATCACTGTGTTCACAAGATCAGGACACCCACCCACTCCTTGGGCCGACAGACCCACTTAACGGGATTCAGGACGGGAAGGGGTTAAAGTACTGTAGATCACAAATCATGGGCATTTTTTAAAAAACAAAATACTTTTACTTCCAGTCAACATGCATGCACACATCATTTTTTTCTAGGTGGTTTCCGGATGATAACAGTGGTGGAGCATGCCTGTGTAATGGGAATTACTACAGCCATTTGTAGTCTACATTGGGAGAGCATGTGACAGGGTGACAACACCAGAGAACAATTGGGGGACAGGGACTGAGCTTTGTTGCTGTATAACAGGTTGTGTCTGCACAAGGATCTTCATCGCAGGATCACCACTTATTTTAATGAAAGATACAGATTTAAAAATACTGACAATGTATATTTGAAATCACTTTAAAGTTTTATAGCTTTATTGATTGTTTACATATACTTTTAGTGTTTTAAAAGCATCATCCTTCAAGTAGACTTTACAAAGATTGGTGAAGGCATAATACTGCCGCGACTCTTCTAGTCTGAGAAAACCGATCAGAACCCTTTTGTTGATTAGGAGCAATCTGAAGCAGCAGACAGTTCACATCCCATACATATAGTCTAATTTGGCACACATCCCATACATATAGTCTAATCTGGCACACATCCCATACATATAGTCTAATCTGGCAAGGATCTGTGGCAGTTGAGAATCCGCACCAGTTGCTTTTTCACTGTTTGTTACAGCAAAGCAGACCTGTACCTAGGGGGTGCTGGGGGGACTGTGCCCCCCCCCCGGTCTCCGAGAGTGCATCTACTAATTCATAAGACTTCATTGGGACAATTGATGTAAGGGGGGCTCTGATGGGGTCATAAAAAGGGGCGCTCTGATGGGGACATAAAGGGGGCACTCTGATGGGGACATAAAGGGGGCACTCTGATGGGGACATAAAGGGGGCGCTCTGATGGGGACATAAAGGGGGCGCTCTGATGGGGACATAATGGGGGCGCTCTGATGGGGACATAATGGGGGAGCTTTGATGGGGACATAATGCGGGAGCTTTGATGGGGACATAATGCGGGAGCTTTGATGGGGACATAATGCGGGAGCTTTGATGGGGACATAATGCGGGAGCTTTGATGGGGACATAATGCGGGAGCTTTGATGGGGACATAATGCGGGAGCTTTGATGGGGACATAATGCGGGAGCTTTGATGGGGACATAATGCGGGAGCTTTGATGGGGACATAATGCGGGAGCTTTGATGGGGACATAATGCGGGAGCTTTGATGGGGACATAATGCGGGAGCTTTGATGGGGACATAATGCGGGAGCTTTGATGGGGACATAATGCGGGAGCTTTGATGGGGACATAATGCGGGAGCTTTGATGGGGACATAATGCGGGAGCTTTGATTGGGGCATAATGCGGGAGCTTTGATGGGGACATAATGCGGGAGCTTTGATGGGGACATAATGCGGGAGCTTTGATGGGGACATAATGCGGGAGCTTTGATGGGGACATAATGGGGGAGCTTTGATGGGGACATTAAGGAGGTACTCTGATGGGGACATAAGGGGGCACTCTGATGGGGACAGTTGATGTAAGGGGGCACTCTGATGAAACTCCTGATGTAAGGATGGACCCTGATAGGGACACCTGATAAAAGGGGCACAGGTTCTGTTTAATCATCCTAATCTTATGACAGCCTAATGCATACTAGTGTTCCTCATTCACTCCTGCACTGCCTCTGCACTCCCTGTGACTGGTGGTACAGAAGCATGCCTAATGAATAGGGAATACTGGTTCCCTCCATCTCTGTCACACTATTGACAGTATGCCCCTGACTTGAGTAGATCCGACCCATAGCAAAGAGGTGAGATTTGCAGGAACTGAATGCTATGCTGTCTGTATTAGATCTGATTGACTTTTGATATTAATTTATTTTTTTTTGCTCAAGATTTAGTAAATCATCTTCAGTATCTCCAGCTGGATCATAGTAATGGAAGATGAATTTTGTTCACCCATACAGTATGTGTGTTGTCATTACAATTGATTGCTGAATGGTTACACCTTCTAGGAATGGCCTCCTAACATTCATTTGGTGCCAATTTCTTAATGAAACCTTCTGCTGAATCTCCTTGATTTCCAGTTGTGTCCATTGCTTAGTGTCATGTCTTTTGATATGTATGTTTTACGGGTCTAAATACCTTCAGATCGTTTCCCTGGTAAATATTTGTGAAATCTGAGGACAGGATAGAAAGGAATAAGTAAAATCAACCAGGAACAAGTGATATCATTCAGAAACATGTATTTATTTATAAAACAAATACATGCCCAACTGAATACTTACTCTTTTGTCAAACTAAAGAAATCTATGCAGCCAAGCTGGTCAGACACAACTTGACATGTAAGAGAACACTGACCGCTGTGTAGTTGGAGAGTATTCATCATATGATTTTAAGAAAAAGTGAAGCTGGACATAAACTAGGTGTACTGGAAGGAACGGATAGAACCTTACATGGCGTAAAACTCAGGAGCTGCTGCTTGTACAAAAAAAGTCTCCCCACATTTGTCCTGTTGAAGGTTTTATCAGCCCTGGCTGTTGGCAATAGTGTTTAAAAAATTTCCACAGCAATTTATTGGGATGACTAATATATATTTGTGTACAGCACATTTTTTAAAGCTGTAGATATTTAATACAGTAGTAAGGGATAACTATGCTTTGGACAGGCCATTGACCATTGGAACTGATGGTAGAAGCCTTTGCATAGACATGACTGAGGATTCTACTGCACATGCACTCCCAAGCTCAAAGTCCTTTCTCATGGGCAGAGAAAACGGGCAACTGATCCCTGTTTGTACCACCTACTGTCAAGTTAAGCTGCCCAGTGAATATCTCTGTATACATTGCTGCAGTCGCTTCGTAGTGTAATCAAATGTATACAGCATGTTGCGGTTGGTAGGTGGTGCCCCCTTATTCAAGTCAATGCACCACACAGTGCAGCTCCCAGTGCTACAGACTGAAGATCTACAAGGACTGAGGGCAAGTAATTGTAGGATTTGGTGGGCTAGGATAGGTATTTAAAGGATAACTGTAAGTATACTACTGTGCAAAAGTACTTTATCCTTCAACAAGGATTTATATATAATGGACCTTTTAAGAGGACCTCCTCAAAGAGGGTGGTATGAATTTGAACAGAGGGCTTATGGGAGCTAAGTTGTTGAAATTTTTTTTTTTTGATTCAATCATGACTATGGCCTTTTCTGTTGAAAGACAATTATTCTGTTTGTGGATTCAGAGTAAATAGGATAAGTCTTGAAAAAGGACCATGTTTCTGTAGAGCAGAGGTTTGTTTTGGTGTCTGTCAATGTATGCAGGAGGTCCAGTGGGTTCTCGCTTATCTACCGGCCATCATCTCGGATTCCTGCATAGTTGTAAGTGAATTGTGCAGAATGAGCTGGATACATTGTGTGGTTTTCCTAGTTATTACCAATGGTTGTTTGTGTTGTTCAATGTACTTGTAAAAGTATGCAAGAGTGAATTTTATGAACTCCCTTTTTTTTTTTCTTCTTCTCTCAAAGCTTTATCCTGCTATAGAGGAAGCCGTAGAATTGGGTATCTTGTAAACTCTCATCTTCTAAAATAACTGGAATTTTTTTTTTTCTTGTACAGAACCGGGCAGTAGGAAGACCAAAAGGGAAACTTGCCACCTCTCCTGCAGTTAAATTATCTACTAACAGGACCAGCGCTGGTGCCCGTCGGAGACGGACGCGGTGTCGCAAGTGTGAAGCATGTTTACGTACAGAGTGTGGAGAATGCCACTTCTGCAAAGACATGAAGAAGTTTGGTGGTCCAGGGAGGATGAAACAGTCATGTATAATGCGGCAGTGCATAGCTGTAGGTATCAGTCTGCTGTGTATGGATGCTAACTTTTTATCCTTGTTCTTAAATTAATATATTTGATGTTTGTTCTGTAGATTATATTTGTAATTCACTTTTTTAAATCTCAATATTTTTTTGTGACTTTGTTTTAATTGCTCTTAAATGAATCCTCTTCTGTTGGACGTATGGGATGCATGGGATGCATTTACTTTCTAAAAAAAAAAAAAAAAAAAAAATAGTTCTACATCTCTGGCTGCTGTTAAAGAGGCTTCATTAGTATCTGACATTAAAAAATATTGTCTGGATATCATTCTATTCTACAGGACTAGTCCATTGGTTACCAGATCACAAATCCAAAGCTGAATCTCAGGGCAGCCTTGCGCTGTTGTAGGTAATCGCCAAGTGAAGAGCTATTGGGAAATTATATGTTGTGTACTTCTGTAATAAATGGGCTAGTCCTGTATAATAGAATGACATTCACTGACTGTTTGTCATATGACAGTTCAGAATATGAAGCTGCTAAATACCCAGTCAGTGCAATAAGCTGTTTAAAGTAACAGTGCATGGAAGGAATTGTATGCATTTGCTTTTTTTTTTTTTTTTTTTTTTTTGAATCATTGACCTGTAATAAGCATATTAAGTTCTCTGTTTTCCATGATTTGCAATATTGTTTTAGGCCAGTGTCCCAGAAAGTATTACAGCCAAGCAAATAGTATTTTCTGACGATGGTCAGCAAGAGGACTTCATATTCCTTCTATTACAGGTTTCCTTAACACTGCCCTCCGTTCAGCTTATAAAAATATTTGTTTGGGTGCCCCCTCTCTTATACTAATACGTGTTTTGTTTATGGAGGTAAACTAAAAATGAATACTTCACTTATTCCTTGCTTCCTCTCGGCCAGTGTTAACAACTGATCAAACAAATCTGCCTCTGTTCTCCAGTTGTGTGGCCATTCCCTTGTCAATATAATCACATACAATGCAAGGCAATTGGTCATGCATTGTAGGTTAGGACTTCAAGGGCCCGCTCACATTCCAGGGTGGGAGCGGAGAAGGGCACTGGCTGCTAGGGGAGCAAAAAATAATGTATTTCTCTCTCTTATGTCCCTCAAGCACAAATGAGCAATTGACAGGCAAGATGGTAAAAACGACTGCCAAATGTCATTTTATAAGCTAACCTATAAGCTTAAAAATGTTTCCACTCTTACTATTAGCAAATGGTAATATAACTTCCAGTCCTACTAACTTTAAAGCCCATTTGCAGGAATCGAGGAAAAAAAAAACTTTGGCCCCCCCATGCATATGCACTGTTAGCATCTAGGGGATGAGAAATAAGATGTAATACTTGCCTTGCTCATCGCTCCAGTGCCATCATTCACTCTGGGTTGTGGGTGGTCCTTGATGCTGTCATTGTGTAACCCATGGCAGAGCATTTTAGAGAAGAGGCATTAGGGGGCCAGAAGCAAAGATGAAGCTGCCATTCATGCTGGAGCTAAGAATACAGTAAGTATTGCACCTAATTCCTTACCCCCAGGGTTAATGAGCATTTTAACCTTGCGGTGTCCAGGAGTGGGGCTTTAACAATCCATCGACTATCGCCCTTCACAAATCTTCTCTGTGTTCTTGTTGTCAATTGTATGTTAGCAACTGGTTAGCTTCTCCGTCTGTCTCCCATACTTTACTGTGCAAATGAAGGAATTTTATTGCATGGTACTGGCAACAAGTTTAGTTTTTCCTACTGACCATTTGATAAATATGGCCCATTGCCCAGTTTTGTTTCTAGAACCTCTTTGTTGCTATTGAGATTTCCTGCAAAAAAATAAACAGGGCAGGCTGCAACTACAGGAGCTTTTTTGTGTTCCTTTCCATTTTTAAGAGACATATGTATAGAGGAGGGATGTCATATTAAGTATTCTGTGTATTGATGGGCCACAGAAAACGGCAGTTACAAACGTACTGTCAGTATCTGCCAATACATGGGTAACTTTCAAAGTCTGTAGTGCTTGCCTTTCCACCAGCAATGGGATGTCTGTGAGCTCCCTCACTGGTGCCAATATTGTTGCCTGGTCTTCTTTTGGGTGTAGCATCTTTGGCCTCCCTAATTGGCTGGCCTGGGACAATAATGCTCCTGTGCATGTGCGCAAGAGTTAATTCATCATGGCACAAAGGCATTCTGGAGACTACGCTGAACTGCACATGCGTAGCTCCGTGTACAATTAAAAGACGTCTGCAAACAGGAAGGTAAGAAGGCTTTGTTGCAGAAGTGTATAGTAATAGTATACTGTTCTGCAATATAAAGCTTTCTTTCTATTTTTTATTTATTATTTATGTATTTTTTATAATTAATATATATATATATATATATATATATATATTATAATATAATATTTTTTTTTTTTTTTTTTTTTGTACGGTGAATTCTTCCTTTTTTATTTTAAAGAGACAGAATTTGAATATTCAGCTTTACTAACTGTGCAGGTTTACTCATCAAAGAATAATATTTGCCCCCTTTTAAGCTTCTGTTGGTCTTTCAAGCTTCAGTTATCAAAATATTCACCTATACCCAGACTATGAACCTTAGAATGTTTTTATATGCTGTAAAAGTGCTTAAGGGCCGGTTCACTTTTGAATCGCACAGGAATGTGGACTGCGTTCCTGCGCAATTCAGTACAGGACTTTTTTTTTTCAGCCCATTTATTTGAATAGGCTGAATATGCATTGCACTGGATCACACCAAAGTAGTGCATGCACTGCACCGGTTATATTGATGCCCACAGCAGATCATTCCAGTATGAACGAGCCCTTAGAAAAACCCTTACTGACCTCTCTAGCAGCTTGTACTGTGAAGTATTTCATCCTCAAAGTTCATACCAGAGACTGAAGGTGGAGATGTTTCTAGCACCTGCTGTTTATGTACATTGGAAGTCTGGGAAGATGCCAAGTCCCTGCTGCCAGAGAAAATAAAGGGCCTTCAGTGAACTTTGAAGGATTGTTCACACATGCATGTTGTGGTAACGCAAGGTAAAACACTGAGGGGGATTTACTAAAACTAGTGTACACAGAATTTGGTGCAGCTGTGCATAGCAATCAATCATCTTCAAGCTTGTTCAATTAAGCTTTGACAATAAAACCTATAAGCTGATTGGTTACTATGCACAACTGCACCAGTGTCTGTGTGCTCTAGGTTTAGTAAATCTCTCCCTATGCTCGCTATGGTGCTATTCATTTTGAAAGGCATCCCAATGCACCTCCACAACACATGCGCACTGCAACCACAGTGTGTGCAGCCTGTGCTATTTTTTTGTGTGTGTGTTTGAAGATGCAGCAAATTCATTTTGAAAAGGTTGTTAATACTGTGTGTGTAAATGCACAAAAACACTGTTCTAAGGCCCCTTTCACACAAGTGGAACAATCGGGTCCGCCTGTCCGTTTTTCAGGCAGGCCCCATCAGACCATTTAAAGCTGTTTATGGAGCCGTGGATGTCAGCAGACCTGTGTCCACTGACACCCGCCGGCATCCGATCCAGCCCCCAAAAACATCCATTCCCCATCTCACCGTCGGATTGGATGATAGTTGGGTGGAAACGGAAAGGCAGTCCATAGAGAAGAGCGAACTATGCAGAGCGGACACTGACCTGTCATCCGCCTGCTCAGCAGAGAGATCCCCTGCTGAGCAGGCGGATCCGCTGGATGGTGTCCGCCCCATGTAAATGGGAATTTCCCCACAGTGGCTGTAGCTACAGAGGTTAGCGAGGACTTGTTTGCTGGTTAAGAATAGGTTAATACTTCAATGTCCTTCTGGGCGTAGATGTACGTTAAGAATATGGGAGAAGGAGTGTGTTATCAGGAATGAAGTTTGGCAGTTTACAGGGCAGGAAATCTGCCTGGCCCTAGATATTCATGGTCTCAGAAAGAGTAGGTAACAATATAAATTTCTTAGAAGTAACCTGCACAGTTATATATATATATATATTTCTTTTCTTTTTTTTTTAAGACTGAATATTCAAATTCAGGTATTCGGTACAAAGATGGGAAAAACTTTTTTTTACAAGATTTATGGAGGAAATGCTTTTGGTGAAAAAGGAGAAGTCCCTTTTTTACAAATAGATATTTTTGACTACACCCATCCTGAATAGTAGTAGTAGGCGAGTACCTCTCACCTGATATATTAGCAGGGTTCCCACTACCCTTCATTTTTGGATAATGAGTCTTTTGACCTTTTGCTTTATTCAAAGCTATTGGATGAAAATTTTAAGGCAGTTCATTTTCTTTAGCAATTGCAGAAATGTCTGCCAATGTTCATTGTTTAAACTTTATGGTCTGTGTACAGGAGGGCGTTTTTATCCCTGTATGGATTCAGTAATGAGGGAGCAGAGTAGCAGATGCTGCAGGCTGTGCACACAGGCCCACACAAATCTGGACTTCAGACAAGCCATACCAAAGGTCTTCAGGTTGGAAGGGTCTTGCTTGCAGCTCTGCTTCAGTTATTGGTCCAAACCACAAAAAAAATCTTAAGTGCATAGACATTTAACATGTCTACATTTAAAATGAATCATATATAATTGTATAGATGTCATTGTGATTTCTTCTTTTGCTTTTTTGTCCTTTTTAGCCTGTTTTGCCTCATACAGCTGTCTGTTTAGTATGTGGAGAAGCAGGAAAGGAGGACTGTGTGGAAGGCCAGGAAGCAAAATTTAATGTCATGTTGATGGAATGCTCCATCTGCAATGAAATAATCCATCCAGGATGCCTTAAGGTAGGCAAAATAAGTAGGCTTTGCACATTTATTAAGAATATTTGGACCCAGTGTCTAGGGGCTTGGCACTAATGCTTTATTTGCTGGGGTCGAAAGCTTAATTATCCTTTGTTTCAGTGGGTTTGTAGTGCTTTGCATTCCATAAATATACTGAGCTGGCATGCTGATGTAATATGCACAATTTAGATGGAATCCAGTTAATTAACAAAAATGACTGTGCTGTATAAATGTATAGTAAAATACAGCTTGAGTAATTAACTGATTACCACTGGTCTGCTTCCAAAAATAAATCTTCCTATTAAATTCAAAGCTACAGTACAATAGTTACAGTTCAATGCAGTTCTATTTCTGTAGGTTTGTTAAATTCTACCACCTGTATTGCTGTTATGCATCTTTGCAAAGTTCTGGCTAGTGGGTTTGTTAAAAATAAAAATCTGTATACAGCAGATCACTGAGAATCTATACAAGGTTATGCCCTGTACACATGACCGGTTTTGCCGTCGGAATAAACTCTGAAGGTTTTTCTGACAGAATTCCGCTCAAGCTGTCTTGCATACACACGGCCACACCAAATTCTGACCGTCCAGAACGAGTTGACGTACAACGGGACTAGAAAACGGAAGTTCAGTAGCCAATTGCTTCCGTCTCGTACTTGCTTCAGAGCATGCGTCGTTTTTTGGTGCGTTGGAACAGCATACAGACGAGCGTTTTTTCCGATAGTAATTTGTTCCGTCGGAAAAATATACAACATGTTCTCTATCTAGGTACGTCTGAATTTTCAACGGAAAAAGTCTGATGGGGCATACACACGGTCGGAATATAAGATGATAAGCTCCAGTCGGACTCTTTCTGTCGGAAATTCCCCTCGTTTGTACGCGGCATTAGGGTCATGTCAGTACCTCCAGTAGGAGGTGGTTGATTCCTTGGTTTACTAAACCTGGAGAATGCAAAATCTGGTGCATTGTAGCCAATCAGCTTGTTCAGTTAAGCTTTGACAATAAAACCTTGGAGCTGATTGGTTGGTTTCTTTGCAGAGCTGAACTAGATTTTGCATGCTCCAATTTTAGTAAATCAACCCCCTTGTGTCCTTTAGAGATATAATAACATATCTATGGTACTATAATCTGTCAGTGTCATTGTTCATCCCTTTGCACACAATGGAGTAGACACTGGCTGATTCATGAATGTCTTACTGATGTATGTAGTGAATTGATTGACAGTCATCTTGTGTATGCTATTGTCCCATTATCCGTAGTGGATGGGTTATGGGCAGAAATTAAGGATTAAATAGTAAATCTCTTAGCACACGTCATCCTGTCACTTAATAAAATCTGTTGCACGAAACTGCGCCCTTATGGCCACTGTCACTGCTATTGTAGAAGGACCCTCATTTATTATAATCTCTAATGGGGTAGTACAAAATTCCTAGTTGATCAACCTTTTCTTTCTGGCAGCACAATTCCTGTTTATTTGGCGGAGTTCCATTATTTAATAGTCTTTGCAGAATTTTTCAATAGCTTTTCTGTAGCTATAATTAGTTTTTATGCAAGTGCCAACATCTGCTGTGCTGCTTCAAGTTATCTGATACAAAGAGCTAAATAATGCAGTAATCATGACTTCTGCCGTATGAAAGGACCTTCGTGATGCAGAAGATGATAGTGCTGAGCTTGAGGTTTGTTTTCAGCTGTTTTATCAAGATATTGGGTATTTTGTTTTTTTTGTTTTTTTGCTCATTGTACTACTTTGAGGACAAAAAATGCAGTAAGTAAAATTTGTATATAAAAGGGTAGGAGAGAAGTATTCTCTCCTATTTTTTTTTTCTTTGGATACAGTGTTGTAATGCAGTCATATATGCTTACCATTGTCATATGCTAATCTGATCATTTTAAGTGCCTGTGCCATGGGATTTTGTTTGCGCCAGACTGCCTTTTTTTTTTTTTCCCCCCACGTCAGAGGGAAACCAAAAGCAGCTTAAATTAGGTTGGTGCAGCTTAGGAAGTCTGGAAGAGGTCAAATGCACCTGTCAGCGAACTCTGAATAATCTCAGAGGCATCGCAAATGGATCTAAAATATTCCTGGAAGGAAGCTCTATTTGGCCACTAATGCAAGCTCAAAACCTGTCAACACGGGCCCTTTATTGAACATGGCTGGATTGGGTGAAAGTTTCATACCCATTGATTAGATTACACTTGCCAACTGCTTTTCTGTCTAGGTTCACACTGACAGCGGGAATGAAATCGTGCAAGTTCAGCTGAACTTGCACAATTTCATTCCTGCATGTCAGTCCCGACTTCAGGGGCTATTTCAGAGACATCAGTGCAGGTTTCTGCAGAGATGTCTATTGAAATCGCTCCCCGAAGTCGCCAAAAATAGTACAGAAACTACTTTTGGGTAACGGCGCCGCAGATGCGTCGTCGCACTTATTCAGATGGTGCCATTGCCGGCAATAGCCACCGATTTGACATGTCAAATCGCATGCTACAATGTGAATCAGGGCTCAGGTATCTATGGATCAAGGAGGGAGTTATCACCTCTCCAGGAGCATTTAACAGACAAAAGGTAGATCTTTCTCGGTTCGGAGGTCGTAGGTGCTGGCTATTGCTAGTAGCGATAAACAGGAATGAATTCTGGACAGCCGCACTCGTAGGATTGCACTATTTATTCGATTTCCTGTTGTGTGATTGTTGGCTATGAGTAAGCACTAACGTTAGTGCGAAACGTTCGCTCTTTCCTGTCTGCTGTTATCTTTGAATTTGATGTGAATTTTCCAAATAAACAAGGTAAACCTACGAGTGCGGCTGTCCAGAATTCATTCCTGTTTATCGTATCTATGGATCAAACCGGTAAAAAACCTGTCTGAATATTTTTTTTAACTCAAAAAATACATGTCAACTGCATTATCTGGGTGATCTTCCAATTTTTTCTATAAGCATAAACACAAGTGTTCAGTTAAACTATATAGCAGCAGTCTGTGGTGCCTAAGGGCAGTTTATCATACCTGCACTTGACTGCTCCTGCAGGTCAATGGCACCTTTTATATCAGATGTGTGTTAACATCTAGCCATAAATGTAAGCAGATTCAGCATTGTTGGATAGTAAGTGAGCAGTGTTTGGCATAAAAGCTTTGCCAATTTACTATAATACAGAAGAAAATGTCTGGGGTATGCTGAAAATGTATGGCCCATTCTTTGTTTTCCATTGTGAGTGATCAGATAAGCCTGTGTGCACAGATCATAGCCCATCTATGTGGCAGATATTAAATTAAAGACAAAAAAGGTTAGATCCCTTCCCAACTCTGCTTGTTGATTGCTTTGTTTTATTTACTTTTTACAGCAATTTCCTTTCTATTGTCCAGTGTCTTAATCATTATGTCAAACCTTTAGCATTTTAAAGTGTATGTCAGGGCAAAAAAAAAGCAGTACATCTCTGCAATTCATGCAGATTTCCTAATGTTTTGTCCCTTTATAGACCCTGCAATCTGTTAATCTGCCAGAAACGTATTCAGTGACTGTACTGTATTGTATGCAGAGTATTCCTGGACTATTTAGTGGCAACCCTGTCCAGCTTTCTTTTGCTTAACTACTGAATTTCTCATCTCCACAACATAAGTGCTAATTGATCTGCAATCCCAAAATAAGAATTTGGGGGGCTAATTAGGTTTTTTGAGAGGACATAGGACAGCTCTGAATTTGTAACAAAATCAACTGTTTTTTTTTTTTTGTTTGTTTTTTTGCACTTTTTAAACGGATATAACAAAACACGTTCAATGGAATATTTTAAAGCGGTTGTATACCCGCACGTGTCAAAAAAAGAAAAAAAACAAACCCTGTAAAGGCAAAGGCATAATGAGCTAGTTAGCACCACATACTAGCTCATTATGAAATACTTACCTTAGAATGAGGTCCCCGTATTGCAGCCAAGTCCACGCTGAGGGAGCTGACATTTTGCCCTCGGCTTTCCTTCCGGGTTCGCGACTCCGGTGCTGTGAGACATGACATCACTTCCCGGCAACATCCGGCATCATCTGCCGGACCTTCAGCCGGGCATTCACAGCGCATGTGCCGATGATGTCAGCGGCTGCATGCAAAGTGAATATCTCCTAAACCGTACAGGTTTAGGAGATATTAATTTTATCTACAGGTAAGGCTTATTATAGGCTTACCTGTAGGTAAAAAAGGAAAAAAAGGGTATACAGCCACTTTAACAGACCAAAAAAGAGAAAATAAAAGGTGATTGCCAAATTACAGTACATAGCATACAAAAAAAAAAAGATGAGATAGTGACGGAACACATTCTGTTGCGTATACAGTTCAATAACATTTAGATCCATTAATAATGTGCCTGGATAAATCACCTTAGGTCACTGCAGAGGTGTTCATGGGTGCACATGAATACTATTTTCCTCACAGGACATAAAAAGAACAAAGCTGAAGTTAAGGTGTGGATATTTTTGCATAGTTACATGTAAATATGCATGTATCATACCTGGATGGTTCCCTGACAGGTGAAAATCACTGTAGTAGGCACCACTACTACAATGAACACTGTGTGCATTCATTGAGACTCGGACCCAGAAGCTAAAGCCTGGTACACACTAGTAGTTTTTTTTTTCGTTCAATCCAGCAGGGCTGATTGAAAAAAAAACTGACAGCTTGGGAGGAGCTATTGTGTTCTGACAGGGGGACGCCCCCCCCGCCAGATCACTCTGCTCTGCGCTCTCAGCCATTAGCTGAGAGCGCTAATCAGAAGCCGATCAGCAGACCCTTTTCGGTCATGCCCCTTCGACAGAAGCCAGCCGAAAGGCCGGCTTTGTTCAGACTGGCTGCAGTACACACAGGTTTTATTGAACCGGCCAATGCCGCCTAGACATTCAGCCCCTGTTTACTAGGCTTAAGTGGACAAGGTAGAGAGGCAGGGTGGCAACAACACACTAAGAAAATGCAAAGTATTCTCTGAATGGCACCCCTGCCCAGCAAGTGACCCTCTGTGTTCACTAAGCAGCAGAGCAGCCACTCATCACAGGACCCAGACGCTAGCAGCAGTCACTGTAGTGGTGCCTACTATAGTGATTTCAATCTTTAATCCATCCAATGATGATATGATACATGCAAGACCAATGTAACTATGTCAAAATATGCATACCTAAAGTTCAGGTTAAAGGTTTACATACTACATACGTAGTACTAGTAACTGGTTTCTGACTGATCGCATGCAAATCACAAACCCTAAAGTCCCAAAGTGGTTCATTCACAATTACCTACTCGGACAAGCATACTGAACTATATATATGAAGCTTCTGTTGGGACTTGTGGTAGTTTAAGGAAAGGGGAGTATTGGCTTTGGGTGTCTTTGACATGTGACAAAACTGTGTTGAGAAAACATAATTAATTACCTGTTTCTACAGATAAAGGAATCTGATGGTGTGGTGAATGATGAACTTCCAAACTGCTGGGAATGTCCAAAATGCAACCATGCTGGGAAAACTGGGAAAGTGAGTATATGGTTACTGCATAAGATGCCATGTCATAAGATAGACTGGCATCTGGGAAAATTGCATAGGGGTGTACATCTGTTAACCTCATATGTGCTGTAGGGCAGATAACTGTGGTTTTGAAGTTGTATTTAGGTTCCAGGAAAATATTTGCTCATGGTAACGGTAAACCTACATGATACCTTTTGTGAGTTCCATTTGTAGTCAACAGTAGTGGAACCTTGTGTACCTCCAAAATAGTGGCTGTCTGGATATTTTGTGGGCGTCCAACTTAAAGTGTTTGTGAACCTATATAACCAAGTCTATGCCGGACTCTCTATTAGAGCCTGGCATAGCACACTGTACATGTCTTTAAAAAAAAAGGAGCGTTGTAAATACCATTTTAGGGTGAAATTCAGGCCAGCCACATGACTCGTGGCCACTGTGTACCTCAGATGGATGGATACTGCAGGTGGGGCCGTGAGCTCCCCTCTGACATCAGCCAGGGAGATCACATGGCCGCTCAGCCTCTCCTGCATTAGCCCTGGAAACCGGCCGTGAGTCACATGACCGGCCTGAAGACAGAGCTAAATCAGTATTTACAAAGCTCTTTTTTATAAAAGGCATGTACATTGTGCTATGGCAGGCTATAATCAAGGGGCTGGCACTGAGCATTAAGAAGACAGACACAGGCATGGAACTGACAGGTAGGAAGGACTGGGTGAGGGGGTGAGATGAGATGAGAGCAGAGCAGGGCTGCGGATGACGGAAGGACGCAAACTGACCACAGTAGTCGGGTACAGCAGCACTGATTTTCGTGGTCATTATAGAGAGGGCATACAGGAAGTTGCAGGAACAGGGAGGTTTTCTTTTTTATAGTTTAGAGGGGGGCAGATTACACAGCACAAGCACTGTGCTGTTTAATCAGCTTTAAGGGACCAGGATATACATTTTTGGGGGTTAACAAACACTTTAATGCTGGTCTCCACTCTTTGGTATTTCAAATTTAAGGACCAGTCACTGGAAACCTTGAAATTACCTTTTATTTTAGTAAAAAAAATATAGGTGTCTTCATAAATTTAAATATTGCACAATTTAAGCCACAAGTCTGTTCTGCTCATTTAACATAAAAGCCCAATACTCAAGCAGTCTGCCTTCAGAGCATTTGTCCCTGAGCAATTGCTGCCCTAGGTGTTAGTACACCTTGGTGCACCATCCAGCTGCAGCAGCTGTCAGTCCCTCATAGAGATTCACAGGCTGCCGGCGGTGGGGTTGAACAGTGCACCTGTGCCTTCTACCAGAACCTAAATGCCAAAGTCACATGCATCAGGGGTAACGCACAGTGTACATGAGGCCTAAGATGTGTTGGAAAAGGGGAAAAGTCCTGGAAGCTGCACATCTCTGTAATACCCCGTAAGGTGGTGTATGACAGCCTCAGCCCGGGTTCCAACCAGGCCATGCCCCCAACACGTTTCCCTCTGCCCACTGAGCTTAATCATGGCTTAGTCAAGTGTATCATAAGTCTCTGCAATGCTTATCCACTGCCCCCCATTATTTTCTAAAATTTTGCAGGGCAACCTCTGGTTTCACTTGTTAATCTATTCAAGGGCAGCGTTTTAGTTTTTGTAGTTCTTGAAAGAAACACACTTAACCATAAGCATAAGATATAAAGTTTTATGTTTTTTTCACTTTTTGGTCTACAAGCAAAAAAGAGGTCCAGGATTTAAGTATGCTTCCAACCTGCCTGGGTCCTTGCTTAAGGAGCAGAAGATGAATCGAGATAATAAAGAGCTAACAGAACTTGTAAAGAAGAAAGAAAGAGAGGAAACCCCCAGGCAGAATTTGGAAGAACAGCCCAAAAAGAAGGTCTTGGAGGGAATTGTAAAACGAAAACCTGAGGATGGCCCCTTTAAGAGGAAACGGCCACTGGAAAAAACTTCTGACCCTGCAGTCAGGAAGAGGGTGAGCTAGAAACAGAGTGAAATTACAAGCTGACTGATGAGGATGGTTTATCTGTTTTGAATGGTTGTTGAAAGTAAAAAGCTGCTTCATTCTGTGATGTCTGTGGTCATTCATTTCACTAGACCACTGCTGGTTAGTTTCAGCCTCGTGTATGAAAGTGACAGGCCCAGACTTGCATGCACAAGGCTCCTGCAGACATGTGGATACTGTGTGCTGAGTACTCCATTCATGTTAATGTACAGTTCTTCTGTGTCAGCTTCTGGCCTCTATAAATGTTTGGTGTCACTTTAATAATGTGAGCCTGGTCCCCTTCCTACTAAACCCTGTCTACTTTACTGGCTAAAGTACACAGAAACATACCTTTATTACAGAAATGTAGACTAAATATATGACCTGCCTTTGTTGCTCCTAGTAGTGAATAATGTTGATTATATATATATATTATAATCTCCACCCCCCCCCCCCCCCCCATCTCAGCTGCATAGGGAGCTGGGAGAGGAGAAGCTGCAGAACACTGAACTTTCTAGTGAAGGTCTGTGCAGAGGGGGCCATGTGAGCAGAAGTCTAACCATCTGAGGAGACCAGGATGAGTTCTCACGCTGTGCTCTCCTGCCTAGCGTGGTCAGTTTTTAATAAGAAAGCACAGGGACACCAGGGAGTTCACACAAAGAAAGCAATACAAAGAGAACAGGATACATTTCAAACAAGTATATCCTACAATAGGCACATATCAGGAATATTAAATGTTGGGCTTACGTATTCTTTAAGATTGTGATCATGGCTGTTAGTAGCATCATGGTAACATAATTGGTGATGCTAGCAAAGGGAGGTGTTATTTAGGCCTGTTTTAACTAGGGGTTGTAGGTGCAATGTGTAACTTTCACATGTGCAGATTGTTACAACATATTTATGAATGAAGCTTGCTGTAAATAATATATATACATTTGTAATGTTGAAGGTAAAAGGCAAGTCTATAAGTTGAAGGACTAATTGAAAAAAATACACTTCCTGTGTGACTAAGATCCTGTGTCTACAGTTGTGTTGTTGCAATTCTGAGAGATAATGGGATACATTTAGAGCTCTTATTGAATAATCTGAAAATCATTATATTTAATACAATTAATAAAGAGTAATACAAGACATACACTGTTCAAATTTCGGTCGGTTGTGGGTGACCCTGTCTGCACGACTCGGCTCAACAAGCTTTGATTTGAAAAGCTGAGGAAGTTGGCCAGAAAGTTTCTGGTTGAACAGTGACTGCAGTCATCGTTCAGGTATAATGACATCCAGGGGAGCGAGCATTGATTGTCAGAAAACAATAGTCAGCAAGGGAGGTTTTTTTTGTTCTGCCTTGCTGGCTAGCCTAAAGGCCCAATACATGGAATGATTACGGGCTGAACAAAAGAAAATCAGTCCCTTCTCCATCCACGTTAATAGTGTGGATTGTGTAATCTACACTGCTGGCTAATTGGTATTCAGGCACCCATGTGGCCACTCACAGCTTGGGTTTCAGCAGGAATCGGACAAAATTTGAACCATTTATGGGGACTTGGATAAGAAAAACACTATGGGTGTGCACACAGTAATATACATTTATGTTTTTAAGATTTGGACTGAATTGAAAATCTCTGTGTACAATGGTAGTTTACCCACTTGAGACTCTGGTGCTATTTTAAAACAAGTAGGCACAGCAGCTTTTTGTCTGCTTGGAGATGGTCACCTTGGTACAGGCCCAGGGTTTTCCTTCCTCATGTCAGAGTCTCCGGGAGAACAATGAGCAACACGATAGTGACGTCACCAAATCATACACCAAATTCTCTTGGGACTGGCAGTCAGAGGCACTGGTGCCTTAGATCACATCCTGTACATTTATAGCTATGAAGCTTTAGGCACATGGGTGTCTAGGAACCCTTGCACGAGGAAATGTGCCACTATTTTTCTTGAGGAACGACAGATAAAAGGTTAAAATGGAATTATAGGCAAAACTATTTTTTTTTTTTCAGTTTGGATAGAGTAAGGGAGGGTAATAAACCCTGTTGTGTTTTTTTATTTTATTTTACCATGTGTGCCCCATTCAAGAGATTTACCTTTACTTCCTGTCCCATGGCCAAAACGGGAAGTGATAGGAAATCCCTGCAAATTAAGGGAATCCCTTGGCCATTTGGAACTAGTATCCCGATTGGAAGATTTCCCCTCCATTATTTTTCTGGGATTTCGTTTACTTTCAATGCTAATGGTAAACAGGACAAATAGAGAGGGTGAATCTCCCTAATGGGGACACACACATAGCGGTAAAAACTGACAGGTGTTCTAATTCCTCTTCATTCTATCCAAAACTAAAGTTGTGCCCTTAGTTATATATGCTTGGACACAGTTAACATTTCTAGATGTTCCCTATAACAGTATATCTTACATTTTTGAGTTCAGATTGGAGTGAATGCCTTGCCCCTAAGGCCATTCCATTGCAAGACTACATGGCCAAAAAAGGCATTTGTGTAGGATTGTTAAATGGTGGGACAGGACATAACACTAAGTCCCATAGGCTGTAGAGGCCTTATTTAATAAATGTGGTTTGAGGCATGCAAGGCAACTTCACTTTGGGAGTAGTGTTAGTTTGCCTTTCTTGAAAGGTTCAGTTCTAAGGGGGTCTTTCTAGTTTAGATGAAATCTCTGTAATCAGCATCAGGTTGGTGTAATGGTTGGCACAATTCATCTGTAGCTACAGTCTAATATGACAGCACTCCATTACCAGTATAAGGGTTCTTGTTGCTAGGAAAATGCAGCTTACTTTGGCATCAGTTTTAGATGCTTCTGATATCATTCAGAATTCATTGCAGGTCCATTTGGCCTACAGTTAACTTCCTTGTGAGCTGCTTCTGGATTCTTGTAGGCTTGTATGGGAAGAGAAGCATGAACATTGATACAGGTTGCTGGTTACGTTAGGAGGGGTGGTAATGTTCCCATTGGGATACCAAATGGGGAATTCTAATAAGTGGTCTACTATTTATAATCCTATAGCATATCATGTGCAAATGTTAAGAACGTTTCATAATTTAATGTGATTTTGTTCTTATTGTCAACTAACATTGGGTTTTTCTCTTCCGCAGTTAAAACTAGTTAAAGAAGACAAGCTCTTCAAGAAAAAGGTACATTATATTATTATTCTGAAAATTACTGGCTTACATTGGTGATTATTCTTATACAGGATTTATATAGCGATAACAATTTGCGCAGCGCTTTACAATGTTAGGGCAGACAGTACAGTTACAATTCAATACAGGAGGTATCAAAAGGCCCTGCTCATTAGAGCTTACAGTCTAAAAGGGAGGGTCAAGTGATATGAAAGGTAATGGCTGTAGGGGATGAGCTGATGAAGAAACTTAAAAGTACAGTAAGAGATAGTCGGACAGATTGGGGTAGGGAATTCCAAAGGATGGAAGAGGCTCGGGAGAAGTTCTGAAGGTGAGCATGGGTGGAGGAGACGACGGAACTAGAGAGCAGGAAGTCTTGGGAGAAACGAAGAGAATAATTAGGTTGGTATTTTGAGATTAGGTTAGTGATGTAGCTGGGGGCAGAGATGTGAATGGCTTTGTAAGTTAGTGTTAGTATTTTGAATTTAATTCATTGGGTGAGTGGCAGCCAATGGAGGGATTGGCAGAGAGGGGTAGCAGATGCTGAGCGGTTTGTAAGGTGGATGGGCTTTAGTGCAAACAAATCCAACATAATACCCAATTTTTGGTAAGATAAAAAAAAAGAAGGGGTTGCGTCAAGTAAACAGATACCAAACCTATTGAGTCT
This sequence comes from Lithobates clamitans, assembly GCA_037952925.1. Classification (NCBI taxonomy): domain Eukaryota; kingdom Metazoa; phylum Chordata; class Amphibia; order Anura; family Ranidae; genus Lithobates; species Lithobates clamitans. The sequence goes on along the minus strand of JBBGZY010001334.1, from coordinate 1,171,045 downwards.
TAAAATTGGCCAGGGTTGTGGGGATGAGGCCCCTGTCCTCATCAACATGGGGACAAGGTGTTTTGGGGGGCTACCCCAAAGCACCCTCAAATGTTGAGGGCATGTGGCCTGGTACGGTTCAGGAGGGGGGCGCACTCTCGTCCCCCCCTCTTTTCCTGCGGCCTGCCAGGTTGCGTGCTCGGAAAAGGGTCTGTTATGGATTTTTGGGGGGACCCCACGCCGTTTTTTTTTGGCGCAGGGTTCCCCTTAAAATCCATACCAGACCTGAAGGGCCTGGTATGGAATTTAGGGGGACTCCCACGTCTTTTTTTTTTTTTTTAATTTTGGTTCGGGGTTCCCCTGTGGGGAATTCCCATGCCGTTTTTATCAATGAACTTCTATGTGTATTGTCGGCAATGCAATAGCCGCAAGTAGTTTTAAATGGGTTTTTTCCTTCGAAATGTCATTTTGCTGTCAGACTGTTCTAAACACAGGAAACATGCGCCCCTTTACAGGCATACTATAGACACCCCCCAGCTACGAAATTTAAAGGAATATTACACTTTTATTGTTCAGCTTTAAGCATCATTAAAATCACTGCTCCTGAAAAAACGGCCGTTTTTAAAACTTTTTTTTGCATTGATCCATGTCCCCTGGGGCAGGACCCAGGTCCCCAAACACTTTTAATGACAATAACTTGCCTATAAGCCTTTAAAATTAGCACTTTTGATTATTCATGTTCGTGTCCCATAGACTTTAATGGTGTTCGCGTGTTCGAACGAACTTTTTTCCTATTCGCATGTTCTGGTGCGAACCGAACAGGGGGGTGTTCGACTCATCCCTAACTGTGAACATTCACACTTTCCTATTGTACACGAGAGGGTAGGTTGTGGAAGAATGTAGCATCGGTGATGATCTGTGAGTCTTTATGACAGTTGTAGCCTGTCACTCATACTATATCCATAACCTGTTCTTGCTTTGTTGCCATGGTAACAGTCAAACAGCATAAAGGCGCACAGCAACAGAGTACGCATTAAACATGATGTTTTAAAATTACCTTAGAAGGACCATTTTCCAACATCTGTTTACTAGCTACAGCGTATACAGGGTTTTGTGCTGGGACCAATCCTATTTAATTTGTTCATAAACGACCTGGAGGATGGGGTAAACAGTACAATTTCTGTATTTGCGGACGATACTAAGCTAAGCAGGGCAATAACTTCTCCGCAGGATGTGGAAACCTTGAAAGAAGAAATTAATGGGGTGGGCAACTACATGGCAAATGAGGTTTATTGTAGAAAAATGTAAAATAATGCATTTGGGTGGCAAAAATATGAATGCAATCTATACACTGGGGGGAGAACCTCTGGGGGAGGTCCTAGTAGATGATAGACTGAGCAATGGCATGCAATGCCAAGCTGCTGCTAACAAAGCAAACAGAATATTGGCATGCATTAAAAAGGGATTAACTCCAGAGATAAAACCATAATTCTCCTACGCTACAAGACTCTCTGGTCCGGCCGCACCTGCAGTATGCTGTCCAGTTCTGGGCACCAGTCCTCAGGAAGGATGTACTGGAAATGGAGCGAGTACAAAGAAGGGCAACAAAGCTAATAAAGGGTCTGGAGGATCTTAGTTATGGATAAGGTTGCAAGCACTGAACTTATTCTCTCTGGAGAAGAGATGCTTGAGAGGGGACATGATTTCAATTTATAAATACCGTACTGGTGACCCCACAATAGGGATAAAACTTTTTTGCAGAAGGGAGTTTAACAAGACACGTGGTCACTCATTAAAAGTAGAAGAAAAGAGATTTAACCTTAAACTTTGTAGAGGGTTCCTTACTGTAAGAGCGGCAAGGATGTGGAATTCCCTTCCACAGTAGGTGGTCTCAGCGGGGGGCATCGATAGTTTCAAAAAACTATTAGATAAGCACCTGAATGACCGCAACATACAGGGTTATAAAATGTAATACTGACATTTAATCACACACATAAGTTGGATTTGATGGACTTGTGCGTTTTCAACCTCATCTACGATGTAACTATGTATAGAAGTGTGTGAAGGACTCACAGAAAAGGTAACAGGTTTAGTTATGGTGCGTGTGCTCAGAGCTAATATTAACAGGCTGAAAATGTCTACAGGGCAAGTAGAAGAACTGGTTCTCCATCGTTTTGTTGCTGGATTGTTGTGTACACTGATGCTCTAACTCCTTTGCTACTGATCGCTTCCATATTCATTTGTTTACATTTCTGTGCTGTTCACTTCATTTCCCGTGACTCGATGAATTGCACAGTGTTCTATGGCTTGCCTTGCGTTGAGTTTTACCGTGTTTCCCAGAAAATAAGACCGGGTCTTATATTATTTACTACAAAAAACACACTAGCGCTTATTTTCAGGGGATGTCTTATTTATTTACGGCATGTACAAAAGAGTTCCCCTCCTGTGAAATTCTGTAATCCCAAAAATAAACTTAAAGACCTTCTAAAATCATGTAATACGTTCTGTAAAAAGATTATATAATATGCAGCGTGTCTCCTCGTGTAACATTATTGTGGAAAATAACTTTCTCAGCAATGTGTATATACTAGTAAGCTTTCTGCACAGAATGCCTGGAGATATGTACATACAACATCCAGATGGATAATGAGTCTCTGCATAACTATATCCGGCTTGAGTTCCCTAATTCTTTAGTTATAAGTTCCTAAATCCCAGATGGCCTTGTGCCTTAATGAAAGCCCCAGTAGAGACATTTTAGGTTGTCTTTAATTGGCCTGATATTAAGTAAGAATCTCAGCACAGTCTTGTGACATTGAAACATTTTTGGAGGCCACATTTCAGTGACTGGGTTTCTCATGTTTAATTTTAGGAATTGCCCAGCCAGGTAGTACTGATTATTGATAGTACTGATTAAGTATGTGATAATTAGAAAAGTACAAATCAAGTCATGACATTTTTGGAATTTAGTATTTTGCAGTGTTCCTAAAAAAATATTTATGACTTATATATTCTGTACGTAGCCTTTTAACTAACCTGGTTGACTTACACTTGGACAAGACATTTAAAATCTTCTGTAAACGAAGAGAAATGTTAAAATTTTATCATCCGTCTTTTTTCAAACCCCTGTGGTTGTGTTTTTTTTTTTTTTTTTTTTTGAAGACAGTGTAGGCACATAATTCAGGATAATTTGGTGGTAAAGACAGGGGATCAGAGGCCTTCACCTAAGCAATGCATGTGCTGCTGGACCTTGTTCAAAATGCGTGATCACTAAAAGGAGCATTTTAACAACATTTTCCATTAATGCTTGGATAAAGGACCTTGAAAAAACTTACCTGATAATGTATTATGAGTACACTTTCTTTTGTTTGACTTGGTGAAAATGCTTTAATATACATTTTATCAAATCAAAAAAACCCTGAAAATGCACACTGCTCGCTGTCTTTGGGTTCAGTACCTTGTGTGGCTGGCTGACAAAGAAACTAACATACTGCCATTGAAGTCATAGCTTAATCAGAAACCTTGATCTACGTCTGTTGCTTAAAAAGTATTGATTATTGGCATGACAGCCAAGCAGTTAGCATTTTCAGACATGTCAACAGAAGCACCTAGCATATTGCTGTTAGCATAGGAATCATTTCATGGTGATATATTGTGAGAAGCAGATTCTTTTTAACTGGGTAACTGTACATATCAACTTTATTCTTAGGCCTCATACATACGGACGTTTTTACAGCAGCGTTTTTAAACTTTTTTTGCACATACACACCAAGGCGTTTTTGAGCTGTAACAGGCATTGGCATTTTTAAGCTCCAAAAAAAAAAACCCAGGACCAGCGCGTTCTGAGGCTCCAGAGCTAGAGCTGTAAAAACGCCAGATGCCGGAAAAAGATGTTAAACGCGGTTTAACGATGCTTAACGTTATATACACAGCATTAAGCCTCGTCCGGTGTTTCTCTGCCTTTAATAGAAGTTGCACAAGAAGTCGGATCAAGATGATTCGACTTGCGGTGCGACTTGTGTGCTGAGAATCTTGAAGGGGAACCTTGCCAAAATGTAAAAAAAAATTTGTGTGAGGTTCCCCCAAAACGATACCAGACTCACTGGTCCGGTATGGATCTTAATCGGAACCCCCATGCCCAAAGAAAGGCATGGGGGTCCCCCCAAGATCCATGTCAGACCCCTATCCGAGCACGCAGCCCGGCAGGTCAGGAAGCGCGCCCTGCCCCCCCCCCCCTCCTGGCCACATGTCCTCAACAAAGCACCTTGTCCCCATGTTGATGAGGACAAGGGCCTCTTCTCGACAACCCTTGCCGGTGGTTGTTGGCGTCTGCGGGTGGGGGCTGATCGGAATCTGGGGCCCCCTTTAACAAGGGGGCCCCCAGATCCCGGCCCCCCCACCCTATGTGAATGAGTATGGGGTACTTCGTACCCCCACCCATTCACCTAAAAAAAAGTGTCAAAAATAAACACACTACACAGGTTTTTAAAGTATTTTATTAAGGCAGCTCCAGTTCTTCTCCCTCTTCTGGCGACGTCTTCTCCCTCTGCCAGTCCTTCTCCCCTGTCCGGTTCTTCTCCTCTCTGTGCTATCTTCTCTCTCCTCTGTCTGCTCGCTCTTTTGCAGGGTCTTCTTGCTCTTTTTCTGGGTCTTCTCCCATTGCTCTTCTTTCGATATTGACCCAACGAGATTTCCCGATGTAACGATGGGTACGCCATGTGCAATGACTTATATTGGCATGGGGCGGGGCCACACAACGCAATTTGAAGGACACACCCCTTGTGGTGCCACTACCCGGGGCATGATGGAATGACGTCACGAGGCGTGGCCTCCAAATTGCATCATCATGTGGCCCCGCCCCATGTCAATATAAGTCATTGCACACGGCGGACCCAGCATCACAGCGGGAGATCGCGTTGAGTCAACATCAGAAGAAGAGCACTGGGAGAAGACCCAGCAAAAGAGCGAGAAGACAGTGCAGAGGGAGAAGACGTCGCCAGAAGAGGGAGAAGAGCCGGAGCTGCCTTAATAAAAGTTTTTAAACACCTGTGCAGTGTGTTTATTTTTGACACTTTCTTTTTTTTTTAGGTAATTGGATAGGGGTGGGTAGGGGTAGGGGTATGATATGGGTAGACCAGAGGGTCTGGTATCGTCTTGGGGGGAACCTCACGCAAGATTTTTTTTACATTTTGGCAGGGTTCCCCTTCAAGATTCTCAGCCCAGCAAGTCAGATCATCTTGATCCGACTTCTGGTACTTTTTCTATTCAAATCAATGGGCTCCTATAGGGAACCATTGATTTATTTATTTTATTTATTTATTTAAGGTACTTATATAGCGCCGTCAATTTACGCAGCGCTTTACATATACATTGTACATTCACATCATTGATGTTAAATAGAGGCAGGGAAACTTGGCTGAAAGCTAGCACAGCAAAACGCACATTGACGCCAATGCAAAACGTGGATAAAATCGCATTAACGCCGTTTTTTTTCCTGGCGTTACATATATAATATGTGTGTGTGTGTGTGTGTATGTATGTGGTATAATTTTTTTTTTCCCTAATAAATGATCCCAATCACTGCCCTCAGCTGCATACGGGGCTTAGAGAGCTAGTGGTGGAGAGACAGCATTACATTGATTTTCCCAGTAAAATGCTGTGCAGGGGGGCATGTCGGCACGAGTCTGATCTCTGGAGGACAAACAGGCTGTGCTCCCAACACAGTCAGAAAACTGACCATACTGGAATAAATGTGCTGTATTGCCTAGGGTTGCCAGTTTGAAAAGCTAAAGCATGGAATCTAGCAGGAACACAAAGTTTTTTTTTTTTTACAAAGGAAGCAATGCAAAGAAAACAGGATACTTGTTAACGCAAGTATCAGGAATGTGGAATTTTGGGGTAACATACTCTTTAAAGCTGTTTTAAGAAGTAGTAAGCTGCTATTTTCAACTATTTTCTGTGTAAAGTACATAGAAATATTAAATTCAATTGTTTTGGTGTATGTATCCTTACAATGAAATTCTTTCTGTGGTTTCAGAAGAGAACCTGGAAGACACCGGAAGAACGAGCACTTATGGCCAAAACAAAGCGCATTAAACAGGAGCCAGATGACGATATGGGAGAATCTGTCCCCAAATCTAAGGAGAGTGACCAGTCCAGATCGAGTTCACCCACTGCTGGTCCCAGCACAGAGGGTCCAGAGTCTAAGGAAAAGAAGAAAATCAGAAGGAAAAGAAAAGTCTCTAATAAGGAACTAAGCAAAGAATTAAGCAAGGAGCTAAACCAAGAGATCCAGAAAACAGAAAATAGCCTGGCCAATGAGAACCATCATCCTATTAAATCTGAGCCAGAGAGTGAGGACGAGGAGCCCAAGAAATGTATGAACACCAATGGGGAGCGTATGCATCGGTTCAGCAAAGAACTGAATGGGACCCCAAAGGAGTTTAAGCACCAGTCTCTTCCAAGTCCAAGGACAATGCCAAGGGTCACCAATCGCCCTCCTCCATCTTTGTCACCTCCCAAATGTGTGCAGATGGAACGCCATGTAATAAGGCCTCCTCCAATCAGCCCTCCTCCAGACTCTCTACCCCTGGAGAATGGTGCAACCCATGTGATGCAGAGAGAGGTTTGGATGGCCATCTTTAGCTACCTCAGCCACAAAGATCTGTGCATCTGTATGAGAGTCTGCAAAACGTGGAATAGATGGTAAGCGGGCATTTGCTCTACATTTTAGTGACTTTCATGCATTACTTGGATTTAAAGATAGCCATAGTTCCGAACTTTTCAGCACCTCACAGAAATATAAGTAAAATACATTTAAAGCTGAACTCCAGGCAGAACAACTATGTAATCATTAATAAATCATTCAGGTGATTAAATGCCTAGTATATGTATATGTACCTATATTTGTCTTAGTATCATCCTCTTATAATCCCCTTTACAGCAGCACTAAGATTGGGAGAAAGAGGGAGCCAGTCAGGTACGCTGCATTCAACTGTGTTAAGGATTATGCTGAAAGTGAGTGGAAGGATTACCTCATTAATCTACTGCTGCTCTTTCACAATCCAGCCAACAGTCTGGAGATGGAGAAATGACAGGAATGAATTCATTTAAATGTACCCTTTTGGCAATATAAGAAATTTAAACCCACGCACCCTGTAAAATAACATGTTGCATACTCACCTTTACATGGGCAGAAAGTGAAATCTCTTCTGTTTTGGACAGCTCTAGGCAGCACTGCTATCCAGCAATACTGGGTGTGTCAGTGTCTGGTGGGAGAAACCACAATACCAGCGAGTACATATGATCTGACACTCAGAAGTGTCAAATAGTAGAGGCCCTCTGACTGCAAAGATTTCACCCAGTGCCACAAAGTGCATCCAGCAGCAATCACTGCAGTTAATCACTGGTGTACGGACAGCCACGAATTGCTGTGGCCTCCACTGACCTGTCATTGAAGTGTACAGGACCCAGTGGCTCCAGCTAGCTGCTTGCAGGTGACAAAAATAGCTACAGCATCCTTCAGATTTCTGCCGCTGTCATTCGCAGTGGGGCTAGTTGTCTGTGCAGATGTAGCCTAAAACAACATGGTCGTTTTTTTACTTTGTGGTGTAAATCACCTGGCTTAGCTACAGTTGTGCTCAAAACTTTGCATACCCTGGCAGAAATGGAGAAATTTGGCATTAAATATGACTGATTCTACCAAAAAACTGTCTTTTATTTAAGGATAGTGATCATATTGTGCTCCTTGAAACAACCACATCGTCTTTTTTTTCAGCATAGCCTGTATTTTTTCTGAGGTTACTTGTGGGTTTTTCTTTGTATCCTGAACAATTCTTCTGGCAGATCCCCAAATTTTCCACTTCCTACTAAGTGATTGAACAGTACTGACTGGCATAATCAAGGCTTTGGATATCTTTTTATATCCTTTTCCATCTTTATAATGTTTCATTACCTTGTTACACAGGTCTTTTGACAGTTCTTTTCTGCTCCCCATGGCTCAGTATCTAGCCTGCTCAGTGCATTCACATGAGAGCTAACAAACTCGTTGAATATTTATACACAGACGCTAACTGAAATTTAAAAAGTCACAAATGTGGGAAAAGAACCTTTAATTGCCATGTTACCCTGTGTATTACCTTGTGTATCTGTACCAAGGCCAAACATTCCAGGGTATGTAAACTTTTGATCAGGGCCATTTGGGTGATTTCTGTTGTTATGATTTAAAAAGGAGCCAAACGGCTATGTTGTGATAAATGGCTTCATATGATCATTATCCCTTAAAGTGTAAGTTCATTTTTACAAAAATCTGTAAGGTGAACTTACACTGGGCCCCCTTCCCTTTCCCCCCGGTCCCACTGACCTGGAGTCCTGCGATCACCCGCTCTGACACATTGTAAAGCCGCTTTACCGAACCGGGGCTTTCTCTCCTCTTCTCCAGCGCTGACAGGACGTGCAACGCGGGTTCTGATTGGTCGGTGCCGCCCATGTGACAGCACTGACCTATTAGAATGCCTTCTATATGTACCTTTTACAAGGTACATTTAGGAGATTAAGCCAAAGGGATTTCTAAGCCCCAGACTGGTAGTGCGGCTATCCCATGTGTTAGAGCGGGTGATCGCCAGACTCCAGGTCAACGGGACCAGGGGGGAGGGGATGGGGAGGGGGTCAAGTGTAAGTTCATCTTACAGATTTTTCTGTAAAGGTGAACTTGCCCTTTTCGGCCTGATCAGTCATATTTTCAAAATTTGATGCCAAAATTTCACGATTTCTGGCAGAGCATGCAAACTTTTGAGCACAACTGTATGTAAATATCAGGAAGTATAGACAGTATACTTTGCACATAAAGAAACTCTCATATTTATTTTATGTCTATTTAGCAGTTTGCCTGAGGTTTAGCTTTAAACATATACATTAAGTTATTAAATTATTATACAGGATTTATATGGTGACAAGGTCCCTGCTTGTGAGAGCTTACAATCTAAAATCTACAAATCTGAAATTTACAGCTGTTTTATCGCTGTCTCGCATAACCTAAAGGAGAAGTACAGCCAAAGCTTGTTTAGCTGTACTTCTGTGCATCACAGGAGTGCAGTATGTTCTGCACTCCAGTGAGCCGTTTTTAGCAGACAGTGGTCTGAAGTCCGCTGTTGGCTGACGTGACAGAGCCAGTCTGGGATCGGGCAAGATAACGACAATGAAGTTGAAATCTGCCCACATGTCTGGATGGGCACAGCGGCCGCTGAGAGCCTGAGCCAGCTGCTTCCGCCCCCTCCACAGCCCAGCACTGACCGTTCTCTGCTCAGGGAGTCCTGAGAACCGAGCGATCAGCAGTGTTTGATCGCTCGGTTCTCAGTGTTAGAGCCGGCAGGGGGGAGAGATGCAGATCGGTTCGATGCTGCATTCACCTAAGTAAGTCTGATTCTACAAAAAAAGGAAACCCCATACTTCTCTTTTAAATGCTAATTAATGATGCTACCTAGTGCAAGGTGTACCAGAAAGAAGCTGACAGTGCAGTCCTGGGTAAATACAGCCACATCAGCATTTAAAGCTGATTCTCTCAGTTTCTGCATGGCTATTCTAAGATATTTCTCTATATATAAACCTGGCCTTTTTTTTAGAATGACATAAAGCTTCTGTACATCACGTGCCTTGAGCACCAAGAAATGAAAATAATACAGTAGGTGTTATTTATTTGCAGACATTGAAAGAACAGCGATCACTAGAAAGTGGATGATGCATAATACACAGGACCTTGAATGCTCAATCATTCATCATCCTAGTCTTTAAAAATGTGTCAGTTTAAAATGAACCAGATAAATCCAGAGAGTTTTCAAACCAGAAAGCGAGATCATTTCTGCTATCGGCAGAATAAGGGAAATGGGGGATGGGCGCACAACAATGGTGAAACAACTAATCTAATAGATAAGTGAAGAGAGGGCAGTGTACAGCTAAGAGTAACAGTAGAAAAGCAAGCAGAGAATGTCACTTCATAGGCATTGCTCATCTACTTTATAGCAATCACTCCGTGGAAGTCCCCTAAGGACCTGCTTAAACATTAACCATAGAGCAAATCTGATTGATATTTAGTTTGTAAGGCTGTGTGTATCAGAAACAATTGCCATTTGGGTTTTATAAAAATATGGTTTATCAAAAATACAGCATTGTTATGCAATAAATTAGCCTATGTGTTTCAAAGCATTCAGCTTCTTCCTTAGGACCAATGCAGTAAGCAAACTCAAACTAGCTCTATAGCTGCCCATACACTATGACTATGCAATTCTGGAAGGTGGGGAGTGGCAGCCACACTAGTAGCCAATCAGAATGAGTAGAATGATGACTATTCAGTGTTCTGCCGTTTATTCCATTGTCCATTCAATACCTGGCAATTGTTCTTGACTGTGATGCACTGGAGGCTGAGAATCTGGATGTGTTATGGGACAGGAGTACCCGGGTTACAAAAAGTGTTCCAAGTTCTCTGGCACATGCATTACTTTTGTGTATTTAGCTGCTTGCCTATATTTTCAGAAAGTCTTTTTTTTTGTCCAAAATCTCAAACATTTGGCATGATGAAAAGAATTATGGGTAACCAGAACAGGTGATTTTTAATCAGTTCATGGCTATTCCTTCTCTTTAAAGACTATGGACTAAGCACGTCTCCCCCTTGCTTGTAACATATACTGTATATACCATAGAGCAGTGATGGCAAACCTTGGCACCCCAGATGTTTTGGAACTATATTTCCCATGATGCTCAACTACACAGCAGAGTGTATGAGCATCATGGGAAATGTAGTTCCAAAACATCTGGGGTGCCAAGGTTCGCCATCACTGCCATAGAGGCTCGCTTATACCTGGGCATATACCTTCTGTGCACCAGATTTCCTCTGCCTATTGTAAGCTGCCAAGTACAGCTGTCTATTGAGATGAATTAAATGATGTGGCTGTACACGGTTATGTGCCACAGGGATGCCTACAACACAACGCATGGCTGTATGTTTTGTGTGCACACTATCTGTAGTCAGAGCATACATCCATGCACATGCAACTGTGCACACTGTGCAGTCCTGGATCTGCTGTGTGCATGAATCCTAATACATGGAACACAATAAGAGCCAGGAACTTATGCAGTTCTGTATCATTTGTGGTCACACTTACGTGGTCTTTTTGCTAATGTTCGTGTTCTCTCTGTAAAATACTCCTAGTAAACAATCTGCACAATGATTATGTGATAGGAAACTAACTGTATTTCTCTCTTGCAGGTGCTGTGATAAAAGATTGTGGACGCGAATTGATTTAAACCACTGTAAATCCATAACTCCTCTTATGCTCAGTGGGATCATCAGGAGACAGCCTGTGTCCTTAGATTTAAGCTGGACGAATATATCAAAGAAACAACTAAGCTGGCTCATGAACCGGCTTCCAGGTACTACATTACCTATCTTGAGCCCAAATTACTTGGAACCACAAAACATTATAACATTTTTTTTAAATGCCTTTTCAGGTTACCAGTTTAGAGTTGCACAGGAGGTCTGGTACTAGAATTATTGTTTTCGCTCTGACGTTCGTGACAATACCTCACATGTGTTCTGCGATCACTGTTTACATATGCGTGTGGGAGTAGCGCATGCATTTGTGCGTTAGGACAGGGGCACTTTAAAAAAAATATATATTCTTTATTTATTTTTTGTACTAACTTTATTGCTATCACAAGGGATGAACAACATTAGACTATTATAACCCAAATCTCTCCTCTGGCCTCCCATGCAGCCGATCAGACACATATCGGTCTGATCGGCTGCTTTCCTGGCCACTGGTGGCCAGGTAAACAAAGGGGTGGAACCGGAAGTGACAAACTACTTGTCGCTCCCGGTTACAGAGAGAGGGGAACATTCGTTCCCCTCTCTTTGTACAGAGCAGCCATTGCCGCCCGGCACTGCGATGGGACAGGAGAGCCCAGAGAGGTGGCGTGGGAGGGATCCCCTTCCACCACCCGCAGAAGTGATCGAGTGGCTAATTGTAAACTTGGATCACTTCTGCATGAAAGTGATTCGCCAGCTCAAAAGAATAATACCGGGATGATGCCTGTAGGTGCATGCATCATCTCAGTATAACCACTGAAACTGAAGGAAGTCCATTGACGTACTGCGGGCGGCAAGTGGTTAAAGAGGAGCTCCAGTCATATTTGTGTTTACATAAAGTCAGCAACTACAAAAACTAGCTGCTGAGTGTTAATAAACAGACACTCTCCTGTCCCATATGCAGCAATGTGCTCACCCAAACTATTTTCGCCATCCCTCTTCGGTCCCCCGGCGGCGGTATCTTAACTGTGGGCACCCGGCTGTTACCGCTTGCGGCTTCACAGCCACGTGCCCACTGCACAAGCCACGCTGCGCATTGTGACTGGTCCCGCAGTGATCTCCACTTTGATTCCTGTGCCAATAACAGCCTAGCAAAGAGCTCTAACCCTTCATTATTTTAAGATAAAAAAAGAGTGAAGAGGTATACTATAGAGCAGTGATGGCGCGAACCTTGGCACCCCAGATGTTTTGGAACTACATTTCCCATGATGCTCATGCACTCTGCAGTGTAGGTGAGCATCATGGGAAATGTCGTTCCAAAACATCTGGGGTGTCAAGGTTTGCCGTCACTTCTATAGAGTGTCACTGAGTCTAATGACATCACATCCAAAATGGCGGTAGCCATTAACAGTCTCCAGGCTACACAATGGAGGCTGTAACAAGTAAAAAAACAAGTCGTAAGATTATATATGCTTTTAATATTTTTATGGGAAGATGGTTGTTAAAATGAATGGTCTAGCAGCCATGTGAAGAGTAACAAGAATGTACCAGAAAATGCTAAGTAGGCCCAAAAGTGAAATTTTCCATTGGTGTACTCTGGTTTATCTTTGTACTCTGACAATAATAGTGTAATCTTCCTACCATACTTCTGCCTCTGATCACATCGATTTCACATCGATTTCAGAATAAAAATGCATTGGTTAGAAAACAGAAGTGTCGATACAAGCCTGAAAGCTTGGTGGGAACAGAGAACGTGCAGTTGATTTGCACATTAATAGCCTACCAATCTGGGAAAAGAAGCTAAAATAGTTTTTTGGTACATACAGGGCTCTACAGGGCTCTAAACTGATTTTCAATAAAAAATTACAGAAAGCTATTATTTTTCTTAGGTAAGAGGTCTTTTGAAATATTTTTGTGTTGACAGACCCATGTAGTATGTGTTGTTGTTTAGCATTTATGCTGTTGTAGCTTTTGGAATGTTTGGTATTTCTCTTTAATGAAACTTGACCATTTTTCTTCTTCCTAATGTCCTCAGCTCTAAGGGATCTGAATTTATCAGGCTGTTCTTGGATTGCCGTATCTGCACTTTGTAGTTCCAGCTGTCCATTGCTGAGATCGCTCAATGTTCAATGGGTAGAAGGACTGAAAGATGCACAAATGAGGGATCTCTTGTCTCCTCCAACCGATAACAGACCAGGTATGGCTCAGCCAGTTCTACTACTTCATTTAAAAGGATATTGACATACATTTTTAGTCAACTGTGTATAATTCATTGTAAAAAATAGTAATTCAAGTTGTCAGTAAGATCTTATGTCAGGCTGTTGACTGGTTGCTCAAGTTGGCTTAAATGATTTACTGGATATAACGAGGTACTGAGTTTGTAGGATCTCATTGTTCCCGTCTTAGTGCAATTTAACAGTTTTACTTGTAAAATTTTTGAAGGGGGACTAAATATGTTAGCATATCGTGTAGACTTGAATGAATGTATGTTGTATATGCCCGTCCTAAAAAAACAACAATGCTCTGCGCTTAGTACAATATTCTAACGGTGTATGTGCGGCACATAAATAATAATATGACTAGTAGCAGCTGCTTAAATAGTAGAACATGTATATAGGCAATAATGAATCAATTAAATTAGATAAATATATAAATACACAATTATAAATATATAAATATATAAAGTGTCTCTTCAGTATTGCAGCAGCGCTGTGCACCCCAATTAAACAGGGTCTCTTTCTTAATCTATTTCAGAAAGTTCAAACATGGATCTGATAGCCAGAGTCCCACCAATAAATAATCAAGATGTATTCTGTGAGGGTAGTAATCCTTTCACCAAGCGATACACCACGTGCTGGGGTCCCCAATGAAAACTCACTCACCAGAAATCAGATCAATAAAAGCCTTGATTAATAGTAGTAAATCTGCCTCAATATCCAAAGCGACCACCAGATGTCAGTATTATTCACAGTAGTTCCAATAGGATATGTAGAAGAAACAAAAATGCTCACATAGCGTGATACTGCTAAACATCTTTATTTGAACCATCCAAACATCCCCTTAAAACCATGCGTACCAAAATTTAATAAACATTGAGCAAAGATAACAAAGTGCACTGTGCCTGATTGCGTCCTCCAGTCGTGAAAACCTGTCGGGAGCGCTCCCTGTGTGTAACCACAGTCACACGCTTCCTGGTTCCTCGGTTGGTGGAGCACATGCGTCACTTCCTGTGCGACACGTCCCTAACGTTTCGTCACTTCCTGGACTTCTTCTGAGGGCGTCTGACGCCATTTTTGTTTCTTCTACATATCCTATTGGAACTACTGTGGCGTCTGACGCCATTTTTGTTTCTTCTACATATCCTATTGGAACTACTGTGAATAATACTGACATCTGGTGGTCGCTTTGGATATTGAGGCAGATTTACTACTATTAATCAAGGCTTTTATTGATCTGATTTCTGGTGAGTGAGTTTTCATTGGGGACCCCAGCACGTGGTGTATCGCTTGGTGAAAGGATTACTACCCTCACAGAATACATCTTGATTATTTATTGGTGGGACTCTGGCTATCAGATCCATGTTTGAACTTTCTGAAATAGATTAAGAAAGAGACCCTGTTTAATTGGGGTGCACAGCGCTGCTGCAATACTGAAGAGACACTTTATATATTTATATATTTATAATTGTGTATTTATATATTTATCTAATTTAATTGATTCATTATTGCCTATATACATATCGTGTAGACTGATTAGTAATACAGCAATTACTACGATAGATTACAAAACTATTAAATTGTCCTGTTACTATAGGAGTTCCGCCTCCGCCATGAAAAAGTTTAAATTCAGCAACTACAAATACCGTAGCTGCTAACTTTTAATATTAGGACATTTACCTGTCCAGGGTTCCCGCGATGTCGGCACCTCAGCCGATTTTTGGATCGGCTCTCGGGTGCTGCCACTGCCGTTCATGGTAAGGGAAACCAGCAGTGAAACCTTTCGGCTGCACAGCTGGTTCCCTACTGTGTTTGCGCAAAGCGCGCTGCACTTTCTAACGATGCCGCGGCACAGTCTCCCGGAAGCGGGAAGGTTACCCCTTCCCCCCTGAAAGGTGCCAAATGTGGCACGGGCGGAGGGGAGGAAGCAGATAAGTGGAGGTTCCACTTTTGGGTGGAATTCTGCTTTAGAGTGGAGTTCCAGGTTTTTTGTTTTTTTTAAACATCCCCGCAATGTTCACAATTTAATACAATACATTATGGAATGTATGTGTGTATGTATATGTATGTGTGTGTGTGTGTGTGTGTGTGTGTATGTATATATATATATATATATATATGTGTGTGTGTGTGTGTGTGTGTGTGTGTGTGTGTGTGTGTGCGTGTGTGTGTGTATATAATATACTTTATGCAATGTCAGATTCCTGGTCCCCCTGCTTCATGCCATGGTTCCTCCTAAGAGAGCTAAGATCTGCAGCACAGATAGTGGGACACAAAAGTATTTGTGGTGTGGGTGGCTGGATAGGTACTTTTTTTCTTGGGGGGTTGGGGTTGTTTTATTTATTTACTTATATAGCGACAGTCATTTTAAATAGTACTAAGCAGGGCTTTTTTTCAGTTGGAACTTGGTGGAACTCAGTTCCACCATCTCTGGCTCAGGCCCCCTGCTCTCTGCTCACCACCATCACTTGTAAACGCAGAAGTCCAGCTTCTGTGTTTAAAAGTGACAGCTTGTCTCCCAAAGGCTCCCACAGATCTGATTTCCTGAACAGCTCCCACTGAGTTACATAGTTACATAGTTAGTCAGGTTGAAAAAAGTCACAAGTACATCCAGTTCAACCATAAAAAAAAAACAAAAAACAAAACAAAATATCGAACAATACAGTATACACAATTCTATACCCACAGTTGATCCAGAGGAAGGCAAAAAACCCCAGCAGAGCATGCTCCAATTTGCTACAGCAGGGCAAAAAATTCCTTCCTGATCCCCCAAGAGGCAATCGGATTTTCCCTGTATCAACTTTACCTATAAATGCTAGTACCCAGTTATATTATGTACATTTAGGAAAGAATCCAGGCCTTTTTTTAAAGCAATCTACTGAGCTGGCCAGAACCACCTCTGGTGGGAGTCTATATCACATTTTCACAGCTCTTATTGTGAAGAAACATTTCCGTATTTGGAGAAATCTCTTTTCCTCCAGGCGTAAAGAGTGCCCCCTTGTTCTCTGTGATGACCTTAAAATGAATAACTCAACACCAAGTTCACTATATGGACCCCTTTTGTATTTGAACATGTTGATCATATCCCCCCTTATTCTCCTCTTCTCAAGAGTGAACAAATTCTGTTCCTCTAATCTTTCCTCATAGCTGATCTCCTCCATGCCTCTTATCAGTTTGGTTGCCCTTCTCTGCACTTTCTCCAGTTCCCCGATATCCTTTTTCAGAACTGGTGCCCAAAACTGAACTGCATATTCCAGATGAGGTCTTACTAATGATTTGAACAAGAAAGGACTTTGCTCGCTTTGGAAACCGCAGCTTGGCATTGCATGCTATTATTGAGCTTATGATTTACCAAAACCCCCAGATCCTTCTCCACTACGGATTCCCCCAGTTGTACTCCCCCTAGTATGTATGATGCATGCATTTTCTTAGCCCCCAAGTGCATAACTTTACATTTTTTCAACATTAAACCTCATCTGCCACATAGACACCCAATTCGACTGAGCATTGAGGTCAGCTTGTAAATTGGAGACATCCAATCTGAGTGCAGGATGGGGAAAAAAGAAAAGCAGGTGTTCAGGGATGATCTCCCTGCGAGTGAGAAAGACGGGGTGAACTACAGTTTAAGGGAAGGTACTAGAGCCAACTGGGTGCTTCAGCTTAACACAGCAGCAAAAGTTGGACATGTGGAAGATAGTGGCGATTTAAGGAGGGGGGGAGCATAAGGAGATGGAGGTGGGGGGGGGATTGCATGCAAAGGTCAGAGCTGAAGTGGGGTGAAAGTGAGATGTGGATGAGGGATACAGAGGTAAGCAGCTGTGGAAGAAGGCTGACCTCTGCACTCTGTGTAGCTCAACCCTGAACTTTCCACTATGTAGGTAGTGTACCTCCGAACTCTGCACGTAGTGCAACCCTGAACTCTGCACTCTGTGTGTAACCCCCCAAACTCTGCCCTCAGTATGTAATGCACTCCTGGTATTTAATGCTCTTTAAAACCCCCCATTGTGAAATTTAACCACACCCACTATTTGATGGAGGGTGTGTGTGGGGGAGAAGGGGATTTCAGGGGCCGTGGTTGAGTTCCTGCACCTATTTTTAGAGAAAAAAAGGCCTGGTACTGGTTTTACTTTCTACACAATGTTTGCTTTCTTTTAGGTCAGATAGACAACCGTAGCAAATTGAGGAACATCACAGAGCTTCGTCTAGCAGGACTGGACATTACAGATGCCACACTGCGCCTGATGATTCGACACATGCCTCTTCTTTCCAAACTGGACCTGAGTTACTGTAACCACGTGACTGATCAGTCCATTAACCTGCTCACTGCAGTGGGTACATCTACCAGGGATTCTCTGTCAGAAATTAATTTATCAGGTAAATAGTTCCACAGATCAGAAATCAGGTGACAGCTTTTTTTATGTCTTCAACTGAATTTGTATATGTCTTCAGGCACAAAAGCCCTGTGCTTTTAAACTAAGAGAAAATAAAAGGGGGAAGGTCACCCAAAAGTGATATTTTCGTTCTAGTGGAGTCTGGTGGGCTGCATATATATATTGTGTGATTCTGCACTTCCACCTGCAGGGGGGCATGCACATGCTGTTGACGGGCCGCTTCTGCTGTGATCATTCACAGCAGAAGCTAATCTGCGGGTGCTGGACACTGGATGTCCTCTGCCACCGGCCAATCATCAGTAAAATACACAGAACAGGGATCTGCCTATGTTAACGAGGCAGATCTTCATTCTGAAAGGGAGGAAGGGATGGATTTTGTATTCCTGCAAAGCAGGGAACATCGATCTCTTCCCTTAGTAAAAGCTCCTAACATAGTACACAAAAACACATGCTAGGCACCCGGTTAACCCTTTAATTGTCCTATATGTTTAACCCCTTCCCAGCCAATGTCAATAGTACAGTGACAGTGCATATTTTTAGCACTGATCACTTTATTAGTATCACTGGTTCTGGCAGTGTGAAACGCGTCAGTGTCTGTCCGCTGCAATATCACAGTCGCGCTATAAGTCGTTGATTGCCGTGGTATAAAAAAAAAATTTCCAGAAATCTATACCAAGGTTTGTAGACGCTATATCATTTGCGTAAACCAATCAATATACACTTATCGGCATTTATTTTTATACCAGAAAGTAAAAAATATTGTTTTTTTTTTTTCAAAATTGCCAGCCCTTTTTTGTTTATAGCGCAAAAAATAACCACAGTGGTGATAAAATACCAGCAAAAGAAAGCTCTATTTGTGGGGAAAAAAATTACAAATTTTATTTGGGTACAGTGCCGTATGACCGCGCAGTTGTCAGTTAAAGTAGCTCAGGGCCGTATCGCAAAAAATGGCCTGGTCAAGTGGTTAATGACTTGTTCTCTCTGACAGGTTCTGCCCTGAAAGCATTTCTGGTTTTCCAAACCCTGGCTTACTGGACTAAGGCCATCAGAAGGGATCTAGTTACCATTCGAACCCTTATATAGTGTTTGGAACTTATGCCAATCTTGAATGACTTCTTTGATAAGTTGTTAGGGATCCCCCACTAGTGAACATAAGGCTGACTCTTTGTTTAAAGTGTTGATTTGAGGAACCGGTGTGCAAAAGTGACTGCTTTTGCATTTGATTCAATAGATAGCATCTTTTTGGAGCTGCCTTGAACACCTTTATGAAAAATGTCACCAGGGGATACCGTACTCCATCTGCCCTTGCAGAAGAAGCCTAGGACTTGTTTCAGGAAGGCTCATGCCTTTTTCGGGGCTAAGAAAAGTGCCTTTTGTTTCTCCCAGGCCTCAAAGCCAAGCACCACATCCAAACTACGCAGACCGTCCATATCTTCTGGACTTCCAAATCCTGCCCCTCAAATAAATCTTTTTTTAGATGAAGGGACATCTTTTTTTTCCAAGCTTTTGCTGATTTTTGGACAGCCAGCATTTTAGATTTCCAGGGGCTACCAGCTAGCTCTCAGCCCCCTTTTCTGTTTACGTCTTTTAACCTACCTATGAAATTGCACAGATCTCCACACATCTTGCAGGTCTTCCCCAGTACCTGTGGAGGAATGGTTTCAGGGGTTCTACTCCAACATGTCGACGGTTCTAAAACCAAAAGTGAGGGGGGGGGGGGGTTGGGCGGTTGTGTGATCCTCTGTTCAGGGAGTAGTTGGCTCAGGTTCTGGCCAATAGCATAGCTTGCACTGTACAGACCTTGCAAGGTTCAGTTAGGTCATGAAGCTTCAGGAGTCCACGCTTGAACCCACTTTTTGTGACTTATTGTTGACACAGCTCAAGCCAGAATTTCTTTCCCCAGACAAACTTTAAACTTTCCACTCCAAGACTTGCACTTCTCAGTCCAGGGGTCACCCAATGCCTTACGTTTGCATGGGAGGTCTGGGGCTGATTGTAGCACAACATCCTGTCATCCTAGGCTAAGATGGTCCAGTCCTTGGACAGACTGATTTCACCTGAAGTCCAGGTTGTCTTCAGCCTGGTGGCTCAGGAATCCTGCTTTGGAAAGAGAGGGTGAATCTCCCTAATGGGGGCACAGACAGGAATAAAAACTGAGAAGCGGTTTAATCCCTCTGCACTCTATCTGAAACTAAAAAAAGTTTTGCCTTTAGTTATACTTCTAAAGGGGTATGAAAAACCCAAACCAAAAATGTATTCAATTGCAGCTTACCAATTCTTAGGTGTGGTGGCTGCTTTAGTTTTCTCTTTTTTATTTATCTATTTATGCTTTTTTCCTTTATTTTCATCTGGTCATCCTGCAGTACGTCCTATTTGTCAGCTTACTTTAACAGACCAAGTTGTCCAGACAAAGTAGCAGTTAGGTTTGAGACAAACCATTTACTACTGACAGAGGGGCTTCACAATGGTCAGCTTTTATTCCTTTATGTAAAATCTTTATAAGCAGTTACAGCAAACAGTGTTTTTAATTTTAAGATAAAGTGTTAGCTGGGGCTCAGCTTAAATTTGTTAGCCAAATCCATTTTAACCTGCTAGCCCTGTCCACAGACTCGTAATGCTGTTGTCCAAAAGTGTCTGCTTTACTACATCATCCAGAATGCAGACACCCTAAGACAGGGAGTGTGTTATTGGCAGGATGACCAGGTGAATTAAAGACAAAAAAAACATTGCAGCCACAATATCTAAGAATCGGTTAGCTGCAATCCACTTTGTGCCATTTTGTGCGATACGGCACTGCATTACTTTAACTGACAATTGTGCGGTCATGCAACACTGATAAAATTTATGTAATTTTTTTCCCCACAAATAGAGCTTTCTTTTGCTGGTATTTGATCACCACTGCATTGTTTTTATTTTTCGCGCTACAAACATAAGAAGACTGACCATTTTTGAAGAAAAAAAAAATTCTTCATAAATTTAGGCCAATATGTATTCTGTTACATATTTTTGGTAAAACAAAAAATCGTATCAATAAGCGTATATTGGTTTGCGCAAAAGTTTTAAAGCATTTACGAACTATGGTATATACTGGAATTATTATTTTTTTTATACTAGTAATGGTGGGGATCAGCAAGACTGCGATATTGCGGCAGACAATCAGACACCAACTGGCACTTTGGACACTTTTTGTGGGAACCAGTGACACTAATACAGTGATCAGTGCTAAAAATATGCACTGTCACTGTACTAATGACACTCGCTGGGTAGGGGTTAAACATTTAGGGCTTTTAAAGTGTTAACTGTGTGCCAAGCCAAATCCATCACTTTTCCCCCTGTGAGAATGGAGCTCTGCTGCGTTTACATAGGCAGAGCTCTTTCCTGTGTCATTGCTCAGCACCCACCGATCGGCTTGTGCTGTAAATAATCACAGTAGAAGCGCACGTGCGCCCCCTAGGTGGAAATGCAGAATCACATATATATATATACTTGATTCTAAACTGAATGGCCACCCTGTAGCAGTATATTCGCTATGGGGCAGTTTGGAAGTGGAAATATAACATTTTTGGGTTTAATACAGCTTTAAGGTCCTTCAGGCAGCTCTACAAGGTGCAGGCAATCCCTAGCTCTGTTGCTGTTGTCCACCCCTCAGTTGGACTGCTCTTGGTTGCCCCAACAGTCTCCGAATTCCTGTGTCCCTCAAAGATCAAGAAAAAGAAAATGGGATTTTTATTCTTACCATAAAATACATTTATTGGCGTAAGGGACAAACCATCCCAACCATCTGTATTTATGATCATGCTCTTGTTACTGAGGTCCCAAGCATCTGTATTTATGATCATGCTTTTGGTAATGCTTTTCTACAAAACTGAGGCTTGCTGGGAGTAGGCCAAGCTGAGCGCAATTTTTTTTTTTTGTTTGCCAGTCTCCAAATTTTCCAGTAGGGCAGCAGTGATACCCAACGGTCTCTGAATCCTTATGCCTCTCAATGAACTTTAATTAACTTTAAATTGATTGATTTTGCTGTACAATAAATGACAAAACGACTACAGGTGACAAGCACTTATGACTGAGAAGCACAAAGCTAGATCAGTAAAGTCTGGAGTATCTAGACATACTACACCAGAAACTGCCACCGATTTGCTCTAAAAATTGCAAACTATGCTACTTGTATTTTGTACTTTTTTTTTTTTTTTTTGTAAAAAATGAATTTTTATTCTCTATTGCCTATTTTAAATCACCACTTTATCTTTCTTTCCAGACTGCAATAATGTTACAGACCAGTGCCTGACTTACTTTAAACGCTGTGGCAACATCTGTCTGATTGACCTCAGGTACTGCAAGCAGGTCACCAAGGAAAGCTGCGAACAGTTCATTGCCGAAATGTCAGTAATTGTACAGTTTGGACAAACAGAAGAAAAGCTTCTTCAAAAGATTAGCTAATGTAATAGGAAAAAAAAAAAACTTTCCTTCAAGCTGCACCTGAAAGACAATTTTGGCCTTAAAAGTAGAGAGGTTTGAGGTTCACCTCTGAAATGTCACATTTTCATCCAATGGTTTCTCCAGCACCGCAAACACCAGCTGTTAAAGGTTGACACTGGAATAAGGGTTTGACCTTTTCAAGGACTTTTTTTTTTTTACTTTGACAAATCCAAGGGCATGCGCTTGGTAATGTTTATTGTATTGGCTCTTAAACTGTTCAACTTCCGAGCTTTGTGTGTCTTTAGAAGTGGACCATACAGAACACGGAAGCCTTCCAAAAGCTGGTGAAAAAAAATACTTATACTACTTATATTTTTCTACACATCTATTTGAAAGTTATATTTGCAGTGTAGGATACCGGTGTTCTTTCCTGGGGGATATAAAATATAGGTATAAGGAGAACTGCCAATCTTTCCATGTACAGTTACTGAAGGCAGTGGTACCTTATTAATATGCCCACATTGTGACCACTTCTAAAGCATGTTTAAATTGGCTTTTTTTTTAATTTATTTTTTTTACATGAGACATGTGCATGCTGAGCAAACATGTATGTTTATTTGTTTGACACGCATCCTCTCTGCACACAAAGATCCAGCATCGCATGATGATTTGTGGCCTGTTGAACAAACTTCTTGTAATGCAGGGCAAACTGACCAGGCAGTCTCCACTAATGTGCCATTGGACAACCCGTCCAAAACGTAAGGCCCAACAGTAACATACTTGCCTTCAGAAGTGCCATTGTTGTAAGGTGTTTTTCTTGTAACCAGTTTAACTTCTAGTTTAACTGTTCACAGGACAGAAAAAACATGTTTACCATCATTTCCTGGCTACAGATTGTTAAAAAAAAAAAAATTAGAGCCAGATCAGGTACAAAGAAGAACTTGGGTCTCTTCAATCACCACTTGTAAATCTCCTTTTGTAAAAGAGATGCCCCTTGCACTGGAAACTTAAGAATGGGGTCATCATTATAAAGGGAGATTGAACAGGTAAATGCATTTAGACCAATGCATTACAAGTCTATCCCACTCCTAACCCACGGAGTCAGATGTATACTTTTTTAATGTAAGTAATGTTGTTGGATTTAAAGTGTATCATGTTTATTTATGGACACATTTATTAAATTGTTTTACTAAATGTCTTTAGTCTTTTATTGTGAAACTGACATTCAGGATGATGATTAAGGGCTTATGTTCGTAGATCTTGAGTACCAAGAGTTTAACACCTACTTCATTTCTGGCCAAAACGTAGCCCTCCTCTAACCCATTGAGCATTATTTTTTTTAAATATCTTGTGCATCTGTTTCTCTAGTGATCATAATTTGCAGGTGCTGGGGACTGGAAATCCAGCACTGCAGATGTGCTCACACAGTCAACCTGTCCCCTTGCACTGACATCATGACTTCAGTCCATCTTCTTGATCCTGAAATGTACCTGCCACTAGACAGCAATTGAAGTGTCTGTGTGTAGACCACCCTGAAGAAGGACTCTGCCTCCTGTGCTCAAAAGAGAGAAGACTTGGGACTGCAATACCACATGACCATCCTGACATGTCACATATCTAGCAACAGTATAGTTACTGTATAACAGTTAAAGGAGAGGTATAGCGAAGCTTTTTTTGTTTGTTTTTGTTATACTTCACCTATGAATCACAGGAGTGCAGTTCGTTCTGTACTCCTGTGACCCACTGTCGGCTGACATTGTAAACCCGGTCCAGGCTCTAAAAAGATCCTGACCATATGGTTGGGATCTGCCCAGAAGCCTGGGCTGGCAGCTGGCTCATCCTCTCAGCGATGCGCTGAGAGCCTAAGACCCCATACACACTATACAACTTCTGTTGTCTGATTTCCTTTAGATTTATCAAAACCATGTAATGCAAGGGCCTGCCTGATTGCATACAAATTGAAACTCAGGTTTGACCTCGTATTATGGTTTTGGTAAATCTAAAGGAAAAAATCTAAAGAAAATTATATAGTGTGTATCCAGCTTAAGCCAGCGGCTTCCGACTCCTCCACAGCCCATCGCATCCAACCTTCCCAGGACAATAGCAAAAATTCCCAGCAAGATTTACCAGAAATGCTATCTTTAGAATTCTTCCAGGACAGCCATGTGAGGGATGAATGCTTATGCTTCCTAAAGTAAGTGGAACAAAACACCCCTCCCACCCCCTAGGCCCTCAGGTGAGTTTGGAGTAGACTACCACCACAAGAAACAGAGTGAAAAAATGTCAAATACAAACCATAGAAGGATAGCCCAAGGGGTGGGAACTGGACAACTGTGTCTTGAAAGATTCCTAAAAAAACACCAGCCCAATCTTCTGCATTTGTCAGCAGTATACATTCCAGGTGTACATAATGAACAAGTGGATTACTTATCCAGAGTTAGCAGAAACCACCACAAGTGGGCCTACTTGCCAGAGATCGATCTCTTTGCGACCCCAAAGAATGCAAAGTTGATTTATGTTCAAGATTTCCTTGTCCACGTGCAGTCTGGTCAGATGCACAGAGGATGGAGTGGAACTTGGCCTATGCCTTTCCATCAACTCTCATAATCTTCATGATCTACTGGGAAGGAAGGTGCTAGTCCTAGCAATAATTCCAGATTGGCCAAAACCATCATGGTATCTGCTTCTGCTACAGCGGAGTGTCTGGAACCCTTTAACCTTACCAACCCTTCTGACTCAGGCCACATTTGCCATCCTGCTACAGAGAAGCTCCTGTGGTGGACGCACTTTTAAAATCAAGGAAAAATAGCACTATTTCAACAGTTTCAACTGTTTGAGGTTGCCCAAGGTTTTTCATCATTACACAATGTGCTAGAGTTTCTACAGAAAGGCATTGATAGGCGCCTCAGTACCTTTTTAAAAGGGCACGTTTTGGCTATCTCTGCCTTCTAAACAACCTGGTGAGCATCAAACGAGTTGATGTGATCCAATCCTTTAAGGCAGAGTAAAGAGATTAAGACCACCAAGAAAACTCCTCTTTCTAAAAGGCAACACATTTTGGGGGAAAGGACCCCTCCCCTTTCTTCAGGGCAGTCACTGCATCCTATTAAATGTATATTTGCAAAGTAGAGAGCTGACTGACAGCTGCTATTGCAGGTGCAGCTTTTAACCTACCTTCAAATTTGTGTTCCTTTGGACACTGGGCAGTCCTTTGTTCATTCTTTTTTTCAAATCTTACACTGAAGACTGCCTTCTAGTTGCAATGACTTCGGCAAGGAGGGTTACAGAAAAAAATGCTACTGGGGCTAAGGAGCCCTTCATCACTTTCTTTGCTAACAGGGTAGTTCTAGTTCCAATGTTAGAATTTACAACATAATCCTTCCTAGTACTAGGAGCAAGTAATCAGTGGGAAACTCCTTTTAGGTCATCTGATCAACTGTTTGTATTGCCAGCTGGTGCAAATAAAAGTGAAAAAGGCTTCCAGTTGGGTGATCACATCCTGATTGGCCAAGACAATCTCCATGGGAAACAGTTTCAAAGGTGTGGCAGTGCCAGATGGAGTAACAGCTTGTATGGTAACAGCAGATTGTGTCTCCAGAGATGATTTGTAGGGTGGTGTCAGGCCTGGGCTCAGCCCTTCCTTCTCTGAGCTGGCCGCCAGCTGTCAGCTAATTGCCAGCTCCTATCTCTCCACAGTGACTCACCTGTTGATATCCTGCTCATCACTCCTGCCTACTTAAGCCATCCAGCCCAGATGATCTCTGCCTTCGCCTTGGTCAACATCACAGAGACTATCTCCTGCGTTCCTGTTAGACTTGCTTGGCTGACATTCCTTCTGGCTTCAGATCTTGCTTGCTGTTCCACTACGCTGATCTTTGGCTTCCTGACTTACAGGCTTGTCTGACTATCCTTTCCAGTTACCAAACTTTGGTTATGTTTTGACTAAGTTTGTTTTATTTACTTTTATTATTAAACAAGTGTAATTTAACTGTACTTCTGTCTCGGTCAGATTCATGGTTTCTGACAGGTGGCTTCTTGGTCTTTATACCATACCTTTTTAAGCGCATTATTGTGTTGAACCAGCTTCCCTTGCGACTGTTGCTTTTGGTCGGCGAGTACTTTCTTCTGTCACCTCTACTGATTAAAATATTCGCATTCCCAGCCTATCTTGTTAAGTTGATAAACGAATGAATGCGGCGCTAGCAATTAGATTATAGATCAATAATGACAAACCTCAATGCATGTCTGTGAGTGAACAGAATGAACACATAAAATTATCAAATTAAATAAATAGCAATGCAACAATAACGTGCTGTGAGCTACGTGATAAAAATGAGTCCAAAAAGTCCTAAATAAGATATGTGGATCCCCCTTAGGGAGACCCCACTCACCAAACAATGGCAGACCCTCAGCTATACAGTCTGAGATGGTAAACAAACACAGTCACCATATAGCAACAGTGGATGCTTGAAGGTATGAAGGATATCGTATTCCACCAGAAAAGAAAGAGATGATATGGTGAAGTACCGCTAGGTAATTAAATGGCGCGCAATAAAGCGCTACATACAGACTGTAAGGCACAAACAGGCTATCAGAGAAAACTTCCACGATCGCTGCTCGGATGGTGTTCCACAGAGGCAGGAAATTGCGTCACTGGTTCTGTCGTGAGCCGGAAGTTGTGTTGACGCGTTTCGCCCCTCCTCCAGAGCGTTATCAAAGTGATGCAATTTCCTGCCTCTGTGGAACGCATGCCATGCAAGCGGCGATCGTGGAAGTTTTC
The DNA here is from genome assembly GCA_037952925.1 of Lithobates clamitans. Classification (NCBI taxonomy): domain Eukaryota; kingdom Metazoa; phylum Chordata; class Amphibia; order Anura; family Ranidae; genus Lithobates; species Lithobates clamitans. The sequence continues at coordinate 1,143,964 of JBBGZY010001334.1, read as the reverse complement.
TCTGATAGCCTGTGTGTGCCTTACAGTCTGTGAGTAGCGCTTTAGTGCGCGCCATTTAATTACCTAGCGGTACTTCACCATATCATCCTCTTTCTTTTCCAGTGGAATACAATATCCTTCATACTTTCAAGCATCCACTGTTTCATCCATGGAACTGCTATAGTTCAGGTGACTGTGTTTGTTTACCATCTCAGACTGTATAGCTGAGGGTCTGCCATTGTTTGGTGAGTGGGGTCTCCCTAAGGGGGATCCACATATCTTATTTAGGACATTTTGGACTCATTTTTACCACTTTTATCATGTAGCTCACAGACACGTATTGAGGTTTGTCATTATTGATCTATAATCTAGTTGCTAGCGCCGCATTCATTCGTTTATCACATGTTGAAGTTTTAGCACTTTTTTTATGCAGCAGCTGCAATAGCTTTAACCCCTTATCACTTTTGTTATTTATTCACTTCAGCGCCAGTTTTTGTTATACATATCTTGTTAAGTTATTTCCTATGTGTATGCTGACGTAGTCATCAGGAAATTTGGGAAATAGTTTTTACACCAACCATCAAGAACAATTTTTCTACTTCCGTGAGCTCCATGGCAGCACAGTATCCCACCCCATTGAAGTCGGCTAGTGATGTAATGCTGTGTCTGGGGAGGGGTATAAATTTATAGCTGGTCCTATGGAGTAGAGGAGGAGACTACCTATGTGCATGCTGCGATGGAGCCCATCTTGAAAGGAAAATTATGGCAAGTATGAAAAAAGTTTGATTTTACAGTGAGTACATAAATTGTATTATCTATATACCCTGTTTCCCCGAAAAAAAGACCTAGCGTGATTGTCGGTGATGGCTGCAATATAAGCCCTACTCCCCAAATAAGCCCTAGTTAAAGTCCTTGTAGGTCTTCTTTTCAGGGTAGGGCTTATTTTCGGGCAAACAGGGTAGGGCTTATTTGGGGGGTAGGGCTTATATTGCAGCCATCACCGACAATCACGCTAGGTCTTATTTTCGGGGAAACGGTAGTTCACCTGTGAGCATCAAAACACCTCCCCATACGTTATGAATCAGAGAAGGTATACTCCATAGAAAAAGTACAGCGAGTCAGTGTTGTTAGCATAGGACAGGGAGTGTGTTACTCTCCCTGTCTTGTGCTATGTAAAAATAAAAGGAAAAAAGCCTGACCAAAGAAAATTAACACAACCACCGCATCTAAGGGCTGGTAAGCTGTAATAGATTCCATTTTTGCTCTTGGCTTTAGATACTATATCCCTACCTAAAATGATGGTGGTAGATTCCATTCTGTAAAAAAATAATAAAAGACTATTTCCTTTTATTGTATAAATAAGTACCACTATTTATGAACAATTTACTCCGCTGTGTTGGCCTCAACATGCATCTGGCAGACCCAAAAATATTACTCAGAAATGGAATCTTATTAACACAATAAAGGAGAGTAACAGCAAGTGCTTAATTATGATTTGTACAGTAAGGAATCTGCATTGTTTTAGATAATCGCAGGGTTTCAAAGCGAATTTGAAAGTATCTCTTCTTGAAGGGTATAGTATACATTTAGCCTCGCGTGCCACCATTTATTAGATTATGAATAGTTATATTGCCATTTTATCATCAATACCAACAGTAGTTGGTATGCACAGCTCCGTGTAGAATTTGAGAGGTGTGCTAGAAGAATTCCTTATTGCAAAAGAGACAAAGTACTGTATGTCTCTTCTGTAATTAAAAAACATTTCTTCCTCAAGTACACACGATGAAAATATCGGACGAACGAGCAACTTTTTTTTTTTTTTTTTTCATCAGTCTCATACCGAAAGTGAAGAGGCTACTAAACTTGCCAAAATACTCTTACGACAGAATACAACTTCGGAAGTGATGCAACGTGCTGTATCATAATGTGTTCTTGCGTTTATGAGCATGCATGGTCTTACTCTTCCGATTTTATTTTTCAGACGAATACTGTACTGATGAAAACGAAAATCATACAAGAAATTTTCGTGTTTGTTCCTTCAGATAAACGGTTGGCTCTTGAAAGCAGTATTTTACGTCTGACTTCATAATACGTGTGAACTAGGCTTTAGAGCAGGGATATGCAATTAGTGGACCTCCAGCTGTTGCAAAACTACAAGTCCCATCATGCCTCTGGGTGTCATGCTTGTAGTTGTCAGCCTTGCTATGCCTCATGGGCCTTGTAGTTCTGCAACAGCTGGAGGTCCGCTAATTCCATATCCCTGCTTTAGAGAATTTTAAATGCTCCACTTTAAGATTTGAAAATCATCAGTAATGTAATGTGGTTTCTTTACTTTAATAAATGTGTTTTTAGCTTTCCATTCCAGTAAATGTTTTATTTCTTAGAATGAGAGCATTCATTCCAGATTCATAAACACACACCAGCATGCAGTTGTCTGAACACTTCTCATGTATACATCCTAACTGTATTACAAAACATCTCTAACAACATATCACTCAGAAGCTATACAGAAAACCATTTTTCCTTTTTTACACACTTTGAGCCCCAAGACGAAGAGCCAAGTCACACACATTTTATTTGGTCTGGATATTTAAGATTTGAAGACGTGAACAGCCCGCACCACGTACTGTCGGCAGATTGGACACTCGCTCATCCTTTTGCCACATTTGGTACACGTTACCATATGGCCACACTCCAGTAGAACGCAATCGATTAAAGCATCCATGCAAATACGGCATAGGTTATCGTCATTACCAGTCAGCTGCAGCCGATCTCGTTCTGAAAGAGACAGATATGTTAGAAAGTGTATCCAGAAGGAGGTGGGGAGAGCTTCAAATATGAAAAATTATGATGGGCACAGAACCCGTATTACTTCATGAACAGACTAGAGTTATAATGAGTAAGAGTATCCATGGGCATGAGAGAATGTTTTGTTCTTGCTAGGCAACCATCTCTTGTCTGGGTGGTTCTGAAACCCTTCCCAACCAGTATTATCCCTCCCCCATCCACCGTTGGTTTTACACGTTTTTTTTTAAATGTTATTTTCATATACGCTTTGAGAAAGATACATAGCAAAAAAAAAAAAAACACAACAACAGCTATCACCCATCCCAATTCTTAAGCTAGCCAAAGATGGTTTGAATCTGTCCCTGCTGAACTGGCCGAGATTTGATTCATGTATGGGCAGGCTGATTGGATCGACCTGGGTACAACCAGCACTTCCGATTATTAGCATGCAATTATTGCTAGCGGCCATAGCTGCCAGCAATAATCACTGTGCTCTCCCGGCAGAGATGGCTCCCCGCAACCCTAAACCCCCCCCCCCCCCCCCCGTAGTCTTGCCCAACCCAAATCTATAAGCCACTTTTCTAATACAAAAGCTAGTATTTCATGGCTGCACACATGAAGACAAGCCCAGGGAAAAAACAAACAAACAAGGGAAGATACATCCCTCTCCTTTATATCCTTTTTCTATATCCCACAAAGTCCTGCAGCCAGCTGGTTTTGACAGTGCAGATTTACTTTATGGGGAAAGTGAAATGCAGTTCTCTGGTGTTCACGTTTTGTTAAGATAAAATGTAACTAACCTTGGTCAGGTTTGAATTCCAGATGTTCCACTGAAAAAGAAAAAAAAAAGTAAGATAACTACAAATCTGATTATATAAATAACGCCATTCTTTTTTAAAGCTGATCTGTATATAGAACGCACAAACTATATATAGATGTAGATTATGCACAGGGTATTTTCAATTACACATGAAAACCAATGCAAAAACTTGTTCTGAAACAATACCAGTGCAGCTACTGGATAAGAATTCCTTCCTAGATGATTCTCTAGGTGGCAGCAGTGACAATGGATCAGTTTGCTAATTCATTCACTCGATACTCGAAACGCCATACAGAACATAATGAGAATATAAATCTGCAGTAAAAAGCAACATGTACTCTCGCCATAACAGGAGGTATATCTAAAGAGTGCCTTTAGCACACAGAGAGAAAAAGAAGTAGCAAAGGAAGGAACAGCTGTGCGCAGGGTATCTCCTATGTGAAGTGTGCTCAAAGGTCTTTCCTATATGTGCCACTGCATCAGACTAGAGCAGCCTTTTTTTTCAATCAGTGCCATAACAAAATGCCCAAAAATTATCAATATGCTGGCAGGTGGATCAAGCCTGCCTTTTTATGTTACACAAGCCACGGATTGTTATTGTGCAGCTTTGGGCCTTTTAACAACTGCCTCAGCCATCCTCATCGGTTGATAAATAAGGAGCACGTCGGGTGCCTGCACAGCATCCTGGTTTGCGCCTTTTTTATCACTACTGGGGTCATATTAGCTGCACAAGGAAGAAAAACCAAGAGAGAAAAGATACATTGGAATACTAGTCAGTATCAGTGTGCAAAAGGTATATTTTTATTGTAAAAATAAACCTCTAATGTGTGTGCTACATGTGTGCATGCTGCCGCATTACGTAAGCTTATTGGTTGTTTTTTTTTCACATTTTAAACTGGGGTGTTTCAAGATTAGGTGCATCATTTTAAAGGGTGTCTGAACTGAAAAGAGGTTGAGAAATACTGAACTAGACCGTCACTGTGGATAAACTGTACAACTGCTATCTCATTTAGATGCAAGTTTTAGCATGAAGATTTTCTTACAAACATATGACTTTGCATAGCACAAAGCAGTTCCTCTTCTTTTTTTTCTTTATTTAAAAAAGGCTGATACATCAATACACGATATATAGAGATAGACTAAATCCTGACGTGAGATAGACATGTGTGTTGATGTCAAAATAGAATAAAGTATACCATGTTTCTCCTAAGATTTGTGAGAGTGTGCAACCGAACCAACAAAGGAAATATAACAAAAGACAAGGTGCAGTAATTGAGTGTATCAGAGTGTATTTTTTAAAATATTTTACCGGTTAAATTAAAAATAAATACATTTCAAACTTAGCAGGGCGACCTCAGGCCTCATATTTTATTCAATATACTGTAAGGGTAGAATCTGATTTACTAAGCACTTCCAAGCATACATTTTTAAAGAGTTTAGTGGAAATTCACAGTAACGCCACTATTTTTCTGGCATAAAAGAAAAAAAACCTAAGAATGTTTTATGGAATTTTGAGAAATGAAAGTATGGAATCTGTGACCAGAAGGGTCCAATTTTGGCCCAAACCATATGTAGCATATCATCATCTGCTTTTTGACATCTGTGACAAGTAGAAGTCTTTTGACTATTTTAGAGTGAGAAGAGGTAAAATAGGCTCTATGAAAGTAGCTTAATCCTCTTTTATTCTTTGCCTACAATAATTAATGCAGAGCTAAACTGATAAAGAACAAAACACTAAATCCCCTCACGTACAGGACTTTCTGTTCTCCTCATTCTCTCTGTACAGCCGGTTGACTTTCTCCACAAGCTCCCACTTTTCACAGCAGCCTGAGTAGTTGACAAAGTTGCGAGCCAGGATTTCTTTCAGCTGTCGGATCGTAAGCGCCTCAATTTCATCCAGCGTTGATAAGTCAGACAGCGAGGCTCTCGCCTGTTTTCGTGGGGGATCATTAGCCTAAAGAGATTTAGCAAAGAAAAAATGTTTGGATAGCATGTATGTATTTATGTTCCCTTTTCACATTTTGTTGCTACCTGCAATATCTAATGTTTATAGAGTTTCTACATCCCTGGTGTATAATATAGGAAGATATACTGCTCTGAAAGACAGCCAATGCCCTCCACTGCATTTCTTCAGAACCACAAATATGATCCTTTACACCCCTCCTTTAAGCCACTGACTTTCATGTGAGGGAAGAATTATTTCCCGCAAAAAAAAAGGAGTATATATACAGTATCTCACAAAAGTAAATACACCCCTCACATTTTTGTAAATATTTTATTATATCTTTTCATGTGACAACTCTGAAGAAATGAAACTTTGCTAAAATGAAAACTAGCGAGTGTACAGCTTATATAGCAGTGTAAATTTGCTGTCCCCTCAAAATAACTCAACACAACAATGTCTAAACCGCTGGCAACAAAAGTGAGTGCACCCCTAAGTGAAAATGTACAAATTGGGCCCAAAGTGTCAATATTTTGTTTGTCCACCATTATTTCCCAGCACTGCCTTAACCCTCTTGGGCATGGAGTTCACCAGAGCTTCACAGGTTGCCACTGGAGTCCTCTTCCACTCCTCCATGACGACATCACAGAGCTGGTGGATGTTAGAGACCTTGCGCTCCTCAACCTTCTGTTTGAGTATGCCCCACAGATGCTCAATAGGGTTTAGGTCTGGAGACATGCTTGGCCAGTCCATCATCTTTAGCAAGGCAGTGGTCGTCTTGGAGGTGTGTTTGGGGTCGTTATCATGCTGGAATACTGCCCTGCGGCCCAGTCTCCAAAGGGAGGGGATGATGCTCTGCTTCAGTATGTCACAGTACATGTTGACATTCACGGTTCCCTCAATGAACTGTAGCTCCCCAGTGCCAACAGCACTCATGCAGCCCCAGACCATGACACTTCACCACCATGCTTGACTGTAGGCAAGACACACTTGTCTTTGTACTCCTCACCTGGTTACCATCACACACACTTGACACCATTTGAACCAAATAAGTTTATCTTGGTCTCATCAGACCACAGGACATAGTTCCAGTAATAAATGTCTTTAGTCCGCTTGTCTTAAGCAAACTGTTTGCAAGCTTTCTTGTGCATCATCTTTAGAAGAGGCTTCCTTCTGGGACGACAGCCATGCAGATCATTTTGATGCAGTGTGCGGTGTATGGTCTGAGCACTGACAAGCTGACCCCCCCACCCCTTCAACCTCTGCAGCAATGCTCTTTGGTTGCCCAAAGACAACCTCTGGATTTGACGCTGAGCATGTGCACTCAACTTCTTTGGTGAGGCCTGTTCAGTTTCAGGGTCTTGGCAATCTTCTTATATTTTAGGCCATCTTTATGTAGAGCAACAATTCTTTTTTGTTCTTTATCATGAGGTGCCATGTTGAACTTCCAGTGACCAGTGTGAGAGAGTGAGAGCGATAAAACCAAATTTAACGCACTTGCTCCCAATTCACACCCGAGACCTTGTTAAAATAACGAGTCACATGACACCGGGGAGGGAAAATCGCTAATTTGGTCATTTTCACTTAGGGGTGTACTCACTTTTGTTGCCAGAGGTTTAGACATTAATGGCTACGTGTTGAGTTATTTTGAGGGGACAGCAAATTTACACTGTTTGCTACACTGTAAAGTAGTGAGTGTACAGCTTGTATAAGTCATTTCTTCAGTGTTGTCACATGAAAAGATATAATAAAATATTTACAAAAATGTGAGGGGTGTACTCACTTTTGTGAGATATATATAAATATAATTATTCTCTCATGGGGAATTGGAAATTTAGCTAGTTTTCACAGATAAGCTGCACTGTACAAGAGTTTACTACAAAGGGACCCTTCCTCAAATACCTTTTCCCACAGTCATACTAGTCTGAGCGTCTTTGTAGGTCAGTTAAAAAGGTACTTACTTGAGTTTCCAGGGCTTCTGTATCTGACGCTACTGATATGTTTTCACTTGTTCCCTGAAAACACACACATAACAAACAAGTGACAATCAAATCCTTTTTATAGGTCTGTTAACTTTATAATCGACTGGCAATTTCCCATTCCACTTGTCTACAAACATTTAGTGGTTTCAGGTTCAGATGCTGCCTGTAGCACCACAGCCTATTTTCTAAAGCAGAAGATAGCTGGGAGGGTTATAAAGAATCCCATCACTCAATAATATTACAGCACAGGCAGATCGAATCACTAGAAACCACAGAAGGTGAAGAGATAATTACAGGCCTCTACATTAACAATTCAAATTCTTTCAGGCAAAGAAGTCATATAGTCATATTTATGCCCTTATGCACTAGTATGAATAACACAGTGACATAACATGTCATGGATTCCAAACATATCCCTTTCGATTGTAATGCAGTCAGGGGGTGCATATGGTATGCTTATAGTGTCACATTACTACACTGCAGTAAATGAGCTTAAAAATAAGGTATCACTTACCCCTGTAGCTATAGGCACTTTAGAGAACTTCTTCCTCATAGCAGAAGCACTGCACTTACAGAGGAGAGTGAGGATTTGCTTTAATGTGGTTGCAAAGGCTCAAGTTTTTTCTATGCATGAAGGTAAAAAACCTTCTGTGGGCAGGAGCCCCCCCCCCCCAATACTTACCTGAGCCCCATCTCAATCGAGCAATGTGCACCAGATCAGCGGCTCTCTGGGCTCTTTGCCTCCTCATTGGCTGAGACAACAGTGAGAAGGACTGGCTTCTACTACTGTCAATCACAGCCAGTGAGCAAATGAGGAGAGTGGGGAGGCGGGGCCAGGCCACGCTCTCTGTCTGAATGGACAGACAGAGCAGTGGCTTGGGCGCTCCTATAGCAAGTGGCTAACTATGGGGGGCAGGAGAGAGGAGCCAGTAGCGCCGGCTGGGGACCCGAAAGGAGGATCAGGGCTGCTCTGTGCAAATTCACTGCACAGAGCAGGTCCATATGTTTGTTATTAAAAAAAAAAATCTGCCTTTAATGTCACTTTAAAGCTCACTTACTGCGTCTTAAAGCAGGCCCTGCATAAAAAAGGCAGAGTCTGCTTATCTGGGAACTGGGAGCCCCCACCACTTCAGAAAAATGAACTAAAAGATATTTTAAAAACAAACCATTGAAAAACACTGCAGACCCCTGTTTTCAAGCCAACATTCAAGGCAGGTACCTCTTCTGTGTTGCAGTGCAATCCTGCATGATCCAGCTTTCCCAGGAGACATTGGTATGGCATAATGACATCACTGGTGCCTTCAGGAAGTGGTCAGAAGCTAAGGTCTGGAGGTATTTTTTTCTTACTGGTTTGTCTTTTACAGTGTATGTGAAACCAAGACATTTTTTTTTTTGATAGAATATAGGGTTAAAAACCTTTTAGACCCCTTTCACACTGAGGTGCTTTACAGTGCTTTAATAGTGCCTGTAAAGAGCCTCTCCTCTCACTCCAGTGTGAAAGCCCGAGTGCTTTCACACTGAGGCGATGCGCTGGAAGGACACCAAAAAAAGTCCTGCAAGCCGCATCTTGGGAGCGGTGAAGGAGTATCGCTCCTGCCCATTGAACTGAATGGGCACCGCTGCAGCGGCGCTTTGCAGGTCGTTTTAACCCTTTTTCGGCCGCTAGCGAGGGTTAAAACCGATCCGCTAGCGGCCGAAAACCCCCCGCAAAAACGGCGGTAAAGCGCTGCTAAAAATAGCGGTGCTTTACCGGCCGACGCCCCAGTGTGAAAGGGGCCTTAGATTTATTGCTCTGTGTCCTGGTTCAGAAAATCAAGAGGAAGCAAGAAGAAATATCTCCAAAACAAGAGGAATTCCCTTTTGCAGCTAACCATACATGGAGCTGATAGAAGAAGCCGGGTATAAAACTATCAGCATGAAAAGCAGCTGCATCCAATCAGATGCAGCCACTGTTTGGGTATTCTGACAGCTGTGAGGCTGAATGAAAGAAATCATACAGTGCATGGTCCGATTAACCCCTCCAAAAAATATTGTAAAAAGTTCTGCATTCGCTTTAATTAGTGTTTTTTAATTCTGGGGGTGGAATCTGTAATAGGTAGACCTTGATTTCCCCTGTGAAGTCCTTACTAGGAATAAGTAATTACTTATGGTATGAAACATGGAAATCACCTCAGCCCACATTAATGTTTCATTATACCTTACAAGCCCTTCCTTTGTATAATTAAAAATGGTCAAGCAATATATCCATTCATATCAAGAGAGTGTATGCTTTATGTTTGTGTATAGAAACTGCTCAAAGGAGTTTATTACATTATTGCTCTACGCTCATCAGACACTTTATTAGGTACACCTTGCTAATATTGGGTCAGACCCACTTTTGCCTTTAGAACTGCCTTAATTCTTCGTGGCATAGATTCAACAAGATGTTGGAAACGTTCCTCAGAGATGTTGGTCCATAGTGACATGATAGCATCATGTAGTTGCTGCAAAATTTGTGGTCTGCACATCCATTATACGAATCTCCCGTTTCACTACATCCCAAAGGTGCTCTATTGGATTGAGATCTGATGACTGTAGAGGCCATTGGAGTACAGTGACCTCATTGTCATCAAGAAACCAGTGGTGAGATGATTTGACCTTTGTGACATGGTGCATTATCCTGCTGGAAGGAGCCATCAGAAGATGGGGACACTGTAGTCATAAAGGGATGGACATGGTCAGCAACAATACTCAGGTAGGACGTGGCGTTTAAACAATGCTCAATTGGTACGAAGGGGCCCAAAGTGTGCCAAAAAAATATCCCCCACACCATTACACCACCACCACCAGCCTGAACCATTGATACAAGGCGGGATGGATCCATGCATTCATGTTTACTCCAAGTTCTGACTCTACTATCTGAATGTCACAGCTGAAATTGAGGCTCGTCAGACCAGACAACATTTTTTCAATCTTCTATTGTCTAATTTTGGTGAGCCTGTGCGAATTGTAGCCTCAGTTTCCTGTTCTTAGCTGACAGGAGGGACACCCGGTGTGGTCTTCTGCTGCTGTCGCCCATCTGCTTCAAGGTTCGATGTGTTGTGAATTCAGAGATGATATTCGGCATACCTTGGTTGTAACGAGTGGTTAAGTTACTGTTGCCTTTCTATCATCTCAAACCAGTCTGCTCATTCTCCTCTGACCTCAACAAAGGAATTTTCGTCCACACAACTTCCGTGCACTGGATATTTTCTCTTTTTTGGACCATTCTCTCTAAACCCTAGAGATGGTTGTGCGGGTAAATCCCAGTAGATCAGCAGTTTAAGAAATACTCAGACCAGCCCGTTTGGCACCAACAACCATGCCACGTTCAAAGCCACTTAAATCTGACGCTTGGTTTGAACTTCAACAAGTCATCTTCACCGCGTAGATGCCTAAATGCATTGAGTTGCTACCATGCGATTGGCTGATTAGCAATTTGTGTTACCAAACAATTGAACAGGTGTACTTAATAAAGTGGCCAGTGAGAGTATTTTAACAATATAGGCTGTAGCATATACAGGGTCAAATGTGAATAAAGATGTTATTGTATATGTTACAAGATACTGTACATCATACCACTGAATATTCGATATTGTGATTTTTTGACACAAGGGCAAGACTATCAAAAATCCCATGGGGTATTTAAAGGGGTTTCTTTAAAATGCATTATAGAACTGGGAACCTAAAAGGGTACAGAATTCACTGATTATATTGCTATTAACTATCAAATTTATAATTCATTTATAACAAATAATTGTTATAAAGTATCTTCAGTCAACTGATGTAGGAAACATAGCTGCAGGATCATACAAATGGTAAAGTGAAATATATACTGGAAATGTACGGTACATGTTACATCTATACAGAAACATTAGCATGGTTTCACCAAGTTAGACAACTCTTATTTGCAGAATTACTAGGTGAAAAAAGCCTAGAAAAAACAAATGCAGCCACCACATCTGAGGACTCCTGAGAACTGGTAAGCTGCAATATATTACATTTTTGTTGTTGGACTTGGATACACTTTTATAGTTTGACACTTGCCATCTGTCAACTGATCAACCTTACATGTGGTTTCCCAGGTTCTAAGAGTGCAGCATGTGAGGTCAGGCAGCTGACAAAAGAGCAACTATGAAACTTGGGAATGGATGAACCTGTATCCATTAAAGTGGAGTTCCACCCACTTTTACAACTCTTCAGCATCCCTCACTAAACTGTGCACTGTAAACGAAATGGATATTTTTAAATTTTTTTTCTCAGCACTTACTGTATATCTGCTGTATTCATTTTTCACTTCCTCCTCCCTGGCCGCGGCCCATCGCATCACTTCCTGTTTACAATGCCTTCTGGGAAGGGGCGGCAACTTCCTCTGACCCTGCCGTTGCTATGGAAACCTGACCTGAAACCTATTACACTGCTTGTGCTGCACTGAGCATGTGCGAGATCTGCAAGGATGAGATCCAGGAAGAAATACAGTCTGGCTTCAGATGCCCACACTTAAGATGGCCACGACCTGCTGTAAGTTTATAAAATAACAAACTACTGCTATAAACTAACAAAACAGACCTTAGTTTACAGACTAACTTTACTAGAATACATTAAGCTTGTGTATTATAGGGGTATTTTTTTTAAAAAAAGTATAATTTCAGCCGGAACACCACTTTAAGCTTTAAAAGTTAAAGGGATTGTAAAGGCTTCATTTTTTCTCTTTAAAAATAACAAACATGTTACACTTACCTCCTCTGTGCAGTTAGTTTTGCACAGAGCAGCCTGGATCCTCCTCTTCTCGGGTCCCTCTTTGCTGTTCCTGGCTCCTCCTCTAATGTTCTGTACACACGATAGGATTTTCCGATGGAAAATGTGTGATAGGACCTTGTTGTCGGAAATTCCAATTGTGTGTACACAAATCCGACGCACAAAGTGCCACGCATGCTCAGAATAAATTAAGAGATGAAAGCTATTGGCTACTGACCGTTTATAGTCCCGACGTACGTGTTTTACGTCACCACGTTCAGAACGATCGGCTTATCCGACAACTTTGTCCGACCGTGTGTATGCAAGACAAGTTTGAGCCAACATCCGTTGGAAAAAATCCATGGATTTTGTTGTCGGAATGTCCGAACAAAGTCCGACCGTGTGTACGGGGCATTATAGAGACCCTCAGCCAGCAGCCTGCTACAGGGGACACCCGAGTCAAGTCAGAGCTCCGTGTATTGATTCAGACACGGAGCCCCGACCTGGCCCCGCCCCTCTCCCCCCTGATTGGCTGACTGATTTTAATTGACAGCTGCGGGAGCCAATGGCAGCGCTGCTGTGGCTCAGCCAATCAGGAGGAGTCTCTGGGACAGCTAAGACACTCGTGGACATCGCTGGAGAGAGAAGGGGCAATTAGGTAAGCAATTAGGGGATGATGGGGACACTGCTACACACAGAAGGTTTTTATCTTAATGCATAGGATGCATTAAGATAAAAAACCTTCTGACTTTACAACTCCTTTAAAGTCCTGTCTAAAGATGAGAGTCACAAGACAGCTGGAATCTCTTCTACGCGCCAGACAACCATCATATAAGGCAGTCTCACTGGATAGGAGGATTGCAATTATCATGGCTTAGTCATAAAAGGCAAAGTCATGGAAATCTAATGAACACCAAGTCCTCTCTGGCTCCAGTCCCCAATTATCAGCTGTCATGTGTTATGATTAAAGGGGTTGTAAAGGCAGAAGGTTTTTTTTATCTTAAAGCAGTTGTATACCCGCACAAAAAAAAAAAAAGAAAAACCCTTTAAAGCAAAAATGCCTAATTAGCTAGTATGCACCGCATACTAGCTCATTATGAAATACTTACCTTAGAACGAGGCGTAGGCATCTGATTCCGGTCAATGCCGAGGGAGCTGACATGTCTTCCGGGTTTGTGGCTCCGACGCTGTGAGTAGCCTGAGCCGCGCTGATGTCACTCCCACGCATGCGCGCAGGAGTCTTCTTTCCACTGACCTCAGTGGCTGCATGCAAAGTGAATATCTCCTAAATCGTACAGGTTTAGGAGAAATTCATTTTACCTACAGGTAAGGCCAATTATAGACTTACCTGTAGGTAAAAATGTAACAAAACGGTATACAACCACTTTAATGCATTCTATTCTATTAAGAGAAAAAGCCTTCTGTGTGCAGCAGCCCCCCTAATACTTACCTGAGCCGCATCTCTGTCCACTAATGTCTCAGCCGTCTGATTGGCTGAGACACAGCAGCGGCGCCATTGGCTCCCGCTGCTGTCAAAGTCAGTTAGCCAATCAGGAGTGAGAAGGGCTGGGGCTCTGTGTCTGAATGGGCACACGGAGCTGTGACTTAGCTTGGGTGCCCCCATAGCAAGCTTTTGGCTGTGGGGGCACTGAACAGGATAGAGGGGCCAGGAGCAGCAAAGAGGGACCCAATAAGAGGAGGATCTGGGCTGCTCTGTGCAAATCCACTACAACAGAGCAGTTAAGTATAAAATGCTTGTTATTTTTATAGGGGAAAAAAACGAGTCTTTACAACCACCTTAAGTCTATTTTTGGGTGAAACGTGTCAGAGAGGGAGGATCCAGGAGGGGCTTTGTTCTCAAGCACTTGGTTCAATAAAAGGTGTCATTTTTATTGAACGCTGGACAAGCAGGCAGAGTGCGACTGTTTCTTTTAAAAAAAAAAAGGAAAGGACAGCAAACCCGTGTCGTACCTTCAGAGCTTGGTGACATCAGTACCATTCATACAGCTGGAGCACGCATATCCAGAAGGAAGATTTGGTGAAGACGGAAGCGCCGGATAGCCGTGACAGCGCTGCAGGCAAATCTGTGCACACTAGCACATTATGTCATAACGCTGCTACTACCGCTTTTAAGCTATGACAATAAAACCTAGGAGATAATTTATTAATATGCCCAGCTGCACCAGTTTAAGTTAATCTCCCCACTGTCTCCATGCAAGGCAACAACAACCGCCCCTATACATCTGTCAAAATTAGGATGTGCGACTGTTTACATATATCCGCTGCTTCCCCATTCAGTAACAGACTGCTTACATGCAGCTCCAGTCACATAAACAAAACTGTTCATACTGTTCATGAGCTCTTAGGCATAGTGTATTAAAACATTGGAATAGAGTACTGGTTTACCTTATGCTCACTTTCGATCCCCTGACATAAACTGAAGTGTCACGCTCAATAAAGGATAGTAAATGAAACCCTTCACAGACAAGGGAATATTATACAGCTTTCTTAAGCAAGCTTAAGCACAGACTTAGTCCATTTAAAATGAAATAAAAGGGGATTCATTCCATTTAATTCAGCTCCACATTTAAAGGATACGTTCACCTAAAAAAAAAAAATAAAAAATAATAAATGCACATATTTTAGCAGGTAAAAAATGTGCATATATTTTTTTTTTTTATATTGCAGCATGTAAAGCTGGTAGACAGTTACTGAATTGCAGGAAGAATCAATGAAATACAAGAGCACTAACCAGCGCCCTCTTCGGTTCATTGAAAACTACAAGAGCTGCGACGGCTGGCGGTAACTACACGGCTGTGTTGGCAGAACCCTGCACAGCCGCTTAGTTTTCGAAAAGTGACACCGGGTGTGGGGAGAAGATCCCCTACCCACTCTCACACAGGGGGAGGTGGGAGTATAGGGGAATGTTACATGTTAGAACCCGCATATGGGTGTAACATGTAACATGTTCCTAAAGGTGCCTTTAAACTGGTGCCCAAATTCATAAATAACTTAAGAGCCAATCACCTAAATTAGAAGTTAGCAGTTGGGGGGGGGGGCACACTAAAAGTATTTGTCAAAAATTGTAACATTATACCATGTAAATGAAAAAAGTTAAAATGAATCTGTGATCACATATTCCTTTTCCATTGCTACCCTTCTGTTCTTTGGCCGAGCTGGTGCTTGGCGATTGACCACTCAGGCACACAGTGCTGTCAAATGGTGTTGAGAGCCCTCAGCTCTGTGTACGCTCCAAGTAAAAACTTAGAGCTTATACAGGGACCTGGACTGGATCCCGGCAGGTGACAGCAGACATCCGCCTCCCCCATAGAGAACAATGGTTGGACCGATCTAGTCCACCTGAAACAACAGACAGGCAGATCCTATCGGTCCGCTGGTGTGAAAGGGGCCTACCTTTCAACAGCCAAAAGAAAACAGAGGGTAGGGGAACAAGGTTAGTATAAACAAATGGTATGGCCTGCCATAAATGGTTTACTTTAAGGTGGTATTGAAATTATAAATCATTTATCCCCAATCATTCCCTTGGTCTCCTCATTACATAAGTGCTCAGTACCAGACCTCAGATCATTCCTTACCCCATTTTTAGGTGACCAATGCATGTGCTTTCCCAGCTTTTTTTTAACCTTGGATTTCTAGTGCCTTGTTTGAAGCACTGTACAGATGCCCCCTGAGCATGCAAGGACTGCCTATAGATTAGTAGAAGTGAACAACGCTATGGTAGAGTCCAGGATGGTCACAGCTGATCTGGGATCTGTTACTGTGCTTATATGTACTGAGGGAACGGATGGTTTATAATTTCCCTTCTGCTTTAATGGTAACAGAACAGATAACTGGGCCCAGGGTACCTTGCAAATCTTGATCAAGCCAGCACACAAAAATGTCTCAAACTATCCTAACAGTTCATATTAAAGCTGGCCACACATTATACAATTTTCTTGTTCAATTTCCTTTAGATTTAGCTTCAACTATGTAGTGCAAGGTCCTGCCAGACTGCATACAAATTGAAAGTGTTTAGGTTTGACCTTGTAGGATATGGCTTTGGTAACTCTAAGCCCGGGTTCACACCTATGCAAATTAGATGCGGCTTACACCGCAGGACATTTTAAAATACATTCATATGAATGCATCTGGTTCATACGTGTGCGTTTTCTGGGCATTGCGGTGCGAATTACGAGTCCCTTATCTTCTATGGGAACGCATCTGCTTCACAGATGCATTGCGTTCTGAACATGGATTTTCTACTTCTCCTCACTACACCTCCCCTCTCCCTCCCTCCCCTTCTCCCTGCTCACTGATCCTGAGCTAAAATGCAGTGATTCCTTTGAACAGGAGATTTTTATCTCCCCAGTGAAACCTGAGCTTCAATTCGCACCGCACATGTGTGAAACCGGGCTAAAGGAAAATTGTACAAGACAATTGTAGCATGTATGGCCAGCCTAGGCCAATGTTACTTAACTGCTCCATTATCAAGCTATATTTATAAGCAATTATATAAATGAAACACTGGAACAGTTTTAAATAAAATGTTGCAGTTTACAATGCAGCTTTACATTAATCTGCAGACTAATTCATGATATGTTTTACTTTGTGAATGGTGCCATTTTTGATACACCCATGAAGTTGCAATCCCAAGTACCTGGGATGTAGAAGCACTTCCCATGCTCCCACTTCTATCAGATAGTTCTCCCTGAGGTGAGGATAAGGAAGATGAAGGCGCTGATAAAGCAGAAAAAAAAGAAAAGGCAGATGTCTGTGATCGTGCAGAGCTGTCCATATTAACATCCGTCTCCTCTTCAGGACATGAGCCATGGTGGCAAAGCACCAGTTCCACCAAGTCTTCCTTCTCCCTGCAGCTGTCGGTGGGGATGTTTCTTAGAGTCAGATACTGTCGCAGATCCTTTACTTTTAGTTTCATTAATTGAGGCCTTTGAAATGCAGTTTCTTGTAGTAGATGACAGGTACTGCAACGCCTGAGGTTTTCATGAAGTGTTGAGCAAACTGAACAGAAATCTTTCTTGCAGTAACAGCAGACATGCTGAAACAAAAAAAAATAGAAAAGCATTCCATCATAATGGGGATGTGAATACCAAACTCGGAATATACATTACACTACATATAAACACAGATATATTAGAGGGTACATAAACCTCAACAATTAACTTCTCCTAAGAACAAGTGTCCTCTTTGGAAGGTCTTCTTTCACCTTCTGCTACAGTGGCAATCATAAAATTTAGGATTCCCTATCACTTTTCATTACAATGGCAATGGTCATCAGGACAAATAGGAGTGGGACACAGACAGCAATAAGAACTTATCAGGTGGTTCTAAGCCTTTCCTTCTCAATCCAAAATTGTCCAATAGACTTTAATAGGTGTAAAGACAAGTGCTGGGTAAAAACCTCATTTACACCCGCAGGTTTATAAAAAAAAATATGAATGCTGCGCTATCACCATTAGTTTATCTGTGAGTAATAAATAACCACTGTCTTTGAAATGATGTTGTATGTGTTTTCAGCAGAAAAAACTATCAATGGATAAAAAAAAAAAAATGGAAAAAAGTCCATATAATTGTGGATGTGGTATTCCCATACAACTTGTGATATAGATCACTCCTAGGTAAATTCTGCAAATGAATCCCTTTTGGGCAAACTCACTGTATTGACCCCCACAACATGCGCTCCAACAATAAACAGACTCCTTTCCTTCTTAATCAGGAAGGACTCTGGCTCTTGGAAAACCTCAGCAGCTCATTTATACCTGCGATTAGTTGTGAACACTGAGTGAGCCAAGAGCGGATCATCTGTCCTTAACCATAGGTAACCGCTGGATGCTCGAATAAATGCAAAACAGCAGTGGACAGTCATCAGCTCTCTGCTCAGAGAGCCCAGAGATCCGAGTGACTGGCGGAGTTAGATCGCTCGGTTCTCAGTCTCAGAGCCGACAGGGGACAGATGCAGCATCGGACCCCCCCCCCCCAGCTAAGTATGATTGTGAAAAAAAAAACCCCAAAAAGACACTTCTCTTTTAAATGACTATTTGTGTGGTCTAATGGCATAACTGCCTCGGGAGTACTTGCCAAGTCACTGACCCAGACAAACTTTGCAGATCAGACACTCTCTCTTCCATTTAACTTTACTTACTGCATGCTTATTCTAGGCCAGTGACTCAGGAAGTACTGAAACCAGAGACTCTCAGGCAGCTAGCATTTTCACAAGGCGTTCAGCACTGGTATTTTACACATTTCATTTTTTTTTTTTAAGCTTTTCCCGACAGGTGTTAATTGAGATGCATTCCCTATCTCAGCTATTGGCTCCAAGACTGAACTGCTTTTAGATCAGTTGATAATTCCTTGGAAAAGCATGTGATGCAGGTTTTAACACAACCAAATGGAGTTTTCAGCTTGGTAAACTGCAGAATCAAAAATGGTTTAGCTATTCCAATATTCAGCCATGGACTTTAAAGGAAAAGTTCACCTTTGGAACATATAACATGTCCCAGCTCTTGACTCTACACCCCTTAAATCCCCTCCTCCCCTGTGAAAACGGGCGGGGGGATCTTCTCCCCACATTGGCTGTCTGAAAACAGCGCAGACATGCAGAACTCCGCCCACATGGCTGCGTCATTCAACAGTTTCCTGTGAATGAATGCCTACAAGCAACGTCAGCCATTGCGGCTGATGGCTTGTAGTTCTCAATGAGCTGTGAGGGCGCTGGTGAGCACTCTAGAAGTCCATTGATCTTCCTGCTTTCAGGTAACTGCCTGCCCATACGAGGCACGGGCAGACAGCTATCGCGGGTGCAATGCTCTGCAGGTTACTTAGAAAAATGAAAATATTAAATGCACATTTTTTTTCACCTGCAAAAAAAAAAGTGCATATAATTTTAAATTTCTTTTTAAAGGTGAACTTAGCCTTTAAGTGCACAAAGTATATATGAGTTCTTATGCATTATTAAAGTGTTGCCTAACCCATCACTCTGTTTGAAACTAACTAGCAAGGACACAGAACAAAAAAAATAAAAATAATAAGAGTTTTCTCTATACATTATACTTTACTAAACTAGTGGTAAACTGAAATTAAAGTTCCGGTACTGAAACTGAAAATTCAGGATGCACTTGGCCGAAACCGAAACTGAGCTTTAAATTTTTTTTTTTTTTTTTTTAAATAATTGTATTATATTCGACTTTTAAATTAATATAATGAATTTAAAATGAATATGAATTCATTGTCGGCCATTATTGGCACTATTTGAAGCAGTGTTAAAAATCCTGCTTGCAGCATTTTTTGTCAGTTAAAAAAAAAAACGCACCAAAACCCACCTCCCATGGAAATGCATTGAAAACGTAGCAAGAATGCATCAAAAATGCACTTGTGTTGCGTTTTTGATGCATTTTTTGTATCACATGACCTATGAAAAACACATTATAAGCACATCAAAATGGTGGTAAAATTGCGTTTTCGGCAGGCATTATTGGCACTTTTTTCCTTTCGACACAACGCTGAACAATTTTACATGAGGCGGAATTCGTCCAAACAGGTCTGTCTGCTCAGCAGAGGAGCTCTCCACTGATCCCAAGTCCGTGTCCAGTCCGCTATGCAGAGCAGACACAGACACAGCCCGCTATTCTCTATGGAATGGTTGGCTAGAAACAGACTGCATGTCGATTTCCATCCTATTGTCAGTTTGTCCATTCGATGGATGGTGAACATATTCCCATACGTCTGTTTTTAGAAGATCGGAGTAGATGCCGGCAGGTGACAGTGGACACATGTCCGCTGACATCCGCCACCCCATAGAGAATAATGGGTGGTTCGATCAAGTCCGCCTAAAAAACAGACAGGCGGACCCAACTGGTCCCCTGGTGTGAAAGGGGCCTATTTTCAGCTGATCGGCGGCTTAAAATTCACTGCATCACTAACTTTAACACGAACTTTAGGAGAAATACAGCCCATGCCTACTGTACATCTACTAGCAAAACCTTATATAGACAGTTGGTAAAAAAAAAAGGCATTATCAGAGTACCTTAAAAATGAAATTTCTTCATCTTTTGGAGCTAGTCCTGGCTATACAATAAATTCTATTCTGAATTTCACTTAGAACAAATCTGAATGTTCTGTGATCTGGTGTGTTAGCTTCTTACCAGCTGTCTCACATTCAGCCAGTCACAGAATTGGGACAGTCATTCTGCTAACTGTGCATGGAGATTCTTTCTATGGTTTGGCCACTTATTATAAAGTTACTGAAAGTAAAAATCCTCTGCATTTAGGTTAAAGTTAGAGTTCCACCCATTTAAAAGTCAGCAGCTACAAAAAGTGTAGCTGATGACTTTTAATAATCAGACACTCACCTGTCCCACGGTCCAGCGATGCGGGTGCAGGAAATCTCGCTCCTCTCCGAGGCGCTGGCATTCTAACTGTGGGCGCCTGGCTGTGGCTGCGAATGGCCGGGCAATCTTCTGTGACCTGTGATGTGTCCCAGAAGATTGCAGGGAGGAAGGGGGGAAGAGGTGAACTTCCTTCCAGCACCGCAGAGCCAGGGGAGGAAGTGGGGGCTGGGTGCCCGTAAAAACAGGGTACCCGCTTCTCCCCAAAAAAATGACAAGCCAAATGTGGCATGGCAGGGGATCACCTATATTTAAAGCAGAAGTTCCATTTTTGGGTGGAACTCCACTTTAATAAATAAACCATTATCAAAAATTAAAAAAAAATACAATTTTGGATGAAACTGCACCTTTGTCTTAAAAATCAACATTGCATCGAGCGGTTTGTGGCAACTACAAACAGCAATACATTCACTATGCCTTTTTTCTACAAAGATTTTCCCAGGGTCTGCCTAACTAAATTGTAACAACTAACTATTTTTTTTTTAAAGGCCGTGATGTGTGAACACACTCCAAAAACTCAACCTGCTGCCAAAAAAAGTGCACACACAGTGCACAAAACATGCAACGGGTGTACACATAGTCCTCTGAATTCAAAGGACCTTGTCCTGATCCCCCTGGGCGTTAGGCTCCAGACGGGGACAGGGGTACTTACACTTGGTCCATCTGGCCAAAACCAGAGGGACCCCATTCTTTGGAGGGTCTGCCGAAACAGACTCACCCAAGTACTAGGTAGGCCCCCCCCCCCCGATAGGAGACCCCTAGAGAGAGGGCGAACTAAGCCAGAAGGCCATGTCCACCTCCTCCCAAGACTTTCAGGGCAGGCCCGAGGACCTACACCCTACCAGTCACACCTGCAAAACCGTGTACAAACAAAAAGAAGACCAAAAAGTGACAAAGGGCAATAAATAAAGTTGAGGGGGAAGTGGAGAGAGGAAGTGAAAGTGACCATTGTGCAATACAATGTTTGCCGCTTACATTATCACCAAGTTACTGTTTAGGTCCCTCTGTAGGAATTAGTGCACAGGTAGTACTAGCACAATTTTGTTAAATTATACCTAAAAATGAAAAGGAACTTATTTCCATTTTTAATAATGGGAGGGTTAAGACCACTGTCAGGTATGCGTGTGTGTGTGTGTTTTTTTTTTCTTCTTTTGCCATCTGTGTCTCATTAGGAAGATTTCCCTTCACTTTCTGCTCTGGAGACTCAAGGCGATATCCATATTTATATTATCTATTTATATTTATATCTTTATATTGTAGGAAATCTCCTCTTAACAGTTGTCATGGGAACAGCCGTCACCATTTGAAGATTTCCCACCAATTCCAGCTCTGGTGGCAACTCAAGTTTTGGATTCACCCTCATTTTTATTCCTGGTGAAATGGGAGCAATTAGAAATCTCCCCAACGGGGCACCACAGTTAAAACCAGGCAGTGGTTGTAGTTTAGTTTTTAGTTATATTAGTTAGTTGCTATACACACACACGGCACACACTCTGCTTCTACCTCCAAGAGCGGTGATTAACAGCAGCTCTGCCTCAGGAGCTGCTTGTCAATCCTTTTCTTCTAGATCGAGGGACACAGAGGACCTCATATTCATGACTACTTGGGTTATGTCACCACCTTCAGGTAAATGGACCCTGGCAGAAAAAAAAAGGCAGGAACCCAGGCATAACTCCCAGACAGCTAAGCTTTAATTTTGTAGAATGCAATGAAGCAATGAAACAGTCAAGATGGGAAGGATATCAGTGTCCTTTGATGTACCCAATAAAAAGGACTTTATAGGTAAACCAAAAACCTTACATAACTATTACCACTTAGCATGTCCCAGCACTGAAAAATGACCAGTGGACAACATAGCAACAAGGCTAAACATGCCCAAAAACAGAATAGGGGGAAACCCTCTACAAAGCCACTAGCAAGACCTTTTACCTACAACTGGCATCCACAGCGGCATGAAAATCGACCAGGTAGAACTTGGTATTCAATGCCAGGTAGATGCTTTACAAACTTTAAACAACAGAAGCTTGATGCTGAATTGCCTAGGAAGCACAGACACTTCTGGTGGAATGTGCCTTGACTAGAAAGTGAAGAACCTTGATACCATAAGCTCGAAAAATGAGCTGGCAAACCCACCAACAAAAAAAAAAATAGTGG
Organism: Lithobates clamitans; assembly: GCA_037952925.1. Lineage (NCBI taxonomy): Eukaryota > Metazoa > Chordata > Amphibia > Anura > Ranidae > Lithobates > Lithobates clamitans. The sequence goes on along the minus strand of JBBGZY010001334.1, from coordinate 1,121,143 downwards.
GCAGAGATAGTAGCCAGACTCTTGCGAGCACCCTCAGGAACATAAAAAAACAAAAAACAAAACAGGGAGTTTAATTGTCCAAAATGAAGCTGTAGACTTCAGATAAACTCAAACAGTTCCCCTGATGGCAAGACTATGCAGACAGACAGAGCAGGTTAGGATACATCAGCTGAATTACCCAAAGTTTCAGGATGTTGATTGGCAACTTCTGCTCCGAGGACCATATTACCCGAGCCAACAGGTTCTCCAGAACATCCCCCTTGCCCAACAGGTTGGCATTTGTTGTGAGGATCTTCCAATTCATCAGGGGAAGAATTTTCTGGTATCCAGCATCTGCGTGGAAATCCACCATTCCAGAGTTGACCTGGTCCTGGGAGTTAGATGCATTGGCAAATCCAAGGACCTCTGATGTTTGATCCATATTGACAGGATATGGAGCTGAAGAGCTCTGAAGTGAAAATTGGCATTGGGGCCCGCATTGAGGGTGACTCATATTCCCCAGCACCTTAATGCAGACCTGATTTGAGAGATTTTCAAACAACCTCACAACGCCATCTGGGACCGAAAAGACAGGCATTTCTCCAGATGTCCAGACAAGAACTCTAGAGGTTGTGTCAGAATCATGTCCGCATTCTGAAGGATTGACACCCAACCGAACCTTTACGGGACATCTGCTGGATATTGGACGACAGCTTCTGAACCAATTGCACCCTTAGAAGCAGGTCAACCAAGTACCCTACAACAGGGATACCCATGGGTTCTAAACAACCCCAGAAAGGGAGTCAACATCTTGACACTTTGGGGGCTGTGGACAGGCTGAAAGGCAATGCCTCAACTGGAAGTGGCAATCCAACTTGCAAATCACAGAAACCCTTGGCGAAGCCAAAATTAGGATTTGTAAGTATGCATCCTTGATGTCTACTAATGCCAGGAAATGCTCTTGATGCAGCAAAGTAACCACAGATTAAGTGAATTCCATCCTGAATTTCTGCACTTTCAGGAACTTGTTAAGAACCTTGAGGTCTAGAATAGGCTGGACATCTCTGAGAACTGTACCAAGGTTGAAAAGAAGCCATGATACCCCCCTCCAGTATGGATTGGATGATCCCCTGGGACAGCAGGCTTTCCAGAGCTGCAAAGAAGATCATTCTTTTTGTGGCTCTGGAGAAACCGTTAGGCACATAGAGCGTTGAGGGGAGGAGTTAGGAATCCAGTTCATCTTACAGACCTGGAATGCAGGCTTTGCTTAGTGCCAGATGCTTGTAATTTTATTCTAATCACCTACGGATAAAAACATCCAAGGGTAGTGAAACTGATGTTTTTTTGCAGAGAAGTTCTTCCAAACAACACTTGAGCCATAGGATTCTTCTCGTGTGGATGCATATGGTGCACACACAGGAAAGAGGGCCTCTAACCTTTCATCTGTGGCATCTTTATAAACCAAGAACATCATCCACCATGTGCTGTGCGGGGGGTGCTCCCTAAATGACAGACGGATTCAGGGGCTCACCCCTCATCCTTCCATTACAGCAGCCACGCCCCACAGAGCTTTTAGGAACTTGACTTCCCCACCAGGAGATCATTACCCTGGACCTCTACATCACCTTGCCAGCAAATTTACCTGGTGCACTGTATCCTGAAGACCACCACCCATAGGATCCAGTGCCCACCGGCAGCATTATAGGCTTTCCCCACTCTTGCATGCAGGGTTCAGGTACAGTCCCCTCTTGGTCTACTGGCTGTAGCGACTAATCCGGATAAAGCCCTAAAAATAGGCCAGGAAATGGGTGAACTAAAGTCCACAGAAGAAAGTTTCAGGGACACATAGGTAGGCATATTCCTTACCTAAAGACAAACGCTATCAACTGAGGCTTACTTGAGCTGGAAGGGGATTTGCCCGGTCAGGAATTCCTGGCATTTGGCCACTGTCCATGAAGTCCTTGGTGTCCTGTGCTGTACGATTAACAAAAAGGTATAACATTTTTTTTTTTTTTTTTTGCAGATTTAACAAAAATGTGCTAGTCTCATTACAATACAGATTTTTAAAATAAAGTAGTTGTCCTTTTGGAGGAAATTTTAAAGTAAATCTTAAGCCAAAACTTTTATTAAAGTTTGGATAGATTGGTGAGTGGTTAAAACCCTTGTCAGGTTTTCATTATTATCTGCTCCTCCGTTTGAGAGATACCCTCTCGATTTGTCAAGGTAACCATTGTCACTGGGGCTAACAGTGAGGAAAAAAAATTTGAACTGCCACCAGAACAGGAATAGAGGGGAATTCTTGTTATGACTGAATTTTCGTCACTTTAGGAGAATTTTCGTCACTTTTTCTCACTTTCTTTTGTGTCTAGAGAACAGGAAATTTCCTGGGGCACATACCGTATATACTCGAGTATAAGTTGATCCGAGTATAAGTCGAGGCCCTAATTTACCACAAAAAAATGGGAAAAACTTATTGACCTGAGTATAAGACGAGGGTGAGAAATGCACAGCTACTGTAAGTGGAAAAGAGGGTCAACAATGCCCATTTGTAGCCTCACAGTGCCCATTTGCAGCCATAGGTCCCCCGAACTTCAAACTCGGTAGTTAAGGGTTCCTAGATGCCCCCTAGCTGCAGCCAAAATTTGGGGTCTCTGAACCCAAAGGGTCCCGAAATGACATTGCTGCAGTTGGACACAGTTGACCGACTTTGGGGCCCCGTATCTCGGGGCCACTTAGTGCTAGGAACCTCAAATATGGTGTGCAAACCCAGTGGAACTAGCACCATAAAATATCCAAAGCTGGGGTTTCTAGCACCAAGTGGCCCTGAGATACAGGGCCCCAAAAATCGGTTCAGAAAATGTCAAGCACTTTTCTGCAGCAGAGAATGACATTTTCCGAACCTACTTTGGGGCCCCGTATCTCGGGGCAACTTGGTGCTAGGAACCCCAGCTTTGGATATGTTATGGTACCAGTTCCACCTGGGGTTCCTAGCACCAAGAGGCCCTGAGATACGGGGCCCTAAAGTCGGTTCGGAAAATGAAATTTTTTGCTGCAGAAAAGTGCTTGACTCGAGTATAAGTCGAGGGGGGCACTTTCAGCACAAAAAAATGTGCTGAAAAACTCGACTTATACTCGAGTATATACGGTATGTAAAGGAAGACCAACAGGGATTTTCACTATTCCCCACTCTATCCAAAAACAAAAAGAACTGTCAAACTTCAGTCAAACTTCAAATATCTGAAATGATTGCTATAGTTAATCCATAAAAAATATCTTTTTTGATAGTGATAGGTCTTGCCAGTAACTACTCGCCTCATATTTCAGCATACAACTGCAGTTCTGTAATTTGTTCCATTGTCCAGGTGCTGAAAAGGACGTTTAGAAGTTCTAAAACCTAACTCGTTTATTATGAAAGCGCAACATGAATTTCTTTTGAGTGTGACTCTGCGGGGTACATTTGGAATAATGAAGAGTGGGATTTCAGACAAATGCACTATGCACAAAACAATATAGAAAGTAGCAGGGGCGTGCAGCTGTTCCTACATGCCTCTTCATCTCACAGGAAGCCACAATCATTTCTACCTAATGGATGCATACAATCAAAGGTAAATCATCCTGTACGGAAAAGAAAAAGGGTTTATTTAGGGCTTTATTTTTTTTCGATAATTGTCAGACACCAGACAAGTGTTGTTCAGGGACCTCCATAAAACAGATTGATTTTCAATGGAGGAAATGGCTGGTCATAATTTACTACAGTTTTCTGGTTTGTACTTATTGCAGAACCGCTCTTGAACCATTTTCTCTCCTCCCTTGAAACATAAGACAAATAGTTTGCAATTGTGCCATGATTTGTTTAGTACTGTGCAATAAACATGAAATATTTGATAAATTAACTTATCACCAAAAAACTTCTGAGATTTACAGAGTATGCACAAGTAGACTATTCACACCCAGTCCCAAAAATAAAGAAGCCGACCATTTAAATAAAATTGTTTATTACGGGTACTTATATAGTGCCATCAATTTATGCTGCTCTTTACATATATTATACACTCACATCAGTCCCTGCCCTCAAGAAGCTTACAATCTCAGGTCCTTAACACACATTCATACAGTGAGGGAAAAAAGTATTTGATCCCCTGCTGATTTTGTATGTTTGCCCACTGACAAAGAAATGATCAATCTATCATTTTAATGGTAGGTTTATTTTACAGTGAGGGATACAAGAACAAAAAAATCCAGAAAAACGCATTTCAAAAAAGTTTTAAATTGATTTGCATTTTAATGAGTGAAATAAGTATTTGGACCCTTTGCAAAACATGACTTAGTACTTGGTGGCAAACCCCATGCTGGCAATCACAGAAGTCAGACAGTTCTTGTAGTTGGCCACCAGGTTTGCACACATCTCAGGAGGGATTTTGTCCCACTCCTCTTCGCAAATCCTCTCCAAGTCATTAAGGTTTTGTAGCCCATTCCAGCCTTGTGTAGGTCTACAATCTTGTCCCTGACATCTTTGGACAGCTCTTTGGTCTTGGTCGTGGTGGAGAGATTGGAATCTGATTGATTGCTTCTGTGGACAGGTGTCTTTTTTACAGGTAACAAGCTGAGATTATGAGCACTCCCTTTAAGAGAGTGCTCCTAATCTCAGCTCGTTACCTGTATAGAAGACACCTGGGAGCCAGAAATCTTGCTGACTGATAGGGGATCAAATACTTGTTTCACTCATTAACTAGTTGCCGCCCACCCCGCCATCAAATGATGGTGGGCTGGTGCGGCTTTTGTTCTGGGAGGCGTCCCAAATGACGGCGTCCCAGAACGGGCCCTCTACGGCTCTTTAACCATGTGATCGGCTGTGTCCAATCACTGCCGGTCACTTGTAAACAAGTAGATGTCGGTAATCGGCGCTCCTCGCCTCACACTGACAGTCTGTGGCGAGGAGAGCCGATCAGCGGCATCTCCTCACAGGAAAAATCTACACATGTAATCAGGGCACTGATCATAAGTGCCCTGATTACAATAGCAACACCAGTGCCACAAATCAGTGCCAGCGATGAGTGCCCACCAGTGCCAGCAATCATGCCCACCACTGCCAGCAATCAGTGCCCACCACTGCCAGCAAGTGCCACCAATCAGTGCCCATTAGTGATGCCAGTCCGTGCTGGCTATCAGTCCCGCCTATCAGTGCTGTCCATCAATGCCCATTAGTGTTGCTCCTCAGTGCCACCCATCAATGCCTATCCATGCCCGCCTATCAGTGCCCACCAGTACCACCCATCAGTGCCCTGTGCTTCCAATCAGTGCCACCTATTAGTGCCCATCAATGCCGCCTATCAGTGCTCATTAGTGCCACATATCAGTGCCCATAAGTGCGGCATATTAGTGCGTCCTCATCAGTGCCACCTAACCAGTGCCTATAAGTGCCACCTCATCAATGCCCACCAGTTCAGCCTATCAGTGCTGCCTTTATCAGCGCACATCAGTGAAGGAGAAAAATTACTTAATTACAAAATTTACTGACAGAAACTAAGTAAAAAAAAAATTTTTTTTAATATTTAGGTCTTTTTTTTTTGTAAAAAATAAAAAACCCTGCAGTGATTAAATACCACCAAAAGAAAGATCTATTTGTGTGAAAAAAATGATAAAAATTTCATCTGGGTACAGTGTAGCATGACCGCGCAATTGTCATTCAAAGTGCAATAGCGCTGAAAGCTGAAAAATGGCCTGGGCAGATAGGGGGTGTAAGTGCCCTGTAGGCAAGTGGTTAAAATACAAACCAATTTATAACTTTTTTGAAATGCGTTTTTCTGGATATTTTTGTTATTCTGTCCCTCCTGTTAAAATAAACCTACCATTAAAATTAAAGAAAGATCATTTCTTTGTCAGTGGGCAAACGTACAATATCAGCAGGGGATCAAATACTTTTTTCCCTCACTGTATATAGTACCAAATTAGACAGAAGCCAATTAACCTACCAACATGTCTTTGGAATGTGGGAGGTAACAGGAGTACCTGAAGGTAACCCATGCAGGCACAGGGAGAACATGCAAACGCCGTGCAGGTAGTGCCTTGGCTGGGATTTTTAACCGACGACCCTAGTGCAAGCCACTTAGCCACTGTACTGCCTGCGATATCTAACGTATATCAAAAACCATATTTTTCGATTTTCGAGTAGAAAAAGGCTAACATCTCCGTCAGGGTTTTTTTTCTTGGGATTTGTGTTCCATTCAAGAGATATGCCTTAACTTTCTGTTCTGGGGACAAAAATATGAAGCAAAATAAAATCTCCTTCTTAAAGCGGAGTTCCACCCAAAAATGGAACTTCCGCTTTAAAGAAGGCGACCCCCTGACATGCCACATTTGGCATGTCATTTGTTTGGGGGGGAGCGGAAACCCTCAAAAATGAGGGTTCCAGCTCCCACTTCCTCCCTGGGCTCCGAGGAGCTGGAACTCAGTCCACCTCTCCCTCCTCCCTCTGGGCAATCATCTGGGACACGTCACAGGTCCCAGATGATTGCCCGGCCAGTCACGGCGCACGGCGCGGCTCGTGCATGCGCAGTGGGTGCCCGGTTGTGAAGCCACAGCCAGGCGCCCACAGTTATAATGCTGGCGCCGCAGAGAGGAGGGGGAGACGAGTGGGGCTTCGTACGCCCGCATCGCTGGACCCTGGGACAGGTAAGTGTCCAATTATTAAAAGTCAGCAGCTGCAGTATTTGTAGCTGCGGACTTTGAATTTTTTTTAAGCAGAACTCCGCTTTAAGCTGGCCATACATGGGTCGAATTTCGTAAGAATTTTCATTCAAATTTTGCACCATTAGTGGGCCACAGCAATGGCCGATTTTCGTGCGGCAAACTAATGAATTTCTAATCAATGATGGGAGAATCGTTCCAGTAATATAATTGCAAAAGAAATGCACATGAGCTGTGACCTGGAAAAAAAAAGAAGATTCCCGGCCATGAAAATTCTTTTCTTTAGCAACATGAGGTGAAATTGAAGGCTTGGTTGGTCACCTCAAAATCAATGGTGGCACCATCGGATCACAAAATGTTTTTCCCTAACCTCTTGTTCTGTTGACAACTGTAAACTTTTGGAATGTCGGGTCACTTCCCATCTCTTATGCCCTGTACACACGGTCAGATTTTCCGACGGAAAATGTGTGATAGACCTTGTCAGAAATTCCGACCGTGTGTAGGCTCCATCACACATTTTCCATCGGATTTTTTGACACACAAAGTTTGAGAGCAGGATATAAAATTTTCCGACAACAAAATCCGTTGTCAGAATTTCCGATCGTGTGTACACAAATCCGACGGACAAAGTGCCACGCATGCTCAGAATAAATAAAGAGATGAAAGCTATTGGCTACTGCCCCGTTTATAGTCCCGACGTACGTGTTTTACGTCACCGCGTTCAGAACGATCTGATTTTCCGACAATTTTGTGTGATCATGTGTATGCAAGACAAGTTTGAGCCAACATCCGTCGGAAAAAATCCTAGGATTTTGTTGTCGGAATGTCCGAACAATGTCCGACCGTGTGTACGGGGCATATGACAATGCTTGCCAGAACGAATAAAGAACATGAATCTCCTCAGCAGTGACACAGATAGCAATAAAACCCGGACAGAGGTTCAAACACTACGGTAGGGTCAATATGGATATAAAAACGAAATTACTCTATAACCAAGAGTTTTCATTGTGGAATGAGTGTCAGGACACACATTAAAATGAACTCCATATAGATATATAGGAACACAGAAACACAGGACCACAGCATTACTAGCAAGAGTACAGTCAGTCTAATAGCAATCACATTTTTGGTGTCAGAGTGAGACCGAGCTTCTAGGTACACCACTATCATAGGTGTGCACCAAGAACCTACTCCCATGGGTTCTAAACAAAGGGAAGATTCTGGTTCTCCAGGAAAAATGGGGTGTAACAAGCACAACTACCACATATAAAGGCCCCAAAACGCATTCCACGTGTCAGCCTACAAACTTTTACACCATCTGAAAATCTACCACTACAGTACGTAACTAGTTAACTCACCGGCGTTAAAATAGTCACTAAAGTATATGTAAACCCTCACCTTGTAAAACTACCCATTCAGTTTAAAATAGAAATGAAAGGCAAAACATTTGGTTATACTGTAGATATAAAAACATTATAAATACCATTTTCTTTCCCCTTTTTTTAATAAGTGATCATATTCCCTCTGTTCTCAGCTGCAGAAGAGCTAGGGGAGGAGAAATAGCAGCTCACTTATCTTCCCAGTGAATAGCTGCATGGGTGGGGGGGGGGTGTTAGGACATGTCTGATCATTGGAGGAGAGCAGGCTAAGTTCCCAGCACAGCTTGCGAACTGATCACACTGTGCTCTCATTACAATCAAATGGCCACCTCTAACAGACCTTCGCAGCAAGGAGCACATGGAGGGGCGACGCATGTCAAACAGAACCAAATAAATTCCCAGCTCAACCTACCGACCAGCCTGCAACCAACCAAATTATCCTGTCTAATAGTATGCATTAAAAACAGGGGTTTCATTTGCACACATTTGCAAATACATGCATAAGCTGCAGAGCCACTCCACGGCACCCCAGTATTATCTGCAGTCCTAACTCTATACGTTTTTGAGAGCCTCCAAAGTACAAGCACATGCATAAAAATGGATAGATAGAGGGCAGGTGAGCCTGGAGGGAACCCACCCCTCCTTAAAGGCACAGAGACGCACTGGACACTCAGGACATTGCATGCTGTGCTCTCTTGCTTAGTGTGGCCAGTTTTTAGTTAGGAAAGCAGAGGGACTGGCAGGAACACCAGGGATTTCACATAAAGGAAGCAATACAATGACAACAGAGTAATTTTTCATACATGTACATGGTACAGCAGGCACTTATCAGGAATATGAAATGTTGGGTTTACATATTCTTCATATATATATATATATATTGAGGTGAGAAATCATCTTTCATTGCATACCATCTTTATGGCAATATACTGTACACAAATCTCAGGTCCTTGACAGGCTGCAGTCAGCTCAAAGAATGGCTCGGTGTACATGTCATTTTGCATCAAACATGAGCTTACCTTCTTTCTAAAAACAGAAAAGCCCAGGCCACATGCTTTACACACAATGGTGGAGGATGAAGACGGATATGGTGAAAAATCTGTGTTCTGTGCAAATCTAAAGGGACCTGCTCCACCTCCAAATGCTGACTGCTGCCCTCGCACAGCACCAGTGCCCATGACTTCATTCAGCAGCCCGCAGCAAGACGCCCACATGGAGCTGGCCCCCGCCTGAAACAGCCAAAGACAAAAACAGGTGGTTATTGACAAAACTGTACATGTGCAACATTAGAAATATTATAGGTTACATCAATTCATATTACAAATTAGCACTGCGGAGAATGCATATTGTCAGAAAATGTTAATTTAAGAAAATAAAAAATAGAATTTTTAGAATCCAAGTTATTAAATTATGTTTGGTAGTTTTGCTCACTGGGCGACCCCGCCCCTTTGTTAAATTTAGTGGCGGGCTCGATGACAGCTCCTTCTCGGCGCTATTAAGTATAGAAAAAAAAAAAAAGAGCCAGCAATTACATTTAAAAGCTGACAATGACAGTCAGCATCGGCATGTGAATCAGCCTGTCTATACAGATTGCCCCCTTACTGTGTATACTGCTCTTCTTCTGTCCTCTCCTTGCACACACTGCGCCCCCCTCGCCCCCAAAGAAGACCGTCACATATCTGCTATCACATAGGGGACTATTGGACTATTGGTCCCCTATGTGATAGCAATAAAATGAGTAAAAAAAATAAAAAAAAACACACACATAAAAAGTAAAAAACAAAAAAAACTTGAGCCTCCCCACATATACAGGCATACAGCTGCACGATTAATCATTCCTTGATTCTATATAAACAGTGCAGAGCCAGAGCTGTCAAAAAAAAAAAAATAAATAGACATGCCTCAGGACAGAGAGATAGAGAGAAGATCAAAATCTGCATTTTTTGCTACAAAATAACTTAGAACCTCCAAACATTATATATATATATATATATATATATATATATATATATATATGTAAAATTTATTTTAGCAGAGACTCGCTAGCTAGCATATTTTTAGCAGCGCCCCGCTAGCGGCTGAAAAGTGCCGCTAAAATGACGGTAAAGCGTCGCTTTACCGCTAACGCAACGTGGCCCCAGTGTGAAAGTAGCCTTTGGCAAGTAAAACAGTTCTCTATGTGTTTCATCTGTAGATTTCAATCGGAACTAAACCCTCATTATTCTTTGCAGCCAAGAAAGCTGCCATCATTTGATCTGCAGTTGCCATGTGATCAGTTATGACGCCAGTCAGTTGATGACTTGCAGTTCGGTTGAGAGCACATTCAACTGTGACAGTTATCATTCATAGCATGCCTTGAATGTAACTGTTTTGGGAAATAATCAAAGTGTCATTAAATCCACATAATTAAAAATGGTCATTACATATTGTATTATATGCTGTCCATACTCACTCCACTACTACGGAATTGTTTTTCTTTATTCTGCAAAACTCCTAGTATATCCTGCTGTTGACAGTCCCTCCCTCCTTGTCTGTGTCCCTGCTGCAGCATGGGATTATGTAGACCAGCCGTTGCCACGTCTACAGAGCATGCTCCACTTTCAGTTCCTTTCTAAGTTGTTCATTTCCTCCTTTTTTTAAAATGTGTGCCACCCACATGACTATACAGTCACACATGTAGGTGTATACACTGGGCACTCCCTCCCTCCTTCTCCATGCCCACTAATTAGCTAAACACAATGGGGGTGGATTATTACACGTTGACTGATGGAGGCTTCACCAAACTGTAATTCTAAGCACATAACAAATAGTAGACACAGTCTAGAGGGGTGTGAAATAGGCAGAGATGGGCAGAAGCTCCCCTTAGATAGCCCACACCATGTTTTGGCACAAAATTAGTAAACATCTGAGTTCAAATACATATTTGCATGACAATTTAAAATATTTGCCGTATTTGATATTGTGCATAGAAAAAATAAATTAATGCAGGCACCATATTTAAAGGAGGGGTAAGCTGCAATACAATAAAATACAATAAAAAATGACAATACAATTTCAGTTTTAGGTTTATAGATTATCACAAACAGTATTGCATTTGGTAGGGTTGCACCGTTACCAGTTTTTTACTGGCAAGTATGAGTACCGATACTTTTGGTCAGGTACTCGCTGATACCAAGTACTGATACCTTTGCAGTGCGATCTGAGCCCATACAAAATGAACAGGCTCAAATCGCACAGCAGAAAATCCCCCACTGTTCCTGTGTGAACCCAGTATAGAAAGACAGGGAAGGACAGGGAAGTGCCACCATCTAAGTGCAGCAATGGGCAAACCTAGAATTTTTTTTTATAAATGAAATAACAACTGACATGTTAAAAGTATATATCTTGCATATCAAATCCAAATCTGTCATGGCGTCCCTGTCCTGTGGGACCCGCCAATGATGAAAAACCATGGCTGCTTGCCATGGCTGACAGAGATGTATAGGCCTGTATAGGCATTCCGCCCCCACGCTGAAATCACTTCCACCCTATATCCAAGTGTGCGCTCCAAGCTGGTTTACAGGGTTCCTACATCACCTTCAGCCCTGTGAGAATGGCAAGTGGCCATGGTTTTCCATCATTGGCGGGTCCCACGGGACGGGGACACTACGACCGTGCAGATTTAGATTTGACATGCTAGATATTTATAACACGTGAGATGTTAGAACATTTTATAATAAACTGTGTGCCCATTGCTACACTTAGATGGCGCTTCCCTGTCTTTCTATACTGGGTTCACACAGGAGCAGTGGGGGAAACTGCATGCGATTCGGACAGATATCTCCCCGCATTCTGGTTCAAATCACATGGGATTCTTTGCAGTGTGATTTGAGCCCATAATTTTAAATAAATGGCGCCGTTTCAGATATCGGTACATTTGCACACGTGCAAATAAATACTCAGTATTGGTGCAACTCAAGTATATGGAAAATTGCAAATTGCTTATAAATATAATGACATTATCCAGTACACTTGTGTTTATAAGTTTACCTTGTCAAAAATTGTAAAAGATGTGATATTTTTCCAGCAAAACACCGCCCATTTAAAGTAAACCAAACAGCAACTAGAGAAGTATCAAAGCTTCTGGAACAAAATGATTTGGATTGAAGAAATCAAATTTAATTGGGATGCGTGATAAGGTTGCTATCCATCCACATTTGCCAGAGCTAGTCCCCAGCAAACAAACACTGTGACCTCCTGTGCTTTGTTTCTTCTATATGTGAATTGAGCAACTGCATGCCAGCCACCTGTCAGACCTGTAGTACAGTACTCTAATTCTCCTCCTCTACTCTGTGCTACAGATCTGATAGGTGGCAAGTGAGCCACAGCTAGTAAAACCCATATAAAAAGAACAAAAACACGTGGGCAGTTGCAGCATTATGACAAAGAGAACTACCAGTAGAATAGCAAATGCAAAGCCAAGGTCTAGTGAATACAATTCAGAGAGAGATGGAATTTGTACTGGAGGTGGTTTTATCATGGGGGTGGATTATTTCAAGAGCAGGGCGTAATTTCTTTGGAGGCATTCTGTGCATTGCACACTCCTGAATTCCGCACTCCGCGTGCTGCCCATTCTTGGCCATAGGGCAGGATGGGCCTCCCATTTTATTTAACCAAACCCCTTTAAGCTCCTCCCACCTTTTGTACATTTGGCCACAGACACCATTCGCCAGTCTCTGCAGTCTCTGAGTGTCCAAAGGGTGCTCCAGGTCTTTCTCAGTCTCAGCAACACCCCTGTATCCTTCGCTGCTGCTGTAGTCATCTTAGAGATGGCGTTGCTGGAGTCACATATGTGTGGCAATCCTCTCAGGCTGCCTTTCCTATGCACTTATTCATTGTTATTTTGTGGGTGTGGCACACAACCTAAAAGTAGAACTATAGGCAAAACTTTTTTTTTGAATTTTGGAAAGAACAAGGGAGGGTTATAACCCCTGTCAGTTTTTCCCCCCTATCTGTGTCCCATTGCAGATTTATTTTCACTTCCTGTCTCAAAACCAAACAGGAAGTTAGAGGAAATCACTGCAAATAAATAGAATTCCTTGGGGATCCCCAGGTCACCAGAACTAGTGTCCCCATTGGAAGATTTACCCTTTGTTACTTTTCTGGGGACAACCTGAAATGTGGAATTTTTTTTTACTTTCAATGATAATGGTAAACAGGACAAACAGAGAGGGGGAAAATCTCTAAGGCTCGGTTCACACTAGGGGCAGCACGACTTGCAGGTCGCCTCACCGAGGCGACCTGCACACGACTGCCTGGGCGACTTGCAAAACGACTTCTGTATAGAAGTCTATGCAAGTCGCCCCCAAAGTAGTACAGGAACCTTTTTCTAAGTCGGAGCGACTTGCGTCGCTCCCCTTAGAACGGTTCCATTGTACAGAACGGGACGCTACTTGTCAGGCGACTAGGTCGCCTGACAAGTCGTCCTAGTGTGAACCGAGCCTAACAGGGGTGCAGACAACAGTAAAAATCTTACAGGTTTTCTAATCCCTCTCCACCCTATCCAAAAACAAAACAAAAAAAGTTTTAGCTTTAGTTTTATACTTTAAATACACAAACTGTGCCGGCTTTTGTTGGTATGGTTAAAAGTGGGGGTTGGTTCCTAAATTTCATATTGAAAAATCGAATAACCAAAGTGTGTGAGCTACAGCAACACAGGGAATTTTGTCAAAATTGATGGCAAAATGAATGCAGCTTACCCAAAAAATATTGGGGGAAAATTAGCATTTATCAGCCCAAAAGCTGTGCATAGAAGGTACTTTGATTTTCTAACATGACAATGCTCCGAAACATAAGGTCAAGTCGACACTTCCTTGTCTACAGCAAAAAAAAACTGAAGGTTCTGGGAGTGGCCATCAAAATCTGACCCCCAAGTCATTGAGCCACTCTTGGAAGATCTCAAACATGCAATTAATGTAAGACAGCCAAAGAATCACAGTACCCGGGGGCATTTTACCAAGAAGAATGGGCAGCTTTAAAACATGAGAGTAAAAATAGTCTCATTCACAGCAACCCCAATAGACTGCAAGCTGTCACGGATACTAAAGGGTCCAATAGCAACTTGTCCTACAACTCCCATCTGAAGGGAAGCAAAACCAAGCTGTATAATCCAAATCAGGGGAAACCATTTGCATTATGCAGGATATAATTATTATTATTACCGGTATTATACACGATTTATATAGCGCCAACAGTTTACGCAGCACTTTACAATGTAGAGGGGGGACAGCACAATTACAGTACAGTTCAATACAGAAGAGACAGGAGGGCCCTGTTCGTAGAGCTTACACTCTAAAGGGAGGAGGTCTTGGTACAAAAAGGTAATAGATATAATATATATAATAGGATATATAGGATCTTCTCATGTTTATGCATTTCCCTATTGTGAGCACAGATCATCCTTTCTGCTGGTATAGTGGATCAGGGATCTGACAGTTCTTTACACATTTTATGTCCCAAGGATATTTTTGTGTAGCATTACATTATTTCAGATTTTCAAAGAACCCGACCTGGAAAGTGTGCAGATGGAAGTTGCTGAGACATGCAACTTCACAGGGTCTGGCATTTTCGTTTTAAAAACACCTTCATGTACAATATTTTTTGTCATAAACACTAAATTCATGAACACGCCTGGAACTAAAGCCTGCATCAAAGAGTTCAGTGTGACATTTATAATCAGCTATTTCTCCAGCTAACCGTTTTCTGCATTTCTTTGTTGTCAACATCGCTATGATAAAAATAGGAAAGGCTCCTTGACACCACTTTAGATACATCTGATTATTTCCATGGAGCAATCAGCAGTCCCTCTGGAGAATAAAGCTGACTCCCATAAAGCATAAGATGCACATCATATGACACCTAATAGAAAGCAACACTATACACAAACATGAAGGCTGTAAAACAGGTCTGCAGAGCCTGCTAGATTGGTGCTGTAGAAGCCGTAATCTGGACTTCACACTGCCTCTAGTGGCCTGCTGTCAAACTTTGCAAGAAACGAAAGCTTAAAGTGGTGTTCCGGCTGAAATTATACTTTTTAAATAAAAATATCCCTATAATACACAAGCGTAATGTATTCTAGTAAAGTTAGTCTGTAAACTAAGGTCTGTTTTGTTAGTTTATAGCAGTAGTTTGTTATTTTATAAACTTACAGCAGGCCGTGGCCATCTTAAGTGTGGGCATCTGAAGCCAGACTGTATTTCTTCCTGGATCTCATCCTTGCAGATCTCGCACATGCTCAGTGCAGCACAAGCAGTGTAATAGGTTTCAGGTCAGGTTTCCATAGCAACGGCAGTTTCAGAGGAAGTTGCCGCCCCTTCCCAGAAGGCATTGCAAACAGGAAATGATGCGATGGGCCGCGGCCAGGGAGAAGGAAGTGAAAAATGAATACAGCAGATATACAGTAAGTGCTGAGAAAAAAAATAAAATAATATCCAATTTGTTTACAGTGCACAGTTTAGTGAGGGATGCTGAAGAGTTGTAAAAGTGGGTGGAACTCCACTTTAAAAGGACTTTCTTAAAAAGTTCACTTTTTAGAAAAGAAAAAAAAAATGCACATTTATTATTTTGGAGCTTGTAAAGCATTGCACCAGCAATCAGTAGATTGCTGGTACCATGCAGGTCTCCTGCAGATCTGCCGGTGTATCTGTGTCTGCACATCCCAGGCAAGCCGATACAATCTGACAGGCAGAGAGAATGGACTACCAGTGTGCCCCACAGCACCGTGGTAGTTCATTGAAAATGACAAGATGACAGGGGCAAAGGTTGCCGGACCTTGTCGTTTTCCATTCACAGGATACTGTGAATGAGTGATGCACCTGGCTGGGTGGGGGTGGGGTAAGAGATCCTCGCTAGCTGTCTAATCGGGGGAATCCGGGAGGTGAGGGGGCCGGTCCGTTCGTAACATGTTACACCCTGAATATGGATGTAACATGTTCTACGAAAGGTGAACTTACACTTTAAAGTAATGTTAAACCCAAAAGCAAACATATATTATATTGCAGGATACCAATTCTTAGATTTGATGGCTGTGTTAGTTCTCTTTTTTAGGCTTTCTTTCCTTTATTTTCACCTGGTGATCCTGCCAGTAATGCTGGCCATACACTATACGAAAAATCGTCCGAACACATTTTCGAAAAACGAACGTTCGACCGTGACCGCAAACGATCGTGCCATCATGTAATGACCGATAAATTGTTCAGTGGACATGAATAAATCATTTTTTGTTTGTTTTTTTAAATATACCTAGTGCAGACAGTTCGGACGGGAAACACATTAACCTTTCAATTTATCGTACGTTCGGCAGAAATTTTCCAAACTTCCCGTTCGTTTTTTTTCCACAAAAATGTCACAAACGATTAACGATTTGTGCCCATTAACTTGCCGAAAAACGAACGAAGTGTCTATACGAACGATTTTCCGGACGATTTTTCGTATAGTGTATGGCCAGCATAAGTCTGTTTTTCTGCTACAATGATTTTTTATTGAAATATAAAAAAGAGAGAATAGTCGTAAGATTCCCACGCAGGGGATATGAACAATAGACGCAATGTATAAATTCACGGAAAAAAAAAACATGCAAAAAACACGGAAAAAATAATGTGCCAGGGAGTGTAGACTATTAACTATTATTATTAACTTACTATTAACCAACAATGATGTTCCAACCAGGGGTCAACACAGAGTGCCTGAGTCCTAGGGCTCAGGGGAGGGGTGGGTGAGGGGAGCGGACCTGCCCGCTCATAATTGGGGTAAACAGGACCAAAATTAAACTAAAAAAGGGAATTAAAAAAGTGGGTAGTGGCAGGGTGATGAGAGGAGTGTGGAAAGAGAGGAAGTATAGCAAAAGAGGAAAGGGGGAGAAAAGCGAGGAAAGAAAAGGGAAGTTCCCCCAGGCTGGGAGGTGAAGGTGCAAAGGGGTTGTAAACCCTCAAGGTTTTACACCTTAATGCATTAAGGTGAAAAACCTTCTGTAGTAGCAGCACCCCCCCTTTTACTTACCTGAACCCGATCGTACCAGCAAAGGGGATGAGCACAGCAGCTCCAGCCGCTGTCTCGGTTCCTCATTGTATAGATTGATAGCAGCGGGAGCCATTGGCTCCCGCTGCTGTCAATCAAATCCAGTGACACAGGGGGCGGGGCCAAGTCCTGCTGTCTGTGTCAATGGATGCAGCAGCAGGACTCGGGAGCACACCCGCATGAGTGCGGCTTTCCATGGGGGCACTCGAGTAGAGGAGGAGCCAGGAGCGCCGCTGGGGGACCCCAGAAGAGGAGGAGGATTGGGACCGTTCTGTGCAAAACCTATGCACAAAGGAGGCAAGTGTAACATGTTTTTTATTTAAAAAACAAAAAAAAACCTTTGCAACCCCTTTAATAAGAGAGGCCTAAGCTCTCTAAGGCAGAAGTACAGTTAAATCACACTTGTTTAATAATAAAAGTAAAAAGAACAAACATAGTCAAAACATAGCCAAAGTTCAGTAACCGGAATGGATAGTAAGCCAAGCCAGAAGTCAGGGATCAAAGTAGTGGAACAGCAAGCAGGATCTGTAGCCAGAAGGGATATCAGCAAAGCCAGTCCTTAACCACTTAACCACTTTAACGCCGATGTAAGTCCAAAGTTTGGTGGCGGATATCGTTGTCATGCCAGCAGCTAGCTGCCATAACCCCGGTATCCCCGTTTTCGTGCAGCGGTCCTCTTTCTGATAAAAGTGGTCCCTGCGGCAGATTCACTGCGAGATCACTTTTATCGTTGGCGGGAGAGGGCCCCCCCGCCGCGATCCGGTGCCCTCCGCCGCTTACCGGAGCTAACGGTAGCGGCGGAGGCGATCGCGTCTGTCTCCCTACTGAGCCTGGAGGCCAGTGAGGCTAAGATGGCGCCCACTCGTCTCCATGACACTGCTGGGCGGAAGCGACGTCAAAACGTCACTTCCGCCCATGCGTCTTAAAAGGCACATTTTTTTCAATGTCATTTTTTTAAATTACTTTTTTTTTTTATTGCATTTTAGTGTAAATATGAGATCTGAGGTCTTTTTGACCCCAGATCTCATATTTAAGAGGTCCTGTCATGCTTTTTTCTATTACAAGGGATGTTTACATTCGTTGTAATAGGAATAAAAGTGACACATTTTTTTTAAACAATGTTAAAAAATAAATAAAATCATGTAAAATAAATAATAAAAATAAATTTTTTTTTTTTTTTAAAACCCCCTGTCCCGACGAGCTTGCGCGCAGAAGCGAACACATACGTGAGTAGTGCCTGCATATGAAAACGGTGGTCAAACCACACATGTGAGGTATCGCCACAATCGTTAGAGTGAGAGCAATAATTCTAGCTATAGACCTCCTCTGTAATGCAGAAAACATGCAACCTGTAGAATTTTTTAAGCGTCGCCTATGGAGATTTTTGAGGGTAAAAGTTTGACGCCATTCCACGAGCGGGCACAATTTTGGAGCGTGACATGTTGGGTATCAATTTACTCTGCGTAACATTATCTTTCACAATTTAAAACAAATTGGGCTAACTTTTATTTTTTTATTTTAAAAAGTGATTTTTTTCCAAAAATTGTAAGACCGCTGCGCAAATACGGTGTGAAAAAAAGTATTGCAATGACCGCCATTTTATTCTCTAGGGTGTTAGAAAAAAATATATATAATGTTTGGGGGTTCTAAGTAATTTTTTAGCAAAAACCTGTTTTAAACATGTAAACACCTAAATTCCAAAACGAGGCTGGTCCTTAAATGGGAACACAGGAGATGGTTTCTTGTGATGTGACCAAGGCGAAGGCAGAGCTCCTCTGGACTGGACGGCTTAAGTAGGCAGGACTGACGAGCAGGATCATCAACAGCTGGGTAACTGTGGAGAGAGATGGAAGCTGGCAATTAGCCGACAGCTGAGCGGCCAGCTCAAAGAAGGAAGGGCTGAGCCCAGCCTTGACAGTCGGGTGCAAGGTTGGAAGACCGTACGACCACTATGGGGCCCACACCTTGGGAACGTAGCATGAGTGTAGTGGAGGATACTGGTCATCTTTTCATTTATCATAAGGGTCTTTATTGCACACTTGGCTGCAATAAATGGGTAAGTGGCCAATTTCTGCTGGTAGGAGAAGAGGCCCAGGATCAGACAATAGAACCAGGTTTGGCATCCTTGGGGATAGATACATGGAAGAGAGTGAAGCGAGTGAACAGTAGTCCCAAGACCCTTGACCAAAATACCACAAGGCTGGGGCAGGCCCACCAAATATGGATTTTGTCTCTTTGCTAACCACACCCCCGGAAGCATCTATCACCATAGGATGGGTTTGACCTAGCAATGCAAGCTGGGACCCAGTACCAGTGAAGGCTGCCTTCAGTGTGGCCGTGTTAATGGAGCACTTTACTATACTAGGCTTTGCTCCAATCTGCAAGGTCAATAGGGGATGAGTCTCGCTCCCACTTAAGCACATAGGATAGAGAAGCAGGAGCACTGCTAGTGTTGTAGGAGGAATATATCATAAAAATGATGATAGGGTCTCCTGGAGAGTACAAGCAAGAGCCTTGGAAAGCTGTTTTTTGATATGGGAAAGTGTTGTGGAATTGAAGAAAAAGGTATCCAGTGTCGCAGTTGAATATAGCAAAAAAAATTCAACCAATGGAGCTTTGTGGGTCTCTTGAATCTAAGTTCATGTAGGGAAGGTGCGAGATCCGAGGAAGTTTTGGACCCTTTAAGAACCTATGAGTGGGCCACCACGAGAATACATGGGGTTGTTCAAGAGAGGGAGAAATGGAGACATGCGCTTGCCGGAGTACCGTACTAAGTCCCAAAACTTCAGGCTATGTGCCATTAAAGGACTGACAGAAGGGGAATGCAGTTTAGGGGGAGCCACAGTAGGGCAGAGACGGGGACTGGCGCACAGTTGGGGATCTCCAAAAGGAACTGAGTGGGATGTCAGATGTAGCGTGGAACACCAAGCCCACCTCGCAACATGTGGGCATATTGTCTGTTGTTTTTCAATAAAACAAGCTCTCCTGCAGATGTAGCATTTACAGGGTTGAGAGAAACCATTTTTACTATAGACAGGGGTGCTTACAATGATTAGTTTTTATTTACAGGGGGTTACAAACATCCGACTTACAAACGACTCCTACTTACAAACAGAAGGAGACAACAGGAAGTGAGAGGAAATCTCCCCCTAGGAAATTCACTCCTGTAAGATATATTATGGAGAAAAGGTATCTCCACTGATGCTTTATCACCAAGGCTTGTTTCCACAACAACCCAAAATTTTCTAAATCCAATTTTCATTGAGACAGCAAGTGAGGCGAAATCTTCTGAACAGGGGCACAGACAGCAAAACAAACGTTACAGGGGTGATAACCCTTCCTTATGCTATCCAAAAAGCTTAAAAAATATTTTTTTGGCTGGAGCTACACTTAATAAATGTACCTGTTCCGACTTACAAACAGATTCAACTTAAGAACAAACCTACAGTCCCTAACTTGGTTGTAACCCGGGGACCCCCTGTATTTATTCATTTATGTGAAACCTTTATCCCAAGAGGCACATAACCAGCTGCTGTAACCGCTGATAAAGTATTAGCTGGAGTTTGGCTTCAATTTGTTATTGTATTTAAATCTGCTGGTACATCTAACAAATTGATGCAGCCACCACATCTAATGATTGGTTTTGGGTTTAATGCTGCTTTAACTCCAGCAGCCACACACTAATAAAGATACTTAAAGTGTAACTAAAGACAAAACTTTTTTTTTTAGTTTTGGATTGGGAATAGAGGGATTAGAACACCTATTAGGTTTTAATTGCTGTCTGTGCCCCCATTAGGGAGATTCACTCTCTGTATTTGTTCTGTTTATCATTATCATCAAAAGTAAAAAGGAAAAAAAAAATTCAAAATTTTGGGATAATATCAGAACACGAATGCAGTGGAAATCTTCCAATAAGGACACTAGTTCTGGTGACACACAAGGATTACCTCACTTTAGAGGAATTTACTCTCACTTCCTGTTTTGGATATGGGACAGGAAGTGAAGGAAAATCTCCCCAATGGGACACAGATGGCATAAAGAAAAACCCTCCCTAATGCTCTATACACACGACTGGTTTTGCCGTCGGAATAAACTCCGAAGGTTTCTCCGACGGAACTCCGACAGAATTCCACTCAAGCGGTCTTGCCTACACACGGTGACACCAAAGTCCGACCGTCCAGAACACTGTGACGTACAACACGTACGATGGGACTAGAAAAAGGAAGTGCAATAGCCAGTAGCCAATAGCTTTCGTCTCTTACTTGCTTCAGAGCATGCGTTGTTTTTGGTCCGTCGGAACAGTATACAGACGAGCGGTTTTCCCAATAGGAATTGGTTCCGTCGGAAATATTTAGAACATGTTCCATTTCTAGGTCTGTCAGAATTTTCACAAAAAAAAAAAGTCAGATGAGTCACACACACCATCAGAACAGACGATGAAAAGCTTCTGTCGGACTTTTTCTGTCGGACATTCCGCTCATGTGTACGCGGCATTACTCTATCCAAAATGGAAAAAAAAAAAAAGTTGATTTTACGTACACTTATATAATTTTCCCCACATATTTTTTCTTTTGCCCAAATTTTTGACTTGTACCTACAGGTAAGCCTTCAATAAGGCTTACCTGTAAGTACAGTGAATATCTTCTAAACTTGCACTGTTTAGGAGATATTCACACAGCATGCAGCCGATGACATCAACGGCGTATGCGTTCTGAAGAGACGGCATACCCGAGCCATCCCTTCAGAACTCAGTGACTCCCACCCGGGAGTGACATCTTTGCGGTTCGGCCAATTGGACAGCTGGAGCACTCGAACCCGGAAGGAAAACTGAGTGAAGATGGAAGCCCAGGCAGTGGTGACAGCGCCGTTGGAGGGCTTCATTCTAAGATAAGTATTTTATAATGTGCGATGCATACTAGCTGTAAAAATACTCTCTGATCTCTCCACTTCCTGTGAACCCCTCTCTGCGCTGACCATGAAAATTAGGGCTGCTGAGCCCTGACCACCGTGGTCAGAGTACGTCCCTTCGTCATCCGCAGTCCTGCACTGTTCTCCTCTCCTTTCTCCCCCTCACCCCCTCCTCCCTGCCTTTCAGCTCTGTGTTATCTGTTGTCCGCTATTAGTATGAATAAAAAATTATAAATAGTCACTGCCAGCCCTGTATTATAGGCATGCATAGCACACTGTATAAAAATTAGGCTTGTAAATACAGATTTAGCGCAATCTTCAGGCCGGTCACTTGACTCTTGGCTGGTTTCCAGGGCTACTGCCATGTGATCTCCCCAGCTGACGTCAGAGGGAGATCTCGGCCCCTCCTGCAGTATCCATGTATCGGAGGTATACAGCGTCTGCGAGTCATGTGACTGGCCAGAAAATCGTTCTAAAACAGTATTTACAACCCTCGATTTTAAAAAAGACAAGTACAGTGTGCTATGCCTGCCTATAATAGAGGGGCTGGCAGTGCTTTACATATACGGGTGAACTAACACTTTAAAGCGAGTTTAAATGGTGGAATTACATCAGAAATAGAGTTAATTAATGAACACAGGGTTTGTTTTTTTCTGCCCCAGGTCCCTCTCCTCATTGGCTGAGATATGGCAGTGGGAACGATTGGCTCCCACTGCTGTCAATCACAGCCAGTGAGGCAATGAGGAGAGCAGGGGTGGGGCTGAGCCACGGGTCTATGGGTTTTATGGACGCATGGAGCAGGCCTCAGAAAGTGAGCACACATCTGTGCTGCCATAGCAAGCAGCTTGCTATTGAGGCACTGGTCAAGTGGGAGGACCAGAAGTACTGGTGGGGGACCCAAGAAGAAGAGGATCTGCAAAACCATTACACAGAGCAGGTATGTAAGACATATTTGTTATTTTAAAAAACAATATATGCCTTTAATATCACTTTAAGGCCATATGCTTGTACAATGATCTGTTTTGAGCCTCCAAGAGGCTTGTTCCCCTTTGCAGGTTCCATTAAAAATGACAAAATAAAAGGGTCAGTTTTTCTAATAGAAGCAGTGACTGAAAGGTAAGCCTGCACAGCACATACTACATCCAGACAGTGAAGGGAAATGTCCAAATGCTATACTGGAGCTGAAGAGAACAAATGAAGCACAATGTCCTGGTTGAGGTGAAAGGCTAAAACCACCTTGTGTAAGACCAGATAGGGTGTGATGGTAGAATCAAGTGAAGCAATCTGGTGAATTAGGGCAGAAAGGGGGAATATCCTTGATGTGTAAAAAAGGCAGTGTTTGAAGAGACCCGAGCACCAGATTAAAATCTCACAGGGTCACAGTTGACTTTACAGTAGAAGTCACATGAGAGACACCCTGTACAAACACCTTGACCAATGAATGGGAGACTAACAGACTTTGAAATAAGACTGTGAGGGACGAGATTTGCCACTTGATGGTACAGAGGGCCAAATCCTGATCTAGGACCTATTGCAGAACGGCCAGGATTCTTTTCTCTGGCTATCTCTTGGGGTGAAATCTTCCTTCCCCGTATCATGCAAAGTAAGCCTTTCATGTGCGATGGTAGACCTTGTGAGGGGTAAACTTCCTAGATTATATCAATGTAGGAATTAAAGAATCAGAGAGACCCTTTCTCTCAAAAACTGGGTTTCAACAGCCGAGTCTTTAAAGCCAACGACCATGAAGCAGGGTGGTAAACCCGTCCTTGGGATAAGAGATCTGGTCAAACTGGAAGAGCCCACTGGGTGTTTGCCAGTATTCTGATCAGGTCAGAGTACCACATCTAAATTGGCCAGTTCACAGCTATGAGGATCACCAGAATGTCCTCCATCTAACTCCAGCAACGCAGAAAAGGAAGGAGTTTCAGAGGAGGAAAGATGTAGATCAGGATGTACTGATCCCATGGAGCCATGGAGCCATCAGAGCATCCACTGCTTCCACCAAAGGATCTCTGCATCTGGAGACACCTGTCCAGTTTGCTGCTGAACCTGGAGGCCATGAGGTTCACATCCTGTGACAGAGGTCTTGAAAAGGTCTGCTGTAGGACTATTCCTCCGGGTCCAGGCAATGCTGGATGAGGTAGTCTGCCTGCCAACAGTCCAAGACTTGAATGTGAATGGCAGATGAGGCTAGAACGTGGATTTCTGCCCAGACTAGAATCCATTCTATCTTTCTCCAAGACAGTGGAAGGAAAGATTTCCCAACTTCAGAGCTGGATTCCTGATCTACCAGACCAGAGAATCCCCAGTCTTTGGTGTCAGAAAAGGGTTGCTTTGTCAAGAGACTGAGCCAAATTAACCTAAGACAAGAGAATGTTGTGGTGTAGAGATCTGGTGTGGAACTGAGCAAATGGCACTGCCTGCCATTAAGCCCAGAACTCTCATGCAGAAACACACAGGTGGATGACTCTGGGACTGTATAGTTTAAGTCTGTGAGCGGAAGTTCAAAAGCTTTTCTTGGCAAAGAAAAACTCTAGTATGGGCTATGTCTAGGATGAGACACCAGGTTCTAGTATACTTTTCCCAACGCATACGTCCCTGTAAAAATGTAAACGGATGCTGCAGCAACCATTGGCTAAAAACAAAGACAATCAGCACGAAAGAATGTCACCAGCACACAACGATCTCCAAAATGGGTCCAAAGCTTCAATCAGCGATCACATCATTACAGCAGAAGCAATATTTCAGAGCCTCTCAGGACCCCTTTATCAGGCATGCCTAATGAAGGAGTCCTGCAAGGCACTGAAATGTTGCTTCTGCTGTATTGATGTGATCACTGATTAAAAGCGTTGGACCCATATTGGAGATCTATGGTTTGGTGGGGACATTCTTTCACTAGGATGAGAGCCAGATACTCCAAGCAATGTGTCAGATCCAGCGCTAACATTTGAAGGTTCAGGATCCAACAAAACCTTTAAGGTCTGGACTATCCACAAGATACTGTTGGCAATGGTCAGTATTTGTTTGGGGGAAGAAAGACAAGGTGAAGGCCACAGGTGGGTTTGCATTAGAGTTAACCTGTTGACTTGCCCATTAACGGAAAGGACACAACCACCCCACGTCCTACAAGGTCTTATGGTGACAGACTGATCTCAATGATAGACTGCTGCACCATAGGAATAAATGGAATTTGTCAGAGTATGCTCAGACTTGCACCAGCCAAGAGAGTTTTCAGCAATGGCTGTGAGGTTTCCCAGTGGCCACACAGCGTAGATCTGCCATGATCATGGGCAGGTAAGTACAAGATCTGGGAGGGAGGTAAGCAAGACCTCACATACACAAACCTTTTACATTTAACACAGAAAAAAAAAAATCAGTAAGTGTAAACAAACGTACTTCCTTCATCCATTTTGCCTGCGTGTAATGTACTTGTTTTTACGCGCATTCAGCTGCTTAAAGTGGTTTGTAACCCTTACTCAATATAAGTACATTTTTCAATGTGGAAAGGTTAGCCTGTATAAACTATAAGTTGCTTCTTAAAAAACAAAGAACCCCCCCCCCCCCCCAGAAAAAAACCCTTTCCTTTGTCGCTTTCTCCGGGTTCAATAGTGCAGGTCATGTGATCATTACAGGAAGTGATGTTGCCTCTGAGCGTCTGCGTTTCCATGAGAATGGAATGTCATCCAGCCCGCCGCCAAATGTCACCTCCTCCTTCCCAGCCAAGTGGTGTGGCTGTGTTCTGACTACAGAAGATACAGGCATGCTGTAATCTTGCATAGCACGCCTGTATCTTCAACATGATGACACAAGATGTAAACTGACCACGCTAGCATGGACCAGCACCCATGCTAGTGTGGTCAGTTTACTCTAAGAAGGGGCACAGGCAGGATCAACCAGGTAAAACAAGACATCAGCAGGAAGAAATGTATTAATGACATGACAGGTCACATTTAAACACATTAAAGAGACCAAACAAGTAGAAATGTATGGAGGAATCCTCCCCACTGTGCCATTGCATTCTGACAGTGGGACTTCTCTGCTCTCAAAATAGACTCATCAATGGCTGCAGCCACTGGAGTTCTCCAACAAGACCATTCAACAGAAGGCTTAACAGCTTAAAGGCCAAGTTCACCTTTGGAACATGTTACATGTTCCACCTGTACTAAGGATGGACCATGTAACATGTTCCAGCTCCTGCCTCATCTCCCCCCTCCCTGCGAAAGCAGGTGGGGAATCTTCTCCCTGTGCCCGCTGTCACAATTTAAAAACAGCGCAGAGTTCTGTAAATGAATGAACTACAAGTGCCGCTGTCCACCGTGGCCGACAGCTTGTATTTCTCAGTGAACTGAGGGTGCTGGTGAGCGTTCTCATAGTTCATGGTTTCTTCCTGCAATTTAGTAACTGCCTACCTGTATCAGAAGTACAGGCAGACGGTGTGCTGAGAGTCTGACGAATCTTGGCATTGCACCCGTGATCTACTGATCGCAGGTGCAATGCTTTACAGGCTCCAGAAAAAATAATCAATGCACATTTTGTTTTACCTGCAAAAACATGTGCAGTTGTTCATTAATAATATATAATAATACTTTAACTGTGTATCCAAGAATGCCACACAAATGTGTAACATTATATTTGTTTTTTAGCATGTTCTCTTTAAAAAGACCCTCTCACCACCTGTTACCCTGACAACCTGTATTAAATGTGCTTATATCAGTGCTGCAGTCATTTCAGATCCACTATGCAAAGACATCAGTGTTGCAATTCTGCCAAAATACCAACATCGGGTCCTAAAATTTCTGAGCTGACTGCAGCCGTCCTATTACTCCTCCCATACATAATCACAGTACTTAGGAGCCAGAGCTGTGGATGGCCTAGAAGTCTGATGATTCCATGTTTCCAATCAGCCCCGAAAAAACGGAATGGTTCCCCCATCCATGCACTGATCATTTCATTATTTATCACAGGTAATATAGTGCCGTCAATTTACGCAGAGCTTTACTTATATATTATACATTCACATCAGTCCCTGCCCTTAAAGAGCTTACAATCTAAGAACCCTAACTCGCATTCATACATACACATACTAAGGCCAATTTAGACAGGAGCCAATTAACCTACCAGCATGTCTTTGGAGTGTAGGAGGAAATCAGAGTACCCGGAGGAAACCCACACAGGCACAGAGAGAACATGCAAACTCTGTGCAGATAGTGCCATAGTTGGGATGCAAACCCACAACCCTAGTGGTGACAGGCAGAAGTGCTAACCACTTAGCTATTGTGCTGCCCTGATCCATTTCTTTTCCAATCAGCCCCGAAAAAACTGTACAGATTCCCCCTTCCTCAGAAGCAAGGAGTATGGAGAAATCCTCCCCGCTGAGCTACTGTATAATGACAGAGAGGACTCTCTGCTATCAGAATACACTTATCCAACAAACATTTTTCAAAATGGCAATGAGAAGAAGACCAGCCATGGCCACAGACTGCCGAACAGCATGCTCTGAGGACTCAGGGTACGGTAAGATCGGCTTGCTCCTCATTTTACAAGATATTCAGATACTGAAGATTATCCGAAGTGCATGGACTTGGCACTATTGATAATACAGGAGCTGTACCTGCTATATACAAGCATTTCCCTCCCCCTCTCTCCGTTTATACTGCAGCAGTATATCAGCACTATGGTTGGCATGCAATGAACAGTGCATTTTATCCCACTAGTGTTTTCACATCGGCTTTTCTGCCCACAATACTGCCAGCTACATACTGGCTTTACCAACTATCATCTGTCAACTGCGATTTAATGCTTGGCCATAAACAGGACTTTGCGGCCCAGGCTGCTGCATGAATTAAGGGCTATTAGCTCTATTTACCTAAGTGTTGCATACGTATGTGATCAATGCAGTAGAAGAATAAGGGGGACCCCCGGGGGGCCTATGTGAGCTACACACTTCAATACTACGTGGCATCGCACCGATCTGTGTATTTCATACAGATACATTTTAGTACGGATGTTTTTTTGTTTTTTTTTAAATCTGATTCTTTTTAATAACAAAAAGAAAAACATTTCCAATGAACAAAAAAGAAAATATAACATATGATGTTGTAGAGGACATAGGATTGTTTTGGTGATGTGACATAGGTTGTGATATACTGTGTGTTGTTACTATTACTATACTCTTTATTTAATTGATACATTAAATACATGCTTTTACACCTACTCAAATAATTCTAGTTTTTTTTTTTATGTCATTAACTGCTTGGCCACTCCCTGTGGGAGCTTTATACCGTAAGGGGGTGTCCATGTCTTTTCTTTTTTGTATATGGCCACAGATGGGTGGAGATGGTCCCTGCTGAACCAGACGAATTTCGATCCATCTGTTATCTATGAGCATAATGGTGCCAAGATCTGTACTGCCAACCTGTGTTTATCGAGCGATGACTGGTTCTCTTTAAATTACAAAGTAGCCATTGCTGATTAGATATAAACATATATGTGTGTGTGTGTGTGTGTGTGTGTGTGTGTGTGTGTGTGTATATATATATATATATATATATATATATATATATATATATATATATATATATTTATATATATATATATTTATATTTGTGTGTATATATCTATATATTTGTGTGTATATATATCTATATATATATTTGTGTGTATATATATATATCTATATATTTGTGTGTATATATTTGTGTGCATATATATCTATATATTTGTGTGTATATATTTGTGTGTATATATATCTATATATTTGTGTGTATATATATCTATATATATATATATCTATGTGTGTGTATATATCTATGTATTTGTGTGTGTGTATATATAATGTGTATACATATTTGTGTGTATATATATATATTTGTGCGTGTGTATATATATATATATATATATATATATATATATATATATATATATATATATATATACACACACACACTTTTTTTTTGAGTGTATCATATATAGATAGATAGAGATGGGGAGATATTTGTGTGTCTATGTGTATACAACACACAATCATGTCATACATGGACTTGCTCAGTACAGACAGCTCATTCCCTATTGGTAGCAGATGGGTGTCGGGTATACAAGCACAGTCCGGATGTAATGAGCTGTGCCCGGCCTGATTATGGAGTCACACTTGGAGATGACATATGTGACAACATGACAACACACAGCCTGCCCCGGTCCTTATCATCATCCTCCTCCTCATCATCATCACAGAAGCCCCTGCACATCTCCTCCAGCAGCCCCGTTACCTTCATGACCCCGTCCGCTCTTCTCTCTCCCTCCGCCCCGACCTCTGACAGACAACCATCAGTCGCCGCCGCCGCCGCCGATAATGTAAATTCCAGTGATAGATGACATCACCGTCACGTGACCGGGCCTCTATGTGACATCACCGCGCCATGTGATCCCATGCCCTGGAAAGAGTGGGAAGCCTGAACTCGTAGGGAGGGTGCTCCTTGTGTGAGCTCCTCATGAGGCACCCTGCAGTGTGCTTGTATTACCAGAGAAGGGGGAGTGCTCTCCTAGGAGCAGACAGACCCTTGTCATTGTCAGCAATGGCTATAGAAAGTAATGGCGTGTCAGTGGTCTGAGGGTGTCACTACCATGTACTGTGACAGCAAATACATTAGCCCCTTTAAAGCAGAACTAAGGTTCACACTAGAAAGTGGTGTGGGAAATTCATGCTCTGTGCCAGTTTCCCACACCACATTCCAACCGCACTGCCTTTGTGATCTTCAGCGGGCGTCAGTGCAAAGTTAAAGCGGCTGTATTGGTCCCTTGGTGATTTTTACCTACATATAATAAGTCTTTCCTGTAGGTAAAATAAATATCTCCTAGGAGATCTTCACCCTGCATGCCGCCTCTGACATCAGCGGCACATGTGCTCTGAAGGTCTGGCTTACCGTGCCGGAACTTCAGAACTTCTTGCCGGTGTTCTGTCAAAACAGCCAAAATCTCTGATCACGTTACTTCCGGTGACTCTCCAGCAGTAATTGCAGATTTCGACGACTTTTTTTTTCACAGAACACCGGCAGCATATACACTACTGTACACAATATAATGAGTAAACATTGTTAGTCCACCCGCTAGTTACCAACAACATGGCAGCCTCCAAGGCTGTGACAACTCTTTTATTCCATACCTGTGAAAACAGCCAACTCATCATGTACCTACGGTAGTGTATACGCTGACGGTGTTCTGTGAAAACAGCCAACTCATCGCGTACCTACCAAAGTGTATATGCTTCCGGTGTTCTGTGAAAACAGTCAACTCATCGTGTACCTACGGTAGTGTATACGCTGCCGGTGCCAATTCATAGTGTACCTACGGTAGTGTATACGCTGCCGGTGCCAACTCATCGTGTACCTACGGTAGTGTATACGCTGACGGTGTTCTGTGAAAACAGCCAACTCATCGTGTACCTACCGTAGTGTATATGCTTCCGGTGTTCTGTGAAAACAGTCAACTCATCGTGTACCTACCGTAGTGTATATGCTTCCGGTGTTCTGTGAAAACAGTCAACTCATCGTGTACCTACGGTAGTGTATACGCTGCCGGTGCCAACTCATCGTGTACCTACGGTAGTGTATACGCTGCCGGTGTTCTGTGAGAACAGCCAACTCATCGTGTACCTACCGTAGTGTATACGCTGCCGGTGTTCTGTGAGAACAGCCAACTCATCGTGTACCTACCGTAGTGTATACGCTGCCAGTGTTCTGTGAGAACAGCCAACTCATCGTGTACCCACCATAGTGTATACGCTGCCGGTGTTCTGTGAAAACAGCCAACTCATCGTGTACCTACCGTAGTGTATACGCTGCCGGTGTTCTGTGAGAACAGCCAACTCATCGTGTACCCACCATAGTGTATACGCTGCCGGTGTTCTGTGAGAACAGCCAACTCATCGTGTACCCAGCATAGTGTATACACTGCCGGTGTTCTGTGAAAACAGCCAACTCATGGTGTACCTACCGTAGTGTATACACTGCCAGTGTTCTGTGAAAACAGCCAACTCATCGTGTACCCAGCATAGTGTATACACTGCCAGTGTTCTGTGAAAACAGCCAACTCATGGTGTACCTACCGTAGTGTATACACTGCCAGTGTTCTGTGAAAACAGCCAACTCATCGTGTACCCACCATAGTGTATACACTGCCGGTGTTCTGTGAAAACAGCCAAGTCATCGAAATCTGCAATTACTGGTGCTGGAGAGTCACCGGAAGTGACGTAATTGGACATTTTGACAGAACATCGCAGCCCGGCTACTCACAGCGCCGGAGCACACGATCCCAGAAGAAAGGACGGGAGAAGATGGCAGCCTAGGTTTACAACCTCTTTAATGACATATTTTAGAAAATCAAAGACACAATTTCTTTTACAAAAGATTTATGGAGAATTTCAGTGGTATAGAGTTTATGTAGGTTCAATAGACACTCATTGGATTTTCCGAAGGGAATTGTGTGATGACAGGCTGTTGGCGGAAAATCCGGACCGTTTGTACGCTCCATCGGACAATTGTCGGATTTTCCGCGGACAAATGTTGGATGGCATGCTTTAAAATTTTCCACAGACAAAGGTCTGTTGTCAGATTTTCAGAGCGTGTGTACACAAGTACTTTGGACAAAAGTCCAAAATACAAGCAAGGATGAGCCAGATGCGGTCGGTCTTGTAAAGTAGTGTTCGTAATGGAGAATTAACATTCATGGAGTGGCAAATTATGAAATCTCGAAATGCAGCGCACATTCTCTTCTTCTTTAATGGGATAATAATGAAGCTGCTTTGCTGGTGATACTGATGGAGTTATTGCAAACGTATTCTAAAAGGCTTTTATTTTCTAGTGATATCAAGAATAAAATTATTTTGCTTTTTTTTTTTTTTTTTTTTTTTTGGGCAAGTTACCAAACACCATTATCCCGTAGTTTTCAAGATCAAAGATACAACTATGTTGGTGTCCCTTGTTAATTTTACATTGTATTTTTTTTTTTTAATTTAACTGTCACTCCCAAACTGTCATTTGAAGTAAAACACATAGCCAAGTATTATTCTCCACAATTTTTTTACTGTGCATTAAAAAAAGAAAACAAATAAAATTAGACATGCTATCTGCCAATAGAACTTAAGCAAAAAGTGCATTCTATGCATCCAACAATATAGAAAATATAACAAATCATTATTATTCAACCAAAAAATAAAATAAAAACCTCATGCATGTGTCATGCTTCTTAATATAGGGGGTCAACAATGCCAAGAGTTGGTGAAAGCAGGGGTCCGTCATCCGGAGATAATTCCGAAAATCATCCGGATTATTCTCCTGGAGCTCCCGCAGCAAAGGCATATGACATCATTGGTCACGATTAATAAAGCAACCAATTTTTGGTCCAGGAAATCCTTCTCCTCCTGTTCCTGGACTGGACTTGGGTCAAAGCAATAACTCCAAGGCCAATAATAAATAACACGTTATATCCCCCGATTCCGAAACATGTCCGGTTGACGAGCGGCAGTTCAGAAACAAACTGAAAAGTACGAAATGAATAGCGTGAACTGAAAAGCGCAAAATAAAAAGCGTGAATCAACACTCACCAAACTTCTACTAACACGAAATTAGCAGAAGAGCCCAAAAGGTGGCGCTAAAGAGCTGAAAAACCATGTAGTACATCACTACGTTCGTGTTTGTTGGCCGCCAATTCCTTGCCGTTTGTATGCAAAACAAAATCCAGGCACACGCCTTTGAACAAAACTCCACGGTTTTGTCAGCGGAAAATCAGATCGTGTGTACGAGGCTTTACAGAAAACAAAAAAAGTTTTGCCTTTAGTAATAATGTAAAGTATTACTAAAGTCTCATTTTTTTTCTTTAAAAATAACAAACATGTTATATTTACCTGCTCTCTGAAATGTTTTTGCACAGAGCAGCCTGGGATCCTCCTCTTCTTGGGTCCCTCTTTGGTGCTCCTGGCCCCTCCCTCTTGCCGAGTGCCCACACAGCAAGCAGCTTGCTATAGGGGCACCTGAGCCGAGACGCAGATATGTGTATCCATTCAGACACAGAGCCGCGGTTTGGCCCCGCTCCCTCTCTCTCCTGATTGGCTAACTGACTTTGATTGACAGCAGTGGGAGCTAATGGCGCCACTGCTGTGTCTCGGCCAATCAGGAGGGAGAGTCCCGGACAGCCGAGCCATTCGTGCACATCGCTGGATAGAGATGGGGCTCAGGTAAGTATTAGGGGGGCTGCTTCCCGCAGAATGTTTTTTATCTTAATGCATAGAATGCATTAAAGTGAAAAACCTTCTGTTACTCGGCAGCCCCCCGACCCCTGTGTTTCCCACGACAGGATAGAGCACACAAGCTCCGGCCAGTGTCTTGTGTCCTGATTGGATAGATTAATAGCAGCGCAGCCATTGGCTCCCGCTGCTATCAATCAAATCTAATAACGCAGGCACCGGGGGGGGCGGGGCCGAGTCCTTTCTGTGTCAATAGACACAGAAGCAAGACACCGGAGCGTGCCTGCACGGGTGTCCACGAAGGAGAGCGATTCGCCGATGGGGCACTTGAGAAGTGGAGAAGCCAGGAGCGCCTCTGAGGGACCCCAGAAGAGGAGGATGGGGGCCACTCTGTGCAAAAACAAACTGCCAAGCGGAGGTAAGTATGACATGTTTGTTTTTTGTTTTTTTAAACCCTGAACCTTTACAACCCCTTTAAGAGAAAAAAACCTTCTGCCTATACAACCACTTTAAAGCAGAACTAAAGTCAGGAATATTCACCTACTCCAACAGATCTAAAACCTAAGGTCCCTCTTCTCCCCAATTTCTTTCGGGTGCCAGTCTTCAGCTGCCTTGATTCGCCGGTGCGGAATGAAGTCAATCCCATGTATGCACTTGAGTCATTCATCCTGGCACAAATGTAAACTGAGCTGTGCATATGCAATTCAGTATACATTTAGCAGAGAAGTGCGAAGAGGCAATAAAGAGCCTGCCTGATTGCAATTTTTTTAAGCCTTTAGTTCCGCTTTAAGGGTCAGTTCACACCATAGAAACGTGTTCTGGATGCTTTTCTCCATGCACGTTTTTGATGCGTTTGTGGTGCATTTTTAATGCGTTCCAATGCATTTTTTCAACCATTTTCTTAACCTTAAATAAGGACATGTGTGTTCCAGTGAGTTTTGGTGCGTTGCAGTGAGTTTTTTTTTTTCTGGAACTGGGCCGCACTGCACTGGTGTGAAGTATGCCATTGAAAACCGTATAACCTACTTTCCATGCGTTTTTGATGCAGGAAAAAAACACTGGACTGCATGTGGTGTAAACTGGCCCTAATGCCATGTACACACGATCGGAATTTCAGCCCGCAAAAGGCCGATGAGAGTTTTTCGTCAGAAAATGCGACCGTGTGTATGCTCCATCAGTCTTTTGCTGGCGGAATTCCAGCCAGCAAAAGATTGAAAGCATGCTCTCAATTTGTCGGTCGGGAAAAGTTCCTATCCGAAAATGCGTTTGTCTGTGGCAATTCCGACGTGCAAAATCCCTACGCATGCTCTGAAACAATTCGACGCATGCTCGGAAGCATTGAACTTAATTTTCTCGGCTCATCGTAGTGTTGTACGTCACCGCGTTCTTGACGGTCATAATTTCAGTGAACTTTTGCGTGACCGTGTGTATGCAAGCCAAGCTTAAGCGGAATCCCGTCAGAAAAGCCGTCATATAATTTTTCCGACGAGAAATCCGCTCGTGTGTACGCGGCATAAGGGCATGGCCTGCTTTTCAGCTGACAGATGGAGGTTGAAACCTGATAGGAAAGTTGAGGCACTAGTTCCCCATCAGATTTGCCTCTTCTTGTGATTACCAGCAGGCAGATTCTATAGCCAATAGCATTCTCTCTATTGGCTAGGGATCTGCCTACTGTTAATCCTAAGAGGAGCGGACATGATCAGGAACTAGTGCCTCAGCTTCCTCATATGGCTCCACCTACCCAATTTCAAAACTCTTCAGGAGCTGCACTGTCTATGTGACAGCTGCAGCAGAAGGTTGAGTGTCCATATAGACAGTCAGGTCTCATTGCACTCCCTAGATTCATTTGTCTGTTTATACATGAAAGCTTGTCATGTTTGCGCATGAATCTGTTGCTTGTGCTGACATTTGTTATGCGGAGGCACCTTGGAGTTCTAAAGATTGCCTAAGACACTCTTTATGAATTCCCTGTATACACAAATCAGGCATAACATTCTCACCTCCCACTATAATCCATCAAGGCATGAACTCTACTAGCCCTCTGAAGGTATACTGTGATATCTGGCACCAAGCCATCAGTAAGTCCTGTAAGTTGGAAGGGACCTGTTTTTCCAGCACATACCACAGATGCTCAAGTGGGCTGAGATTCAAAGAATTTGGAGGTCAAGTCAACACCTCTAACTTGTTGTGTTGCTCAAACCATTCTTTAATTTATCAGACCAGGCCATCTTCTTCCATTGCGCCTGTGGTCTGGTTCCGATGCTCACATGCTTATTTTAGGCACTTTTGACTGTGGACACGGGTCAGCATGAGCATCCCTATTGGTCTGCAGTTACGCAGCCCCATACACAACAAACTGCGATGCACTGTGTGTTCTCATACCTTTCTACTGGGACCAGCAATTTGATCAACAGTAACTCTTCTATGGGATTGGATTACACGGACCAACCTTTGCGCCCCATGTGTATCATTGATCTTTAACCCTCAGGTTTTCTTTCCTTCAACCATTTTTGGTTGGTCCTGACCATTGCAGACTGGGAACATCCTACAAGAACTGCAGTTTTGGAGATGTTCTGCGCCAGTTGTCCAGCTAGTACAATTTGGCAGATGTTAAAGTAGCTCAGATCTTTGTTTCCCCTTTTTTTTCTGCTTCCAAGACATCAATTTCAGGTACAACATGTTCATTTTAAAATTAATGTTATGGCTGATCATTGTATGTCAGTGGCGGTTGGTGCTCCATTATTTGGAGGGGGGGGCGACAAGCAAACCACCCGCCACCCCCCTGTTCGGTCGGTTCGTCAGTCAAACCCACACCCCCTTGACGATCGCCTGTCCATCTGCCCACCAGCCCCACACTTACCCCATCTAGGTTGTGGGCAGCTTCGGCGGCCTCCCCTGCGGCCAATGCGGTCGCTTCTCCTCTCAGCCAATTGGGTCTTAAGTCCCGCTTCCTGATTGGCCGGGAGGGTGAGCAGGAAGATAAAAGCGAATATTAATTCGCTATTGTCACACAACTGGGTGGGCTCAGTACTCTGCGCCCCGAGCCCACCCTTTTGTTAAGCCAATTAGAGCCTCAGGCTCTAATCATGTGCTTCGATGAAAAAAAAAAACATTGAAATCCATGCGTCCGGCGCCCTGCATGTAGATTAGAGGCCGGACACATGGATTAGGTGAGCGGCCGCCACTGGTGTATGTTCTCCTCTGCATTGCACAGTACACCTCGGGAGAGATTTACTAAAACTGGAGAGTGCAAAATCTGATGCAGCTGTGCATGGTAGCCAATCAGCTTCTAACTTCAGCTTGTTCAATTAAAGGGGTTGTAAACCCTTGAGTTTTTTCACCTTAATGCATCCTATGCATTAAGGTGAAAAAATTTCTGTCATGCAGCAGCCCCCCACGTTTTACTTACCTGAACCCGATCTTTCTCGCCCCTTGGACGAGCACACCAGCTCTAGCTAGTGTCTCTTGTCCTGATTGGATAGATTGATAGCAGCGCAGCCATTGGCTCCCACTGCTGTCAATCAAATCCATTGCCAATGTCTGTGTCAATAGACGCAGCAGCAGGACACGGGAGCACGCCCACATGTGTGTCCCGAAGAAGACACACATGTGGGCTAGCAGTAAGAAGGGTCACTGGTTCAAATCCCAACCACACTACCTGCCTGGAGTTTGCATGTTCTCCCTGTGCCTGTGTGGGTTTCCTCCGAGTACTCCGGTTTCCTCCCACACTCCAAAAAACATGCTGGTAGGTTAATTGGTTTCTGTTTAAATTGTCCCTAGTATGTGTGAATGTGAGTTAGGGACCTTAGATTGTAAGCTCATTGAGGGTAGGGACTGATGTGAATGTACAATGTATATGTAAAGTGCTGTTTAAATTGATGGTGCTATATCAGTACCTGAAATAAATAAAATGGGAGGGCGGAACTCTGCTTTAATCAGGATATGACTTTTGTTGCAATTTATATATATATTTTTTTATATTAGCTATGTTTTTTCCCACATAAGTGGAGTTATCCTTAAAGCTTTGACCAAAAAAAACCCTGGAAGCTGATTGGTTTCAATGCACATCTGCACCAGTTTTTGCACTCTCCAGTTTTAGTAACTGAACCCCAAGATGTCTTCTTCTGCACCCTATATTGCATTCACTATCCTCTCCTGCACCAGATACACATTGCTGCAACTGCTATACGTCTTATTTCACTTTACGTCCTCCCCCGCACCCCATATTCGGTACCACGTTCTAGTCCTGACTGCTCTCCTAAACTGCAGAACATGCACAGCACAGCACACTGCATTGCAATATGCTTCCGGTTCTAGAACACGCCCTCATAAACTTGCCCCATCCCTCCATGTAACCTATCATGTGATAGGACACCTGAAGTCCAGACCCTTTTCTTGAACGATGCAGTTCCGGCTTCCGCCGTGTTCCTATTGGTCGGCGGGATGACGCGGGATGTTGTAAAGCCATAGAGCTGTGTAGGAGGCGGCGGGGTTGTGTGTGTCTCTGTGGAAAACATGGCTAGTGTACATGAGAGCCTTTACTTCAACCCCATGATGACCAATGGAGTGGTGCATGCCAATGTGTTTGGTATTAAGGACTGGGTGACGCCGTACAAGATCTCTGTGCTGGTACTGCTGAGTGAGATGACCAAGAACATGGAGATCAGTGCGCTGGAGAAGAGGAGGCTCAATAAGCACATCCTGCCCCTTCTCCAGGTGAGCACACATCATCGGACATCTGCATTCCAACCTATATACTAGAAGGAACTGCTTTCAGCCATGTCCTATAGAGGGAGCAGCCAACATAGGCCGTGGCCTGAATGACGTCGCTGGTGCAAGTGGGAGGAATAAGTGCCCCCCCCCCCTCGCTGGTACCAGTGGGAGGAATAAGTGCCCCCCCCCCTCGCTGGTACCAGTGGGAGGAATAAGTGCCCCCCCCTGTCGCTGGTGCCAGTGGGAGGAGTAAGTGCCCCCCCCCCCTCGCTGGTACCAGTGGGAGGAATAAGTGCCCCCCCCCTCGCTGGTACCAGTGGGAGAAGTAAGTGCCCCCCCTGTCGCTGGTGCCAGTGGGAGGAGTAAGTGCCCCCCCCCGTTGCTGGTGCCAGTGGGAGGAATAAGTACCCCCCCCCCCCGTTGCTGGTGCCAGTGGGAGGAATAAGTGCCACCCCATGTCGCTGGTGCCAGTGGGAGAAGTAAGTGCCCCCCGTCGCTGGTGCCAGTGGGAGGAATAAGTGCCCCCCCCGTCGCTAGTGCCAGTGGGAGGAATAAGTGCCCCCCGTCGCTGGTGCCAGTGGGAGGAATAAGTGCCCCCCCCCCGTCGCTGGTGCCAGTGGGAGGAGTAAGTGCCCCCCTGTCGCTGGTGCCAGTGGGAGGAGTAAGTGCCCCCCCTGTCGCTGGTGCCAGTGGGAGGAATAAGTGCCCCCCCTGTCGCTGGTGCCAGTGGGAGGAATAAGTGCCCCCCCTGTCGCTGGTGCCAGTGGGAGGAATAAGTGCCCCCCCTGTCGCTGGTGCCAGTGGGAGGAATAAGTGCCCCCCCCCCGTCGCTGGTGCCAGTGGGAGGAATAAGTGCCCCCCCCCTGTCGCTGGTGCCAGTGGGAGGAATAAGTGCCCCCCCGTCGCTGGTGCCAGTGGGAGTAGTAATTGCCCCCCGTCGCTGGTGCCAGTGGGAGGAATAAGTGCCCCTCCCCCTGGTGGCTGGTGCCAGTGGGAGGAATATGTGCCGCGCTGGTGCCAGTGGGAGGAATATGTGCCCTGTCGCTGGTGCCAGTGGGGGGAATCTGTGCCGGTCGCTGGTGCCAGTGGGAGGACTATGTGCCCCCCCCCGGTGCCAGTGGGAGGAATATGTGCCCCCCCCCCGGCGCTGGTGCCAGTGGGAGGAATATATGCCCCTTCCCCGTCGCTGGTGCCAGTTGGAGGAATATGTGCCCCCCGGGAGGAATATGTGCCAGTGGGAAGAATATGTGCCCCCCCATCGCTGCTGCCAGTGGGAGGAATATGTGCCAATGGGAGGAATATGTGCCCCCCCATCACTGCTGCCAGTGGGAGGAATAAGTGCCCCCCCCATCGCTGGTGCCAGTGGGAGGAATAAGTGCCCCTGCGCCGCTGGTGCCAATGAGGGAAATTGTTCCCAGAGCCCCACGCTTGATGATAGTGGAAGGAATAGTGCCCCATTGGCGTTAGTGGAAGAAATAGCGGCATTTTGTTGATGTCTGTGCTAGGAATAGTGCCCCATCATTGGTTTCAGTGGGAAAAAATTGTTCCTTGATGTTTGTTTCAGAAGTATGAATAGTTGGTGTCAGTGGTAGGAATAGTGCTCAATCATTGCTATCAACTAGAGTAATAATGCCGCAAGGACTTCGTGCTTTCTGCAGCCCACATTTGCGGATCGCTTTTCTAGACTGCCACCCTGTCTGCCAGTGCAGTCTGATTGGCTCCTTAATGCATTTGTACTTCATATATGTAGCGGACTCCCAGAGGCCTAGTGGTGACCCCCAAAGTCAGGGAGAGCTGACATTCCTCCTCAGGGTGCAGGTTACTAGGCATGGTGGGTGTAGTGCAAGATGGAAAGATGCATGCCAGTCACTGTTAAAAATGAACAAAGTTTTATTTCTCTTAACAGGTACAGGGGGAGAGAGGGGTAGGGCACAGGACACCCTTAGGCAAATGTCCTGTGCCCTAGCCCTGCTGATTGGCTGACTGAGAAAAGCATATTCACTCATTACCTGAATTCACTGTAATCTATCATTCTAATGCTAAAGGCAACAGTGCCACCCATTGACAGAAGAGAGAATCACAGTTCAACTCAAGCTTAGGAGAAAACCATTTAATCAAAACTACAAATTAGCCAGGCTAGTTACCACCTAGCACAACTCAATTTACTAGCAGCCCTGTAAAGGACAAGACTTCCAATGCAATATTCCCAACGCACCAATTTCTGTAGAGATGGGTGCTGAAGTGACCACTGGCTGGAACCGTGTATAGTCAAAGAAAGTAATGTCACCAGCACACCAGGATCCCCAAAAATGGGTAAAAAACTTTAAACACATAATTACAGCAGAAAGCGATGTTTCTCTAAGCATCTTCCAGGACAGCCCATGAGACCCAGGGCTCCTCCTACCAGGACAGGAAACACGTTACCCCCACCAGGTAAAAGGGCGGTCCTCCAGGCCCCATGTTAGTTATTAGTGTTTCCTCTGGAGGGAGGGTAACATGTTCCTGGAACCTGGTCTCATGAGCAGGGGCTCTAATGGCTGTTTGGGGTGTATCACTGACCTTTCTCCTCTGCCAGAAGTGGCATATCCGCTGGGGAAGCTGGTTGTACTGCTGTTCCCTGTTCTCAGTGCCTGGAGAGGGCCAAGACTGACGTGATGTCGGGCTCCATAGCGCGGGTTGCATAGCAGCACGGTGGTATCCTTTCCCCGCTGACAGCGTGGCTTGTATGTGCAGGGGAAAGAGGAAGCCCCGAGGGGGCGGAGCTACTGCACTACAAGCTGGCCCACAGGAAGTATCCAGCGAGGGTCACTTCCGGGGCATATGACGTCATCATCGGGCGCCGGAGACGCTGGTTCTGGTCTCCATAAACGGTGCGAACAGGGGATGCTGGCTGCTGGTATTTGAATGGTGAAGAAGCAGCAGAGGCTGTGGTCTACCAGAAGGGCAGGATGAATCCTTCTGCAGTACCTGCACAGGCAGTGGATGCAGTCACCAGCACCTCACAGGTAAGCCTGGAGTGTTTTGTCACCCTCTTGCTATCCTTGTGAGTGTTCCCTCCCCACCCCTCCTCCTCCTGTAGAATTGGGTGTAAGGGGCACATTTTCCTCCCTCCTGCACAAGGTGTTACGGAGTGATGGGTGGCTTAAGATTACATTATGGGTCATTTATTTTGTCTTGCAGACCAAGACTCAGGACAAGGCCCAAGCGCAGTCATCAAAAAGGAAATGTGCGGTTTGCGGAAACAAATTGAGCTCCGCATGGAGCAAAGCAGTTTGCCGCACCTGTATAGAAGGCCTGGTAAAGGATGACCCGGTAGCCTCCTGTCAGAAAATGCTGACTTCTGTTAGAGATGAGCTTGCGTCGTCTACCTTTAGCTCATTTAAAACTCTAATTGACAAGCTTCAGGCTCCTGCAGAGGGTCCGTCTCCAATTAGGGCTTCAGTCGGTAGTGCTCCACAGCAGATTGCGGAGAGTGAAGACTCTGAGGCTGAAGCCAGATCTACCCGTTCTTCTCCGGAAGAATCAGGGTCAGATACAGGGCCCAGGGATAGAGAATCCACAAGGGGCTCGAGGTTTAAGTTATCTTTAGAAGATGTTGATGGCTTATTAAAGGCTATCTATAAAACACTTGAGTTGGAAGAGGAGGAGGTACAATTGTCTAAACACGATCTTATGTACAAAGGTTTGCATAAGAAAGTCTAGAGTTTTTCCAGTGCATAGTTCCCTTCTTGATACTATCAAACTGGAGTGGGAAAATCCAGAGAGAAAACCTTTCTTTTCTGGTAACCTAAAAGGAGGTTTCCATTCGATGAGGACACAGCGCAGCCGTGGAACAAGAATCCTAAGTTAGACGCACCTCTTTCAAAGGTTTAAAAAAACTCGGACCTCGCGTTTGACGATATGGGCACGCTTAGGGACCCGATAGACAAAAGAGGGGATATACTTCTCCACAGCCTGGGATTCAGCTGCTGGGAATCTTAAGCCAGCTCTGGCCTCCACATGTGTAGCCAGACATTTGGAAGTATGGTTGACACAAATACAAACACATTTGTTGGTAGGTACCTCTAGAGCAGATTCTGAAGTCTTTCCCTCTCCTCTTTCGTGCAGTGGGGTTTTTAGCTGATTCTTCCGCAGAGTCGGTAAGAATGTCTTCCAGGACTTCGGCCTTAGTGAATTCGGCCAGAAGAAGCTTAAAACCTGGTCAGGTGATGCAGCCTCAAAGTTGCGCCTATGTGGACTTCCCTTAACAGGTGATCATCTTTTTGGCCCAGGTCTGCAGGAGGCCCTGGAACGCACGGCCGATAGAAAAAAGGCCCTTCCAGAAAATAAGAAAAAGCCGACGGCCAGAGTTTTTTCGTGGCCAAAGTAGGCAGCAAGGTCAAAAGGACAATAGGCCCAAAAAACATTGGACAGGGCACAAGGGTAGCGGTAGAGGGGGTGTCTTGTTTAACCCTCTTCAACAGCCCGCCAAGCCACAGTGACTCGTGTCTCCCAGTGGGAGGAAGATTGAGGGCCTTTCTCCCACAGTGGGCAGCAGTCACCTCAAGCCCATTCATCCTGGGCCTAGTTACCAATGGGTACAGGATGGAATTCTCTTGCCAACCACCAGAGCAATTTTTTTTTTTTTGGTCACCTTCCCTCCCCAAGATCGGGGAAAAAGCGAGGGCCCTGGGTCTCCAAATCGGAGACTTGTTAGATCAAA
The DNA here is from genome assembly GCA_037952925.1 of Lithobates clamitans. Classification (NCBI taxonomy): domain Eukaryota; kingdom Metazoa; phylum Chordata; class Amphibia; order Anura; family Ranidae; genus Lithobates; species Lithobates clamitans. Next base: position 1,078,485 of record JBBGZY010001334.1, on the reverse strand, counting down.
AAGTCCTGATCCCTGTTCCCCGGTCAGATCAGGGCAAGAGGTTTTATACCCATATATTTATCATCAGAAAGCCGTCAGGAAAGTATCAGCTTATCCTGAACCTTCGGTCTCTAAACCGTTCAATCAGATACAAGCACTTTCGTATGGAGACGGTGTTCACAATCAAAAACCTGTTTTACCCAAAACTACTTCATGGCCACTTTGGATTTGAGGGATGCTTATCTGCATATCCCTATCCATCCAGCCTTCCAAAGATTCTTGAGACTAGCAGTCAAGATGGGAACAGAGATTCGGCACTTTCAATTTCAAGCCCTCCCCTTCGGTCTGTCCTCAGCCCCACGCATTTTTATAAAAGTGTTGGGGGAGGCACTGGCTTCATTAAAGGCGATAACTAACATCCCTTGCCAGAAGTTATTAGTGGATCTTCAGACTGTACAAGACTTCCTTCGTTCCCTAGGCTGGTTAATAAACAAAGAGAAGTCCTTCCTTAATTCCGGCCCAGAAAGTGACATATCTGGGGTACGACTTTTGCTCAGTAGACTAAAGTTTTTCTCCCGCAGGAGAAGGTTTCAAAAATTATGCAAATAATATCAGCCTTACAGATCAGTCGGTCTCCCTGAGAGAGATTTCAAGAGCAGTGGGTCTGATGACCTTGTGCTTTCCCGCAGTGCCATGGGCAAGATTTCATCAACGCCTATTGCAGCTATTTCTACTAAGGATCTGGGATGGAGACGCAGGTTCCCTGGAATCAAGGATCTTGTTACCAGCCAGGGTAAAAAGAAGCTTGTGTTGGTGGAGGACAAGCTTGCACCTAACAAGAGGTCTACCATGGTCCATTCCTATATCCCAGAGGATCACTACGGATGTGAGTTCCTGGGAATGGGGAGCCCACCTCAGCAACACAGTGGCACAGGGAGAATGGTCCTCGAGGGAAGCAAGAGCTTCATCGAATCAGAGAGAGCTTCTAGTGGTTCAGAGAGCCTTGCAGACATTTCAGGAGTCCGAGTACGAGGAGTCGGATACTTCAATCTATTGCCCAGGAGATTTTATCATGGGCAGAAGGGAATCTAGCCTCAATTACAGCAGTACACCTGAACGGGACACAAAACTGGCAGATTTATCTCAGCCGCTACTGGGTAGATCAAGACAATTGGTCCCTTCATCCCGAAGTCTTTGCGGATCTCGCCGACAGATGGGGATGTCCTGAAGCAGACTTCTTCGCAAATCAGAACAATCGCAAGACAGACAAGTTCTTTTCTCTGAACCCAGCAGATTGATCATTGGGGATCGATGCTCTAGCGAATCCGTGGCCATTCGGCCTCTGTTATGCCTTCCTGCCGATCAGACTTATTCCGGATGTCCTCCGGAAGTTTCTTCTAGAAGAAACAGATCCTTTCTGGCCCAAGAGGTCATGGTTTTCCATGCTACAGACTCTGGTCTTTGAGCCTCCACTGAGTCTTCTGAAGAGAGAAGACTTACTATGAAAGGGTCAAGTGTCACACACACAGGTGGTTTCCTTAAACTTTAAGGCTTGGTATCTGAAGAAAAGATACTAGGCGCCCAGGGGTTCTCCGACAAAGTTGTCAAGACTCTGGTAAATTGCAGAAAACCAGTCACTAGAGACGTATATTCCAAGGTTTGGAAAAAATTTAACTCATGGTTATCTGAAAATCAAAGATTAACTCATGATGTTCCTTGAATTTTGGAACTTTTTCAAGAGGGTGTCGACAAAGGTCTTTCAGTTAGTACCTTAAAGGTACAGGCGGCAGCTATCAGTGTTTTCCTCTAGTTTTCTCTCCTGGAAAATCCCACTATAGCTAGATTTTTCAAATCAATTTCTAGGGCCAGGCCAGTAGTGGTTAGAAGTTGTTCAACTCGGGCCCTGTCCCTGGTGCTTCAAAGTAGAATTTCCTTTTTGAGCCCCTAGAGGATATTTCAGTTAAGTTACTTACATTAAAAACAACAATTTTTCTTGTAGCAATTACCTCAGCTCGTAGAGTAAGTGAGTTACAGGCCCTATCGGTGAGGAAACCAATGCTCGCAATTTTTGAGGATCGAGTTGTTTTGAGAACTGATCCAGGTTTTTTGCCTAAGGTGGCAAAAAAATTGCTCGCAATTTTTGAGGATCGAGTTGTTTTGAGAACTGATCCAGGTTTTTTGCCTAAGGTGGCTAGTACATTCCACAGATCTCAGGAAATTGTTCTGCCAACCTTTTGTAGTTCGCCTCAGGGTGACCAAGAAAGAAAGTTTAGTTTTTTAGACATGAGAAGGATTCTCCTTGTCTATCTTGAGGTCACCAAGACCTTTAGAAAAACTGATGCCTTGTTTGTCCTCTTTTCAGGAGCACACAAGGGAAATGGTGCATCTAAAGCCACATTGGCTAGATGGATAAAGCAAGCTATCTATCTCTGAAACTTACAAAATTAGGGAAGATCTTCTGCCTTTTGTTACAGCACACTCAACAAGAGCCTTGTCTGCGTCTTGGGCTGAGAGGGCTGGTGCCTCACCAGAACTAATTTGCAGGGCTGCCACATGGTCCAGTTATTCGGCCTTCATTAAACAATATCGCCTGGATCTCCTATCTGCTCAGGAGCAGGCGTGTGGTTGTAAGGTCCTTCAGGCAGTTGTCCCTCCCTAGACTGGTAAGTTCTGACTCATCGTCTCATGGGCTGTCCTGGAAGGCACTTAGAGAAAAGCTGAGTTAGACTTACCGGTGACTCCTTTTCTGAGAGTCTTCCATGACAGCCGGATTCCCACCCGGTTTTGTCTGAAGTTATGTGTATTATGCATATGTTTTGCAGGGACGTCCTACGGTTCTTGAGAAGACTGACATGGGGCCTGTAGGACTGCCCTTTTATCTGGTGGGGGTAACATGGTAGGAGGAGCCCTAGGTCTTATGGGCTGTCCTGGAAGACTCTCAGAAAAGGAGTTAATGGTAAGTCTAACTCAGCTTTTCGGATGCCTGATGAAGGGGTCCTACGTGGCTCAGAAACGTTGCTTTCTGCCATAATTATGTGATCGCCGATTAAAAGTTTTGGACCCATTTTTGGGGATCCTGGTATGCTAGTGACATTACTTTCTCTGTTTAGGACAAGGGTGCTACATAAACAGTGTTTACCTATCCTCGTTCTTTAAACCTAGACCAGAACTGCTAGCAGAGATGGGTGACCATTTTGAAGTGCTCTAATCATTAGCCCAAGGTGTATGAAAAATGCAGAACCTCCAAAATACTGTGCTCTTCAATACACAAGAGGTGTACTGTGTTGGGCAGTTCTTTCATTTTAAATAGGATTTGAATACACGAAAATATAGTTCCTGCTCTAGCTGTTGAAGTGCGGCCCACCACAACACGGATTATTTGCAGCTGTGCATTGTGGTGCTCTATAGTGCACTAAAAATGTTAATTTGGGTGCAATTAATGATGTAATGCATTGTAATGTGTGTTGTGGTGTAAACAAGCCCTCACACAGAGCGGGCAATATGTCTCTTAAAATTCCTTGCCACAGCCAATCAATCAATTTGAGATGCTTCTGAGATCATTCAGAGTTCCTTTCCATGTGCATTTGATCTGTAGTTTTTCCTTCTGTGCTGTATTTGACCCCCATTTTTCTCTTTTGCAGGGTCCTGATATGTCGCTGTCCAAACTGCTGAAAATTATTGAAGACTGCTGTCCAAATATGGCAAGTTCAGTGCAAATCAGGTACACTATTACAAAGTAACAAATCAGTTGCTTTGTGGAAAAAAATTGTATTGAGCTTTAAAAGTTAGTCTTGACATGGACATTTTGTTGTGTTGAACAATATATGACCGGTATTATACCATGGTCTCTTAAATGCCTCTGTTTGCATGTTCCCTACAGGATAAAGCTGATGGCTGAAGGAGAGTTAAAAGACATGGAACAGTTCTTTGATGAACTCTCTGATTCATTTTCAGGAACAGAGCCTGATGTTCACAAAACAAGTGTTGTTGGTAGGTCCAATAGAATTAAAGTGATTGCAAACAATACTAAATAGGGGGCACATGTTTTATAAGTAAGCTGGCACAATCATGGTCAGTTACCCCAAAAAGCATGCACCACAATGCGCCTGGACACCATCTGTACTATTGTACTGCTGTACACCAGACTGTCATTTATAGTGCCCTTCTACCTTTGATACCAGGTAGTCAGCTTATCTTTAAAGTAGACCTCCAGAACGGGTTTTTGTTTTTTAAAGTGTTGGATACCAAAAGTTGCCTGTAATGATGTGCATTCAGGATTGCTACCTACCTACAGTTTCACTGATGCTATACCTCCAGCATTGTGACAGAAGAGCTGCAGCATTCTTACCCAGAAATCACTCACCACCCCTTCTCTCCTTGTCCATTTAAAGAACACTTTGGGAGATTTATTTAAAACTGGTGCAGCTGTGCAGAGTAATCAATCGGCTTCTAATTTCAGCTTGTTTAAGTCCACTTTGACAATAAGCCCCCGTTCACATCGGTGCGATTTGACATGTCAAATCGCAGCCTATTGCCGGCAATGGCACTGTCCCATTCGGTGCGACGCTGACTTTGCGACGCTGCACCGATTTCCAAAAGTAGTTCCTGCACTACTTTTGGGGGCTATTTTAATAGACATCTGTGCATGAATCGGCACGATTTCAAACCTGCCTTCAGTGTGAGCGTACCCTTCAACCTAGAAGCTGATAGTAAATCTCCCTGTGTGTATTTTGTGAATTATCTGCAGAACACAAAGGGTTATGTGAATGGACATGAGAGGGATAGCTAGTGTGGCTTTTTTGGGTACAAGAACTGCCATTTAAACAAAAAGTTTCCTGTGGACTTCAAAGGTGGAGCTTGTTTACTGGCTCTTTACAATTGAATAATGGCTCCTGGTTTAAACTATCTCCTGAACTATTCACTAAAGCTTAGAGATGCACTCAAAATCAAATATTATATTGCAGCTTAAAAAATATATAATCTCTATCTCAATACTAATTTTTTTTTTTGTGTACCTCGTAATCCTGAAAATGGCACACTTCCTGTTCTTTCATGGCCACACTTACTTCTCTACTGTATTTATGGAGGCAGCCATGGTTATAACACAGGCTTGACTTCAAACATGTATGGCTTATTTCCATTACATGGTAAATTGATGAAAGATAAAGATTGTTTTTCCTGTTTTGGGGTCACAGGAAGTGATAAAGACACTGCATTTCTGGTAAGATCAACAAATATTTTTTTTTTCTTAAAGTAGAAAACCAGGATGTACCTAACTAATCTTAAATGTTCCCCTCCACACCTCCTAATAACTATATTAACTGAGCTGGGTAAGAAAGATGCGTATACATACCCGTTTGCAGGCCAGTCTGATCTGGTCATGTGATCTTCTGTGTCAGCCAGCGCAGCTGCAGAGGAGAGAGCCCTCTGGCAATGACTGGTTTTGCCTGCTTTGGTGATGTCATCCATAGGTTTACTATGGCCCATCCATTGTTAGAACTCTTTCCTCTCCCCTGAAGCTGACACAGGGAAATCCGATCACGTGTCCGGAGAAGCCTGAAAATAGGTAGGTATGCAGAATGTTCTGACACAGCTTAGCATAAGTATTAGGGGGTGGGAGGGAGCATTTTCAAGATTATTTAGGTACATCCCAGAAGTCGACTTCAACCTGCTGAAAATGTTCCTGCCCTGAAAAATCAAAACTAAAAGGGAAGAGAGACAAGTGTGTTACAATGCTCCTCTATACCTGAAGTACCAGGTATATCTGTTTGCTTCTGATGGCAGATAAAGCAGTGGGAAACAAATAGAAAATGTGGTTAGGCTGCTGCAGGTGCCCACATTAAAGTGAATGTTGCTTTCCCTTGCATGGGAAAAACATTGAATCACTGTACAGTTGCAGGCAAGGAAAGTGTTGGGGAGCAATAAGGTAGCTGATATACTAATCCAGATACTCCATGCAAGTTATTGTGTAATGAACACCCATTGAAGCCATGGCTGTTACTATTGTATAAAAAACGTGCTTTATGTTAAGTTTCATCATCAAAACCATTTCGATGTATATAATTCCTGTTTATAGGGCTGTTCCTTCGTCACATGATCTTGGCCTACAACAAACTTTCCTTCAGTCAGGTATACAAGCTGCATACCTCATTGCATCGTTACTACCACAATGATAAGGCCAAGACTTTACCAAAGCCAGAAAATGAGGAGGCGGAAATGGATCTCTGTAACAGTGATGAAGAGGGTGAAGAAGTAGATGAAAGTGGAAAGATGTCAAAAGAAGACCTTGATTTTGCTATTGGGTAATCTTTTTAAAATATATGTGTCACTTTTCTTTGTTGTGGGGGGGTTATTGGGGAGGATATTTTACATCGCATCATATTGCATCACATTGTGTGTCTGCCCATGCCATGAGCAAATCAAGAAGAGCAAAGAGACCCAGCGATCAAAAAAAATAATTGTCAGAAATGTCTGGCTGTAGAATCCAGAATCAAACATCAATGTTGTAATAGACGCGTGCTTTCCTCAGTACTAGAAATTATCCTTGTGCGAGTGTATCCATACAGGGTCTAAAGTCCCATGGTAGAAGAATATAATTATTGAGGCAGTAAAGGGTCCATGGTACAATTCCAACAAAAATGCCTAATGAAAATGTAATTAAAATCTATTGACAGGATAAAATTTAAAAGCTAGAGCAGTCCTTTTGAATGACCTAAAAACATTAGGAGGGAAGTGGTTCTTTGCAGAGTTGTGAATAAACCAACGCAGACTTGGAAGTGAGCGATCAAACCTTTTTACTCCTTTACAGGGTGGGCAATCGTACACTATTCTGCATTTGCACATCAGGCATAGATAATATTTCTAGTTTGCTTTTGGTCCTAGGCATAGTTATGCTTTTCTCTAATACACCTCTACTAAGAACAGACAAAGAAACAAAATATGTGTAGCGCTAAAAAAAGGGGGAGGGGGGATAAAATGGTATATTGCTAAAGAGCTGGCAGTTCAGAGTTCGAATGCTGACAAAAAAGTCTTTGAAGAAAATTAGAAGAATGAGATATAGAGTCCTCTGGAACAAATTTTTGACCGTGGTACAAATCCTCTATGGAGAAAGCCCACACACCACCAATGACAATGAAGAGGCTTACCAGACTTGGTGGACCCGACAAGGCATACGCCAGGTGGGGTCAAACAGGCTTGGGTGGTGCTGGGCTGGAACGGATGCTGAAGAGCAGGGATGGTGGAATGGCTTCCACATGACTGTGTTCCTTGGACGTGGTCCTTCCATCCGTGTTGGAATGTATAAAGGAAGGAAAGGATGGGCCAAATAGTGTGAATCCGTATTGATTGAAATTTATTAAAATAATAGTAAACACTTACATAGAAAATGTCTAAAAACAGCGCTGTGAAGGAATGGCGACAGTGGGGTCCTACCCGATGCGTTTCGTCTGCATAGACGTCATCTGAGATGCACAGCTCCAGATATGGCTGAGACAATCTGATCCTGTCTGCTCCTGCATCTGCGAAAATTGCTCTGCCCACCACCTGTTTCAGCCAATCTGCAGTCACGACTCTACTGTATCCCTTCCCCTTCCACAGCCCGCCATAACTGAAATTAAGATGCTGGAAATGGGGATGTATTGTATCAGGGCAGGCGGCAGTCTGAGCTGTTCCCTGCGCTTTACTGAAGTAGGAGATGCCCGAGAGCCAAGATAACTGATCCCGTTTGCATCTGTGAGAATTGCTCTCACGTCTCAGCCAATTGGCAGTCACAGCTTTACTATATCCCGCAGCCCGCCACATTTGAAATCAAGATGCGGACCAGCTGGAAGTGGGGGTGTATTGTATCGGGGCGGGCGGGAATCTGAACTGTTTCCTGGGCTTTACTGAAGTAGGTGAATCGGGGAAAAAAGATTGAAAGCCAGCAGATGTGGGTTGGGAAGGGGGAGCAGTGAGCCGTCTCTGTTTTCTGAGGCTCTCTCTGGATTTGTAGTGCAGACTCTCTGTGGGGTCACAGCAGTCTGGGGGGGGAAATGTGCAACAGTCTCTCTCTCTCTCTCTCTCTCGTGTCCAGCTCCACACACAGCATGGGAAGACCATTCAGCGTCCCATGCGGCTTGCGCTTTTTAAGGGTTAACCCTTTTCTTCAGAGCATGCTCCTGTGAACTGATGCTCTTGCAGTGCGCTTGCATGAATATCTACAGAAGTGCATGTGTTCAAAAGTGAGAAATTTGGCTAGTGTGTATCCTCTGTCTGTGGACATTAAAATTGTAATACTGGGTGATGCTCTGGCAGGTTTCTGTGTGTGATGCCATACATCTCTCTGCTCTTTAGCTGTGTCTATACAATGCTAATGTAAATATTATATTTAACATAAAAGACTTAATTGAATTCTTAATGGCAGAGAATTGTTTTTGTACACAACAGAGAAGAAGATCTGGCATGCAGTGGACCTTTGTCTCAAAAACAGGCAGAATATTTCCTTTCTCAGCAGGTATGGTGTAAAAGGAACGCCTGTCAAAATAAGTCTGTCTCTTTTGTGAACCATTCTGAAAAATAATGATTTTTACAGTGGTCATGCAGCCTGTTTTTTTTTTTTTTTAACATTAATGGCACAACTTTTTTTGAGTATATCTCCTTAAACTTTAGGTTTCTTCATGTCATCTGAACTCCCAGGTATGGCTATTTTTGCATAGTTGCACTGGTCCAAGCTAGACCAATGTAACTATCCATGTGCCATACCCGGCCAATCCCTGCGGAAGCTGGCAATCACTATAGTAGTCACCACTAGAGGTCGCTTGCTTGGCACCGAAAACACTTATGCCCCGTACACACGGTCGGATTTTCCGACGGAAAATGTGTGATAGGACCTTGTTGTCGGAAATTCCGACCCTGTGTAGGCTCCATCATACATTTTCCATCGGATTTTCCGACACACAAAGTTTGAGAGCAGGCTATAAAATTTTCCGACAACAAAATCCGTTGTCGGAATTTCCGATCGTGTGTACACAAATCCGACGCACAAAGTGCCACGCATGCTCAGAATAAATAAAGAGATGAAAGCTTTTGGCTACTGCCCCGTTTATAGTCCCGACGTACGTGTTTTACGTCACCACGTTCAGAACGATCGGATTTTCCGACAACTTTGTGTGAACGTGTGTATGCAAGGCAAGTTTGAACCAACATCCGTCGGAAAAAATCCTAGGATTTTGTTGTCGGAATGTCCAATCAATGTCCGACCGTGTGTACGGGGCATTAGAATTTTCTCAAATTGTTGAACATTCTCTGAATGGGATGAGAAGTGAGGCAGTGACTTCATGATCTCCACTTATTCCAATCGGAGAATGCTTTGCATTCATTGAGGCAAACCAAAATGTTCTGTGACAGCATAGACTCACAATTCCAGCTGGAGTACACTGATCAAAGTTGGTTGCTCGCTTGGCACCTTGTCCATTGAGAACGTCTTGCGTTCTTTTTGTAGTATACGATGTGTTCTGTTACTATAAGAATTGTAGATGAACCTCATGCTTCCCCCCCCTCCAGTCACAGAATACCTTGCATCCTGTGAAAAGATGCAATACATTTTTTCAACAGGCGAAGTGATGAGTGTGAACTGCTATAACTGCTCTCCAGCTGAAACTGTGCCTCAGCGTTGGATGTTTGATGCTTTACTATACTGTACAATGTGTACACAATGCTGCAGCTTTCACAGATAAAACACTTCATTTGGACTAATTTTATTTTTATTGTACACCTGCCCACATGTTGTTGTTGACAAAGTTCAGCTTTAACATTTGTCACAGTGTACTTCTAATTAGAACTTATCTTTCCTGACTTATGATTGGCTGTCCCAGAAATGCCTAGATACTAGAGGATTTTCACTTTTGTGGAAAAAAAATCCTGGAGGAGTTTTAGATCCTGTACATTCTGAAATGTACATGGCCTCTATTTTCCTCTGTGTTTCTATCCTTTACATTGGCTTCAAGCTAGAAAATATTAGACTGTTATTAGCTATGGGAATGTACAGATGGGCTTACATGTGCTGGAAGGAATCGGGGAATCTTCTCTCAGAAGTATAAAGTCACCATGTCACAAAAAAACAGGTTGCTGATGGACATCATGTCAATATACCTACATGAATACTGGGCAGTTCTGATTTGGACATAGCTCAGGCACCCCCACCCCCAATACATTCCTTTATTCAAATAATTTCTGTTCAGTTTTTTAACATGGTTTACAAACCAAAACCTACTTTTTCTGATCCCAGCAAATAAATCCCCCATTGTTATTGGCCTATCACTATTGTGGGTAACCTGACTGGCCAATAGAAATTTGTGGCAGATAGGAGAGGCAGGAAGCTTGTGCAATGCCAGGAAGTGCAAGAGCTTTGTCCAATCAGACCAGCTTGGAATTTGGTAGAGGGGAGGACCTGAAAGCAGTTTTGGGTCTGTGCAGACACCAGCACTTTATACTCATCAGCATCCTTTTTAACAAAAAAAAGTGACAGTTCTATTGAGCAGGGTTCGTGGCAAAGTGAATCGCTCAGAAACCTTTCGCTGTAGCCTTGAAATAACAACGTTAATTGGTATATGCATGGCCATGCTTCCCAACAATCACTGATCGTTCCTTGCAATATCCACTCACCAGTATTTGTTTTCTAGGCCTCGTTTCTGAAGAATGATGAAAGTAAGGCGCTGTCACCAGTCTTGCTACAGAAAGAGCTAAATAACTTGCTGAAGTTCAATCCAGACTTTGCAGAAGCTGTAAGTCCTGTATTTTTGTGTGTTGTGATTATATAAATGAAACACCAAGTATAAAGAAAAGTTGCTCATGTCAAGCTGTTGGCTCCTGGAGCCAACAGCTTAATATATTTTCGGATGGAAAATCCACTTCCAAGAAAATATTTTCTACTTAAAGCATTTTTCTGTCTTCTTCTGATATTTAACGTGGGTTTTTTTTTTTCTTATCTTTCAGCATTATTTAAGCTATTTAAATAGCTTGCGCGTCCAAGATGTATTCAGTTCAACACACAGCTTGCTGCATTACTTTGACCGCTTGATTCTCACTGGTGCAGAGAGTAAAAGTAATGGGGATGAAGGTTATGGGAGGAGCCTGCGGTATGCAGCACTCAACCTGGCTTCCCTCCATTGTCGCTTCGGGCACTAGTATGTATCTCTTTTAATATTATTATTATTTATTATTATTATTATTATTTAAACTATGTACATAGTTTTTAGTGTACTTTTTTTTTTTTTTTACTAATGCAGGCCATACATGGGTCAAATTCTGAGCACATTTTCTTTCAAAAATCTGAAATGTTGTGTGTTCTGTGATCACCATTGCCACCATTGATTTTGAAATTCGACCAACCAAGCCTTCATTTTCACCTCATGTTCCTACAAAAAATAATTTTCGTGGCCGGGAAACTTTTTTTCTTTCTGGGAATTTTCTTCTCGTGCTCATGCGCATTCCTTTTTTTTAAATGGGAGAATCATATGAGAATCGCACGATTCTACCATCATTAATTCGAAAATTGTTAGTTTTGCAATGAATATCGGCTATTGCTGCGGGCCACTAATGGTGTGAAATTCAAATGAAAATTCTTAGAAAAGATTTTCAAAAGAAAATTCTTTCAAAATTCAACCCATGTATAGCTGGCCTAACACTGATAAAAGTAAAAAAAAAAAAAAAAGTGCAGTACTTTTTTACTTTTCAAAAGAAATTAAATTTTTGCAAGAAACAAAATTGCTCTGATCCAAAGGGGTGTACACGTGATCGAACTGTAAAACGGCATCAGGTGGTTTTTCTATGTGTCCATGCACACAGGCTTTAGGAGCTGTAAGTGGTGCAGGCGTTTTTTAAGCTGCAAAAAAAAACCCAGGGCCAGTGCGTTCTGGAGCAGTAGTGTTACAGCTGTAAAAATGCCTGAAGCTGCTAATGCTTTATACAGCGCTAAGATGCGCTTTCTAAGAAGAGAAATGCTGCAAAATGCTAAACTTGCATTAATGTCAATGCAAAACTCTTCTAAAAGCGCATGTTTTTTACAGCCACTTTTTCATGGTGTCGGTACCTGGCTTTACAACTCGTGTGTTTTTTTTTTTTACGCCCTGTGTTCATGAGGCCTTAATGTGTCTTTAAACCCAAACAGGTAAATCAAATATGTTTACTGTAAACATTTTTAGACACCTTTCTGTATATCTCCTGCTTTCGGTTAAATTATACCTGGCAATTCTACCAGCAAAGTGTATCCGCAGGCAGCTCGTTTAGTAGGGTGACTATGCTAGGTATGGAGTTGTGCTGTGCATATTGTAGTATTTGTCACATCCCTGCTTATTTCATTCAATTTAGTCATCAAGCAGAGCTTGCTCTCCAGGAAGCTATAAGGATAGCACAAGAATCAAGTGACCATGTCTGCCTGCAGCACTGTCTGGTAAATTTAAGATTCATATCTTCAATAATATTGGTGCTTATTTTGTGCTTAAAGTGGACCTACGGTCTTCCTTTTTTTTTTTTTCCCAACTTTCCATCTATTAAATCTTCTGCCCTTGTTTTAACTTTGGATCGTAAAACATTTTTTTTTCTGCCTGTAAATGCCTTATACAGCCCACTTCATGTTTCTTGTCTAGTCAGCCTAGACTTATGACATCATGCACAGCTCTCTTTTTCTCATTCTCGAGAATTTGCAAGGAAGGGAGGGGGGATGAGTCATAAAAGGGCCATTGAAAGCTGCAGAGCTAGAGGTGTGTCTCTGTGTAAATCCAGGTAGTGAATGGGCAGCAGCTTCAGCTGCCCACAGCTAAAATGGATGCAGCCAGACTCAGTAGAGGGAGATTTCTGCTGCAGATTTGGCAAGTACAGAATCACAGTATATATAAAATGCAAATTGGTTGGAGGGAAGCTTCAGAATGGCAAAGATGTTTTTATTACAAATTATCTGAGCAGACTGCAGTTCACATTTTAATGGTAAAAGAAGGTGTGCTATTTATGCTTATTGAGCAGACTTCTCAATGGGAAAACAAAAGCAATTTGAGATTCTCCAATTAATTTCCCCCCTCATGGCATGCCTTTGCAAGTGGTGGTTACTGTTGGCCTATAGATTTTCTCAGTGCAGGCATAAATGAAAGCTTGGGTTACTAACTGTCCGTGTACACCTAATAATGAAAAGATATACTCAAAAGCCAACTTAACATTTTTAACTTTTCATGCAGAAAAATCGCCCTGTTAGCTATGGAGATGAGTGAGGGGAAGATGGCCCCATCTTCCCCTCACTCATCTGCCCAAATACGGTGTGACAAAAAGTATTGCAATGACCGCCATTTTATTATCTAGGGTGTTAGAACCCCCAAACATATTATTATTTTTTTTTTTTTTTCCTTCTCAGTAATTTTCTTGGAAAAAAAACAGTTTTTAACGTGTAAACACCAAATCTCAGAAAGAGGCTCGGTCCTTAAGTGGTTAATGACTGAAAAAAAACTAAACAGTAAAGTCGGCCCATTTTTTTTTTTTGTATAATGTGAGATGATGTTACGCTGCGATCGTAAGAGAATCGTGATCTTTGTTCTAAGCAAAATAATCGTGATTCTCATTTTAACCAGAATCGTGCAGCTGTGTGTGTATGTATGTATGTATGTATGTATTTGTTCTGATTTATACTCTATGGAACAAAGTACATGTCGTACTTTTGTCCCATGTTGCTAGGTGCTTTTAAGCTTAGCTATGAGGTCCCATCTGTACCCTCTCTTGCTGCGGTGATCTCGCAACAGCTAGGAAGGACACAAACACTTATCTCAACTCTGGGCACTTTCGCAAGACAAGCTGCAGCAAAAGGAATACAGAGGCTGACACGTCCCCCCTCCGAAGCAGCTGGGGAAAGAAGCCAATGGAGCGATGTCTGTGCTCCTCTGGTTTCAGTGGAGTGCAGGGGAAACATCAGGGCACCAGCAGACCTCTGATGTCTCATTAAAGAATACTCAATCCTGGGGGGCGTGTCCGGATGTGAACGGCGGCGGACGTGTTAGTGAAGAGCTCCGGGAATCCTATTCTCCATCCTAAGCCATCCGTGCATAAACAAACATAAAAACAGCCAGTCCACCTACCTACCTGTCCCTCTCTACATTGTGCCAAGTTCTGGGCCTGTATTGTGGAGGATCCGTCCGCTGCCATCCGAGGGGCCATTGATCCTGTGCGTCCGCGGCCGCCGCCATCTTCCGGGCCTGTGCACTGCTGGAGGGAGCTGTTTTCGGCCTCATCGCGAGGTAAGGGTCTCTCCCCTCGCCATCCTGCCGGCCCATCCATCTGCCTGAGGTGGCCTGGTGGCCGGCCGGGCCGCTGGGACTGTCTTTTGCGGTCGCGGCCTAGTGCGGCCTAGCGAAGCCTACCAGACACCGCTCTTTCCTACGCCGCGGCCCGCGGAGGTGTGGCGCGGGCGGCCGGTCCCGGGCTCCGGAGTGCGGACACTGCTCATCTGCCTCACCAGCCTTACCATTCACCATCCTACCCATTGTGCCCAGCTGCCCTGTGTAAACTGCCGGTGTGAGTTGTTTTGGGGCCCTGTTGCATCATCCTTCCTCTGCCTCTGTCCCTGAGCTCTGGGCCTTCCCTACCTGATATACCCAGCCATCTACCCCCCCTACCTAGAGGGATTGCTGAGAGGTGGAGGGCTGCTGGCGACCAAGACCTGCCTATTTGTGCTGCGACCTCCTGGTGTTCATAGCCTGCTGCAGACCTAGATTACAGCCCCCTGAACGCTGACCTGGAAGTCGATCGCCCGCTATAAGGCTCCCCCCCCCCTTGAGACTGACCAGATGTCCTCCTCCTCCTCCAAAAAGGGGAAAAAGAATTCCAAGACCGCGGCAGCCAATTCACCGCTCCGGCTACCACCGCCCCCTTCTCCGTTGCAGGATCCCACACTGATCGGACGACTCCGGGTTTTATTGGCCGAAATGGAGATGGATCCTGGGGGGGCCCCGGAGGCGGAAATATCAGCCCCACTGCCTCCTGATAGTACAGCCATGATCCTTGCTGCGATCGAACGGAGCAGGACCTCACTGCTGGTGCGCATCGATCATCTTGCGGAGGAGTGCAACCTTATAAGAAATGACCTCGACAAAATAAGGGGGAGAATGTCCGAAACTGAGTCTAGAATATCAGCCACCGAAGATCTTACAGCCACCCATGCCACCTCCATTGCCGAACTGCAGCGCACAGTACAGTCCCTTGTCGCAAAGTCTGATGACGCTGAAAACCGCCTCAGGCGCAACAACATCAGAGTCCTGGGGCTACCCGAGAAAGAGGAAGGGGATCGCCCAGCTGAATTTGCGGAAGAGTTTTTTAAAAACCTCCTGGGCCTTACAGATGTCCCACCCACCTACGTGGTAGAAAGGGCCCATCGGGTGCCCACGGGCCGTGTTATTCCTGGAAACCCCCCCAGGCCTTTTCTGGTCCGCTTCCTTAACTATCGGGACAGGGACAGGATTCTCTCTGAAGCTCGCAAACACCCTGCACTCAAATATGGAAACGCCTCTGTGCTCCTCTTCCCTGATTTTTCGGCTGACTTGCAGCGGAAGAGAAAAACCTTCAATGATGTTCGTAGGCGGCTCAGAGATAAGAACATAAAGTACAGCATGCTCTACCCTAGCCGTCTGCGGGTCCAGCATGACGGAACAATCCGGTTCTTCGACAACCCAGCGGATGCTGATGACTGGCTGATCAAATTGCAATGAAGCACTTTCCCTACAAAAGTTATCTGATGCACGGATTTCCCACATCCTTGCCAACTCTATCCTACCAGACTTCCTGTAAGCACCGGAGCCTCTCCAAGAATACATCGATAAGAGGTTCACACTTGACCCCCACGGCTTCTCTCTAAGAAGCGGAAGACCAGGTGCTTTCCATCAACCTGGAGGAATTACCGCCCGTCCCCTCTCATCGAGAAGGAACGCATGCCCACGGAAATGGCTACCCTACGAGTTTAAGCCACAAATTAAAGAAATCTATGGACTCTGATAGAACGCTGTGACTTCAATCCAGGGTCGTGATTCGCTTAGTCTTATGCCCCTTGAATACCATTAAGTCACCAACTTTATTGTTTTAGTTTTGGGATCAAGCTACAAGCCAAGTTATGTTGGGGAATAGGCTGCGTGGCAGGGAGTTTTTTGCTGTGTGTAGGGTTGATCTTTTTCCCTACAGTTTAAGTATGCTCACCGCTCTTCTGCTCTCTCTATATACATACTTCAGGATCTATCTGTGTACTAGACCGCCAGAAACTGTCTTACTGCCTTTATTTACTAATCTGATTACTCCTGCTAACAAATTTTTTTCACAGGTGTACTAATGTCTGAAACTACGCTGCTCTCTTGGAATGTACGGGGGCTTAACAACAAATTCAAAAGGTCCTTATTGTTTAAATACCTCAACACACACAAACCTCATATATTGTTTCTTCAGGAAACGCATTTGACTGGCAGTAAAGTCCTAGCCTTGCGCAGGGCATGGGTCCGACAAGCTTTTCACGCTACCTACTCCACCTATGCCCGAGGGGTAGCAATACTCATTAACAAGTCTCTTCCCTGTAAGGTTGTCAGGGTCATTACAGACCCTGGAGGAAGGTATATCATTTTATTGCTGGAAATACATACAGTTTTGTGGGCATTGGTAAATGTCTATCTACCCCCCCAGTAGACTTCTCCATACTATACACTCTCTATGAGAAACTTGCACCCTTCCAATCTGCTCATGTATTAATTGGGGGGGACTTTAACTCCATTCTAGACGCTGTCCTTGACTCCTCTAACACACAGCGTAAGGGGAACTTGGATCTCAGGCACTGGGCTGACACTTTCGCCCTCACCGAACTCTGGAGATGGAAGCACGCTTCTGCCAAGGCCTTTTCACACTTGTCCTCATCTCATAAATCGAGCTCAAGGATCGACCTGGCGTTTGGCAGTGCTTCTGTTCTCTCAAAGCTATCCGAGACATCCTATCTACCGACGGGGCTATCAGATCATTCCCCCTTGGAGATACGCCTCGGTGTGGGTGGGAAGAATGACCCAGGCATCTGGAGATTGGCTCCGCGGTGGATACAAGATGAAACAGTTGCAGAAATTGTCACTCCATTATTGGACTCTTACTGGCCTGCCAATGAGGATACGGCTTCTGTGGAGACGGTATGGGAAGCTTTTAAAGCGACCACGAGGGGTTACTACATTTCGGCCATCAAAGCGGCAAGGGCCGACTATAAATTCTTGACTTCACAACTCGAAGACCGTGCATCTGAAGCGGCCGACTGCTTCGCACGTAGCCCCTCTCCGGAGGCCTATCTGCTATTGGCACAGGCGAGAAGAGAGTTAAACCTCCATTATACCACCTTAACGAACAATGATGTAACTTTATTGGCCGGTAGAATTTTTGAGTCAGGTGACAAGAACGGCAGACTGTTAGCTAATCTAGTTGCTGAACCACGTTACCAGACGGTGGTATCTGAACTACATACACCCGACGGGGAGACGATTATGGGCACGAAAGCCATACTTCAGGAATTTGGGAACCACTTTAGGGAACTGTATAGCCAATCTCTGCCTGTCTCTTCCAGAACTCATGACAGAGGAAATCCGGAGCCTCTCCCTTCCCTCTTTGGAGCGGGAGGATGTGGAGGCTCTGGACGCCCAGATCTCCACCTTGGAGATTGAATTGGCGATCTCATCCCTTCCCCCTGCTAAGACACCGGGCCCAGATGGTCTGCCGGGAGATTGGTATAGGACGTACGCAAAGAGGCTGGCCCCCAGGCTACAAGCCCTCTACACACACTGTCTAGAGAATGGATCTCTTCCACCTACCCTGTATCAGGCCCACATAGTTCTCCTCCCCAAGCCTGGAAAGGACCCAAGACTTTGTGCCTCATATAGGCCTATCTCACTTCTAAATTATGACTTAAAAATCCTGGCCAAGATTCTCACTGCTAGATTGGTTAAAGTATTACCCTCCCTTATCAACATAGATCAGACTGGGTTTATGCCTGGAAAATCCACAGACATAAATTTGAGACGAGTGTTGACACATTTGCAGCTTCCTCCAACCTCCTCCCAGACTAGGGTCTTGGTGGCCTTGGATGTGGAGAAGGCTTTTGACACAGTCATTTGGGATTACATGCATATAGTATTACAAGCCTTCGGTTTCGGCCCCACCTTCTGTAAATGGATCGCCATTCTATACAAATCCCCGACAGCACAAATTAAACTAGGGGGCATGCTCTCAGAACAATTCCAGATACAACGGGGAACTAGGCAGGGGTGCCCACTTTCCCCTTTCTTGTTCGCCCTGGTGATGGAACCACTAGCCACTGCCATTCGTAACTCTAATGCTGTGGTAGGCATACGAGTGGGCTCCATAGTTGAAAAATTAGCTTTATACGCCGACGACTTGGTGCTTTTTCTTAATGACCCTGGGCCCTCCCTTCGAGAAGCTCTTAATATTTTTTCTCGTTTTACAATTTTATCGGGACTGAAAGTCAACTGGGAAAAATCCCAACTCCTGCCCATCGACCCAGCGGCTGAGCAGGCGGCGGACCCCTCATTACCACTGTCCTGGGCCTCAAAGATCCGTTACCTGGGGATCAACATCACCCCCAAGGTGACAGATTTTATTGCCTTGAACCTTACTCCCCTTTTATCAAACCTTAAATCCAAACTGAGAGCTTGGGATAATTTGCCCCTATCTCTTAAAACCTCTAATAAACCTATTCAAAATGAAGTGCCTCCCTATTTTTCTATACATCATCAGACACACTCCAGTATGGATACCCAAAAAATTATTTACACAATTAGATGCCATCCTTTCTTCCTTCCTATGGAGGTCTGGATCCCCCAGGTTTAACAGGTCTATCCTCCGTAGACCCTGGACGGAGGGGGGCCTGGCCTGTCCAGACCTCCAAAAATATTTCTTTGCAGCCCTACTTGTCCACGCACCTAATTGGGTAATCTCTGATGATACAAACGCCTCGGTGGTGCTGGAGGCAGCATCGTTGGGGTCCTTTGAATCACTGAGAAATGCACTATACAGAGGTCCCAGAGCGCCAGCGACTCTCACACACTCTATGACTTCAGTGATAAAGGTGTGGCAATTGCAAGTTTGTAAACATAAAACAGAACCAAACAGATGGTCCCCGGATACCCCCTTGTGGCTTAATCCGCTCCTCGCTGAATTTCACACTATACCGGACCCGAGCTTATGGGCAACAAGGGGCATTAGGATACTCGACCATATATGTAAAGACGGGGCTATCCTTCCCTTTGACACTCTCAAACAAAACCATGACCTACCCAATTGTTACTTCTTTAGATATCTACAGCTTAGACATGCCTTCTCTTCCCAATTCAAAACTCAACCACCATTACTCTTTCACTCCACCTTAGAATCCCTCCTCCGGAATGATGAGCTGGTAAAACCCCTATCCACCATATATAAGGCACTATTACCATCAATGCATTTTGGGCTTGAAACTCTCCAAGAAAAATGGAGGGCTGACTTCCCTGAACTAGATACAGAGGACTGGGAGGATATGTGGGAATACCCTTTTCTTCAATTAGTGGCAGTGAAGGACCGTTTAATTCAATTCCGGATTCTACACCGGGTGTATTTAACGCCGCAACGGCTGAACAAAATTTATCCTGGGGCCTACCCTAGCTGTTGGAAATGTGGTGGCGTGGAGGCCGGTTTCTGTCATATGTTGTGGTCCTGTCCCAAAGTGCACTCTTTCTGGGTAGAGGTGACGCAATTTATAACCTCACTGTTAACATTCCCAATCCCGCTGACTGTACCGGTCTGCTTGCTTGGCCTGGTGGGCTCTTTAGCGCACCGCACAGCAACTAAGACCCTCATAGGACTTCTACTTTTTTACGCCCGTAAAGCAATATTACTAAAATGGAAAAAACCTGATGCGCCCTCTCTGACCTCTTGGAAAGCCCTGGTCAATTCTACAATACCATTATATAAAGCCACATACCTCTCCCGTGGGTGTACTGCTAAGTTTGACAAAATATGGAAACTATGGCTTGACTCTACCTCCACTAATGCCGCTCAAGAATAGACGGTATATCTGACACCCACTAGCTCCTCCTTCTGTGCTAACACTTGCTAAGTCCCTTGTGACACCCCTATAGTTGAACCTTTAATGTCCTAGGCCTAGTACCAGAATCCCCTCTTGGGAAATCCCACTTTCATCGAAGACGAGTTGCACATTCTCCTTTCATAATCTCTCCAATTGGAGTGGTTGAGCAGTAATATTTAGTTTTTGTTTTGTATTTTAGCTTTTGTTTTGTATTTTATCTGTTTTTCTGTCGAAAAACAGCAATGTAATAGGCAGATAACCTGTTGTTAGGTACCGATTTACATGGTACTTTTTGAGCCGGGGAATGCCCCAAGGTTCTGTCTCTGTAAACCTATTAAAATTAATAAAGAGAATTAAAAAAAAAAAAAAAGAATACTCAATCCTATGGAAGGAAAATAAAAACCAGCATTTCTTTATCGTACATCATAGGACACAGAGCCTTAAGTATTTTTTTGGTGGGTTATAGCTACCTTCAGGTGTTGACACTGGTATACCAAATACAGGAAGTTGACTCCCCTATATAACCCCTCCTCCTTCCAGGAGTCCTCAGTTTGTTCGCCAGTGTCTAAAGGTGTTGGCACGAGTGAAGATGTGCTCTGCGGAGCTCCAGGAGGGATCCATGCTGGATCTAAAAAGCCTCCACAACCGGATCCATCCCGCCACTGCGGTTCCAGGATGGTACCGGGGCCTCGCATACAAGAAAAAGGTTTTGCCTGTAATGGTCCTCTTTGAGGGCTGGACCCTAGCAACCATGACTCTTTGTGGTCTTGCTACATTACTTAAAGCTGTCCTGAGGGGTGCTATACATGGTCCAAAGGAGTGGAACCCCTATTAAAAGGACCCCAATCTTTGAAGGTTTGAACACGCTGCCCGCCGTGTTGGGTGAAGTTTGGACCTGTCTGTTTACTCAGCAGTATCCTGCAGCGAGGAAAAGATGAGAGGAAAGCATAGGAACTGAAAAGTCCACCTATGACTTTTCTTTCAATTATATTGTAAAATGCCTAAAAAACTCCTCTAGAGGGAGTAATAGTGTATAGACCCTGTTTAAATCTGTGCTAATACAGCGTGTGTTTCAGCAGCTGGAGGGGGGGGGGTCTCCTCTCCCCCTAAATGGGGAAACCGAGTGGATAGGGATACATGTTATGTTTAAACAAGCATAAATCTGAAAAGCTGATAAAAAGGCTGTGTAAATCCCCTCCCTCCCCCTGAGGTGACTCTTGCTGAAGCACAGGAAAGGGTGTGGCACATAGACAATCAGGCCCACACCTGAAAAAGCTTAAAGCTGATACTCTGGGAAAAGACAGAGTCTATCAGAGCAGCTAAAGCAAGGCTGCCACAGGACACAGAAGCACTGGTGCACGTGAGGGGTTTACACAGGCATTTGCAGTACAGGAAAAAACGTATTGTTTAGCATTAGATCATTCTATGCTACCACTGTTTTTCCTTCTACTGTTCAAATAGAGCAGTTCTTAGAGTGCTTTTTGTGATTTGCACTATGGCTTCAAGGCTTACTACTAAGGCACCAAAACCACCCCCAGGCGCTGGGAACTCCGGACATGCCTCCACATTGTCATCCTCTCCAGAGATACCTGACATGGCAAGCCAGGGTGAGTCATTGGAAGCCATTGGTGGTGCAACTGCTTCTCACACTTCAGCCCCTGTATACGTGACTGAAGATGCATCTTCCTCTGCCCTGCAGGGCTTAGAAGGAAGATTAGCGGCTTTTAATTGCATCCTCCATTAAAGTGGATAAGAAGCATGCTAGATCCCTCTCTCCCACTCCAAACCCCTTACAGGGGAACAGTGGGGACAGGATGAGGTATTACCCTCAAACGATCAGGGAAAAAAAAAAAAAGATTACTCCTCTGCGGAGGAAACAGTTGAAGTTTCAGCTTTACAATCTGAGGTACAAATCCTTATGGACATGGTTCTCTCCACTTTCATGCTGCCCCTAACAGAGTCAGCTGAAAGTCTGGTTTCTTCTTTGGGTTCCTTGAAATCTTCACAACCAGTGCATGCGTTTCCAGTCCACACATTACTAGAGAAGCTTATTTATACCGAATGGTATCATCCGGATAAGCATTTTCTCCCTCAAAGAGATTCTCAGTTCTCTATCCTTGAGGAGGGGGATTCACCAAAAAATGGAAAGTTCCAGCAGTAGATGCTACGATTTCCAGTGTGAATAAAAGTTTAACTTGTCCAGCGGACAATGCACAAATGCTAGAGGATCCAACAGATAAAAAGTTGGAATTCCTGTTTAAATTCTTTTTTCTTTAGCATGTCTTTCTCTCCTGCGCCAAGCGCATCCACCTCTAGGCAGTGGCGACGGCTTCCACCGTCAGATTCCAGAGGAAAATCGCAGGGTCAGGCCCAGGCTCAAAGAAAGACCTGGAGCCGCAAGATTACAAAGCAGAATACTAAGACTTCTTCATGAAGTGGCGTCTTCCCTCACCAAGGTGGGGGGAAGACTTCTGCATTTCGCAGAAGTCTGGCAGAGGGAAACTCAGGACAGATGGGCTCTCTCCACAGTGACTCTAGGATACAAGCTAGAGTTTCAGGAGTTTCCACCATCTCACGTTCTGAGATCAAACGTTCCCAAGGATCCAGGGAAAAGACAATCCGTGTTTCAAGCATTAGACCGATTATTGACGCAAGGGGTAATCTTACAGATCCCCACAGAAGAACAAGGTTTAGGTTTCTATTCAAACCTGTTTTACGGTACCAAAACCGAATGGAGATGTCAGACCCATTCTGGATCTAAAAAAATCTAAATCGGTTCCTAAAAATTCACTCAAAATATTTCCCGCTCACCAAAGGTTTCTGCGATTCGAAGTGGAACGACGGCACTTTCAAGTTGCGGCCTTAGGCTGCCCATACACCTATAGATTATCTGCAGATTTTCTATGGTTAGATGGAAAAAGTGGGAGATTCCTCCATCCACACAGTTTAGCGAACATGGAGAGATCTGTTGCACATTTTCTATCTAACCATAGAAAATCTGCAGATAATCTATAGGTGTATGGCCAGCTTTACTCTTCGGGCTAGCCACAGCACCATGGGTATTCACAAAAATACTGGCCCCACCTCTAGCCAGGTTGAGGGCACAGGGCATAACAGTGTTGGCGTACCTAGACGATCTATTGTTAATAGACCAATCAGTGACTCGCTTAAGGCAAAGCGTACGCAAAATCTCGGTTGGATCCTCAACCTAGAGAAGTCTTCCTTAAGACCAGTAAGAAGGCTGGATTACTTAGGCCTGATCATAGATACAGCCCAGAAAAGGGTGTTCTTGCCTCAAGCAAAGATCAGCTCCATACAAGAGCTGGTACGGATGGTCAGGTCAAAAGCAAATCCTTCAATTCGCCTTTGCATGAGGTTGTTAGGAAAGATGGTAGCTTCATTCGAAGCAGTCCCCTATGCCCAGTTCCATTCAAGACTGTTGCAAAACAGAATCCTCTCTGCTTGGAACAAGACGATCCAAGCTTTGGACTTGCAAATGCGGCTGACCCCAAGAGTGTCTCAAAGCCTCAGTTGGTGGTTACGAAGCCAGAATTTGCTGAAGGGGAAATCCTTCAGACCAATAATCTGGAAAGTAGTAACGACAGATGCCAGCCTCTCACGCTGGGGAGCGGTACTAGAGGAGACGACAGTGGTCAACTCGAAAGAGCCCTGCCCATCAACATCCTAGAGATTCGGGCAGTGTATCTGGCTCTGAAAACCTGGACCTCCAGGTTAAAGAATTGTCCAGTCCGGATTCAATCCGACCATGCCACGGCTGTGGCCTATATAAATCACCAAGGGGGCACCAAGAGTCTCTCAGCTCAGACAGAGGTGAACCATATCCTAACTTGGGCAGAAAGGAATGTCCCATCCCTATCGGCAGTTTTCATTCCGGGAGTAGAAAATTGCGCACTATCTAAGTCGCCAGCAGTTATTCCCAGGGGAATGGTCTCTTCACCCCGAAGTGTTTCGGGCTGTTTGCCAAAGATTGGGGACTCTGGACATCTTCTAGCGTCCAGATTCAACATGAAGTTAGTCAACTTTGTGTCCAGAACAAGGGATCCACTCCCCACGGAGTTACCAGCGCATCTGTTCCATATGCATCAGTTTTCACTGATCTACGCTTTTCCCTCGATTCAGTTGCTGCCTCGACTTTGCAGGATCAAGCTGGAAAGAAAGCCGGTAATTCTGGTAGCACCAGCATGGCCCAGAAGGTCATGGTACGCAGAGATCGTAAAGATGGCAGTGGAGGCTCCTTAGCCTCTCCCACTAAAGCCAGACCTGCTATCACAGGGGCCGATATTCCATCCTACTATACGAACGCTAAATTTAACGGCTTGGCTATTGAAACCCACATTCTGAAGACGCGTGGGCTTTCCAGGTCAGTTATCTCAACTTTAATCAATGCAAGGAAACCAGTTTCCAGAGCTGTATATTATAGAGTTTGGAAAGCTTACGTTTCCTGGTGTGAATCCAAGGGTTGGCACCCTCTGAGATATATTATAGGCAGAATCCTTGCCTTTGTACAGTTGGGCGTAGAGATGAAGTTGGCCCTAAGTATTACTAAGGACCAAGTCTCAGCCTTATCGGTTTTATTTCAAAGACCGCTTGCTACGCATTTATGCAAGGGGTGATGCGGATTAATCTGCCAGTTAAATCACCTTTAACCCCTTGGAACTTGAATTTAGTTTTCAGTGTTACAAAAACCGCCATTTTAACCATTACAGCATATTCCCTTAGTCCTTCTGACTAGGAAGCTGATACTTTTGGTTGCTATATCCTCAGCAAGGAGGGTTTCAGAATTGGCTGCTCTTTCTTGTAAAGAGCCATATTTGATTATTCATGGGGACAGAGTGGAGTTACGCCCTTGTCCAGGCTTTTTGCCAAAAGTGGTTTCAGGCTTTCATCTGAATGGAGATATTGTCCTGCCATCGTTTTTCCCAAAACCATGTTCCACGGAAAAAAAGTCACTACATTGTCTTGATGTAGTTAGAGCAGTGAAAATCTATTTAAAGAAAACTGCTCAGATTCTTAAGACTGATGTCTTATTTATTTTGCCAGAGGGTCCTAAAAAAGGACAGGCAGCGTCGAAATCCACTGTTGCTAAGTGGATTCGGCAAGTTATAATTCAAACTTATGATTTAAGGGGTAAGATTCCCCCTATTCAAGTTAAGGCACACTCTACCAGAGCGGTTAGTGCTTCTTGGGCAGTGCGTCACCAGGCCTCCTTTGCTCAGATCTGCAAGGCCGCAACTTGGTCTTCGGTCCATACATTCACAAAATTTTACCAAGTGGATGTAAGAAGGAATGAGGCTATCGCCTACGAGTGCAGGGTGCTGCAGGCAGCAATAGTCCTCAAGGTCTGGGGGTGCCCTACGGGTTGTCTCTCCCTCCCCCCAAGTAGCATTGCTATGGGACATCCCAATAAGTAAATACTTAAGGCTCTGTGTCCTATGATGTACAATAAAAAAAATAGGATTTTTAAAACCGCTTACCTGTAAAATCCTTTTCTTGGAGTACATCATAGAACACAGAGGTCCCGCCTCTCTTTTTATGGGGTGTAAGTATATTGCTTGGCTACAAAAACTGAGGATTCCTGGAAGGAGGAGGGGTTACATAGGGGAGTCATCTTCCTGTATTGGGTGTGCCAGTGTCAACACCTGAAGGTAGCTATAACCCACTAAGTAAATACTTAAGGCTCTGTGTCCTATGATGTACTCCAAGAAAAGGATTTTACAGGTAAGCTGTTTTAAAAATCCTATTTTTTGCTTTCCATGATTGGACGATCGAGATCAGCAGAGCTTCCTCTCAGATCTAGAGCAAAATTCACTTGCAGTGCACAGTATATTTACCTTTTTAGTAAATCAACCTCAATGTGTCACAGTAAACATTCTATCACATGGGGGGAAGTTTAAAAAAAAAAAAAAAACTTTTTTTGAGCCACCCTGCCTTTTAATGTTCTCGCACACGTTGAGGGAGCCTGTGTATGAAAATAATTACGCTACACGTGTTGCATAGCACTACACACACCAGAGTAAGGGTCCTTTCACACGGGCTTGTCCATGTATGGGCTCCTTGCTCAGACTGTGCGGAGACGGAACTGTCAAAGCCCTGCTGTCCTCCATGGAGATCGGATGAAAACGGACAGCCTGTGCGTTTTTTTTTCATTCGATCCGATCCTCCAGACGCATGGAAAAATAGGGTTTCCATCCGTCTGGATTTCATGGACAGGATCGGATCAGATATCAGCGGACATGTCACCGCTGACATCCGCCGCTCCATAAAGGTGCATGGAACGTCCGATCAGGTCCGCCTGAAAAGCTGACAGGCAGACCTGATCGGAGCGCTCGTGTGAAAGGGGCCTTAGAGCAGTAATTCTAGGGTCATGATTTACTCTAAACTGATGATCTGTAAGCGCTTTTAAAGCATCACCTATAGAAAATTTTGGATACCGAAGTTTGTCGTCGTCTCACAGGCACACGCAACTATAAGGCTTTACTACTTTTTTTTTTTTTTTTTTTTTTTAAGGAAAATCTGAGAGAGAGAATTTTTTTATTTCTTTTCCATAAATGCCGTTATTTTAGTGTGCAGTGGAAACCGTGTTTTGGGGTGGGTTTTTTTTTTTTTTTGTTCCCACATGCAACACAAAACCAAAATGGTAATCCTTAACTTGTTTCACTGAGGAAGTTGGACTTCATCAAACCTCTAGGAGTGTCTAATCATGTATGATGTGGGTTTTTTTTTTTTTTTCTTTCAGATTTGGCTGTATATCCTGAAGAACAGAAAGGGGGAAGACAGCAGTGTCTTATTGGAACACTCTATAAAGAAAGCTGTCCACTTTGCACTGCCGGTAAGCTGCTTAATACGGTTGGTGGCCATGCTGGTAAATGCAGGTATAAGTAAATCCATATTATTGTTAATCTTACACCCAGCACTATGTTTAAAAGGGTAATGGGACCTTGTCAAACCATATTAGATGTTATAGCCCAACTTGGGGCTTGGCCTCTACCTGTAAAAGTAAGCCCCCCCCCACCACCACAGAGTCCCAATATGACATGTTACCATAATAAGTTTATTATAATAACATACCAGGTCCTAATACTCATAAGTTTTCTGGCAATGGCAGTCCTTCAGTTGCAGAGATTGGTACTGACTCTTTAACAAATTTGCCCGATGTCGTGTTTTTAAAAAGATGTAGTCAAATGTAAGGAAAATGAGTCCATATCCCCCTTTCATAATGAATTTAACACTTCTTTTTTTGAGTGTAACTTGCTTTCCAGGGACTCTCACTCCTTATTGGCTGTTTGGTTCCTGCTGCTGTCAATCACATCCAGTGAGCCAGCTTGGGAGGGTCTGGGGTCGAGTCGCAGCTCTGTGTGTGACTAGACAGGCAGACGCATCTTGGAAGCAAGGCTGCTTGGGTGCCACCAGAGCAAGCTGCTTGCACTGGGGGCACTTGGCAGAAGGGAGGGACTTGAGAGGAGGATCAAGGCTGCTCTGTGCAAAACCATTCCACAGAGCAGGTAAGTATAACATGACTGTTATTTGGAAAAAAAAGAAAAGACTTTAATATCACTTGAATCTCAGGTAGAGGAAGCAAAATATTTTTATCATGTGTGCTTTTCCTTTAAATCCAGTTTTCTTGAAGGCTCTAAACTGTTTGGGCATTCTCCTGTGTGTATTCTCTGCTCTGAACCAGTACATATTCTCTGTCTTTGCAGTATTTGGCCTCTCTTGGCATTCAGTCTTTAGTTCAGCAAAGAGCTATAGCCGGCAAGACTGCAGATAAATTGATGGATGCCTTGAAAGATTCTGACCTCCTTCACTGGAAGCACAGTTTATCAGATCTAATTGACATCAGCCTTGCTCAGAAGACTGCAATATGGAGACTCTATGGTCAGAGGTATGACTGCCCTATAGAATTGTTATGATACTTTTATGTAAGCTAGGTGGCAAGGCTGAATGAATTAGCAGTTCAAGCATATGGAAAATCAAGCTGTGCCATAACTGAATCTACACACAGTCATCTAATGACTGATTGTCTTGTCTGCTACAGTCCTGACATTAGCTGGAATGTAAGTGGAATGGAACTTGGTCAAATTTGGTCAGTTGTAAACCATGAAAGCTGAATGTGTGGCTTTCCAATGCCAAAGTCACATGGTCATGTTAAGGGAAATCTGTACAGAAATGAAAGCTGATATCTCGGCAAAACGGTCTAATACATACTGTAAATGTGTATTCATACTTGCATTTTGGTTTCCTTTGTATTTCTGACAGATCTGTGCAGTAATCCAAAACAAGGCAACTTCTGCACTTTTGTCACCGTTCTGGAGTTTCTGGTCACTGCTGCTGACACAAGGTCCTTTAGCACCCAGGGTGGAGATGACAAAGTGCCCCCCACCCCAATTTCTATATTTTTAGTCACACAGTGATGGTTTCAACTGTAAATCACTGCTTAGTCTCCTGTACTGGTGATCATGCTACTTAGTTTGTACTTTAGTTGGGTGGGTAGTAGGGATGCACCGATACTAGTATTGGTGCCAATACCAAGCATATTCCCGAGTATCACAGGTAATCGGTGTGGTGGTGGGGGCAGTTAAAAGCACCGATCTCCCTGTATAGCTTTTCTGACAGCTGCTTCTCCTCCTCTCCCTCCCGCGGCTGTCGGGTGCTTTATTGAAAGCTACACAGGGAGATCGGTGCTTTTAACTGCTGCACTGATCACCCCGTGTCCTCCTCTCTCCGGGTCCCTGGCTCCCCATGTCCTCCGGTCCCCCTCCCCTTGTCCAAGATCTGTCAGGATAAAGAGCGGAGGAAGGAGCCGGTAAATCTGTCATTTACCGACTCCTTCAATTTCTGAATGAACAGTCAGTGATCACTGAGCATCGTAAACTGTGTTTATGATGCTTCAGTTTATGAATGGAGAGGAACCTCTCATCTGTCCATTCATGTTCAGTGAAGCTGAGGCTGCAGAGAAAGGGACTGGGAAATCTGTTACCTCAGTCCCAATCCCTGTCTCAAAGGGGAGATATCAAGGGTCCATTTAGACGCCTGATATCTCACCAAAGCCCCCCCCCCCCCAACAGGGCTGATAAAATAAAAAAAATAAAAAAAAATAAAAAATTGTAATAAAGGTGAAATTGTAAACTACAAAAAATAAAAAAAACACTGACACCGTCCACTACCCCCCAAAAAACAAAAAAACCCCCAAATATATAAATTGTAATTGTAAAATTGTAAAAATTGTCCATGCCTCATCCGTGCCACTGTCACACGACATTAAAAAAAGTATTGGTAATCGGTATCGGCGAGTACTTGGGGGAGGGAACGTATCGGTACTTGTACTCTGTCTTAAAAAGTGGTGTCTGTGCAACCCTAGTAGGTAGGTAATAATTATAATGGCTTTAAAGTGACTTTATCAGGGAAAATAAAATCTGGACTAGCTGTCCTCGAACTTAAAAAAAAAAAAAAAAAAAAGTCTTTGCAAAAGAAGATGCATTATGCTCTTTACCGACTGTGGATTGCTATGTTGAATGGGAGGGAATGTCTGAGGCATGCCAGATAGGTGAGAATAAAAACTCTTCTATTGCATTCCAGTTAAATTTTTAACCTGTTGGGGTTGCTTTAAAATCTCCAAAGGTATCTAAAGTAAAGAAAACCTGCCTCTTGACGTGATAGAAAAGTTTGCAATTAGTCTATAAGTATTAAATACTGCACAACCGTGACTTTATAAGTAAACTTTTTCTGCAAGCGTGTGCATTTTCTGCTTTCCAATTTCATTCTTGCCTAACACCCAGGCATATGCTACTGCTCAGTTCTACAAAGCATATTGTCAGATGAGATTGCTGTAGCAAATTTAGAAAAGGGGGAAAAAGATTTGGACTATATAGGCTAAACACAGTAAAAAGGTTATCTATAAAATCATAGAATTTAATTTGTATAACCAGTTTAACCACTTCAATACCAAGGACGTCATATGACGTCCTTGGCTTTGAGCAGGTATATCTGAATGATGCCTGTAGTTACAAACATCATTCAGATATTGCCGGTTTCAGCCGGTGAATCTCTACACCATAGGAACGATCATAGCGGCCGTTCCGCCGCTTGATCGTTCCTATGGGAGGCGAGAGGGGACGTCCCCCCGCCCTCCGGTGCCTGCTCCGACTCACCGTTACGATCGGTGAGGCGGAGAGTGGATCCACCGGCGCCGGATGTAGATCATAGAGATTTCCGGCGGACCAGATGGTCCCCGGAGTCTCTATGATCGTCGGAAGCCGGGCGCGATGTTATGACGTCACGCCCGGCCTCTCCATTCAAAAAAACGGCGCCGCTTCGGCTTGGAAGCGGCGATCGTTTTATTTTTTTTTTTTATTTCAGGCTTCCCAGCCTAGTGGTGAGATATGGGGTCTTATTGACCCCATATCTCACTATTAAGAGCACCTGCCATGTTATATTGCTATTACAAGGGATGTTTACATTCCTTGTAATAGGAATAAAAGTGATTTTTCTCCCCTCGTCTTTCAGGACAGCACCTGGAGAGAGAGCGCAGCTCCACCCACTTTCCCAGGAAACACTGCAGTCAGTTTCTTTAAAGACCGGACACTTCCACCATGGCCTCAGTTGTAGTGTTTCCTCCGCCATGGTGGAAGCGCTGCAGGGAACCAGGGGTGTGCTGCGCTTTCTCCAGGTGGTGAAAGTATGGGCATACCGGATCGTTTTTTTCTCTTCCTAAGACAGCCCAGCATCCTCCCTGACGTGTGGGGGATTCTCCGGTGCCTCCTCCTCTTCATGCTCGGCGAGAGCCAGGCTGCGAGGGTCCCGCTCCTACAGACCGGTGGCAGGGCTTTTGGGATAGAGCGGCGTCTATTCCACGGGCCGCAGGCCTTCCGGGTTCGGATGGCAAGCGTGTCATTTCCGACCGGGGGCGGGGCCTCGAGCGGCGCGACGCGTTTTCCGGTTCCGGCCGCTGGAACGCAGGAGGAGGGGGCGGTCTCCACGGCTGATTTCATTTCCGGCCCTCACAGCGGTGAGCGGCCCGGGAAAATCAAATAAAAAAGCACAGACGCCGCTGTGTGTCCTGTCAGTAATGGAGGACGATCAGACGGCGGTGGCAGGAGCAGGAGCCACAACAATCAGCCAGGCTCAGGTAAGCAGGGATACTGGTCTCTGTCTTTACTCTATGGGCATTTATAATGTTTATATATATTATCCCTTCCCTAAAAAAAAAAAAAAAAAAAAAAGGGGGAGCCTGCAGATCACTTGGTCCTGAGTACTAAAGGAGGGATAAGTGACTAATTATGTTTTTAGGTGGATCTGTGGGGTGATTCACCGGCTGTGGAACAGATCATGGGTGTTAAAGGGTTAACTTCCTTGGTGGTGTTTTTTTCTGTGTTCCTTTTTTATACAGCATGTAAATTGTTTGTGAAACATGGTTCAGCAATTGTCTTTTTTCCCTTGGGATATTGCAGAAGGCTAAAGAAAAGACTAAGCATGTCTCCCCTATTGTTAAAAGGAAATGTCCCTCTTGTAAGGGGTTACTGAGGGATTCCTGGCCCAAAATATTATGCAAATCTTGCATTTCGGACATAGTTAAGGAGGAGACAGCTCCTGCTAGTCCTGCAGCTCAGCAAAGCGAATTGCTAAGCTCTTTCAGGAAGGAACTGGCAGACACCTTTGAGTCCTTCAGGTCCTACCTAGATAAGCGTCCAACGGCGCATAGCAGTGTGGTGCCGCATTCTCAATCCTCTGTTTCAGCATCCAGAGGGGGCAGTGACTCAGAGGAGGAGGAAAGTAACATTTTACTAAATTCGGATGAGGAAGCAGAAGAAGTAAATGAAGCTTCTTCTCCTTCTTCTAGGTACAAGTTATCCCTTGAGGAGGTAGATGATCTACTAAAAACAATTCATACTACCCTTAACATCACAGAGGATAGGGCTCAGCTATCCCTACACGATAAGATGTTCCAGGGCCTCGGGGAGGAAAAACACAGGGTTTTTCCTGTACATAAATTCCTATCAGAGACCATTAAGAGGGAGTGGAAGGATCCAGAGAGAGCCCCCTTCTTTTCTAAATCCCTCAAGCGAAGGTTTCCATTTGATGAGGATAGCTCGCATATTTGGAATAAAAAGCCAAGACTAGACGCAGCTTTTTCCCAGGTATCTAGGAATACAGACCTGGCCTTTGAGGACATGGGTATCCTTAAAGATACCATGGACAAAAAGGCAGACTCCCTATTAAGGAAGGCATGGGATTCTTCTTTAGCAAATTTGAAGCCTGCCATGGCCTCAACCGTGGTAGCCAGAAATCTGGAACACTGGCTGGAGCAGCTGAAAGTCCACATTGAGGCAGGGACGCCTCGTAAGGATCTGCTTGATACGCTTCCGGTGTTATCAAAAGCGGTAGGGTATATAGCAGATGCCTCAGCGGAGTCAATCAGGATGTCAGCCAGATCCACAGCTCTGATAAACTCAGCTCGCAGGGCGTTATGGGTCAAGACATGGACAGGAGATACTGCTTCAAAGACAAAATTATGCGGTTTACCCTTTGAAGGTGATCTAGTGTTTGGTCCTGGGCTGGAAGCTATTCTTGACAGAACAGCTGACAAAAAGAAGGCTTTCCCTATAAAGAAGAAGGTACTTCCGCAAGGCAACAAAAATTTTCGTGCTTTTCGGAAAACCCCAGATACCAAGGAGGCAGGCTATAAAAGGCCTTGGAAGTCTCAAAGAGGGAGGGGTAAGTCAGGAGTACTTTTTCGCCCCCCAACCACAACCCCAAAAGCCCAGTGACGGTCACCCAACTGTGGGAGCAAGGTTACAGACCTTCTTTTTACAATGGAGGACTATAACAAGCAGCCAGTTTATCCTCAAGACCATCTTGGAGGGTTACAGGCTGGAATTTTCTCAACCTCCTCCTGTGCGTTTTTACATAACCCAGGCTCCCCGAGACTCAGAAAAGTCACTAGCAATGACAGCTATCCTGAAGGACTTGATGCTACAAAGGGTGATCGTGAAAGTGCCCCCCGGGGAATTAGAACAGGGGTGCTATTCACACATATTCCTTGTGAAGAAACCGTCGGGAAAATTCAGGCTCATCCTGAACCTGAAGATTCTAAACAAGACTATCAGGTACAAGAAGTTCAGGATGGACACAATATTCTCAGTGAAGAATCTCCTGACCCCGGGATGTTTTATGGCTTCCATAGACCTGAGAGATGCATACTTACATGTACCAGTAGCATCAACATCTCAGAAGCACTTAAGGTTTGCGATAAAACTAGGGGAGTCTACCCTTCATCTCCAGTTCAGAGCTCTCCCTTTCGGGCTGTCATCCTCTCCGAGGATTTTTACAAAAATCCTGGCGGAGGCTTTGGCCCCACTCAGAGTAGAGGGGGTATCAGTCCTGCCCTATCTAGACGATCTACTAATTTTTGCCAAAACAAGGGACCTGTTAGTGAGAGATCTGGAAAAGACAATGAGACACCTGGTGGGTCTAGGATGGATAATCAACGAGGAGAAATCAAACTTGATTCCATCTCAGACCATACTATTCTTGGGCTACACGATAGATTCCATCCAGGAGAAAATTTTTCTCCCCGAAGGGAAGAGGGAGAAGCTTCAGGGAGCAGTGAAGAAGACACAGACAAATATGCCAATCTCCATAAGAGCAGCTATGTCGGTCTTAGGGCTACTCACTGCGACTATTCCAGCGGTGCAGTGGGCACGTCTGCATGCAAGGGAGCTCCAGCAGACAATTTTAACGAGTTGGTCCTATGGAGAGTCCCTGGAAAAATTAATAAGCATACCTGCGCGGGTTCAGAGGAAGCTTTGGTGGTGGAGAAATCACTCAAACCTGAACAGGGGTCTGCTCTGGAGTTTTCCTTTGCAGAAAAGATTAACAACAGACGCAAGTTCCTGGGGTTGGGGCGCCCACCTGGACGAGCAGATGGCTCAGGGGAGTTGGACAGACTGGGAAGCCAGAAAGTCCTCCAATTGGAGAGAGCTGAGGGCTATTCTCTTGGGTCTATGGGCCTTCGAAAGAACAGTCCGGGGCCATCATGTTCAGGTCCTATCGGACAATGCCACAGCGGTGGCTTATATATCAAGGCAGGGAGGAACAAGGAGCAGGGCTCTGCTATCCTTGGCACTCCAGATTCTAGCCTGGGCAGAAAACAGGCTAAACTCCATAACAGCGATTCATCTGAAGGGAGATTTAAACCTTCTAGCAGACTTTCTGAGCAGAGAAAGAATACTGGAAGCGGAATGGAGTCTGAATGTAGAGACTTTCCAACAGCTAACAGAAAGATGGGGAGTGCCCCAAATAGATCTTTTCGCATCCCAAAAGAATGCAAAAGTAGAGGCCTTTTTCTCACTGAACAGGCAGGATCAGGCAGAGGGATTGGATGCATTAGCGCAGCCATGGAAATTCCAGTTGTGCTACGCCTTTCCCCCCTTTCAGATGATCCCCTTGGTCTTAAGAAAGCTACAGAAAGAAAACACGACTATGATTCTGGTGGCTCCTTTCTGGCCCAAACGGGCTTGGTTCGCAACAATACAGGGGATGGCGGTGGAACCTTATTGGGAGCTTCCGCTTCGGAAGGACCTCCTAACGCAGGGCCCCCTTCATCACCCAAATACCCAGCATCTCAGGTTGACAGGTTGGTTACTGAGGAGCAGATGTTAAAAAATAAGGGCCTTTCAGATAAGCTGGTCTCTACCCTGCTGAATAGTCGTAAGGAGGTTACCAGGGCCATCTACTTCAAAACGTGGAAGCGATTTAATAGCTGGTGTGCGACTAGGATACTTTCGCCACAGGAAATTGCTCCAGTGCTAGAGTTCCTCCATGAGGGAATGGAGATGGGGTTGGCAGCTAGCACCCTAAAAGTGCAGGTAGCTGCATTATCGGTTTTCCTTGAGAGACAATTATCAAGGGAGCCGCTTATTATTAGGTTTTTCAAGGCATTGGCCAGAGCTAGGCCAGTACCTTTTAAGTTTTTTCCTAGATGGGACCTGTCTGTGGTTCTGCGGGGTCTAATCAAAGGGCCTTTTGAACCTCCAGAGGAGGCATCAATCAGGCTATGGTCGTTAAAGATAGTCCTGTTAGTAGCAGTAACTTCAGCTAGGAGAGTAAGCGAGTTACAAGCTCTTTCCATAAGAGAACCCTTTTGTTACATTTTTCCAGACCGGGTAGTGCTAAAAACTGACCCGGGTTTCTTGCCAAAAGTGGCATCAGCATTTCATAGGGAACAAGAGATAATTCTCCCTACCTTTTGTCCTAACCCGTCCAGTGCTAAGGAGAGGTCTTTCCATTCCCTGGACGTGAGAAGGTGTTTATTACACTATATAGAGATAACGAAAGATTTTAGAAGATCAGATTCGCTCTTTGTTCTCTTCTCTGGTCCTCGGAAGGGGTATAGAGCATCCAAAAGCACCATAGGTAGATGGCTCAGAATGGCCATCAGCGAAGCTTATAAAGCTTCAGGAGCAGAGCCCCCTAAGGGGGTAGTAGCCCATTCAACAAGGGCAGTAGCAACGTCCTGGGCAGAGAGGGCAGGGGCTTCCCCGGGTCGGATCTGTAAAGCGGCCACGTGGACAAGTTTCTCCACCTTCACCCGCCACTACAGATTGGACTTGCTATCAGCAGCGGAACAGTCGTTTGGCAGGAAGGTCCTGCAGGCGGTGGTCCCACCCTAGAGTAAGTACTCTTTTATCATCTCCAGGTGCTGTCCTGAAAGACGAGGGGAGAAAACCCTAGTTAGACTTACCGGTAACGGTATTTCTACGAGTCTTTCAGGACAGCGCCGATGACCCACCCTAAGTTTTGAGGTTGTAAGATGTGTTATTGCTGTGTTCTGCTTATCTAATTTCAGCATGGCTGGAGGTACTCTATGAACAACTGAGGCCATGGTGGAAGTGTCCGGTCTTTAAAGAAACTGACTGCAGTGTTTCCTGGGAAAGTGGGTGGAGCTGCGCTCTCTCTCCAGGTGCTGTCCTGAAAGACTCGTAGAAATACCGTTACCGGTAAGTCTAACTAGGGTTTTTTTTTTTCAAAAAAGTGTCAAAAAAAAAAAAAAAAATATATAACAATAAAAAAAAAAAAAAAAAATTTTTTTTAAGCGCCGCTGTCCCTGTGTGCTCGCACGCAGAAGCAAACGCATATGTAAGTCCCGCCCACATATGAAAACGGTGTTCAAACCATACATGTGAGGTATCGCCGCGAACGTTGGAGCGAGAGCAATAATTTTGGCCCTAGACCTCCTCTGTAACTCAAAACATGTAAACAGTAAAAAAATTTCAAGCGTCGCCTATGGGGATTTTTAAGTACTGAACATTGGCGCCATTCCACGAGCGTGTGCAATTTTGAAGCGTGACATGTTAGGTATCTATTTA
Organism: Lithobates clamitans; assembly: GCA_037952925.1. Classification (NCBI taxonomy): domain Eukaryota; kingdom Metazoa; phylum Chordata; class Amphibia; order Anura; family Ranidae; genus Lithobates; species Lithobates clamitans. The sequence continues at coordinate 1,042,020 of JBBGZY010001334.1, read as the reverse complement.
CTCGGTGTAACTTAATCTTTCACAAAATGCAAAAACATTGGGCTAACTTTACTGTTTTTTGGTTTTTTTTTAAACACAAAACAGTTTTTTCCCCCAAAAAAACGCGTTCGAAAAATTCCTGCGCAAATAGCGAGATAAAAAGTTGCAACAACCGCCATTGTATTCTCTAGGGTCTTTGCTAAAAAAACATATATAATGTTTGGGTATTCTATGTAATTTTCTAGCAAAAAAATGATGATTTTTACATGTAGGAGCAAAGTGTCAGAATTGGCCCGGTATTGAAGCGGTTAAAAAAGCTCATACAAAATGTATGTATATTAATGATTAAAAACCAATTATAAAGCAGTGCTTGTAAGATTAACTGTATATGTTCATACACTGTTAGATGTTAATATGCTTTACAAATTTCAATGCTGAAAAAGGTCTTCATGTGTCAACGCGTTTTGCCAGAATTGGTTTCATCGGGGCTCATGAAAACAATACAGCATTAATCTCAGCGCCAACATACAGAACAGCCCCCTGGGTGGGCACTGGAGCATCAAGGGGAACTTAGTCAGGTACAGGACCACCCAAGGTGAGTCATTAGGGCTCATGCATATAGGCACCCCAAGTACATCCAGATAGACAAAAGTCCAAAGAGGATTTAGTTGGATCTATATCTCAAAAGAGCCAGCTAGTAGTTCAAAGGATCAAATCCATTTACAAGATTTTAAAGACCAAAATCAGGCCGGATACCACTGAAGGGTCAAAGGACCAACAGATTTAAAAGCGAGGGAGTACCGGCCCACCTGGATGCCTACAATACTGGATGCATTGCGGATATATTACATGGAATCCCCTTGGTTTATCTGTGTATGCATATGAATAGCTATGGCCAACCTGGGATCTAGAAGGGGCCTCACTTTTTAGTTTGATCCTTTTTGACTCTTCAGCATTATCTAGCCTGATTTTGGTCTTTTAACATCTTGTGAATGGATTTAATCCTTCAAACTACTAGCTGGGTCTTTTGAGTTATAGATCCCACTATCTGCCATTGGACTTTTCTGGTACAATTTTTTATAAAAATACATGTAGGCAGGGGTAATATCTTGTGCAACTAAACATTTTTAGCAGAACAAAATGTCAACTAACTGATCTCACGGATGGAACCATAGGTCCACAGAATTTGCCTAAGCCCAAAGGCCTAGGGGCATACCATGAGGAGACGAGGGGCAAGCTGGTCACCAAAGACAAGAAGAGAAAAAAAAAAAGGGGGGGGGGGGGAATAAAAAAGGGGAGGGGGGAGGAGAAGGAACTAGACCACTGAGCGGGGAAGGATGGTAATAGTTGTCAAAGAGAGAAAAGGATAGGGAAAGGGGATCTGCAGGCTTGGATGGTATCATCCATTATAGGATACCCAGACTGGTGGTTGGATGCAGGGTGGGGAGGGCATACGACCACCAGGGAGCCCACACTTTCAGAAATTTTAGCGTGGGAATCGGCTACTGGACATTTTTCATCAATCCTCATGATGGTCAGGTTGCTCTTCACCACTGCAACCGATACAGAAGGTGTATTCCAGGCTTTAGTGATAATGCATTTAAAAGCTATGAATAGGTAAGTGGCAAGCTTCTGCTGATATGCGAATAGGCCCTGAATTGGACAGTGCAGTAGGGCAAGTTTAGCGTCTTTACAGATAGGTATATGAAATGAGGCGTAAAGAAGCCCGAAGACTCTGGACTAAAATCTTGTTAGACGTGGGCAGGATCACCAGATGAGGATTACATCACCACATTGGCCGCAGCCCCTGATGCGCCTGTCGCTGTATGATGGGTTTAAACCTGCAATATGGGCTGGGTCCCAATACCACCTCAAAAGGCCCTTTTTAGGCTGCCTCCAGCGTAGTCAGGTTGAAAGAACATTTAGCTATGGCAGACCAGACCTTGTTGCATTCTTTGGGGTCGCTAGAGGTCACCAGTTCTCGATCCCAAGGAGGGGGGAGGGGGAGGTCAATAGCATTCAGGAGTGAATAGATCAGAGACTTAGCATTGAGAAATTGTTTTTGATGTGTGTGTGTCTCAGAAGTCATAGCAGTTCAGTCACTATTTTTGCACTCAATTGCTTATTTGGTGTCACTTTTGTAGGATAGCGCAGTAATTTTACACTTTATATAGATCAGAGAGTGTGCCCATGGCACCAGGAGAGTGTTGACAGGTATGTTTGAAAGCCGTAGATTGAAAGGGATAGGGGGAATTGCCTCTCAAGGAGGACACCCAATGACTGAGTCGTACATGGGGAAAAAATTCAGCAGGCGGGGTCCCATGAGTGTCCTGAATGGAATCGCGAGGGAAAGATGGGAGACGTGAGAAAGTGACGGACCTGCGTGAAGCCGTCAGACGACGACCAGGAAAATGCTCCCGTTTTGTTCCAGGCCTGGAGGGTAAAGAAGATTGTTGAGAAGAGGTAGGAAGTGGGGACATGAGGTTACCCGAATACCGGACTGAGTCCCAGATTCTTAAACTATGGAGCATAAGAGGAGGGGCGCAGCCTGTGGGGGAGCAACAGAAGGCCCTTGGACTTTTGTCTCTACCTGGATCTACATGGTATGCCTATATGTATGAGCCCTAATGAATCACCTTGGGTGATTCTTTATCTGATTGGGTTCCCCTTTATGTTCTGGTGCCCATCCAGTGGGCTTTTCTGTATATTGGTGCTTTTAATGATGAGATCATTGCTATATTGTTTTTATGATCCTGATGAAGCTAATACTGGTGAAACATGTTGATACAGGAAGTCTTCTCTTTTTTTTTTTTTTTTTAAGCACTGAACTTTGTAAAGCCTATTAACATCTATTGGTGTATGGACATATACAGTGAATCTTACTGCACTGCTTTTATAATTGTTTTTTAATCAGTAAGATACGTACATTTTGTATGAACTTTTTTTAACTTTTGTTATACAACAACATTTTATATGTTTTTCTAAATAAACTTTTCACTCCGTGTTTTGGTCTATATATAGTCCGAATCCTTTTTTTTTTTTCCTTTCTAAATCTATACAATACGGATGATGGCCATGAGTGTTGCAAATGTTCACACATACAGAAAGATGTTCAGACGTACAGTAAGTCATTCTAGCAGCACTTCAGCTGACTTATTGACATTCAGAGTCTGCAACCTACCCTAACCTGGCAAGAGAAGTTAAAGGGGTTGTAAAGGTAAAAATTTTTTCACCTTAATGCATTCTATGCATTAAGGTGAAAAAACTTCTGACAGAACCGCCGCCCCCAGCCCCCCCGTTTTACTTACCTGTTGCCTCGAAAGTCAGCTTCGCGTTCCCGACATCTGTTCCTCCGCTCACCCTGGCCGCTGATTGGCTGCAGTGGATGGATTGAAAGCAGCGCAGCCATTGGCTCGCGCTGCTGTCAATCACATCCGATGACGCGGCGCGCCGGGGGGCGGGGCCGAGTGATACAGCGAGCGGCTATAGCCGCCGGCTGTATCACGGGAGCGCGCCCGCAAGCACTCACCACCGTGCGAGAGAGCTCGCATGAAGGTGGTAAATGCTTGCGGGGAGGAGCTGAGACAGCCGCCGAGGGACCCCAGAAGACCAGGTTCGGGGCCACTCTGTGCAGAACGAGCTGCACAGTGAAGGTAAGTATGACATGTTTGTTATTTTTAAAAAAAAAAAAAAAACACCTTTACAACCCCTTTAAGCCTGTCATTAAAATCTGCCCTCACTGTGGCGATGTCATTGGTACACTTCACCCTCCCTTCACCCTCACTTCGTTGCTGTCTGACTGGGAATACAGCATTGCTACAGTGGGGGTTTTTACCAGTGCTGCTGCCCAGCTAGTCTTCCACAAAAGGAGAAGGGCTTGTAAAAAAAGAAGCAGCATTTTTCAGCCAGGGTGCCTTCTGGATGCTTTAAGGGTGCCTTGGCAAAATGCCTAAAAATTTGCCATAAAATAGTATACAAGCCAGCGGGTGGATGAAGCCTGCCTTTTCGTTACACAAAGCCACAGGTTTTTATTGTGCACCATTGCAACCTTCAAGCCACCAGCATCCTAACAACTAATGACGCCATCAGTTAATAAGGTGGACATTGGGCACCTGCACAGCATCCTTGTTTGCCCCTCTCTGTCTGAGGCCATGTTAGCTGAGCGAGGCAAAGAAATATTGGAATACTAGTGTACAAAGGTGTTTGCTTTAGAACCGAGGTCTCCTAACTGAGACCTGTGGACCAGGTGTGGCCTCTTACTTGCCTTTATCTGGCCCTTGGGGCACTATTCCTTCCACTGATACGAGGCACTAGTCTTTTCACTGATAGATGGGACATGATTCCTTCATCTGACTCCAAGGATGTACATTTTTTTTTCCCCACTGACCACCAAGCCTATGGCATTTACTCCCACCAATGCCAGAGCATTTTCTACTCCTGTTGGCCATAGTCCGGCCCCGCTGATATTTGAAGGGCAGTAAATTGGCCATTTGTTTCAAAAGTTTGGAGACCCCTGCTTTAGAAGAATAAATAATCTCTAACGTTGGGTGTCCTATATGTGTGGATGTTGCTGCGTTATGTAAAACTATTAGTTTAGTCCTTTACATTTTAGATCACTCTAGACATCACTAACTACAGTGGAAAATCTACAACCTGCATTTGTCTTGGATCCATCAGTGTTTCAGCTCAGCGCTTCAATTCACTATTTTGATCACATATGACTTGCACTAGCTGCTGAAGGTTTTTTTTTTTTTTTTTCTCGCCTATACCCATAGCTACCATCTATCCCTGGCTGTCTACACCAATGTGATGGATATATAGATAGATTTTTATATATCTCTCTCTATTGTGGACATATTGTGGACCACTATGGAAACTTCAGAATAGGGGATTAAATTGTGGAATTCATTTATCGAATTTCAGTCAGAAGACTTTGTCCATTACATCCAGATTCTTCCCTTCATCCTCTTGGTTCAGGGTAAAATAGGATTAAAATAGATAAGCAGATTATCTGTAGACTGGGTGATTTTTATTTATTTTTTTTTTTATATGCCTTTTCTCTCAGTTCACAATGGGCTGCTAAGCGTTTTGATCAAATGCTGGATTTTAAGCAGCCAGGATAGTAATACAAATGTTTGAGGGATGTTTAACACCCAAGGTCTTGTTTACATGTGTGGCCAAAGCATGTGTATCACAAATGTAGTGTATTGCAGCTTACCAATCCATTAGGTGTGGTGGTGACTGCATCCGTGTCCCCTTTTTTTTTTTTTTTTAATTAATTTATTTTATCCCTCTGTTTTCACCTGGTGATCTGGCCAGTAACACCAACATGCCTTCTGTATGAGAATACCCCACTCTGGATCAATGAAAACATGGGCACCTTTTGGACAGCAGATAGTCTGTGGGGCAGGGAGTGTTAGATGTGCTAGCAGAATTAAATACACTAACAAATTGAATACAAACTCCACCTAATGCTTTATAAGCAGTTACAGCCAACATATTTTTTTTCCCATTTGGGATAAAGGTTTTATAAACATATGAAAGCTAATCCTTGTAAGCACTCCTTCCTAGTGTTTAAATGGGTTGTCTCTTCTCTGTAGCTGATACATTCTGCTTGTTCTTTTGAAAAACACTTATTGGCTGGAGCATCAGATAAAAATAAAGGAAATAAAAGCCTAAAAGTGGAAAATGCATGCAGCCTTCATCTAAAAATAGTAAGCTGCGACATAATGTTTGCTTTCGGGTTCAATACTACTTTAATAAAATCAATGCTGAAAGAATTGTGGAAGCTGCCATTGTAGATTTCCTTCTAAAACTGCTAGTTGCCTGTTTGTATTTGGCTTCAATACTTATTGACCTGGTGTAAGCATGGAGAAAGTAAAGTTGAACCACTTGATCTGCATACTTAATCCAAGTGATTCATGGAATAGAACTATTGGATAACCATGAAGGGCAGAGTAGCATTTTTAAAAGGAAATGTTGGGATTGGGAGCCTCCATATTTCTCTCCGTACAATAAGCCTTGAAAGTGATATTGTCTCTGTGTTACAGCACCATGGCATTGCAGCAGGCACAGATGCTCCTTACTATGAACAGCCTGGATGCTGTTAATGTGAGCGTCCAGCAGAACAATACTGAGCCGTTTGCTGTAGTTTTGAGTCATCTTGCAGAACTCCATGCTGAGCAGGTGAGTTTCAGACTTGAACCTATATTATAAAGTAAGATCATCTTTGTATACAGTGACAGGGAAATCCCAAACTCTTGGGGTTTCTTTAACATTTGGACTACTGAAGCCAATTGAAAAGTAGATGTATTTATTATACAAGCATGCAGGGAGAGCAACACAAGACAGTGTTTTAGATTCAAAAGCATGTTCTGACTAGCTGAAGGCTTCTAATACAATTTCAAATGTCCTAAAATGGGTGGGACCTGGCTATCTAACTGCTTTGAAGTTTCATCCTTATTTCTGATGGAATTGTTTTAAATAATGAATGATAATTCATAGGGGCTTGTTAAGCTCGGTGTGTAGCTCACACTGCAGGTTGAACGAAAAAAGAACTCCCAGAACTATCTTGTCTGTGATGTAAAAAAATGAGACAAACATAAATCATTTTAGAACTTTTTCCACCTTTTTTATTGTGACCTGTAAAACTCAATTGAAAAACAAACTGAAATCTTTTAGGGGGGAGAGTAAAAATACAAAACTAAAATAATGTGGTTGCGTAAGTGTGCACACCCTCTTATAACTGGGAATGTAGCTGTGTTCAGAATTAAGCAATCGCATTCAAACTCATGTTAAATAGGAGTCAGTAGATGCCTGCCATCATTTAAAGTGCCTCTGATGAACCTCAAATTTCAGCTGTTCTAGTAGGTCTTTCCTGACATCTTGTTAATCGAATCCTACAGCAAAAGCCATGGTCTGCAGAGAGCTTCCAAAGCATCAGAGGGATCTCTTTTTTAAAAGGGATCAGTCAGCCCAGATCAGTATGTTATAACATGTATGCAATATGGAAAAATTAATAAAAACCTTTTTGTTGGGAAAAAAAAAAGGGATCAGTCAGGAGAAGTGTACAAAATAATTTCCCAGGCATTAGATATACCATGAAACACAGTGAAGACAGTTATCATCAAGTGGAGAAAATATGGCACAACAGTGACATTACCAAGAACTGTGAGTCCCCCCAAAATTGATGAAAAGACCAGAAGAAAACTGGTCAGGGAAGCTACCAAGAGACCTACAGTAACATTAAAGGAGCTGCAGGAATATCTGGCAAGTACTGGCTGTGTGGTACATGTGACAACAATCTACCGTATTCTTCATATATCTAGGCTATGGGGTAGAGTGGCAAGACTGAAGCCCTTTCTTATGAAGAAAAACATCCAAGCATGGCTAAATTTTGCAAAAACACATCTGAAGTCTCCCAAAAGCATGTGGGAAAATGTGTTCTGGTCTGATGAAACCAAGGTTGAACTTTTTGGCCATAAAGATATGTTTGGTGCAAAAACAACACTGCACATCACCAAAAGAACCCCATACCCACAGCGAAGCGTGGTGGTGGCAGCATCATGCTTTGAGCTGTTTTTCTTCAGCTGGAACAGGGGCCTTAATCAAGGTAGAGGGAATTATGAACCGTTCCAAATACCAGTCAATATTTGCACAAAATCTTCAGGCTTCTGCTAGAAAGCTGAACATGAAGAGGAACTTCATCTTTCAGCATGACAACGACCCAAAGCATACATCCAAATCAACAAAAGAATGGATTCACCAGAAGATGAATGTTTTTGAATGGCCCAGACCCGAATCCGATTGAAAATCTGTGGGGTGATTTGAAGAGGGCTGTGCACAAGAGATGTCCTCGCTATCTGGCATATTTGGAGTGTTTTTGCAAAGAGTGGGAAAATATTGCAAGACAAGATGTGCCATGCTGATAGACTCATACACAAAAAGACTGAGTACTGTAATAAAATCAAAATGTGCTTCAACACAACATAATATTTTAGTTTTTTAGTTTTACTTTTCTTCACCTAAAAGATTTCAGTTTGTTGTTCAACTGAGTTGTACAGTTTATAGGTCTCATTAAAGGTGGAAAAAGTTCTGAAATTCTTTCTTTCTCTTTTTTTTTTTTTTCTTCTTTTTCATCACAGAAACCTGACATTTTAACAGGGTTGCGTAGACTTTTTATATCCACTGTATATAATGGCTAGCAGTCTCTTGGCATCAACTCCTTCTTCAGTTGCAAGATGATTTTGAGTTTCCTTGCATGAACTGCCATTACAATTCAAATCCAATCAGGGCTTTGCTAGTGTACCTCAGCTTATTGTCATGTTGCTTTTTATACTCCTTTTCTATTCAACTTACTCTCAGACAGATGGCCTAATATTGTCCTCAAGCACACTTGATATGATGCAGAATGTATAGTTGATTCAGTGACTGTGTGCCGCCCAGGCCTTATAATGGCAAAGCAATCCGAAACCATACCGCTTCTACCACCGTTCATCACGTTCTGTCATGAGGACCTGCCCCTGAAATAATGTCTTCAGTTTGTGGCAAACATGTCCATAGTTATTGTGACCAAACAATTTTACCTTTGGTTAATGAATCTTCAACACATTGTTCCAGAAGGCCTAGTCTTTGCCTGTATGTTCAGCTAAACTTGATCTAATGTTAGGTTTTTTTTTGTTTTTGTTTTTTTTTTTTGGATAGCAAAGGCTTTTTCTTAATACACCTCTTATGCAGGTTGAATTGATGCAACCTCTTTTTGGTTGTATTTGCATGCTCTTTGACATAACCTATAGTTTACCTGAACACCCTGTAATAAAATGTTGGGGTTCTTTTAGCATCAGTCTGTCAGCTCTTGAGTTAAATTTGCTTTGGCTGACTGAAATTAGCAGTGTGAAATCTACACCACTTGTAGTTTTTTTTTCTTTTCTTTTCTTTTTTTCTTTTTTTCTTTTTCTTGTTCTCTTCTGTTCTGTTCTGTTCTTTTTCTTTTCTGTTCTTTTTCTTTTCTGTTCTTTTTTTTTTCTTTTAGTGCTATTTCAGACGGGCAGCTTAGCCAACAGTTAAAGCCCATGCCACTAAAGTAGTGAGTGCTTTTTGGGCTTTGTCATTGGGCGTGTGAGTCTCTGATCTGTAAGGTTGCAACGTGGTTTTCTGTTTGTATGTTCTTCAAATTTTGCTAGGTTAATGTATTGGTCTCTGCAGATTCTAATTTTGGCCAAAAAGCTCTTCAAACAGTGATTTTTTTTTTTTTTTTTTTTTTTTGGACGCTTGCTACAACTGAAGTATGCAATGGGAGGACTTATAGCCTAGTGACCATTTTCTGATAGGCGGAAGAATTGGTTGGCTGCTTATTACCATAAAGCTGTGTCCCTCAATAGACTCAAAGAAAAGGTTTTCACATTGGGTACAAAAATCCTATATTTTGCACTTGGCGAAAAAACATAACAAAGCACTTTGATATATTTCACAGACAAGTTCAATGCTAGGGTATATTAAGTATAGTTGCTTACATTTTACAGGGCTGTTTTTCTGCTGCTTCTGAGATCTTGAAACATTTAAAGGAAAGATTTCCCCCTGGCTGCCAGCATGCAAAGGTAAGCACAGTGTTTGTTTTAAACCTTTACTATAGCTATAATTCTATAAGCTCACCTCATGGAACACCCCAGGCCCCTGTTGTCACAGCGATCCGGAGATTCTTTCCCTGCACCACTGTCACATTTTTAAAAAAAACCTCGGTCATGCAGGGCTTCTACCTAGCCCCATAATTTATTCAGTGTTCTGTAAATGGAAGAACTACAAGTACCAGCAGCCCTTGTGGCTGTCGGCTTGTAGTTCTCAATGAGCTACCAGGCCCTGATGAGCACTCTTGGCAGTTCATTGATGTCCTTGTGTAACTTCCAGCTCATACAAGGTACGAGCAGAAAGCTTACACTGACAGTCTGCAGGAGCCTTGCATTGCACCTACAATCTGGTGATCGTGGGTGCAATGCTTTGCAGGCTCCAAGTAAAAAAAAATATATATAAATGCACATTTTTTTTTTTCCTGCAAATAGTTGTGCATTTATTATTTTATTTAAATTTTTTTTTTTTTTTTACAAAGGTAAACTTATCCTTTTTTTTTTTTAAACCTTTCTTTCCTCCTTCTTTTTTTTTTTTTCTCCAATAATTTCTTTAACCCTTTTGCAACCACCCAACACATGTGCAACGGCAAAAGGTGGACTTTAACACACACGCTGCACATATACCTTAATGGGCAACCAATGTTCATGTGCTCAGCACCTAAAGAGCTCTTGGCCTGGAGTTTCAGTAGCTGATGGGAATTGTATTTCTCCCCCAGCCCCCCACTCCCTAAATAGTTACCTGAGTCTAATTTCTGTCCAGCGCTGCTGTCTGCAGTGTTGGTCTCTGGTCCACTTCTCTGGTCCACTTCTCTCAGGACACGCAGCAACGGAAACCATTGGCTCCTGCTGTTGTCAATCAAATCCTGTGAGGAAGGGGTGGGGCCGAGCCACATTCTGTGTGTCTATGGATGCACATAGCCTGGCTTGGGAGCGGGCCTCTGGTGTGCCCCCATATCAAGCAGCTTGTTATGGGGGCATTAACAGAAGAGGAGGAGCTGAGGGCACCAAAGGGAGACCCCAGAAGAGGAGATTTAGAGCTGCTCTGTGTAGTCCGATTGCACAGAGCAGGTAAGTATAACATTTGTTATTTTAGAAAAAATAATAATTTTACAACCACTTTAAGCCCATTGTACTTATTTGATTGCCAACTCTATTGTGTTTAACTTGTTCTCTTCCAGCTTTGGATGTTGTTTGATCAGAAAATCCAGTTTAATCGAGCTATGAATGATGGGAAGTATCACCTGACCGAATCGCTTGTGACAGGAATTACTGCTCTTGACAGTGTGGAAGGATTATACAGGTTTGAGGGGAAGCTTGTCTATGCTATTCTAGTTGTGGCTATTTTTAGTGTAAGGAAGACAAAAATTTCCCTACCTATTCTACAAAATTAGCTATGCAAATTGTCAGATAAAATGAATAGCGTTGGTCCCTTCCATTACTATTCCTCCTTTTAAAGTGTTCTCTTCTAATGAGGCTCCCCATAGACCATAATGTAAATGTGATCTAGTGCATATGACTGTTGGGTATCCTAGATTATATGTTGGATGTTTTACCTTTTCTTGTTAACATATCCTGCTTCTGAGTTGTCTAATAGTTGTGAGCCCCTGGTAAATAATCTTGCCTGTATGTAAGAAAACCTTTCTGTGGACCAAATTTTTATTTTTTTATTTGCAGGAAAGCAGTTGTTCTCAAAGCTCAAAACCAAACAGCAGAAGCTCATAAAATTCTGCAGGTGCTTTTAACTTACTGCCAGAAAGTAAAGAACATAGAGATGGTTATAAGGTAAGTAGGAGCTGCTGAGTCACTGTGAATTTAATCATGGTATTCGAATGTCATTCTGTGCTGCAAATTTACTCATCTTTATCATTTTTAAAGCTCCTGGTGTAATTTTAAAAAGCTACTAAACAATATCCTTATTCTCCCCAAAAAATATATAGACATCCACTACCTAATGACCCTGTAATCTTTTTCATGAAATTTGTTTCTAGCTATGTTTTTCTGCCTCCCTGTAACATACGCTGAGAGGTCCCCAACCTCTCCTTTTCCCCCTTTTGCTTCCGTTCTTTTGGAAAGTGCAGTGCATGTTAGCTGCTGTCCTGCCCACTACAAATCCCATAGTTTCTAGTTTATCACAGGAGCAAGCAAGATGGTGGCTACCATACTACACAAAGTGGGCCATGGAGAATGACCATAGCCATCCTCTAACAGGAAGTCTGTTCACAGCAACATAAAAAGGAATTTGTAGGTTTTGTGGAGGCTGGGAGCAGTAGATTATTATTATTTTTTTTTTTTTTTGAGTTAATACATACTTGAATAGAATTTCTTTTTTTGTTTTTTTAACCAGAGTTTTAAAGGGGTTGTAAAGGTAAGTGTTTTTCACCTTAATGCATTCATGCATTAAGGTGAAAAAACACCTGTCTGTAATAGGCCCCCAGCCCCCCCCCCCCTGTTTTACTTATCTGAACCCTCGAACTTGTCTCCCTGCCTGGGGTTCTCGGCTGTTGATTGGATAGATTGATAGCGCAGCCATTTGCTCCTGCTGCTGTCAATCAAATCCAATGACGCGGGGGGTGGGGCCAAGTACTGCATTTGGTGTCAGGCGAATGCTGGGCTCGGGAGCGCGCCCGCAAAGTAACCCCCCCTCCCGGTAGAACGCTTCTTCCAGGGGGTTATCTGAAGTGGGGGGGAGCCGAGAGAGCCACCGAGGGACTCCAGAAGACCAGGATCGGGGCCACTCTGTGCAAAACGAGCTGCATAGTGGAGGCAAGTATGACATGTTTGTTTAGTAAAAAAAAAAATTTAAAAAATAACTTTAGTGTCGCTTTAACCGGTTCAGTACAGGGCATTTTCACCCCCTTCCTTCCCAGGCCAATTTTTAGTCTTCAGCGTTGTCGCAATTTAAACGACAATTGCGCGGTCGTGCAACGTTGTACCCAAAAAAAACTGACGTCCTTTTTTTCCCCACAAATAGAGCTTTCTTTCGGTGGTATTTGATCACCTCTGCGGTTTTTATTTTTTGCGCTATAAACATAAGAGCGACAATTTTGAAAAAAACGCAATATTTTTTTACTTTTTGCTATAATAAATATCCCAATTTTTTTTAAAAAAAACTAATTTTTTCCTCAGTTTCGACCGATATGTATTCTTCTACATATTTTTGGTAAAAAAAATCGCAATAAGCGTATATTGATTGGTTTGCGCAAAAGTTTTAGTGTCTACAAAATACGGGATAGATTTATGGCATTTAAAAAAAAATATATATATATATATTTTTTTTTTACTAGTAATAGCGGCGAACGCGTTTTTTTTTTCGTGACTGCGACATCGGACACTCTTGACACATTTTTGGGACCATTCACATTTATACAGCGATCAATGCTATAAAATTGCATTGATTACTGTGTAAATGTGACAGGCAGTGAAGGGGTTAACCACTAGGGGGACACAAGGGTTTAAATATGTTTACTAGGGAATGATTCTAACTGTAGGGGGCGGGGACATACAAGGGGAGGAGACCGATCAGTGTTCCGCTGTACTGAGAACACAGATCGGTCTCCTCTCAACTGACAGGACGTGGATCTGTGTGTTTACACACACAGATCCACGGCCCGGTTAACGGGCAATCGCGGGTGCCCGGCGGACATCGCGGCCGCCGGCCACACGCACCGGGTCCCAAGCAACGCGGCAGGCGCGCTCGCCCCCTAGGCGGCCGGGAAGCCCAGGTCGTCATATGACGTCCACCCAAGATGGGAGATCCCATCTGTGGACGTCATTTGACAATGGCCGGGTACTGAAGTGGTTAAGGAGGTTATCACCTTTTTTTTTCCTCATATAAGATTTTAATTATTTTTAAGTTGTTCTAGATCAGAAGTAGGCAACCTTTTGAGAACTGGCGATCTACCTAAGCAACATGGAAGAGAACAAAATTCACCGTGGTGCAGCTTTTAAATTTTTTTTTTTTTTTTATTAACTAGCAAGGCTCCAATAAAAAGAAAATGTATAAGAAAATATAAACAAATGTCACTGTGTAAATAAAAAAAAAAAAAAAAAAAAAATATATATATATCTATTTTCAGCCTGCCCCGGTCTGGTCATGAGATCTTCCTTGTGTCAGCCAGCTGCTGCTGCAGAGGAGACTGCACTTGACAATGGCTGGTAAAACCTGGAGCAGTGATTTCACACATAGGTTCCAATGTCCCAGCTGTTATTGGTGCTCCCTCCTCTCTCCTACATACACCACTGGCTCACACAGGTGAGAAAATGTGACCAGATTGGTCTCCCCCCTGTCAGAACGCAATAGCTAAGCAGGGAGATCACTGTACTAGCATCGCATAGTTAGTACAGCGAGCTCCTCCGGGGTTTTTTTTTTTTTTTTCGTCCAGCCTTCTGGGTTGAACAAAATAGCTCCTAGTGTGTACGAGGCTTTACAATGTCTACACTTTTTTTTTTTTTTTTTCTTTTCACCAGCCCTTTTTGTAAATACAACTGCTCCCCAGCATAGTAAGCATTATAGGCATATAATGGTGCAGACTGTAGTTTCCAGCCACATAGGTTAAAGTGGTTGTAAAGGCTATACTTTTTTTATTTTAAGGGGGGAAAAAAAAGAACACGTTCTACTTACCTGCTCTGTAAAATGGTATTATACAGAACAGCCCTGAATCTCCTCTTATGAAGCTCCCCACTGGCGCTCTAGGCTCCTCCTATTTGCCAGGTGCTACCATAGGAAGCCGCTTCCTATAGTGGCACACCTGTGTGCTAGTTTCCAAGCCAGGCTTTGTGCATCCATAGGATTTACTCACTGGGTACAGCGCTGTATTGAAATAGGACTCACTATAACTGTGATGAGGTGATCACGTCAAACATTCATAGGAGGCTTCGGAACTGTCTCATCCAGTCAGCACCTGTGTGCAGTAGGGGGTGGGCTATGACTGAGCTCCCGGTCACCATTGTGCTACGTCACTTTGATTTCAAAGTAGTACTACTTCAGGTGCTACTTTGAAGACATCTGTAACTTCAAAGTAGCACAGATGTCTTTGCAAGTTGTACCTGAACTTGCAAAAAGTAGTGCAGGAACTACTGTCAAAATCAGTGCAACCCCAATGTGACCGCCTTCATTGCAGAAAATGGAGTGCGACTTGATTTGAAACTATTAAATCGCATGACAAGTCGCACCGGTTAGATCGGGGGCTGACTAGGAAGTCACAGTCTGCTCCTGCATTTAAAATGGTGGCATGTGAATAAAGACAATTGTGAAGACTTTGGTTGTAGCAAGACAGAATTGCACCTTTTGGGCTGGTAAGTATATGTTTTTAGTAAAGTCAGCAGCTTTAAACAGAATATTCTTCCCATTTTTTTTTTTTTTTTGTTTTTCATTTTATCTTTTTTTTATATGTTGTCAAAACGCCAATAACCCTATTTTTGTCAGCTGAAATTTAGATGCATCACTACTCTTAGCTGTGGACAACAGCTTACACATCATAGCTCAATGCACTGCCTTATTCTGTTAGCCCATTGGTGTCCAAAATGATGAATAAATGTTCGGAGACGTACATAATGCATGTGCAAACCATCCTCAATATCACATTCTCTGCTTCCTCAAATTGTTAAGCTTATGGCCTACAGGTGAGGTGAGGTGATCCGCTATTACATACATACATACATACATACATACATACATACAATAGTTATATGTGAATCTGATGCATACTCTTGAAATATGTGGGCCATTTTGTTTTCCTTGTGAGTGTTCTGCACTTTTCTAAGACCATGACCTGTAGTATTGCACAATGGCAGAAAGGATGAAGTTGTGTTTGTTTTCCAGGGTCCTTCTGTCCCTAGCAGAGCTGTACTGGAGATCCTTCTGTCACCCAGTGGCACTGCCTTTGCTGCTACAAGCTCTTGCTCTCTCCAGGGAATACCGCCTCCAGTATCTGGCATCCGAGACGGTGCTGAATTTGGCTTTCTCACAAGTAAGGCCGACAAACTTACTGTATTTTCAAATTATCCTAAGAGCAGATCAAATGTTCAGACCCTTATATTCACACATGTTTAGTGTTTTCTAAAGATACCCAAAGCCAAGTAGTTGCATATACTTTATGCCTTGAGCTGTGTACAAATCCCACTGAGGATAAGACAATTTGAGAGCTCTGCACAACATGGAGCCTGTTGTGATCTAAAGAGCAGAAGCAGATCCGTGCTTCTTGCACCAAATTTTTCACCTGGAAAACCTTGATTTGTGAGAAAAAGACTGTGCTATCTATGGCTTTCCTCAGCAAGAACAAATTTTTCGATTTCCACTGCACTTGGCTGAAACAGGCTTGAGAAACTTTCACAGAAGACCAGTCCTTCCATTCAGCCAAACCACATTAAGCTGTCAGTTTATCTGTCAGTGTACCCCTAGTTATTTGGCATATGAGCATCAAAATGCTTATGTGGAAATAGTCTTTTTTTCAATAAAGGTGTGGTTTAGAAGCTATGGAAAGATTCCGCAGAATCCTAAATTATGTACAGTATTAAACCATTTGACCTTAAAATGTGTGCATTATATGATGTTATGTTAAAAAAAAAAAAAATCCTGTTTAAATGGTTGGTTGCTATAAACCCAGCTAATTTTCTTGTGTAATACATACGATACGTTTGATAGTTTTGTTTTTTTTCTTTTTTTTCTTTTTTAAGCTAATGCTTGGAATCCCAGAGCAAGCTCTGAACATTCTGCACATGGCAATAGAGCCTATTCTGGCTCACGGAGCAGTACTAGATAAGGGACGGGCTATGTTCCTTGTTGCAAAGTGTCAAGTGGCATCAGCAGCATCATACAGTCCTCAGAAGAAAACAGAAGGTAATCATTCTTAGACTCTTGTCATGTAAGAAAAGGTAGTAAAGGCAATATTTACGTTCTTTGCTCTAACCACAGCCTCAGCAGCACTCAGTCTCAGCCTTGCCATCTCTGCACCCAGGTCTGCTGTTAGAAATCATGGGGCCCTGTACAGCCTACCTGACAGGGCCCCCCCATCTGACAGGACATGGGGCCTGAGCCCGACCACTGCTCCCCTAGCCCGCAGGCAGCAAGCAGAGAAAAAGGAGGCAGCGTGGACTGTGTGCCTTGGAGAAATAAGGATGTGTCAAAACTGCACTAACAGTGGGAGGGCAGGTATCAGGTGTATGTATAGAATTTACAAAATGCAGGTGTCAAGAATATGTAATGTAGAGTGCAGAGATAAGGCCTATGTATCTTACACAGTGTCATTTCAGGAGTATGTACTGTACAGTTTGCAGGAGTCTGGGGTATGTACATAGTGCTGCGGTCAGGAGTGTTTAATATACAGAGTATAGAGGTCAGGTGTGGGTAATGCAGGGGTCTGGGATATTTAACCACTTAAAGACCAGCCTCGTTTTGGATTTTAGGTGTTTACAAGTTTAAAACAGGTTTTTTTGCTAGAAAATTACTTAGAACCCCCAAACATTATATATTGTTTTTTTTCTAACATCCTAGAGAATACAATAGCGGTCATTGCAATACTTTTTTTTGCACCGTATTTGCGCAGCGGTCTTCTAAGCGCACTTTTTTTGGAAAAAATTCACTTTTTTGAAAAAAAAAATAAGACAACAGTAAAGTTAGCCCAATTTTTTTTTATATTGTGAAATATAATGTTACGCCAAGTAAAATGATACCCAACATGTCACGCTTCAAAATTGCGCCCGCTCGTGGAATAGCGTCAAACTTTTACCCTTAAAAATCTCCATAGGCGACGTTTAAAAAATTCTACAGATTGCATGTTTTGCGTTACAGAGGAGGTCTAGGGCTAGAATTATTGCTCTCACTCTACCGGTCGCGGCGATACCTCACATGTGTGGTTTGACCACCGTTTTCATATGCGGGCGCTACTCACGTATGCGTTCGCTTCTGCGTGCGAGCTCGTCGGGACAGGGCGCTTTAAAAAAAATTTTTTTTTTTTTTAATTATTTATTTTATTTTATTTTATTTATTTTTTCACTGTTTTAAAAAAAAAAAAATTTGGATCACTTTTATTCCTATTACAAGGAATGTAAACATCCCTTGTAATAGAAAAAAGCATGACAGGTCCTCTTAAATATGAGATCTGGGGTCAAAAAGTCCTCAGATCTCATATTTAGACTAAAATGCAAAAAAAAAAAAAAAAAAGTCGTTTAAAAAAATGACACTTAAAAAATTTGTGCCTTTAAGAGAGTGGGCGGAGCCGTCATAATGACGCCGCTCCGGCCGTCACATGGTATGGAGACGGGTGGGCGCCATCTTGGCCTCACTTGTCTCCATACCTCAGCAGGGAAAGGACCCGATCGCCTCCGCCGCTACCGACGGCTCCGGTAAGCGGCGGAGGGTGCGGGAGAGCGGCGGGAGGGGGGGTGGCACCTCTCCCGCCGCCGATAACGGTGATCTCGCGGCGAACCCGCCGCTGAGACCACCATTATCTTGTACAGAATCGCTCACTGTAAAGATGGATATCTCGGTTGTGGCAGCAGCTGCTGCCGTTACCGAGATATCCATCTTCAAAAAAATGACGTATATATACAGTGAGCGGGGCTGAAGTGGGTAATGTACAGAATGCAGTGGTTAGGAGCGAGTAATGGCAAAGGCAGCAAATGGGGGTATACAAAAATATCCCCCCCACCATCACGTTCAGTGGCCAAATGCATCCCACTCCACTGAATGAGGACACATCTCAACCATGTACAACAAACACAGTTGCAGCGAGGTGGTGCAGATTTTTAGGGAATAAATCAGATGGCGAGGAGACGATATAATGCTTCCTTGCCGCGTGTCAAACCTCTCTGAAAGGTGACTGTGGTTAACTCTTCAGCGGGCAACACTCGTGTAGCCTAATCTACAGCAATGCCCCTCAGATGTGTCACTCCAAATGTGCTTGGTATTACACAAGAGTTCACTCTCTTCACTTCCAGCCAGCCGCGGTGTATTCGTATTGAAGAGGCCAGGTTTCAACTGTGTAGCGCGCTGCGGTCGGAATAATCTGCCTATTCCTGAAAGTGAAGAAATAGTCCGCTTACTGTCCCCCAACACCCACTGAACACAGGGGGCCCGGAGACGTTTGTCTTCTAAATGGCTGCACATCAGGGGATTACTTTATTGGTGGACAGGATTTGGGAGTCCCCGCCCGCTCTTCCTCCTGGCCCCCCCTGCTGGGTTGGCAGATCCAGGCCCGGTACCGGAGGCTGCTCAGAGCCACCTGTCCGTTTTTTCAGGCGGCTCCCAGTGGGCCACTTATTGACCTCTACAGGCAGGTGTATATCAGGGGAGATGTGTCTGCTGATATCCACCTTCCGTTCAAAAATTACCAAGAGGGGATTGGCGTTTAAAGGTGCAAACGATCAATAGAAATTAATATTACAAAAATGATACATTTTATTAAACAGACAAATTTAAAAAGAGAGAGATAATTTTATATATATAAAAAGAGCATAATAAAGCTCAGTGGTCACAATCCAAAAATTAGCATTATAATATCGTTCATCTAATCGCACTCTCACCCCTTTTTTAAATGATCACGGTTCCAAAGAATCCTCAGGGCCCGCCAAGAGGTCCAATGAGGTGTCTGTGTGCCAAAAAATGAGGGGGGAACAATAACCCTGGAATCACACCTGCAAAATCCATATGTTTGAAGTCTATCAATCTTGGTATCGCCTAAGTCAATAGTTTGCAACTTGAACCGATTCAACTGAAACCTACCTTGTTATAGTGAGAAGTTAACGAATTGATGGAAAGTATTGCTAGATTGGTGTACAGTTACAACCATCTTGCACAATCTGTGTGGTTACAAAACAACTGCACAGACACATAAGACAACATATATTTTACAGTTTGTCATCTTCCTAAAACATATAAATGCTAAATAAAGGGATGATGGACTTTATAGGCACATATAAAGTATACATTTTAATAATTCACATAAAGTACATACATATACAACAAAGTATTATATTAAAGCAATATGTGACAGCGTTCAATCCCAGAGGTGACACTATAGATAGAAATACTTCCTGTGTGGCAATATGAAGAAAATGCCCACACTGACGTAAATCATGAAGTCCTCATAGGTTAAAAAGAATTGCTCGCTCTACATGTTTCGTGACCTGTTGTCAGGAGGTTCAGTAATTCTATCTGGAGAGATATACTCAAGTTAAAATACAGTACAACTTTAACATAGTGATACAGATATGTGTATGTACAGTGGGGCAAAAAAGTATTTAGTCAGCCACCAATTGTGCAAGTTCTCCCACTTAAAAAGATGAGAGAGGTCTGTAACTGTCATCACAGGTATACCTCAACTATGAGAGACACAATGTGGAAACAAATCCAGAAAATCACATTGTCTGATTTTTGAAAGAATTTATTTGCAAATTATGGTGATAAATCAGTATTTGGTCACCTACAAACAAGCAAGATTTCTGGCTCTCACAGATCTTTATCTTCTTTAAGAGGCTCCTCTGTCCTCCACTCAATGCCCCAGTGTGGGCATTTTCTTCATATTGCCACACAGGAAATATTTCTATAGTGTCACCTCTGGGATTAAACACTGTCCCATATTGCTTTAATATAAGACTTTGTTGTATATGTGAGTACTTTATGTGACTTATTAAAATGTTATACTTTTTTATATGTGCCTATAAAGTCCATTATTCCTTATTTTTAGGGCAATGCAATCAACCTAATCTCTTCCTAAAACGGCCACAACTGGAGTAAAAAAAGCCTGTCCCCTGCCAGCACACTGAAGAGAGAGGTCCTTGTTAAGAAGCAGTCGTCTCCTTCCTGAGGTCTGACACTCCCCTGTGATTCAGAGTTCCAATCCAGCAGGAAGCATGAGCTCTGTGGATTGCTAAACTATAGATCTGACTAAGAAGGGGGCTTGTTGGACTTCTGCAGGGAGACCCCTGCTTCCACATAGTGAGGATCCTTCTTTGCACATGCTGTCTTGGGGTACTGGCTTTTCTGCTAAAGGGCTGCTTTCTGAAGAAAAATAAGTAATAATGAACCTAGAATGTTTTTAGCTAGTTGAAACTGAACGTTCAGTTGGGTTTAATGGGGATCATATCTGGAAGAGCAGAAATTGCCTCTTACAATAGGTTCACACCTATACATGTGCTGCTCCTCACATTTTCACAGGCACAACAGCCTATTTATTTGAATGGGTTGTTGTACCTGCGGACAATGCAGGAAAAATGTCCCTGCACTATTTGCACCCACATCAGTGTGAACCTAGCCTAGTTGTTTCTGCAAATGTTTTGTGTTTAATCCTTTATTTCTTTCTTTTTTTTTTTTTTTTTTTGTCACCATTTTACACAGCCCTGGAATCAGCTATTTTAAATTTAAATGAAGCTAAAACTTACTTTGGAATGGTTGACTGCAAGGAACAGATTCGGGACATTCTATACTTGCAAGCCAGACTGTACAACAGCTTAGGAAGAATCCAAGAGAGGAATAAATGCTCCATGCTTTTCCGACAGATACATCAGGAACTTCCGTCTCATGGAGTTTCATTGTTACTTCGCCTATAGAAGGTTTGCTTGCTAGCTCGAAGATATTCAGAGCTATGTCACATTGCTGGTATGTCATAGGTAACCAAGAGTATACCGAAGAGTCCCTCACAAAAAGTAAAACAGACTGGTAAGCCTACCATTTGGTAAAATGATCCTAAACGCATTAGAGGTTAAAAATGGTTGGCTTTGTATACTACTTCTTTTTTTTTTTTAATTTTATGGTCAGGGCTGGCTAGCCCTCCCCCGGTTATTTTTAATGTTCTATTTTATATTATGTACTCTTCTAGCCAGCCAGCAGATAGAGCTCTAGTCTCCTTTTCACTCACTGGCATCGTATCCTTTTCAGCTGTTTACAGACCTCAGTAATTAACCAGAGTACTCCCCTATAAGCTGAGCCCGAGATTTTGGGCAAAAGAAGCCTCAAAGTATACACTGCTCTGCTGTCTCTTTAGCTAAACAATAGTGCTTGGGTTATCTGGCATGAAGCGAAGCTTTGTATTATCTTTCCTTACACACACACACTAGGAATGGTAAGTTCTGTCCCCTGAACACATGTATGTGTGTGTGTGTGTGTGTGTGTGTGTATATATATATATATATATATATATATATATATATATATATATATATATATAATATATATATATATAAAATATGACTGATTTAAAAAAAAAAAAAAAAAAAAAGGAAACCAAGAGAAGCAGAGGTGCTGACTCAGCTCTGTAGTAATGTTTGGAGACTACTTGTACATGATTTACTTTCGGTTTCCCTGATGTCCATCTCCTATACAGTCCTAGGTTCAGACCTTTATGACTAAATGATCTGCATTTTTACCACCCATCTAAATGCTGCAATGGCGGGCACAGATTGCTGTGCCTGCAATGCTTTGCTTTGTAGTGCCGCAAAAAACATACAGCATGTTTGTGTTTGGCGGGCTCTACTGCTACTCATCTATTTCAGTAGCAAATCCCCCTTTGGCTGGGAAAAAAAAGCACATTCAAGGCAGTATCCTCTCCTAAATGCCTAGCAGCCTCTGCTGTACTGCCCTCTGAAAAGTAATCCATGTGTGAAGATATACTTCTGACTGCTTTTAGGTACCATCCGAATTCTGCCCTGATCACAAATGGTTTGTAGTGTATTGTAAATATCAGTGTGTACCTGTATGCATATTCTGTTGAACACTGTTTTGTAATTAAATTATTTTTGCATTACTGTTGTATTCATATATGTTTTCTTTGTTACATAAAGTGTCACATCAGAAGATCTGTAGTGTTTGGTTTTCAGTTTTTAAGACTGCAAATTCCCTTCTTAAGTTACCCTGCAATTCAGGGAGAAAGATTGGGTTAGATAAAACAATAGTGTAATATTAGGATAGGACAAAGTTGGGTTAGTACAAATAGTAATTGGTATGACTGTGATTCACCTGTTGCTTCTGAGTATATTCTGAATGACTTGCATGCGTGTATAAACGATTGACAGATGTCAGCAGAGCAACCAGTGGTTACAATGTGCAAATAGAGCAGGGGCGCTCAACCTGTGGCCCTCGGAGCCCTTGGATTTGGCCCTTGACTTGAAACTGAATGCAGGAGTTCTAGTGTGCTTTCAGAAAGTGCACCACACCTGCAAGATAGAATAGAAGTCTATGGCAAAGCGCAGCTAACCCTCAGGAAAACCACGGGTGCACTGAGCTGCACCTGCGGTGTGGGTAAATTGCAGTGCATCAGTGTGATAACAGCCTTTATAGGAGGCTTAGGACAGTAAAGGTTCATTTACATTGGGCGGGGGGGGGGGGGGGGGAGTGTAATACCCCATGGTGGAGATGTGTTTTAGTCCCAGAGACCATGCAGCAGCCCATAGGAATTAATGGGCAAAAAATTACAGCCCCAGCATGCCCTATGGAGAGGAGAGAAGGTATGGGTTGGAGCGTGGGAAAAGAGGAGGTGAGAGTGAGAAGAGAGCGGAAGGGAGGCTGAGGGGGATCGCAGAGAGACTGAGACCAAGCCACAAAAACCCCCTTTGTTGTGCCACAGTTGGGACCCAAGACAGAGGGAGAGAGAGCCATACTGTCTTTTAGCATCTGAGAGACGTGAGGTGAGGTGACAGGATTGTGTGCGTGAAACTTGACCTGAGAGAGAGACACACTTTTTTCCTGAGACTACCGTGAGAGTGCTGACAGGATACTGAAGGGAGCCAAGAACAGTGACAACCACTTGGTTCACCATAGTTCAGCCCAGTGACATAGCTTGGCAACCCAGGTGAGACAACCCACACCGCTTCAGGGATCGCAATACTCATCTAGATGTTCAGTTGGCTGCTGTCCGGTCACCTAGCCAGTTTAGCTACCAGCCATCCTGATCGGCCGACCTGAGGTGGTCCAGTTCCTTACAACATTGCCAGGAGCTTGAACCAGCATTTGGAATATCCGTTGTGTCTTCGCACAGAGGATTGGTGAGGGGTGTAAACCCATAAATCCTTAACATAGTACAGACACTGCATGCAGACACATATTCCCCTTTCAAGTGTCAGAGAATGCTTGTTTGGAGCTGCCATCTTTAGCTGGTTTGTCCTTACAAACCACTACCTAATGGAACAACCTAGATGATTACTGTCTCAATTTTGCTTGATTAAACCTACTCATAAAACAAAGGGTCCCAACGTTGGTAGCAGAAGACACTTACTTTACCAGTTTTAACTAGTGATGCACAGAATGGGTTTTTTGGTGCCGAAACCGATACCGAAAATAAATCTTCCTTGATCCCGTAAACCGATACCGAAACAGCACCGAAAGTGACTGTTTTAAAAAAATATTTTTATACAGGATGTGGTCAGAGACTGGGGACATGGTACAGGAGATTGTCAGAGACTGCGGACATGGTACAGAAGACGGTCAGACTGCGGACATGGTACAGGAGACGGTCAGAGACTGCGGACAAGGTACAGGAGACGGTCAGAGACTGCAGCCATGGTACAGGAGACACTAGAATATGATAAAGTTTGTTACTGTTTGAAATTTCAACCAGATATGAAATTTTATCAGAGCGGCGCTCCTGTCAAGCTAAACACATTGACTGGCTAAACTATGTACTTAACCATATGCAATCAATAAATACAATGTTTAAGGCTGGGTTCACACTGCGGCCGTTGCAGACATCGCATGTGATTCGCAGCGCACTGCTGTTCACATCACATGCGATGTCTGTGCTGTGCGATATCAGCCATACAGATAGTATGGCTGATATCGCACCGCATTCGGTCCAAACTCGCACAGGACCCTTTTTTTTGTTCGGACCAAAATCGGATCGCATGGGTGTTCACACCTATGCGATCCGAAAGTGTCCGGATTGTCAGTTCGCATTGCGATATGCGGGCTGAACTGGGGGTGTCATTAACATTGTATGACACTCCCCAGCAGTTCGCATATGGCAGTGTGAACTGCCGTGCGAGTTGGTGCGGTGCGGGAACCCGCAGTAAATTCGCTGCGTTCCCGCACCGCAGCAGTGTGAACCCAGCCTAATACACAGGCATAATGACCAAGGAATAAATAGTAGAATAATAGAGTGAATGATGGAGAGAAAAAAGTCTGTAATGAGTTAGATTGGTGCACCTAAAGAAGTCTGCTGGCGAGTGCACCTTTCACCACAATCCTTCCACATCATGTATTGGTGTATGAGGCAGGATATCGTGGTTGTTTGAGGCTCATTTTTATCAGTCCGGTGAGTTTGAACCCCAATGGGGTTTATGGAGCACATGTGGAGGATTGTGGTGAAAGGTGCACTCGCCAGCAGACTTCTTTAGGTGCACCAATCTAACTCATTAGACTTTTTTCTCTCCATCATTCACTCTATTATCACTATTTATTCCTTGGTCATTGTGCCTATAACTTATGCGCAAACCAATCAATAAACACTTATTGGGATTTTTCTTCGGCCTAAAAAAAACTTTTTTTTTAATATTTTTTTTGGGGATATTTATTAAAGCAAAAAGTAAAAGATATTGCTTTTTTTTTTTTATAATTGTCGCTCTTTTTTTTTTCTTTATAGCGCAAAAAATAAAAACTGCAGCGGTGATCAAATACCACCAAAAGAAAGCGCTCTTTGTGGGGAAAAAAGGACGTCAATTTTGTTTGGGAGCCACGTCGCATGACCGCGCTTTTGTCTGTTAAAGCGACGCAGTCCCCAATCGCTTAAGTGGTTAAAGCAGAAATAAAAACTATTGTTTACAGCCAAGGAATCTGCCTTCTTAGTCGGTTTGATCTGCAGTTGCCATGGTGCTGCACAGGTGATCAGTTATGACACTAGTCATTTGATGGGTTAACCATTCAGTTGAGACCACAAGCAACTGTGACTGTTATTGTTCAAGACATACCTTGAAAGTAATGGTTTTAGGAAATGGTTGAAGTGGAATTAAATTCTGTCTTTTACAGCCAAGAAAGCAGCCATCTGTCTGATCTGCAGTTGCCATGGTTGCTGCACATGGTAGCAGTTATGACACTGGCCATTTGAGGGCTTGTTGGTCCATTTGAAAACCCTTTCTCACCAAAATACATAAATTTGCAATATAAAATTTAGAGAAGTAGAAGAGCCTAAAAGGGAAACAAATACAGCCATCACATCTAAGAACTGTTAAACTGCAATATAATGTTTGCTTTTTGGGTTTAATACTGCATTCAGCACTTTAAAGCTTCTGTCAGCCTTCCTCTCTATCTGAGCCAAAACATACAATCAAGACTGGAAATGTACATATTTTAATTGCAGAAAGTGACATATATAGCTTTTGAGACTAAGGAAAAGGGGAGAGTTTCCAATAAGGAAATTATTGCTCTACGCTTCAGAAAAATAGTGGCTTCTAGCAAGAAGAAACAGGAGCAATGCTGGATGCCATCTACAACACACACTAAGGTACTTGAGCTACTTTGTAGTGTTTGTTGCATGTACGGAAAGCCCAATCACGGGCTTCCCTATGCTGTTGCACGGCTAATGCAGCAAAAAAAGCACAAAAAAAAACATTTTATTCATGTTGTGCGGTGACATTTTAGAGCTCAGGAAGATTATAACACCATGTTTAATTTAGCCCTATGCATGCTTGAGTGTGTTTCTGCTGGTTTCCCTATGCCTAACTATGCTTCACATGCTGAATCCCATTCTTTCTAATTATCCCTGTTCACATTTGTACTTTTAGTCACCCTACTCTCTATGCCCTATGCTCAAAAATCTACACCAGCTTTTCTGAGCATATTAGGATGTTTTTGGTCCTTCAGAATCTAATGGGAGCTACTGTAAACTGTGTGTTACACCTGCAAATCTGCTCTCCTCCCCCTTTGCCCAGCCCAGGAAACTGACTCCTGACGCTTGCTACAACTCTGGGTTTCTTATTCAGGGTTCCACCATTGGAGGTGGCCGAACAGGGTGAGGCGAGGAATCGGGAAAAGGGTAGTGAATAGATAGACCAAAATAGTGACTCCTGACACCTCCCCGGGAGGTTAACCTAGCAGAGAAAGTAACAAGGAAGCAGGAACACCAGTGTGTGAAGCCTACAGAAAGGATGCAGCTACTCTTGCCACACGCTTATAATGCTCAACCTGAAAGAGTGGAGCTAGGTGGTTTTAGCTGTGGGGCAGGTCAGCGCTCCTATGAAGTGGGTAATCTGGGTTTGTGATTACTATATAATGAAAATGAGGGCTCTGCATCCATTATGTTCTCTCTGAGCATCCCTACCTATAACGACCAGCAAAAACTTTTTTTTTTACATAGTTACTAAGGTTGAATAAAGACACCAGTCCATCCAGTTCAACCTGAGTGAGTGTCTACAATTGTCCCTATCCCTGTACATTATGCCTCATTAAGATGCTCATCTATTATTTATTTATGGTACCCATATAACGCCTTCAATTTTACACAGCGCTCCACACATACATCGCACACTCACATCGGTCCCTACCCTTAAGGAGCCCACAATCCAAGGTCCCCAACTCACATTCATATATTAGGGCCAATTTTGGACAGAAGCCAATTAACCTACCAGCATGTCTTTGGAGTGTGGGAGGAAACCGGAGTACCCAGAGGAAACCCACGCAGGCACAGGGAGAACATGCAAACTCCAGGCAGGTAGTGTTGTGGTTGGGATGTAAACCAGCAACCCTTTTTTACTGCTAGGCGAGAATGCTACCCACTACACCACTGTGCCGCCCAAATTTTAAATAGGGTAGGGTTATAACCCCTGTCTGGTTTTATTCTGGGTGACGTGGCCTGAGGTTGCCACTAACCATCAGTCCAAGGGATTGCATGACTGTCTGGTTTTGATTGCCATCTGTGACTCATTTGGGAGGTGTCTCTTCAATTCCTGTCCCATAGCCAAACAGGAAATGAGAGGAAATCAACCCCCCCCCCCCCAAAGTCAGGGATTCCCTGGTTGTTACCAGAACTATTGTCCCCATTGGAGAATTTCCTATCTATTCCTTTTCTAGTGACAACCCAAAAGTTGGGACTTTCTTTTACTTTCATTCTCAGTAGTAATGGTACATAGGACAGAGGGTGAATCTTCTGAAAGAGGGCAGATACAGCAATATAAACTCAACAGATGTAATTCCGCTATCTATACAAAAAAAAAAGCTTTACCCCCTTTTTTTTTTTTTTTTTTTTGGGTCATGCTTTTAAAGCCCAAGTGCCAGAAAGATCCGCACGGGGACATAACTTAGTAGAATGTGTCCCTTATTGCTGATGACTCCTATTGGGTGAAATCCTCCTCTGAAACTGGATCTCTAAATGAAGGGAGCGGACCTATCAATCGCACTCCTGCTTTTTATTCATAGACTGTGTAGTATACCTTCTACGAATGTTATGAATGAATGTACCATGAGTTGTATATGTGAAAAATCATTTCAGAAGTTCCCGTTGAGCTGTATTTTTCAAGGGTTTTCTTGGTGGTAAAAATGTTTGAAAAGATCTGGTTTATCTAAAACTCTAGAACAAAAATGTAATATACTGCAGGTTACCAGTCCTTAGATGTGGTGGCTGCATTTAGTTTTCTTTTTTCAGGCTGAAAACATTTTAGGACATACAGAAAATCTTCATTTTTTTTTTTTTTGTAGATGACTAATACAATAACCACCCCTTTTCATGTAATGGACATGCAAGAAAGGAAGACCTATTTTTGAATTCCAGCCTGTGTGGCAACTATGGCTTCCTCCCATAGATACCGTGAAGAAGTGAGCGCAGCCACCCAGGGACAGGAAGTGTTCTCTTCACCAAATTACCAGGTGATATTATAAAGGGAAAAAAAAGCCTGAAACAAACCTAATGATGGTGATCTAAAAAAAAGCCTGAAAAAAAATTAGCTAATGAAGCCGCCACATCTAGGGACTGGTACAGGTTTATTTATGGGTCTAGATAGCCTTTTTTCTCTTTTTTTTTTTTTAAGAACCTTATGCAATGTATTTGGGAAGTGTGTTCATACTGCAGCAGAGCCCTTTCTCTTCGCACAAAGGCAGTTTGCACTAGCGCAGTGGTTCTCAACTCCAGTCCTCAGGACCCACTAACAGGCCAGGTTTGCAAGATAACTGAAATACATCACAGGTGATATCATTTGCTGCTCAGTGATTGCAGTATTCTAGTCTGCTTCTCCCCAATGTAATACATAAAACCTGGCCTGTTAGTGGGCCCTGAGGACAGGAGTTGAGAACCACTGCATTAGAGGGTACAAACTCTGATGTCATCTGAAGACATTTTTTAAATCGTAATACTGAAAAAACAGCATAACAGGTAATGCGATGGATAAAATTTTAGATGAGTTATAGGACAAATGTGAATTTACACTTTTTTAAATGTTTTGTTTTGTAAATGATTTAGTATTTTTTAATTTATGCTTCCTGTTAAGGCATTTTACATAAGTGGACCTGATGTTTTCTGGTGATCAAGTAATTCCAGACTGGCACAAATGGCATTACAATTAATCAACTAAACACAACATCTGGCAGTCCCAGGGATTAGCACAGAGTAATGTGATTTATCATTTAATAACACAGAATGCTTGGTTCTTATATCAGATTGGGTTGTGCTTGTCTGATACTGTACAGTTTTATGTTTTTGGGGGAGGGGGGCTCCGTAACGTCAGGCAATAACTCCTTTTACAGCATAGTAAGAAACAAAGCACATATTCCACTGATACATAAATACACTGTTGTAATGGAAACTATTTCTTCTTTATAAAATACTGATATAAAAAGATTAGATAGTATTGTATAATAATCATTTTGAGTTAAGAGATCATACTTAAAGCAGAGCTACACTGCATCTGAGCACTACAAACTAAAAACACTATTTTAATTTATTTTTAATATTCTAAACAAACTCCCCATCCATCCATCCATCCATCCATCCATCCATGTCTCCATGCTTTCTTTTGCAAAAATATTTATTTATATTTTGAGAAAACACTTTGAAAAACTTCCCCGACCATTTCTGCCCGTGGCCATCTTGAGTAAGGGCAGATGATCCTTACAACATTTTACTTCCTGGAATCCATCTGCCCTTAGCTTAGGCATGCATGCAGGAGGGTGTGCTTAGCTGAGAAAACCCCTCCTCCCCTTCTGAAGACTCCTGGTATGTATGACATCATTTTGCCTGAGACTGGAAACCATGAAGCAACTATAGAAATGTAAAACAAAGTTTAAAACAAGTCAATATGACATACTTTACTATCTATTTACTAATGCTAGCACCATGAGGATTAAAAATAGTCAATGTTGATTAATAATTTTATTTTTAATAATTTAAGCCCGACTCCAGTAAAACTAAAACTTCACTGTGGGCTGTACCCTAAGGCTAACGTCATCTTTTGTATCTTGTTCCATCTATATTTAGGGGTTAATGTGTAACACGTTACAAATGGGCCCCTCCTGTGACAGCCTGCGGGGGTTCTTCTCCCCTGCAGTCGCTGTCACTTTTGAATTTGGTGCAGCTGTGTGGTTCCCTGCTGTAGCTGCCTGCACAGCCGCATCACTCGTTCAGAGATTTGTAAATTAATCGACTACAAATCCTATCTTCAACCATGGAGGGCAGACTTGTGGTTCTCAATGGAATACAAGTGCGGTTGTGATCACCGCACTTGTAGTCCATTGACACTTGCTCCAGCTCTCCAACTGAAAGTACCTCAGTACAGAGATCTGGAGGAAGAGTCTGCAGAAGCCTGGCAATGCATCTGCGATCGGACGATCACAGTGCAAAACTTTGCAGGCTCCTGTGAAAAAATATGTGCTTTTATTTTTTTTATGGTAGAGGTAGCTTAAAACTGCTCATTTCTGTCTAGGGACGGTAAAAGTTTCTTACCTGATCCTCTGTTCCTCCAGAAGACCCTCAGCATCCTCACGTCCAGTGCAGTGTATTGCATCAGTTGCATCTACAACTATACCTTTTTATCACTTAACCACTTCACTTCCAGGTCCTATATGTGCCAGTTTTAATATGACACAGGTAATCAGCAGTTCACTTGGATCCCAGTCAGGCTCCTGCCACAGACTACTAAGAATGATCAGTAGTAGGCATACATGAATACAGTGCTGATGATTTGGATGGTATTTGTGTCAAATGCTCTGGTAAATGAATGCAATGTCATTTGGAATTTTATTTATCACAGACATGCTAATTTTGTGTCTCTGCCAACCTGAATTGATTTCATCTTAATGTGTAAAAAAAAAAAAAAAAATTTCTTGCATGTATCACAATGTTAGCCTTGAAAGGGAAATACAGTTTCTAAAAGTCAAATATAAGTGTTTACTTTGAGCTTTACTATTCCAATATGAAGAAAAGATGTAAAATGTATTAAGATTTAAGATGTGGCACCAAGACACCATAAACAAAAAACGCTCTGGGATTTATTGGGTAAACAGAAAATAATGCACCCGGCACTCAAGTTTAGAAAGTCCTCCTTAAGCTGCAGTTAGGTGACTTTGCTTAGGCTGAAATATGTCATCAGTCGGCTGTAGGCAAAAGAGCTTTTCCTTGTCTCCTCTTCATCAGTGATCAAACTCTGTAACCAAGTGACAAGGCACAAGGCTGCTGCAGCAGGCTTATTTGTGTCCGACATTTGTGAACATTGCCAAGAGCTGCACAGCCAGAATGTAAGTGTATGATCTCTGTGTCAGTGTCTCATTCCAGGTATAGAAGCTGATCCTGGAGGATGCCTAAACAAAAATGACACCATCTATCTAAAGAGAAAATATTATGATGGAATTTTCGGGGGAGTGATGTGATCTCTGTTGGAAGAAATTAATACCTATAGGTATAACACTTACACATTACATAGCATGCACGCACCTAGCTTTTAATACATCTAATGCTAGGTCAACTTTGAGTGTTGATCAGCCATTCATGATGTCAACTCAACTGTAGAGTTTTTAAAGAGGTATGCCTTTTTAAATACCAAACTTCATACTCTGCATCTGTCCACCGCCGGCTCTGTAGTGATCACTGAGCAATCAAACACCGCTGATCACTTAGTTCTCCCCTCCGCTCTGAGCAGAGAGCTGGGACTAAGTCTCTTCCTCTCTGCTCTGCCCCTCCAGCTCTCACTGGAGTGCCAGGCTGTGGAGGGGGTGGGAGCGGATCGCTAAGAGGCTGGTCCAGGGTTCTGGGTGGATACTGACCATATGGTCAAGATCTTTTCAGAGCCTGGACCTGCTCTGTGATGTCAGACGGCTCATAGGAGTGCAGAACGAATGGCACTCCTGTGATCCAGAGGCGAAGTATAGCCAAAAAAGCTTTGGCTATACTTCTCCTTTAATGATCCTTGAGCTCCAATCAACACCAAAAGTGAACTTGAAAAAGGCCAGTCGGTGACTCGTAATGCAGCAGTCGCTCTAACTTTACCACTGAACGAAAAACATCAGTTCTAAAAGCTTACCATCTGTCCCTGTTTTCCCGGGGTCAGCTACCATTTAAACTAGGGTCTGTCCCCGGAAGCCAGGCACAGTAGCTCTCGCAGTGCACAGGTTCTAACTCATCCCAGTGCACAATCGTCAGTTCAAAAATGACACTACTGGAGCACTCTGCCTATAATTGGGCACACTGGTGATTGGGCCGGAGAAATATTTAGCAAAGCTAAGGCTCCGTTTTGTTTTGGAATCATAGGCAGAATCGCGTAATTCTGTCCGATTACGGAATCACACGTTTGCAATGCCATTTTTTTACAGACAGGCATGGGAAAAACAATATTGTGACTGCAGTATGCTTAGATGTAAACTAAGCCTTAGGTATGAACGTAGCCTAAATAACTCTTAAAAGTTGAGATAGTCGGGCCTAGGGTAGGGCGAGTTTTATTCTGTTCACTGGTGTAACTTGATAACACCAGTGCAGATTATGTAGCTGTGTTAAGCTGGCCATAAACTGATCGAAATTCAGATGGTGCAGCAGGAACTGGACTAATTTTGGTCTATCTATGGGCAGACTGGTTGTACTGAAGTCTCTCTTTTGATCAGCTTCAGTACAACCACCCTGTCGTTTTTTTTTTTTTTTTTGTACGAATACTGCTGCTAGCTGTAGCCGGCTAGCTGTAGCAGTTATTTTATTTTGACAGCAGAGAAACCTCCCACTGTCAGAATACAATTTCGCAGTGGGAGGGATTCACCCAATACAATTGGGGATCTTGATGGAGGAATTGAGCGAGGGTTTTTTCTTTTTCTCCTGCAACCCATGTTAAAGGAAAGAAAATTGCTTAATGTATGGCCAGCCTTAGGTTAGCTGCTCTCTTTCAGCTTGTTGTCTGTGAGTGCTTTCACAGTGGGGCGCTGCGATGGCGGGGCGTCACAAAAAGTTCTGCAAGCAGCTTCTTTGCAGCGCTGTAGGAGTGGTGAATCCTTT
Organism: Lithobates clamitans; assembly: GCA_037952925.1. NCBI lineage: Eukaryota > Metazoa > Chordata > Amphibia > Anura > Ranidae > Lithobates > Lithobates clamitans. The sequence goes on along the minus strand of JBBGZY010001334.1, from coordinate 1,009,037 downwards.
ATAAATGTGCTCAATAAAATGAATGCTTATTACATTTATGGCCAATAAGAATGTTCCTTACTTTGGTCAATAAGAATGTTTCTTATATTTGTGGTCAGTAATAAGAACCCCCTTTTTACAAAAAGTTAAAAAGATCATTGGTGTCGGTGAAAACTTATCTGAGAGGCATAAATTGCTCCTTCCTCAAGGAACCCCGAGCAGGGTTTTATAACCAGGGTTCTATGGTTTCCCAGGTTCTCTCTAGAGGTTGCTAGGAGTTCCTCAAGCACTAAGTGATTTCTAACTCTCAGGTGAGTAACTACTGATTATATATATATATATATATATAATTTTTTTTTTTTTTTTAGCTATCCGGAAGCAGGGAATTCTTCCCAATGACCAAAAATGTAAGGAGTACTCTGAACAGCACCCTAATGTACTGTGAGCTGTAAATATAATAATTATCAGCAGGGGTTCCCTGAAGCCAAAAAGTTATTTCAAAGGTTCCTCCACTTTAAAATCATTGAAAGAGGCTGCTCTGGGGGAATGCTGGTTGGGAAGGGCTGTTCTAATTTAATAGCCCACTCTGAAGATTTGCAGATGAGATTATGTTTTTTTTTTTTTTTTTTCTTCTTGTTTTCCCGTGTGTCACAGTATCACCTAATGCTTAAAGATACATAATCTGTTACTGTCCCCCTTCACAAAGGCATTTATTGTAATGATCACTAAGTAAAATCTGCTTAGGCTCATGGAAAAATTCCAGAGATGTTTCATAAGAATAGTACAAATAAAGCATGCCAAAGTTTAATCGCTTTCTTTAATGTCCATGGAAAATTTGCTGGAGGTTCATGCTACGGAAAGCTGTTTATAGTCTGGCAATGGAGATAGAAGTAGTTGTGGCTGCAATTCCTGTTAGTGTGCTTTATATTGTATGCAAAATCCAGAGATTTTTTGAGTATTATCAAGTTGAGATGTTTGAGATGTTTTGAACAGTATGAATGCAGAAAGTATGGAAACAGTAAGATGTTAACCGCACCAGAAATGTTTGTTATAAAAAGTGTTCTCTAAGTGGGAGACGATCACGTAACAAATGCAGTGTTCTGATTAACATCTGTATATAATCTTGTGGTACAAGTGGGCTTGCTGTACTTTACACTCTAACCATATGTGTTCAGCTCAGTTATTCTGTTTAAAAACAGATTCCTCCATCCACAATACTAAGGATTTAGAAGGCATGTAGTTTGGTGCGTATTTTAAACAATATTACAAAACAAACAGACACTAATGATCAACATATGAACATGTAAAAAAATCATACATATCAGCCGTGTATCTGGAATGAAACTGATATGTTGGCCGTTTGGCTGCAAAGTGCCACCCCAACAGCATGGACTTTTGGTGCCCCTTTGCAAACCCACCGTATTATTCAATTTGTGTCTGTTGTGCATTTTTTTCTTAGCACATCATGGGGGGATTTCAAAAAGAGTGTTGACATTCAGGAACATGTACATGAAATGTCTTAGGCGGTGGGTGCACTGGGGTCAGAATGTCCATACTAGACACCCCATCCAGATTCGCATTACTGAGTTCAATTCCCGAAGACTGCCCACATCGCACAGACAGGCATGTGCTCAAGAAGTTTAGAATTTAGGGTGTGTGGAGCCCGATGAACGAGAGGAGAACTGGAGAGACTAGTTCCCCATCAAGTCTGCCTTCCCTGTGACAGTGGGTGGGTGAAACCTGGTGGGCAACTCAGACTAGTTACTCATGAGATCCAACTCCTGTGTGACTCATCATCTCTCAAATAGGGGCACTGCCCATATGAATATGGATGAGTCATTGGTTGGTAGGAAGCTGTTGGACACTGGCATGCTAGCAACCACGAGCCCTGTGCAGTAGTGGTCACATTCCTGGCAACTTTCCAGCACAAAATGCCCCATGCTGAGCACTGTTGTCTTTATGTACACCAACTTGGAATTGGTCTTTATTATGGCCCGTTTTCTAATCTGCAAACTGGTGGTAATTCTTTAAGAATCTGTTGCAGCCGTAGCTGGTTGTAGTAAGTACTTCTTCCATTTGTCCCTGTGTCAGTACTGTTATCAAAACTGATAGAAAAGCATCATACAATAAATGCTTCAGTAGCCTCCCTGGCGGTTTTCCCAAGTGTGGCTCGGGGTTAAAATTCAGGACCATTAGCGGTAACCCTGAGCCAGACTCGGGATTACATCGCAGGATCCTGGTGTGGCTTTACTTACCTTGTCCCCGGGATCCTGCGATGTCCCCCGCAGTGTCCGTGGGCTCCGTCCTCCTCCGAAGCCTCTCCTTGCCAGGCTCCGTTCCCTGCGAGCATCGCGACGCACGGGGGCGGAGCCTGGCGGCAAATTCAAAAAAAATGTAAAAATCATAACCCATACAGTACTGTAATCTTACAGATTACAGTACTGTATGAAATCATTTCACATCCCTTTTGTCCCCAGTGCTTTGGCCCATGCCAAAACGGCGATAGTAAATTAGAACACTTGCAGAATTGAGCGATAGTGAATCGTGGGGAAATTTATTTTTTTACTATTTATTTTTATTTTTTTTAATTATTTATTTTTATTAATTATATTATACGGTAATTTATGTTTTTGTGTTTCAAACTTTATCATACCCGGGATATCTACTAGACTCTTGTTTGCACAGATTTAAGTGTGTTATTGTTAAGAATTACAGACCTACAATATAAAACACCAAATTTCCATGCAAAATAATTATACCGCTTTCGGCACCTAAAATCCGAAATAATCATACCGCCAGGGAGGTTAATGTCCCTAGTCTATCTTTTTTCTTAGTTTGTATCTCCACCCACTCTTCGCTTGTGCCTGATTGGAGCAATCATTGGACGTATGTAAGAATGCCTTCTTCCTGAAGGATATCTTAAATATTCTTTTGATTTGCTAGGTATCCTTGTCTGTAACCCAGCCTTTGTATTTACATAGATTTTGTGAGCCTGGTATTTGAGCATAGGTCTATAGATCCTGCCATCCATTAATGGTCTGTGTATTCAAGCCTGCAGTCTTAAAATGTTGATAGCGCTGGCGGATTACACCACTATTTCTTCATCTGTGGGTACTGTTCCAGTGTATTTTTGTCTTGTGGTATCCTGTGCAACCTTGGTGTTGTCCATGACCTGATTGCCTGATTCCTGTCCATTGCCCTGACCAATCCATTCTGATCTGCTACTGATTATGACCTCCTTCCTGTGTACTGACTCATCTGCCACAACCAGACTTGTTTATGGACAACACTTGTGTCTGTTGGTTCTGAATCTCTCTTGGTTGCTCCTTCTAAATCTATTTCTCTTTCCTGTGGCCTAGACTTGGTGGTATCTGTAAGTGCTGGCTAAATAACTTAAAAATACTAAGAAATTAAAGCATGCCATACGTGTCTCAAATTTAGCATGAATCTGATGAAATTCAAGCCATGAGTGACTGTCGGCACCAACGGTCTTGACAAACTTTGATTAAAAACTGTGGGTATCGGCTATCTGAATGCAATAGCTGGCACAGAAGATTCCTCCATCCACGCTTGAATGGAAGAATCTTTTAGGTTTCTTTCGCTCAGCCTATATGTTTGGCTAGCAGTGGCGGCTGGTGCTCCACATTTTTCGTTGGGGGGAGGGGGGGGGGGGCGGCGGCAAACAAACTTTCCGTTGCGCGCCCCCCCACCCCTCCGTTCGGTCATTCAAAACCCGCACGCCACCCCCGTCGCTCACTCATCTGTCCACCAGCCACGCACTTACCCCATCTAGGTGGCGGGCGGCTTCACCCTGCGTCTCCTCCTCCTCGGCGGCTAATACGATCGCTTCTCCTCTCGGCTGATCGGGTCTTCAGATCCGCTTCCTGATTGGCTGGTGCGCCCCTAATAGATGAGCTGCAACTCTTGGCTAGTATGTCCCATAAATCACAGAAAAAATGCAATTTGTAATATAGATTCTTTATATATATATAACAGTACAGTATGTGTATGCACATTGACTCTAGACGAAAACTCAGAAGTACAATAAGCTTCGTATATTGTTCACACTGAGTAACATCTTACGAAGTGCTGTATATAATACGTTAAAGACATATTAAAGTATTGTTTTTTTTTTTTTTTTGTTTAAATATAAGAAACATGTTATACTTGCCTGCTCTGTGCAGTGGTTTTGCACAGAGCAGCCCATATCCTCCTTTTTTCAGGTCCCTCACCAGTGCTCCTGGCCCCTCCCCTCCTGCAGAGAGCCCCCACAGCAAGCAGCTTGCTATGGGGGAACCTGAGCTGAGACGCTGCTCTGTGTCCATTCTGACACTGATCCGCGGCTGGGCCCAGTCTTCTGTCCCCCTCTCTCTCATTATTAGCTCACTGACTTTGACAGCAGCGGGAGCCAATGGCTCCTGTTGCTGCATCTCAGCCAGTGAGAAGGGAGAGACCCAGGGGAGACTCTTCTCTCCTGCACATTGCTGGAAGGTGATCCAGCTTAGGTAAGCATTAGGGGGGTTGAGGGGGGAAGCTGCACACTGAAGGTTTTATTACCTTCATGTAAAAAATGCATATAGGTAAAAAAACTTCAGCCTTTACAACCACTTTAAGCATAGCTTTTGAGCATCCCTGATTGTTGTAGCTCTGATTGATGCCTAACAGTTTCTCTAAACACCATCTAATTTTTAAATATTAAAGTGGAACTAAAACTTAAAAATAAGCTTTAACAGTCCAACGCCCATGCAGTCACTCGCTGTCATTTTCTCCCCGGCTTCTTCCGGGCGCCAGTCTTCGGCTGTCTTGATTGGCTAGTGTGGGATTACATCACTCCTGAGCACGTGCAGGAGTGCAGTTATCCTGGGCACACGGGCACTGTGCCGCAATATAAACTGAGCAGTGTATGCGCAGCTTAGTATATACTCTATAGAAGACTGTGAGCAAGCAGGTAATTTTATTTTATTGCAGCAGTGAAATTGCATGTCTTCACTAAAGAGCCTGCCTGCAAAATAAGTAGAAAAACCATTTCTATTCCAAACAATACAAAAAAAAAATATAATGTCTAGAAGAGGCCACCAAGACAAAAGTCACAAAATCCAATTTTTACACATGAACTTGACAAATAGAATGAACTGTGTGATTTTGTAAGCCATGAAATAATTCATCAAAACATTTAAAATATTATACAATTTGTTAAGAAAATAGTATTCTCCTGGGGGGCGCATGTGCGCGAGCGAGGGAGATGGCCGCCTGATTCCCCTGCTCCGCGCCGTCGGACCAGTAAATCTCGGCTACTAAAGTACAGCCTGCACTCTGGCACCTACCATCTACCCCACGCTGCTCCGGAACACCTCTGCCTCCTGACGGTTATGTACCGCTCGGCAAAAAAACACCAGAAACACTGCCAGCAGTCCAAATTCTCTGCAACCTCGAGGAAAGGAAACAGGAAAATAGCGCCCAAACCTCTGGAGCCTGGCAACTCCACACAGCACTCGGGGCGGATCCGGCCTCCCCAGCAGACAGCCTGCATCAGTTTCCTACGGACTTGGTAAGTCCTCTTAATTTAGACTCTGATGCCCTACTGACCAGATTTTGTGTGCGGGAAGAGATCACTCAGGCCTCCCGCAAACTTTCCTCTGATCTTGTGAAAGGTCTTAAAGAGGCCACTGCACAAATCAATTAGAACAGCGTATGGACTTAGCAACCACTGTGCTTGAAGGCCATGAGGAAGAGGTCGATAAAATGTCAGCTGAATTGGAGGCCATGTGAGACAAGTTAGGGGATGCTGAAAATAGGGCCCGCAGGGATAATCTCCGCATTCGCTGAGTCCTGGAAGCCATTACTGATTTGCAGGGTACAGCAACTGCTTTCTTTCAAGAACTGGCACCTGCGATACCTTTTTTTTATTGTGACTGGAATTTGATCACATTCACAGATCTCTCGCCCCAAGCCATCAGAGGGCCCCTCGAGAGATATCATCATTAAGTCCCATTATTACTGCACTAAAGAGACTCCTCCAATCTGCAAGGGAACAGCAAGATCTCCTTCCAAGGCAACCCAACCCTCTTCAGCCTTTTGCGGATCTCTCTCCAGTAACTCTATCTCAAGGTCCTGCAAACTCATGGGATCAAGTATAGGTGGGTGTTCCCCTTTTAAACTTATTCTTGCACCTGGGTCGCCAGTTCCACGCTTCTTCTCCTTCCGACCTAAGGCGCCATTTCCAAGAACTGCAGCTGGGTCTGCCTTCTCAAGGAGAAGCCTCATCTTCATCCTCTCGGCCCAGATCATCCCAGCCCCCTCGCCAAATGTCCCAGCATCTTCAGAGGTCACAACCTGGCTCGCAGGCTCTGCATGATCTGCAGGCCCAACGATTCAAAGGTGGTCCTAAGGGCTGGTGAGGCTTACTTCACTTTTTTGGCTGTTTCACACTGCTAAGTATGTGATGATGCCAAGGAACCCCACGTGTGCAATTTTATTGCTCCCAGATTCACACCCTGTGTTGCATTCATTGATGACCAGCATGTGGTCATTGAGTTTGAAAAAGACCGAACTGAGTTCACTGATGTTTGTTTTCCTACTTGACAGAACTTACACTTTATCCATTGAAGAGAGAGAGTGGGCCACTGCCCCGCCTTGGGCCACCTCAACTGTGATGGTGGCCCCGGGTGGTTGGGGCCCAAGTAACAATATGTGCTGGGTTCTCAACTTAGCATAACATTATTGCCTCCCCTGTAGCGGTTTTGCATGTTTGTCGACGTGCAATCACCTGGCCACTTGCTGCCATTAATGCAACAGGGAGCTGCTGAATCTTGCAAGATAGGAGAGCAACTAGCTACTACGGCAGGTTCTTTTAATTTGTTACATGCTGGTCGTCTCGGCTTTCTCGCAGTTGCCCATGAACTGCAGACCTCTGACAGTGGTCCCTCATCCCCATATCGGGGTAGGGTCGTTCAAGACCGTTCTGTCATTTTCCTTGTCCTGTTTGTGAAACTACTAACTTTCTTATGACGATTGTATGTTTCTCCTTTTTTTTTTTTTTCCTTGGTTTAGAGATTTTATGAGGTTCACCTGGTGTTTTTCCAGTCACTCGTTAACCCTGGGCTGCCTTGACAATGGAGGGAGGCCCGAGGTGGCAGAGAGACCTATTTTAATCTGCAACTGCATACCTTATGACATTTGTGCTTCTCTTTCGTGTCTTCGATGGTGCGCCAGGCTTTGTGCTCACACTTTTACAGTTAAGTTCAATATGGTATGATGCTGAGTGGTTCCAATGGACCACTGCTTCCCCCATGTGTCGGCACTTGTCTGAGACGTTGGCCAACTTCCGACTCCCTTGTGGGCCTTTTGTCCCACAACCAGTAGCATTCATGCTTTATCAGTACAACATGCTACGAGTTTTTCTTCGCCTTTTTATGTTCCACAATATGCCCTTTTGCTTCTCTGTCTTCCTCTTTACTCCTCCTCCTCCTCCTCCTCTAGGTCCTCACGGTGGGTGAGCAGAGATGCTTTTAGGTTTACTTTCCATGTACCATGACATTGAACTGGTTGTCCCTGAATGTTCAGGGAATGACCCCCCCCCCCCCAAAAAAGGATCAAGGTTTTTAAATATCTTAAAAAAACAAAAAGTGGATGTAGCGTACCTACAAGAGACTAATTTTTCATCCTCCTCTTGTCCCAAATACTTTTATGCCTTGTATCCTCAAGTTTTCCTGGCTAATGGTCCAACTAAACAGAAAGGTGTGCTAATAGCCCTACGCAGATTGGTTCCCTTCAGATGCAGTAAGGAGATTGCAGATCCAAACGGTAGGTACCTTTTTTGTTACTAGGTACTATTCACATTTGGTGGACTTGCCCGAAGGTGTGCAGATTGTGGATCAGAGTCTATGCCGTTCTTCGCAATATACTCCATACTAACCTCCAAAAGACATCCCTATAAGGCTCTTCTCTGTAACCCGATTACAGAATTGCTTCTTCCGGAACGCCAGTTGGCTCTGCACCTCTTTACTGCAACTAAGCTAACAATAGTAAGGACATGGAAGACACCAGTACTTAGTTTTGAGGCAGTTAAAACTCGCATGGACAATATAATGGTTAATGAAAAATTGACGGCTATCCTCTCAGACACCCATGATAACTTCCTTCTGGTCTGGCAGCCCTGCGTTGATTATACTAAACCTTCTAGATTTGACACCACTCCTATCCGGATTTAATGTGCTTCTGTTCCTCACCGCAAGGACTCCCCCCCCCCCCCCCACCCCCCATCATACGTTCTCTCTTCTTTTTTAATCTTAGACCCTGCTTCTTCCTTATTCTCCCTTTCTATAGTCTTATTTCTCATTCTTACCTTAAAATCCATCAGGCCACCAGGCGTAGACCTGGTTGAGATGGTTACATGGCTAGCTACCTAGTTCTGTTCACAGTTATTCTCTCGTTAATATAGAGTTTTCAAATATCTGTTTAGTATTGGGCAATACCCTAATTTGATATGTGGACACTTTAATTCTATATTATAAGTAATGTCTCTCAGAATAATGAAACTACAGGATGCGTTTTTTTTTCCCCATCCTGGATGCTACATGAGGCCTATTTTGGCATTCATGGGACTTGAGCAGATCTAGTTACTTCTATGTATTTTCCTGTTATTTATTTTTTATTTCCTCTGAAGTGTGTTATCTTTCTGTTATGTTTATTTACGATGTATCCTTCAAAATGTCAAGCAGTAAAGTTGCTATGGTTATTATTAAACTCTTTGTAAACGAAAAAAGTATTCTCCTCTGCATCATGCCTTTACCCATAGAGTGTAGCTCCCAGCACATGGGTGTAAATTGCAGGATTTCGATCTACAACATATTTTATCTGATAGAAAAAAAAAATTGTTTGGAAAAATCATAGCAGGCTAAAATATAGGGGTGTGTGTGGGCCCATTTGCATTCAATTTACAAGCTCCTGCTCCTTTTTGGGTGACAAGCTTCTTGGGATTTTTTTTTTTTTAAACCCCTTGGAGCTGGCGTCTGCTGGCCCTTTAAGGCATTTAGAATGCCCGGAGGCAGGGTGGGACTTGCGATCATATGACCATTATGATTGGCTGTCACGGATGTCACATGATTGGAAAGCACCCAATCACAAGCAGCGGGCGGGAGCTTTCCTTTACCAGGCGGTAACTGTGCTGGGGCGCACGTTCTCGGCACAGATTTAGTTGCACTATAGCACGCAAATATGTGGTGCATATTTGTGTACGCTCGGCGCCAAGACGTTAAAGGCATGTTTTGCCAAATCCACCACGGATTCCAAATCTCCCAAGTGTAAATGGGGCCTAAATGCTTTACTTGTTTGTACAATGCGTGAACCCAGTAGGGCCTCATGCACACTGGACGTTTTTAGCTCTGCTCCTAGGGGCATCTGATATTTTTTTCTGCCCCTAAACAGCCCCCTATGTTAGCCTATGTGTCCATGCACACATGGGCGTTTAGAAAAAAAAAACACTGTCGGCGCATCCAGGAGCAGCAGCATTTTGGTAGTAAAAAAAGCTTGATGCCTGTAAACGCATATACATGTCTAAACATGCGTTGACGCTTGGCACATTTTAGCATTGGAGCTGAAGTTCGTTTCAGTGGTCAGAATAAATTATTATTCTGACCAATAAAATTAACACCTAAGCGCTTGATGCGCCTAAATGCCTTGCACATCTAGGAGGGATAGCAAAATGTATAAGGCCTTAATGTGCCTTTTTTTTTTTTTTGCTCTGCTTCTTTACAACTCTGAATAATTAATTTGCTCCACTAGATGGTGCTTACTGATAAAAGCTAAATGTGGTTGGTAGTTATTAAACTTCCGCAGTGCTGACATACTTTGCAATGAGAAACCGCTGAAAAAGTAACATCACTTTCTGGCCCATCACTTTTACACCTCCACCCTACCTTAGATGTACAAGCCTCTAAGTCCAGGAATAACCCGATATCAAAATGATGCTCTGATGACATTTCAGCTACAACTTACTCATACTAAATAATTGAATTGGAGGGCTTCAGATCCCCACCGTGACTTCAATACACTTTAGAAAGAGAGCAAATTTTTGATTGGTCATTGACTCTTCCAAATTATGTTTTTGTGGTCCCTGACTCTATATTCATTACTTCGGTCATTAAAAAAAAAAAGAGAAAAAAAATAAAATGACAGCCAAACTCTGCTACTAAGGTGAGGTTGCGGAAGACTATTTCATGTTACAGGTCATACCCCATGGCAAGACCCAAGCACAGCAACAAGACACAACATAGTTATACAGCATCAACAAGGTCTCTCCCCAGGCAAAGATTACTATGCAGACTGGGATGTGCTGTTCATGCTCTTTTGAAGACATGCAAAAAATCGGGTAACGTTGAGGACTGTAGATGCAGTGGTTGGCCAAGGAAACTTCATCCGGTAGATGAAAGACATTGTGCTTACTTCCCTTCAACATTGTCCAGCAGTGCCATCAGCACAGAACTGGTGGAAAACAGTGGGACCCGGGTACACCCATCTACTGGCCAGAAGTGGTCTTCATGGAAGAATTACAGCCAAAATGCCATACCTTCGACGTGCAAACAAGGCTAAGTGACTCAAAGCATAGGAACTGGTGTGCAGAAAAATGGCAGCAGGTGCTCTGGATTGATGAGTTAAAATGTGAAATATTTGGCTGTAGCAAGAGACAGTTTAGTAGCGAAGAGCTGGAGAGCGGTACAATGAGTGTCTGCAGGCAACAGTGAAGCATTGTGGAGAGGTTGCTTGCAAGTTACTGGTCTTCAGGTCCCAGGAGCTGGCATGTTAACTGTGGAAAGTCGGCAGTGACTCCTTGCAGCTTCAAAGCTGGCTTTGCACTGTTTATGTGCGAGCCAGGCTGCTCCCTGTGAATGGTACCACAGCCTCCTGTGACGTGTCCCAAAAGGTTGCGGGCAGGGGGGGGGCGCGCTGAACTTCTGCTCGGATTGCTTAGGCAGGTGGTAATGCAGACTTCTGAGAAACGTTTGGCAACCTCTTCTGTAGTAACAAGGTCAAAAGAGGAAACTATTGAATGTAGTTTTGTGAAGTGTATGTTAACTGGTATAGATATCTGTGTAGTGGAGGTTCACGAATTGCATCAACCTTGTTTTTGAAATGATTGGCAATTTCTTGAGCAGTGAGCAAGTTACAGGGAGGGGGTGAACAAAAGTAGAGAGTTAAAGGGGTTGTAAACCCTTGTGTTTTTTTACCTTAATGTATTAAAGTGAAAAAACTTCTGTCACTGACCGACCCACCCAGCCCCCTCCCCCGTTTTACTCACCTAAGTCCTGTGATTCACACGCTGGAGACGCGTTCTTCCCCTCTGCCCCTGGTCTCGGCTCTTGATTGGATAGATTGATAACAGCGCAGCCATTGGCTCCTGCTGTTGTCAGTCAAATCCAATGACGCGGGGGGTAGGGCCGAGTCCTGCATTCTGTGTCTATGTACGCAAATGCTGGACTCGGAAGCGTACCTGCAAGGTAATCCCCCGGGAGAGAGCCGGGGGGACTCCAGAAGTTGAGGATCAGGGCCACTCAGTACAAAACAAACTACACAGTGGAGGTAAGTATGACATGTTTTTTATTTAAACAAAAAACGAAGCCTTACAATCACAAGGTAGAGAAGAGCCAATGAGGACTGTGTGACAGAGTAGGCTTGTTTGGCAACATGGAAGGAGGAATTGAATTTCAGGTGAAAGCTTGCAGGGATTTAGTTTTATGCCACAATCGCTCCAGTGCAAGGCTATGTCTCCTGAGATTGCTGGTATCATCAGTCTGCCAGGACTGTAGGGGTCGGGGGCCTAATTCTGCGGGTAGCAAAAGGGTCTCTGGTTCGAATCCCAACCACGACACTCATAGACGGAGGGGAGGGGGGCGGGCATAATTTTAGGGTCGCCCATACGCCGCCCCTTTTCGACAATGTCATTATCACATTGTCATGGTCAGAGACAGCAGGCATAGTACAGTCCCTAGGATAAGTAATGGATACTGGCCGACAGACCCAGTGGAACTACAGCAGTGATCCCTCTGGCTGGACGATCGCTCACTCTGGGTTCCCCGGGGGAGATTCTGGTCAGTAGTGTAGCATGTCTGTACCCTGGCAGTGGCCCAGTCTTTCTCTCTCTGGTGGCGCTGGGCAGCATGGCTCTCTCTGGCTTCTGCCCAGCACATGCCTCTTTCTTTGTCCTGTAGCACTCACTCCCTCAGCTTTTTTCCAGGCTGCAGTCTCTCAATCTCTCTCTTGATCAAGCTGTAGCCTCCTTCCTGTGGAAAATAGGACTGCCAATCTTTGGGACTACATGTCCCTTGATGCTCTCCTCTCCTAGTCTCCTTTTGATTGGCTAAGTTATGGTCAATGGGGATGGAATGGAGCGGGCAGGAAGCTGCAAGGGGAACCTGATGAGAGCCACCGTCTCTTCTCCCTGACAGGAGAAAGGGGGGGGGGGCGAGCTGGGGAAACCTCTCACAGCCTGCAGCTCGTCTTTCTCATGACACAGCACCGCCGAGTTCTCTGCTGGACTGGGCAGGGAAAAGAGCCTGCAGGCACACTACACTGATGGGGGGGCTTTGGCAGCACCTTGATGGTGTCACCCTGCTGGCTGCCTGCACCCCCATAGCGATGCCACTGTGCTGAACGTGCCAATCTGATTCTGGAGGGGGGGGGCACTTGACCCCCCTTGCCCCTACCTGCAGACGCCCATGATGACACTACCTGCCTGGAGTTTGCATGTTCTCCCTGTGTCTGCGTGGGTTTCCTCCCACACTCCAAAGACATGCTGGTAGTTGAATTGGCTCCTGTGTAAATTGGCCTTATGTATGAATGGGAGTTGGGGACTTTAAATTGTAAGCTCATTGAGGGCAGGGACTGATGTGAATGTATATGTAAAGCGCTGTGTAAATTGACAGCGCTATATACGTACCTTTTTAAATAAGAGTAATGCCGACGGACAAAGTGCCACGCATGCTCAGAATAAATAAAGAGATGAAAGCTATTGGCTACTGCCCCGTTTATAGTCCCGACGTACGTGTTTTACGTCACCGCGTTCAGAACGATCGGATTTTCCGACAACTTTGTGTGACCGTGTGTATGCAAGACAAGTTTGAGCCAACATCCGTCGAAAAAAATCCTAGGATTTTGTTGTCAGAATGTCCGAACAAAGTCCGACCGTGTGTACGCCCTATTAGAGTGGAGCAAGTGCATCCAGTGAAGATGAATGAACTGTTGTAGACAGAAGTTGTCAGGACAGGGGTGAAGTTTTATCATTGAGGAGGTCAGTAGCAGAAAAGAGCGGAGACTAAAGTGGTGGAGGTTTCTATAGGTAATTGTTTGCTATGTGGAAGGATAGATGGTTGAAGACGGACACTGTGAAAGTGATGATGGTGAGAGCAGAGAGAGGTTTGGTTGAAGTACAGTATAGGTGAACAGCTTTGTCTAGATTGAAGGTTTCCATGCTTGTTCTGTAACAGAATTTGGTGTTTTCTGCTTATAACACAGATTATTTCATTTTCCCCGCATACACCACCACATCTATGAAGCTTGTATCTGTTATTCTCAGATAACTGATAGGCGATTCTACATGCATTGTCCATGGCAGGCAGCAGCCATGTTTTTGCAAGATAAAACTTTTTTTCCTGGCGCCAACCTGGCAGCATACATGAGGTAAGGGTTTCCCTTTTTCCCTTCAGTGTGCTGCCATGGATTGGCGCCAGGAAAGGCAAATTATGAGGTAAGAAAGATACAATTTTCTGTTTTTCTGACACCAACATGAGAGCATACTGAGGGGAAAAACGAGGGAAACCCTCACCTCATGTATGCTGCCAGGCAGACGTTTATTATAGGAGGTAAGTGATACAATTTTCTGTTCTACGCATAACATATCGAGAGAAGACCGTTGCTAAGATTATTTAATATATATACTGAATATCTGTGTGTGATAATTTTGTATGAAAGTATATACTTTGTAGATATAGGTTGTGTATTGGGGTGACTCGGTGAGCCTTTTCTTGCACCGTGCTATCATGCCCCCAGTACATGAGGATCGCTCCTACTCAGGACTGTGTCTCTGTCCGGACCAGACGAGCATCAGTCAGCAGCAAGTGCAGAGTTAACCGCCCACCTCGCCTCCAAACAGAGTGATTGGGCCAATCAGAGGGTCTCTTACATGCGCGCACATCTGGGCCATTCACAGGCACGCTATGAGCGGGGAGAGGATGGCCGGACGGCACAATGGGGGAAGTGTGGGCCGGCCAATCCCGCGGCGACTCTCATGAACTGCTGGAACCGCTGCCCTGCCACTGTCTGCTCTTCTCTCGGAGCCGCTGCCAGTCTTCTGGGAGGCAGGTAAGAGCCTAGACTAGTCCATCACACGGCATGGACTGCGCGCTGACCCTGTCCATCATCACATCCTCCTAGACTGCCAGATGAGGAACACCATGACATGTTTACATGGGCACATGGCTCACTGAGGACAGGGGTGCTCAGACATCTGGCAGCCTCCAGTCTTGTCTTACCATTGATATAGCTGTTGTGTGGTGAACGATTCACTGCCATTTCTTTCTTAGAAAGGAAATCACTTTATGTCATGATGACAGTTGCTTGCGACGATTGTATGTGATCTGTATTGGCACCTATATGCTGCTTGTCACACAACATTCGTAAGACGCTCTTGTTTGCTTTTATTGACAGCCATTCTCATCCAGAGTTCTGTAGAGTCTCAGAGCTTGGTAGGGCTTCCCTGAGCTCTCATCAGGTGGGGTCTGCAGGGTTCCAGGGACAACGCCAAATGACAGAGGTGTCCGTTTATGAAGCAGTGATCAGCGGTGATCCTGATCACAGTCCATAAACAGTTTATGAAACAGTGATAATCGGGGGAGAACATGTTTGAACTTGTTCTCCCCCCGATTATCTCTACACATGGAGAATCCTCATTGAATGACACAGTAATGGCCAGTTTATGAAGCGGTGATCTCACCGCTTCACTGGCGATCTGTGTCAGAATACACACTCCCAGGTTCACCAGCTCAGAGGTGGTGAATCGGGGAGTGAAGAGGAAATCTGGGGGATCTGAGGGGGAAGGAGGAAGATTTTTAACTTCCTTATGCCTTGTTCAGACCCACAAAACACTGTAAGCATGTCCCCCTGTCATATTTATGTGTATACATATTTATACATATATACATATAATGTGTATATGTATATATATATCATGTGTGTGTATATACATGTATATATAGTGTGTGTGTGTGTGTGTATACATATGTGTATAATGTAGGGGGACACATTATTTTATTAACATTAATCCACGCGCCCTTGAGCGGTGATAATTTATCACTGCTTGATAAACTGACATCTGGTACTGTAATCTCGTAAAGTCTCACGAGATTCCAGTATCAGGGGCCGTTCTCCACTATTTGAAGCATTTGTAGATCTCTTCACTCCTCCAAAGGTGAAGTGATCTACACCGCTTCATAAACTGGCACACAGAGGAGAAAATTCTTCACTGTGAATGCCGGAGAACGAAGCAGTGAATAGATTTCACTGCTTCATAAACGGACACCAGAGTCAGTGTCATGATACCAATGAACTTCAAGGAGGTGATTCTCCCTAATGACCACCATAGAATGGGCATTCTCCTAATGATCACCATTATAAGGAGGATATTCTCCCCCCTGACCGCCAATGTAAGGAGGACATTCTTCCCCCTGACCGCCAATGTAAGGAGGACATTCTTCCCCCTGACCGCCAATGTAAGGAGGATAATCTCCCCCCTGACCGCCATTGTAAGGAGGACATTCTTCCCCCTGACCGCCAATGTAAGGAGGACATTCTTCCCCCTGATTAATGTAAAGAGGACATTCTTCCCCCTGACCGCCAATGTAAGGAGAACATTCTTCCCCCTGACCGCCAATGTAAGGAGGACATTCTTCCCCCTGACCGCCAATGTAAGGAGGACATTCTTCCCCCTGACCGCCAATGTAAAGAGGACATTCTTCCCCCTGATTAATGTAAAGAGGACATTCTTCCCCCTGACCGCCAATGTAAGGAGGACATTCTTCCCCCTGACCGCCAATGTAAGGAGGATAATCTCCCCCCTGACCGCCATTGTAAGGAGGACATTCTTCCCCCTGACCGCCAATGTAAGGAGGACATTCTTCCCCCTGATTAATGTAAAGAGGACATTCTTCCCCCTGACCGCCAATGTAAGGAGAACTTTCTTCCCCCTGACCGCCAATGTAAGGAGGACATTCTTCCCCCTGACCGCCAATGTAAGGAGGACATTCTTCCCCCTGACCGCCAATGTAAGGAGGACATTCTTCCCCCTGACCGCCAATGTAAGGAGGACATTCTTCCCCCTGACCGCCAATGTAAGGAGGACGTTCTTCCCCCTGACTGCCAATGTAAGGAGGACATTGTTCCCCCTGACTGCCAATGTAAGGAGGACATTCTTCCCCCTGATTAATGTAAAGAGGACATTCTCCCCCCTGACCGCCAATGTAAGGAGGACATTCTCCCCCCTGACCGCCAATGTAAGGAGGACATTCTCCCCCCTGACCGCCAATGCAAGGAGGACATTCTTCCACCTGACTGCCAATGCAAGGAGGACATTCTTCCCCCTGACCGCCAATGTAAGGAGGACATTCTTCCCCCTGATTAATGTAAATAAGACATTCTCCCCCCTGACCGCCAATGTAAGGAGGACATTCTCCCCCCTGACCGCCAATGTAAGGAGGACATTCTTCCCCCTGACCGCCAATGCAAGGAGGACATTCTTTCCCCTGACCGCCAATGCAAGGAGGACATTCTTTCCCCTGACCGCCAATGCAAGGAGGACATTCTTCCCCCTGACCGCCAATGCAAGGAGGACATTTTTCCCCCTGACCGCCAATGCAAGGAGGACATTCTTCCCCCTGACCGCCAATGCAAGGAGGACATTCTTCCCCCTGACCGCCAATGCAAGGAGGACATTCTTCCCCCTGACCGCCAATGTAAAGGAGGACATTCTTCCGCCTGACTGCCAATGTAAGGAGGACATTCTTCCCCCTGATTAATATAAAGAGGACATTCTTCCCCCTGACCGCCAATGTAAGGAGGACATTCTTCCCCCTGACCGCCAATGTAAGGAGGACATTCTTCCCCCTGACCGCCAATGTAAGGAGGACATTCTTCCACCTGACCGCCAATGCAAGGAGGACATTCTTCCCCCTGACCGCCAATGCAAGGAGGACATTCTTCCCCCTGACCGCCAATGCAAGGAGGACATTCTTCCCCCTGACCGCCAATGTAAGGAGGACATTCTTCCCCCTGACCGCCAATGTAAGGAGGACATTCTTCCCCCTGACTGCCAATGTAAGGAGGACATTCTTCCCCCTGATTAATGTAAAGAGGACATTCTTCCCCCTGACCGCCAATGTAAGGAGGATAATCTCCCCCCTGACCGCCATTGTAAGGAGGACATTCTTCCCCCTGACCGCCAATGTAAGGAGGACATTCTTCCCCCTGATTAATGTAAAGAGGACATTCTTCCCCCTGACCGCCAATGTAAGGAGAACATTCTTCCCCCTGACCGCCAATGTAAGGAGGACATTCTTCCCCCTGACCGCCAATGTAAGGAGGACATTCTTCCCCCTGACCGCCAATGTAAAGAGGACATTCTTCCCCCTGATTAATGTAAAGAGGACATTCTTCCCCCTGACCGCCAATGTAAGGAGGACATTCTTCCCCCTGACCGCCAATGTAAGGAGGACATTCTTCCCCCTGATTAATGTAAAGAGGACATTCTTCCCCCTGACCGCCAATGTAAGGAGAACATTCTTCCCCCTGACCGCCAATGTAAGGAGGACATTCTTCCCCCTGACCGCCAATGTAAGGAGGACATTCTTCCCCCTGACCGCCAATGTAAAGAGGACATTCTTCCCCCTGATTAATGTAAAGAGGACATTCTTCCCCCTGACCGCCAATGTAAGGAGGACATTCTTCCCCCTGACCGCCAATGTAAGGAGGATAATCTCCCCCCTGACCGCCATTGTAAGGAGAACATTCTTCCCCCTGACCGCCAATGTAAGGAGGACATTCTTCCCCCTGACCGCCAATGTAAGGAGGACATTCTTCCCCCTGACTGCCAATGTAAGGAGGACATTCTTCCCCCTGATTAATGTAAAGAGGACATTCTCCCCCCTGACCGCCAATGTAAGGAGGACATTCTCCCCCCTGACCGCCAATGTAAGGAGGACATTCTCCCCCCTGACCGCCAATGCAAGGAGGACATTCTTCCACCTGACTGCCAATGCAAGGAGGACATTCTTCCCCCTGACCGCCAATGTAAGGAGGACATTCTTCCCCCTGATTAATGTAAATAAGACATTCTCCCCCCTGACCGCCAATGTAAGGAGGACATTCTCCCCCCTGACCGCCAATGTAAGGAGGACATTCTTCCCCCTGACCGCCAATGCAAGGAGGACATTCTTTCCCCTGACCGCCAATGCAAGGAGGACATTCTTTCCCCTGACCGCCAATGCAAGGAGGACATTCTTCCCCCTGACCGCCAATGCAAGGAGGACATTTTTCCCCCAGACCGCCAATGCAAGGAGGACATTCTTCCCCCTGACCGCCAATGCAAGGAGGACATTCTTCCCCCTGACCGCCAATGCAAGGAGGACATTCTTCCCCCTGACCGCCAATGTAAAGGAGGACATTCTTCCGCCTGACTGCCAATGTAAGGAGGACATTCTTCCCCCTGATTAATATAAAGAGGACATTCTTCCCCCTGACCGCCAATGTAAGGAGGACATTCTTCCCCCTGACCGCCAATGTAAGGAGGACATTCTTCCCCCTGACCGCCAATGTAAGGAGGACATTCTTCCACCTGACCGCCAATGCAAGGAGGACATTCTTCCCCCTGACCGCCAATGCAAGGAGGACATTCTTCCCCCTGACCGCCAATGCAAGGAGGACATTCTTCCCCCTGACCGCCAATGTAAGGAGGACATTCTTCCCCCTGACCGCCAATGTAAGGAGGACATTCTTCCCCCTGACTGCCAATGTAAGGAGGACATTCTTCCCCCTGATTAATGTAAAGAGGACATTCTTCCCCCTGACCGCCAATGTAAGGAGGATAATCTCCCCCCTGACCGCCATTGTAAGGAGGACATTCTTCCCCCTGACCGCCAATGTAAGGAGGACATTCTTCCCCCTGATTAATGTAAAGAGGACATTCTTCCCCCTGACCGCCAATGTAAGGAGAACATTCTTCCCCCTGACCGCCAATGTAAGGAGGACATTCTTCCCCCTGACCGCCAGTGCAAGGAGGACATTCTTCCCCCTGACCGCCAATGCTAGGAGGACATTCTTCCCCCTGACCGCCAATGTAAAGGAGGACATTCTTCCGCCTGACTGCCAATGTAAGGAGGACATTCTTCCCCCTGATTAATATAAAGAGGACATTCTTCCCCCTGACCGCCAATGTAAGGAGGACATTCTTCCCCCTGACCGCCAATGTAAGGAGGACATTCTTCCCCCTGACCGCCAATGTAAGGAGGACATTCTTCCCCCTGACCGCCAATGTAAGGAGGACATTCTTCCCCCTGACCGCCAATGTAAGGAGGACATTCTTCCCCCTGATTAATGTAAAGAGGACATTCTTCCCCCTGACCGCCAATGTAAGGAGGACATTCTTCCCCCTGACCGCCAATGTAAGGAGGACATTCTTCCACCTGACCGCCAATGTAAGGAGGACATTCTTCCCCCTGACCGCCAATGTAAGGAGGACATTCTTCCCCCTGACCGCCAATGTAAGGAGGACATTCTTCCCCCTGACCGCCAATGTAAGGAGGACGTTCTTCCCCCTGACCGCCAATGTAAGGAGGACGTTCTTCCCCCTGACCGCCAATGTAAGGAGGACGTTCTTCCCCCTGACTGCCAATGTAAGGAGGACATTCTTCCCCCTGACTGCCAATGTAAGGAGGACATTCTTCCCCCTGGTTAATGTAAGGAGGACATTCTCCCCCCTGACCGCCAATGTAAGGAGGACATTCTCCCCCCTGACCGCCAATGCAAGGAGGACATTCTTCCCCCTGACCGCCAATGTAAGGAGGACATTCTTCCCCCTGATTAATGTAAATAAGACATTCTCCCCCCTGACCGCCAATGTAAGGAGGACATTCTCCCCCCTGACCGCCAATGCAAGGAGGACATTCTTCCCCCTGACCGCCAATGCAAGGAGGACATTCTTCCCCCTGACCGCCAATGCAAGGAGGACATTCTTCCCCCTGACCGCCAATGCAAGGAGGACATTCTTCCCCCTGACCGCCAATGCAAGGAGGACATTCTTCCCCCTGACCGCCAATGCAAGGAGGACATTCTTCCCCCTGACCGCCAATGCAAGGAGGACATTCTTCCCCCTGACCGCCAATGTAAAGGAGGACATTCTTCCGCCTGACTGCCAATGTAAGGAGGACATTCTTCCCCCTGATTAATATAAAGAGGACATTCTTCCCCCTGACCGCCAATGTAAGGAGGACATTCTTCCCCCTGACCGCCAATGTAAGGAGGACATTCTTCCCCCTGACCGCCAATGTAAGGAGGACATTCTTCCACCTGACCGCCAATGCAAGGAGGACATTCTTCCCCCTGACCGCCACTGTAAGGAGGACATTCTTCCCCCTGACCGCCACTGTAAGGAGGACATTCTTCCCCCTGACCGCCAATGTAAGGAGGACATTCTTCCCCCTGACCGCCAATGTAAGGAGGACATTCTTCCCCCTGACCGCCAATGTAAGGAGGACATTCTTCCCCCTGACCGCCAATGTAAGGAGGACATTCTTCCCCCTGACTGCCAATGTAAGGAGGACATTCTTCCCCCTGATTGCCAATGTAAGGAGGACATTCTTCCCCCTGATTAATGTAAAGAGGACATTCTCCCCCCTGACCGCCAATGTAAGGAGGACATTCTCCCCCCTGACCGCCAATGTAAGGAGGACATTCTCCCCCCTGACCGCCAATGCAAGGAGGACATTCTTCCACCTGACTGCCAATGCAAGGAGGACATTCTTCCCCCTGACCGCCAATGTAAGGAGGACATTCTTCCCCCTGATTAATGTAAAGAAGACATTCTCCCCCCTGACCGCCAATGTAAGGAGGACATTCTCCCCCCTGACCGCCAATGTAAGGAGGACATTCTTCCCCCTGACCGCCAATGTAAGGAGGACATTCTTCCCCCTGATCGCCAATATAAGGAGGACATTCTTCCCCCTGATTAATGTAAAGTGGACATTCTTCCCCCTGACCGCCAATGTAAGGAGGACATTCTTCCCCCTGATCGCCAATATAAGGAGGACATTCTTCCCCCTGACTGCCAATGTAAGGAGGACATTTTCCCCCCTGATTAATGTAAAGAGGACATTCTTTCCCCCGATTAATGTAAAGGGGACATTCTCCCCCCTGACCGCCAATGTAAGGAGGACATTCTTCACTCTGACCGCCAATGTAAGGAGGACATTCTTCCCCCTGACTGCCAATGTAAGGAGGACATTCTATCCCCTGATTAATGTAAAGGGGACATTCTCCCCCCTGACCGCCAATGTAAGGAGGACATTCTCCCCCCTGACCGCCAGTGTAAGGAGGACATTCTCCCCCCTGACTGCCAATGTTAGGAGGACATTCTCCTCCCTGTCCGCCAATGTAAGGTGGACATTCTTCCACCTGACTGCCAATGCAAGGAGGACATTCTTCCCCCTGACCGCCAATGTAAAGGAGGACATTCTTCCCCCTGACCGCCAATGTAAAGGAGGGCATTCTTCCCTCTGACCACCAATGTAATGAGGACATTCTCCCCAACGATTAATGTAAAGAGGACATTCTTCCTCCTGACCACCAAATGTAAGGAGGACAGTCTTCCCCCTGACCACCAATGTAAGAAGGACATTCTTCCCCCTGACCACCAATGTAAGAAGGACATTCTTCCCCCTGACCACCAATATAAGGAGGGAGGACATTCTTCCCCCTGACCACCAATGTAAGGAGGACATTCTTCCCCTGACCACCAATGTAAGGAGGACATTCTTCCCCTGACCACCAATGTAAGGAGGACATTCTTCCCCTGACCACCAATGTAATGAGGACATTCTTCCCCCTGATTAATGTAAAGAGGACATTCTCCACACTGATTACTTATATATGAGTTTATTTTTTTCCACTGAACATTTCTGTACATAGACTTGAATGAAGTGTCATTTTGAGCCACTTCAATAAAGTTAAAGCAGAGCTAAACTCTCCTGTCCTTTACAGCCAAAGACGCTGCCGTCTTGGCCTCTGTTTGATCTACAGATGCCATGGTGCTGTTTTTTTATTTTTATTTTTTTATTTGTTTTTATTTTATTAGTTATGACTCCAGAAATTTGATGGGTTGACAGTGCAGTTGAGAGCACTGGTAACTGTTATGCCCCGTACACACGGTCGGACATTGATCGGACATTCCGACAACAAAATCCATGGATTTTTTCCGACGGATGTTGGCTCAAACTTGCCTTGCATACACACGGTCACACAAAGTTGTCTGAAAATCCGATCATTCTGAACGCGGTGACGTAAAACACGTACGTTGGGACTATAAACGGGGCAGTAGCCAATAGCTTTCATCTCTTATTTTATTCTGAGCATGCATGGCACTTTGTGCGTCGGATTTGTGTACACACGATCGGAAATTCCGACAACAGATTTTGTTGTCGGAAAATTTTATAGCCTGCTCTCAAACTTTGTGTGTCGGAAAATCTGATGGAAAATGTGTGATGGAGCCTACACACGGTCGGAATTTCCCACAACAAGGTCCTATCACACATTTTCCATCTGAAAATCCGACCGTGTGTACGGGGCATTACAGTTATCATTTATGGCATGCCTTGAATGTTACCGTTTTGGGAAACCGATGGGTTTATTTCCACTTAACCTCCCTGACGGTAATCCCGAGTGTGGCTCGGGGTTAAAATTCAGTCCCATTAGCGGTAACCCCGAGCCACACTCGGGATTACATTGCAGGATCCTGGTGCGGCATTACTTACCTTGTCCCCAGGATCCTGCAATGTCCCCCCGCGCTGTCTGCGGGCTCTGTCTCCTCCGAAGCCTCTCCGTGCCAGGCTCCGTTCCCTGCGAGCATCGCGACGCACGGGGGCGGAGTCTGGCGGCAAATTCAAAAAATTGTAAAAATCATAACACATACAGTACTCTAATCTTACAGATTAGAGTACTGTATGAAATTATTTCACATCCCTTTTGTCCCCAGTGCTTTGGCCCATTATATACACTGTTCTTTCTGCCTGGAAACTGGAAATTGTCCATAAGTGTCCCTTTACGTCAAAAGTGGCTTTAGACCAGCTAAAAAACAGCGATAGTAAATTAGAACACTTGCAGAATTGAGCGATAATGAATCGTGGGGAAATTTATTTTATTATTATTATATTATTATTTTTTTTAATTATTTATATTTATTTATTATATTATAATTTATGTTTTTGTGTTTCAAACTTTATCATACCCGGGATATCTACTAGACTCAAATGGCCGTGCAAAATAATTGCACCTAAATTCCGAAATAATCATACCGCCGGGGAGGTTAAGGCTCGGTTCACACCTATGCATTTTTTTTTAATGCTTTTTAGAGAAACGCACCACAGTAACGTGAAATTTTCCCATAGGAAACCATATCTATGCTTTTTTTTCAGCCTCTGCATTTTTGGAAACTGTCGTGGACTTTTTTTTAAACGCAAATGGGGCATTTTTGGTTCAATAGACTTCAATTTAAACGCTGCAGAAAAGCATGTAGTGCTTTTTTTGATGCGTTTTTGGGGTGTTTTGTGATTTTAATTTGCCCAATATCAAATTGGTCAAAAAAAAAAAATCAAAAACGCATCAAAAAAGTGTGTGAAAAAATGCAAAACGCATTGAAAAAAACTGCAGAAATGGATCAAAAGCAAGCTGCATAGGTTTAAACCGAGCTTTACTGTGTCCCAAAAGAAGGTATGCCTGCAATGATAACTATTACAGTATTAGTATGGTTATGTTCTCAACTGAAGGAAGGTTTAGTTCCACTTTATAAAGAAAGAAAAAAGGTAAAGTGTATATTGTAGCAAACACCACCCCTACACAACGCACACCAATCTTTTTGTAGTGCGCACTGGTGTGAACAAGCCCTCACACTAGCCTCATACAATTGGCTTATTTAAAGTGCTTGTAAACCGCTGAAGAATACAAAAAAAACAAAAAACCTATAAGGCAAAGGGCATATTATGCTAGTATGCACCGCATACTAGCACATTATGAAATACCTTAGAGACATTATGACATCTTCTAGCCCCCCCCCCCTCGTTTCTTCCGGGTTGGTGGGCTCTGGCATGTGAGTGGCCGGAGATGCAATGACATCACTCCCGCAAATGCGCGTCGGAGCCGCTGATTTCATCAAGTTTGATTGTGCTAGTGTATGCCAACTTCTGGTGTAAGTGTAAGTTTACATACAATGTTCTGGGTGGAGTGATTTAGGGTTTATTTTACCACTGTTTCTTTGTTGAGAGTTCAACTTTGTACGGAATCTGAAAGTCTGGCACCTTCGCCGATAATGTCATTGGCTGCAATTGTGCAAGTTTAGGAGATATTCACAGTACCTACAGGTAAGCCTTTTTATCGGCTTAGCTGTAGGTACAAGTGGTGTAACGGAGTTTACAACCACTTTAAAGTGGTTCTAAAGGCAGAAGTTTTTTTTATCTTAATGCATTCAATCACAGTGCCAGAGCCCGCAAAACCCCGAAATAACTCTAGGAGACATGTCGCCGGTCAGTGCAGTGTGCCGGGACCGATGCGGGGGCTTCGATCTAAGGTAAGTATTTCATAATGAGCTAGTATGCATGCTATGCGTACTAGCTCATTTTGCCTTTGTCTTGCAGGTTTTTTTTGCTGGGTTTACAACCACTTTAAGATAAAACTTCTGCCTGTACAATCACTTTAAGAGTCAGCAGCTACAAATACTGTAGCCAGTGACTTAAAAATCAGGTGCATAAAATGCGGGTCCCCGGTGCCGCCATCTTGTATTTGAAAAAATGGATGTGACTTTCTGATGAATCACAGCTTGGCTCCCCACTGAGCATGCATGCAAACGTGTGGCGCAGTGAGACTGGTCCTGCAGCCTCCTGGGATGTGTAATATCCCGCCAAGGAGGTGGGGACAGGGCAAGCAATGTTATTCTTACCCAGGCGAGAATTGAGGAAGTAGGAATCTGTCAAAAGATACGGGCTTCCTGTAAAAAAAAAATCCCAAAAAAACCCTCATAAGTGTTGGGGGTGGGAAGAAGGATTAGTGGTACTTTTGCTTGAAGGTCCTCTTTATAGCTGAGCTATAATTGCCTTCTCTCTAGTGCTGTAACGTCCCGGACCTCCATGCTGACCACTGACAGCTCAGCCTGCGCTTTACAGTGAGATGTATTGGCATCTCTGTGTACAGTGTGGACAGGCAGGTAAGCAACTTTAATGCAGAAGAGTCAAGGTATGTTTCTTCTGCATTAAAGTGGCTCTAAAACTAATACTTTTTTTACCAGTTTGCATTCCCTGCATTTAGGTAAAAAAATGTTTTGCTACTCGCTGCCCCCCCCCAACAAACACTTACTTGAGTTGAGTCCTGTATTGATCCAGTACTGTGCCCAGCTGCAGTTCTTCTCCTCTGTCTTTCTCTTCCCACAGGAGGATCGGGCAGCAGCGGGAGCCATTGGCTCTCGCTGCTGTCAAGCAAATCCTGTGAGCAGAGTGGAGGAGGGACGGAGCCAAGCTGCGCTGTGTTTGTTTATGGACACACACAGCGCAGATTGGAAGCAAGCCCATGCCTCTGCCCCAATAGCAAGTGATTTGCACTGGGGGCAGACACAGAAGAGGATCACCGGCAGGAGAGGAGGTTCGGGGCCGCTCTGTGCAATACCATTGCATATAGTGGGTGAGTATTTATTATTTTAATTAAAAAATCCTGTATGTGCACAATTATTTTATTTCATTAAAATTCCACTTTAAGCTTTGAAAATTAAAGATGTAAGCTGATTTGTTGCTATGCACAGCTGGTATAGACTTGATAAAGTCCCCTCCACGTGTTTTGGGGTGGCGTGTGTAAAAAACACTTAATAGATAGCCCATTGAATTAAATGGGAAAGTTAAACGCGATGCATAGTAACATACGTAAAATGCGCCTACTTATGTGCGTGCTGTCACACAGACAAAGGTTAACAAACTTTATGCTTCCCAGACCACATTCTCCTGTGCTTAAATGTTCTCATGTTTACACGTGTTCAGATGTGATCAGAATGTCTAATCTGCCCCTGGACACACAGAATTCTGTTTTCTCAGCTTTACTGAACGCACCTAAACACAGGTAAAATCACGGGGAGAATTCTACCATTTATAATCATTACATGCATCTTGTCCTATGAACACATGTATGTCATTGCCCATGTGAATGAGGCCCTATGGAAAAGCTCTTCAACTACAAGACTTGTGAAGATTTTATTTTTAAATCCCAGAAAGCTTCACGAATACATCCACTAGGTTTGTGGGATACATGGAGATCGCTCGCACTTCCGAGCCTGCTCCTCGCAGTATTATCGCTGTGAACTTTGCTGGCCAGGTTATCGGTTGCTAGGAGCCGGCAGCGTGCTTGAGGTAGGTGATGCTGATGGGGTTGGGTGTCCTGTGTGAGGGCTAATGGAAGATCTAGGCAGATGCTGCAACATTGCTGAAATCAGTGCCGTCTGGGTGTGGGGGGGGGGGGGGGAGCTCACAGGAAGAGCTATAATAGGAATGTGAACTGCAGAAATAGATCCAGAACAAACAGGAGAGGAAAAATGAGCTAGAAAGCGCTGGGAACCTCCTCCTGACAAGGTCTGTACATTTTCCATTAGTGATAAGGTTGGTACAGGCAGTGTACACAAGGCTGGGAACGAATATCTTCTGAAGATATTTCTAGCTAACCTGTTGAACTGTTGAGGTGCTCCTAGATGTGTGATCTCAGGAGATGATAGAACTGTGGAGGGATATTTAGCTCTGCATTGAAGTGTCTGTAGTGTCAGCAGTAATGGGATTCTTTGTTTTTAACTTGCAGTAGGAAATCGGCAGCTGAAACCAGATTTATTATAAGCAACAGAGATAGGAAATATCCTTCATTATTTTTAAATAAGCCACAAATTGTAAACATTGTACAAATTGTGTATACAGTGTCTATGCTGGATAGCTGGATTTTTTTTATGAGACTTTAAAGGATATTAGATTATTATTATACAGGATTTACTACTGTATAAGTGTAAAAATCAGAACGCATTCTCCAAACGATTATTTGTACATAACATCTAGACACGGAGTAGCTCTATTATCCACCAGTGTTTTCATTAGTGCATACTGTAATCTTCAACGAGCTAAATATTAGGTGGAAGAATTGAGAAAATCCTAGGGTGGCTTTTACATGTAGCTAGACACTTTTACAAGCTAATGTTTGTTATGAATCTCCTAAAAATATAGACGAATTCTTACTGAATCAAACTGGGATTTGGTACTTTTTTTTTAGACTGATGGTGTGTTTAATGTGTGAATCTGTGCCTGTGCAGCTGTGAACTTCAGTCCAGTAGTGGGCACAGTCACTGCAAGATTTCTTCTAATCTGTCATTTATTAGTGGTTATCCCACACACACACCTTATAGGAAATCCATGGACTTGATCTTTGTATGGTGCCGCACTGAGTTTTAACTCTGATAGGAGACCGGTGGACTAATGTGCTTCTAATACCATATAGCAGCGGTCCCCAACTGTTTTGGCACCAAAGACCGGTTTTATTGAAGAAAATGTTTCCATGGACCGTGGGGGTGGGGGGACATTGGGGTAGGTGAATGTGTGGTTGTGGGTTTTTTTTAGCCTGCCCCCAGATACAGTCTGAATTCACACATGTATGCGTTTTAAAACAACTCAGGTCAACACAGTATTGTAGTGTCAACTGGACACATAAAAACAATTATTTTTATGTACCTGTGCATTGACTTTTTTTATACAAGTGCGCTAAACCGCAGATCAACACAAGTCAACGTGTGTTAAAACACGCATAAAAGGTATGGAAATGTTCATCCATTATTACTGCATTTTATCGCAAGTCCGTGTGAATTCAGCCTCACTCACATAGTATGCAGTGACAGATGTTTTTCTGCATTGTAAAACATCTGTCAACACAAGGACGCAATTATTTCCTGTGTCCCATTCACACTGCAACATAGCCTATGGCTGCGCTGCATGGCGCTGTGCTAAATACAGACCTGCTGCATTTTATCGCATTGCACCATGCCAAATCGCATGGCGTGTATGGAAATACACTTTAAAGTATACCCAAAGACACAACTTTCTTTTCATTTTGGATAGGGTAAGGAAGGGTTAAAACCCTTGTCATTTGTATCCCGTTGTGAAGATTTACCTTCACTTCCTCTTCAATAGTCACATAAAGAATTGAGAGGGAATCTCTTCCATGTGAGGGAATTCCCCTCCTATACAGTTTTCACCAGAACTGGTGTCCACATATTAAGATTTCTCCTCCATTCCTTTTCTTCTAAGGCCAATGCATTTTCTTTCTTTACTATCTCGGTGACAGTCAATAGGACTTACCGAGAGGGTTAATCTCTGGAATGGGAACACAGACCGCAATGAAAACTAGCCTGGTGTTCTAATCACTCTCCAATTCGTTTAGCACTCCTGTGACCCCTCATGGATATCAGTCCAGGCATCGCGTCATCCCAACAATGGGAGTCTGGATCTGCCAGGTGCCTGGGCTGACACCTGTAGGTGATAACTGCTCCGCCCCCTCCACAGCTTAGCGCTCCAATGAGCGAGAAGGGAGATGAGCAGAGAGCTGTGACTGACCATTTGCAGCTCTCTGCTCACGGAGCTCTGAAAACCAAGTGATCGGCAGTGTTCAATTGCTCGGTTCTCAGTGTAGAGGTGCCGGGGGACAGATACAGCATTGGACCGATGCTGCATCCACCTAGGTATAAATGTGTGAAAAAAATACTCTACTTCTCTTTTAAATACTCTGTGCAATACTATTGCACAAAGCAGCCCAAAACCTCTTCTTCTGGGGTTCCCCATCGGAGCTTTTGGCGTCTCTTCTGCTCTGTGTGCCACCATAGGAAGTCCCTTCCTATGGTGGCACACCTGCGGGCTCACTCCCAAGCCAATCTATGTGCATCTATTGATACACACACAACACGGCTAGGCCCTGCCCCCGCTCCCTCCTCACAGGATTTAATTGAGAGCAGCAGGAGCTAGTTCTACAATAGAAAATCATATTTATAATGATTAATGCTACTTAATCATTGTGAGTGTAATATCACTCTTTGGGCAAAACTGCACTATTCATTAGTTTCTACAAAATAGTCACACTGGACCCTTGTATATACAGTATGCGTTGCTTTTGTGACAGAGTTATCTTACTATTGAGGGATCCTGTTGACAGTGTACATGAACATTGTACGCAAATTCATACTCATATTTTATGTCAGTTCGTGGGGCATGTCATAGGGTTAAAGATTAAGATATTTTGTAAGTAGGGGGAGAATTTCCAGGGTCATGGAATCACATTGGGGGTTATTTACTAAAGGCAAATCCACTTTGCACTACACTGAAATTGCACTGAAAGTGCACCTGGAAAAGAAGTCGCTGTAGATCCGAGGGGGACATGCAAGGAAGATTAAAAAAAAACAGCATTTTAGCTTGCACATGATTGGATAATAAAATCAGCAGAGCTTCCCCTAATTTCAGATGTACCCCTCAGATTTACAGCGACCGCACTTCCAAGTGCAATTTCAAGTGCACTTTGCACTTGTAGTTTGCACTTGTAGCGCAAAGTGGATTTGCCTTTCGTAAATAACCCCATTGTGTGCAATGGCTAGCTTGAAGCACCAAAACACTGGCAGGAATTTTTTTTTTATAATTCTCCATGGAGATGATTCACATCTCCAAGAAAAGTCGCCTGAAGCTCAAAAAATGTCTGGCGCTTTTTTTGTAGCTAGATTCAGGCAGAGTGCGTTTTTTTTTTGTTCCATTAAAAATGCATGGAAACGCTTGATTCAAGTGTTTTAGCACATTTTTGATGCTCATTTTCAATTGGTTTTCTGCTCAGATGCAATAATTAAATAAAAATAAGCTATAATAATTAAATAAATACATAAATAATAATGATCATCATAAAAAATAATAAAAAAACACTAAGCCCAACCCCTAACCCTAAAATGAATCCCTAATGTTAATCCTAATCTTTACCCTAACATTTAACCCCTAATCCTAACACTAATATTAACCCCTAATCCTAACCCCTAACCTAACAAATTATTAATGTTCAGGATTTATACAGCGCAACTGTTTGCGCAGCACTTTAGAACATGGGGGCACACAGTACAGTTACAATACAATTCAGAACAGGAGGGATCAGTGGGCCCGGCTCGTTAGAGCTTACAATCTAGAAGGGAGGGTCAAGTGGAACAAAAGGTAATAGCTGTGGGGGATGATCAGATGGAGAAAATGAAAATAATGTTGTTAGGTGTGGGTAGGAAAGGCTTCTCTGAAGAGAGGAGGGTTTTTAGGGATCGTCTAAAAACTAAAAGAGTAGGAAATAATCGGACAGATTGGGGTAAGGAGTTCCATAGGATTGGAGAGGCTCTGGAAAAGTCCTGGAGGTGAGCATGGAAGGAGGGAGCTAGAGAGCAGGGAGGTCTTGAGAAGAACGAAGAGAACGATTAGGTTGGTAAAATAAATAAATAATAATAATAACAATAATAAGTAAGCAAATTACAATTAAATGAACCCATAAATCTAAGCCTTAACTCCAAATCCTAACCCTTACAAACAAAGCAAAAAAAATAAAAAACATAGCAGCAAATTATATTTTTTTCTACTGGCTAGTAAAAAAAATGCCAAAGCTCAAAAAGTGCTTTAAAAAGTTGTACAAAAAAATGCTCATAGAAACGCCCAGTTAAAAATGCTCAGGTGTGAATGAAGCCTAAAGGAGGATGGTGGCTCATTCTCTGCTACTAGCCAAAAACTGTATGCTACATAATTTTTTCTGACAATTATTAGGTTTAAAATCAGAAGGAAAAAACAGGGAAATAGCTTTTCAGTTTTCATACCCCTTACTAAACTGTATTTTCCCTGCAGGTCTTTCAAGCACATTTACAATTCCTAATTTCTTGTTCATGAACAGAATTAATCAAAGAGCTTACAGGGCACAACCAGTTCAGTCATATGCAAAACAGGCCTAACAAGACACGTAATTAACTTGGAAATACTGTACATAGGATATAATGGAGGGAATTCATAAAGGCCTTTGCACAGAAATTGTTGGTGTTTGCACCAGATTCATGTACCTGTCAAAAACTGGCCCATACTGAACCCTACTTCCTCAGTACATTCCCTCCTTATCCTCTGCGCCAGTCACATTAACATTACTAGATTTGCCTTGCCTGTGATTGACAGCCCTTAGCAGCCTGCAGATTGATAGCCACTATTCAGTCCAATGGACCCTTTAAATTCGCCCACTGCCATCCGCTGCTCAATGGGAGAGAATCTGGACATTTATAACAGCTACCCAGCAAAGACATGCTCCACTCTCTGTACTCCAACCAAGAGTGGGGGGATAGGGAATTGTGGGAGGCAGGATAGTAGGTTTGGTGGGTAAACTGGGAAATATAGGGGGAAATGACAAGAACGAACAAGAAGAAGGTGGGGGTTTTGGCGAGGATTTGCAAACGGAGGCTAAGCAAACGGAGGTAGGGGGGAAGCAGAGTGAGACATTGATCAAGGCGTAGCGGTTCAAATTGGGAGGAGAGAGTGATAAAAGTCTGTAGGTAGTGTGTAATCCATTGTTCCCAGACTTTATGGTACAGGAAATTTTAGGATGCTATGATGGCACGTCACATATAGATTTTTAGGGAGTATCGCCTGCCAAGCAAGTTATGGGCCCAAAAGAGCCTTCCTTTCTTCAGAAAGGACAAACCTTTTCCATAGTCCCCAGGTCTTGGAGTACCTTTCCTTTTTATGTTGCGCTGTAATTATTAAATCCTCCATCTTATTCATTTACATAGTCAGTTTGAAAAAAAGACACAAGTCCATCCAGTTCAACCAAAAAAAAAAATACAATCCCATATACACAATCCTTCACCCACAGTTGATCCAGAGGAAGGCGAAAAAAAAACCCAGCAAAGCATGATCCAATTTGCTACAGCAGGGCAAAAAAATCCTTCCCGATCTCCCGAGAGGCAATCTTATTTTGCCTGGATTAACTTTACCTATAAATCTTTGTATCCAGTTATATTATGTACATTTGGGAAAGAAGCCAGGCGTTTTTTTAAGCAATCTACTGAGCTTGCCAGAACCACTTCTGGAGGGAGTCTATTCCACATTTTCACAGCTCTTACTGTGAAGAAACCTTTCTTATTTGGAGATGACATATTTTTTCCTCTAGACATAAAGCATGCCCCCTTGTCCTCTGTGATGACCTTAAATTGAATAACTTAACACCAAGTTCACTATATGGACCACTTATGTATTTGTACATGTTGATCATATCCCCCCACCCCTTATTCTCCTCTTCTCAAAAGGGAATAGATTCAGTATCTCTAATCTTTCCTCATAGCTGAGCTCCTCCATGCCTCTTATCAGTTTGGTTGCCCTTCTCCTTTTTGAGAACTGGTGTCCAAAACTGAACTGCATATTCCAGATGAGCTCTTACTAATGATTTGTACAGGGGCAAAATGATATCTCTCTCTCTCTCTCTCTCTCTCTCTCTCTCTCTCTCTCTCTCTCATACCTCTCTCATACCTCTCTCTCTCTCTCTCATACCTCTCTCTCTCTCTCATACCTCTCTCTCTCTCTCTCATACCCCTCTCTCTCTCTCATACCTCTCTCTCTCTCTCATACCTCTCTTAATGCAAGAAAGGACTTTGCTTGCTTTGGAAACCGCTTCCTAAACCGCAGCTTCTTATGATCTACCAAAACCCTCAGATCCTTCTCCACCATTGATTCCCCCAGTTGTACCCCCCCTAGTTTGTATGATGCATGCATATTCTTAACCCCCAAGTGCATAACTTTACATTTATCAACATTAAATCTCATTGGTCACTTAGTTGCCCAATTATACAGTGCATTGAGGTCGGCTTGTAAATTGGAGACATCCTGTAAGGACGTTATTCCACTGCATAGCTTAGTGTTATCTGCAAAGACAGAAATTGTACTTTTAATCCCAGACCCAATATCATTTATAAAGGTTTCAAAAAGTAAGGGTCCTAGCACTAAACATTGGGGTACACCACTGATAACCTTTGATCATTCAGAGTAAAAATCATTAACCACTACTCTCTGAATTCTGACTTTTAGCCAGTTTTCTATCCATTTACAAACTGATATTTCCAAGCTTGTGGACTTTACCTTACACATGAGCCATGTGTTGGGGAACTGTGTCAAACGCTTTTGCAAAATCCAAGTATACCACGTCCACAGCCACCCCTCTGTCCAAGGTTTTACTTACCACCTCTTAAAAAGAAATCAGGTTTGTTTGACAACTTCTGTCTTTCATGAATCCATGCTGTCTGTTGCTCTGATATTTTTCTGATATTTTTTCCAGCAAGAACTCGTCTGTGGTCTTTAATTAAACTCTGTGGTCTTTAATTAAACTCTCCAGTATCTTCCTGACCTATAGAAGATAAACTAACAGGACTATAGTTACTTGGTAAAGACTTTGATCCCGTTCCAGTCATTAACGAGTCCCTAAATATTGGAAACAATGGCCTTTATTAGAAACAATGGCTTGGATTTCTTCCACTTTACGAAGTCAATTCAAGGGAATACAAAATTTGGCAGCATTCAATAGGTGACGTATTATTGATTTTTTTTTTTTAATAAATTTTCACCGGGATGACCAAAACATGTAATAAGAAAAATCTGAATTGTCAGGAATCTCGTAATCCGTAAACTCCTGGATAATCTTCCAGACCTCCTTCAAGGAATAGTAGAGTTTAAACAGATATTTTTGGTAAAGTACACATTTTAATGAGATTACACCTACCAAACCACGACTGCAAGCCCTGGTGCCATATCTCTAGTAAAGTGTGAGTTTTGGACAAGAGAGGGGGAAAACTAAGTCCAAAAATGCAGAACGGTTTGGAGGGAATATGGGTCCCTAAATATTTCAGAGCCGAATCCATATATCTGAACTTAAAATTCGACCTCAGAGTCTGAAGAAAAGGAGGTACCTCAAGACCCATGGCTTCTGATTTACCAAAATTAATTTTCAGGTTGGATACTAATCCGTAGGTTTCAAGTTCATGCAGAAGATTTGGAAATGACGCTACTGGGTTAGTAAGGCAAAACCGTCATCAGCACAAGATGAGACCTTGTGCTGGATACCTCCAACAGACAACCCTGTGATATCTGGATTTATTAGAATTCTACACAGAAAAGATTCCAAAGATAAAGCAAAGAGAAGAGGGGGAGGAGGGCACCCCTTTCTGGTTCCATTGGATATAGAGAAAGGGTCAGAAGGAAACTCTGTTGGCCTTGACCTGAGCTGAGGTTGTAGAGTTTACAGTATCTTGGTAATCCAGTGTAACATGTTGTCTCCCAAGCCAATGTGGCGCAGGACAGAGAGCTTAATTTTTCAATTCACACGATCAAAGACTTTATTGGCATCTGTTTCCAAAAAAATGCACGGAGTATGTGTCACATTTGCTACGTGGAGTAAGTTAAGCACTTTAACTGTATTATTTCTTCTCTAGATGGAATGAATCCTACCTGATCTAGGTGGACTATTTGTTGCAAATGATGCGCAAGATGTGAGGCTAGAATCTTAGTGAACAGTTTGATGTCAGTATTCAAGAGAGAAATAGGTCTATAGCTGCCACAAGAGGTTGGATCTTTTCTGTCTTTAGGAATGACAGAGATGTGGGCTTTCAGAGTTTCCCTGGGGAAGGTGGCCTCTGACCCAATTGCATTAGTTTTACCATATATGGACCAAGGGTTAGAAGGAGAAGTTTGTAGTATTGCAAGGTGAACCTGCCAGGGCCTGGGGCCTTAACAGTTTTAGATGAACTGACTGCTTGCTGAGGTTCCTCTAAAGTTATGGGGTTCTCTAGTTCTTCTCAAACTTCAGGGAGAAGTTGAGGAAGTTGGGACAAGGCGATGTATGCCTCTAGCTGGGCTTGTGAGAAGGATTGATCTGGTAAGTTACACAAAGAGGAGTAGAAATCCCTGAACTCATGTGCAATTTGTTTAGGTAGGGAAATGTTTTGACCAGTCGAGGACAATAGTTGGGGAATATAAGTCGCCAGCCTCTGTTACCTTACAGTTTTCCACATTTATCTCCCAACTCATAACACATTTTATGGCAAGTCTGCCGGGCTGCCTTAGCTTTATAATGCAATACGTCAGCAACTTGCCTGCGAAGGGCCATAATATCCCGTTCCAGTGACAAAGTCGGAGCCTATTTATGCTGCGAGTCAAGATTATGAATCTTGGTCAGGAGAGTCACTAGTCTCTCTTTGCATGTTCCTAGATTTTGAGGAGTTTAGGCAGTTGGTTGTTTAGAATGACAGCCATTTTCTCAATGGTCATGCAAAAGTTGACACAGGATTTAGTAAGTAAGTAAATTAAATTCCTTTTTAGCACAATTCACCCTTTTATTTAAAAGGGCCTCCATCGGGTTCTTTTTGAAAGGTCTGTTCAGAATGGTGTCGACTAATTGGTAGATATGGGACCAGAAATGTTTATTCTTAGGGCAATCCCACTAGATGGATTTTAATGTGCACTCAGCACTACAGCCCCTCAAAATACTGGTAAGGGTAGCTAGGGGGAATAGCATGAGGAAATCTAGAGGGGAACAAGTAGCTACGCATTAGTATATTATAATTGGTTTTGGTGGCCAGAACATTGAGAAAGCTTTTTTGTAGTATTGCGCCAAATGTCTTGCCATTTTTCTTGGAATCTCCAGTTCTTTTCCCAGTTGATGGTTTGTTTAGGTAACAAAAAAAGCTGGAGGATAGTAGTTGTGGGTAGATGATGGAAATAATGCCTGGGCGTGAGTTTCCTTGTTCTCAAATGGAGTAAGCCTTAGGAGAGTATTTGTTTAATAAAAAATAAGATATGTAATGTCTTTGCACATACTGAAAGAATTCCACTGCAAGTATTGTGTGCAAGTCCCTAAGGGATTCAAAAGACACGAGGCCCCAAGGTCTCAGGAGGACATACAACCCCAATTCCAAAAAAGTTGGGATGCTGTGTAAAATCTACATAAAAACAATGCTTTTGCAAATCTAATAAACCCATTTTTATTCACACTAGAAAACATATCAAATGTTAAAACGGAGAAAATGTACCATTTTAGGAAAAAAAATAAGGTAAATTTGAAATTGATGGCAGCAACATGTCTCAAAAAATTTGGGACAGGGCCATGTTTAGCACCCCATTTTCTTTTAACAACACTTTGTAAATGTTTGGGAACTGAGGAGACTAGTTGCTGGAATTTTGGGGGAGGAATGTTTTCCCATTCTTGCCTGATATAGGATTCTTGAGTGGTCTTTGTCGTATTTTTCGTTTCAAGATATGCCAAATCTTTTCAATTGGTGAAAGGTTGGACTGCAAGCAGGGCAGTTAAGCACCCGGAAATACGTAAATATATGTTAGTGAATATTTTTACACATATATATTAACAAAGCAAACAAAAAAAAAGTTTTAATTATTTAACGTTTATAAAATAGACCTGAACAAAAGAAAAAAAGCAGGAAAATAATAATAAAATGGAGGAGAATAGGGAGTTAATTAAGGCTGATTAGAGTAAATGAAGGATTATTAAAGGGTTAAACAGAAGAACATTTGTTCATCCCTTTGATCTGTAGATGAAGAAACAGAAATATACAAAAAGAAACAATGTTTCTTTTTATTTTAGTGTTTCAGGGCTGAGCAATGTTGTTAATAAACATTGGCTGCTTTTTTTTTTTTCTTTTTTTTTTGACAGCTCCAATTACCGGACTTCTTTAACACTGGGGTGACCCACTGACAGCTCAAAGAACTAAGCCTGAAAGTATCGGTTTCAGGTATCGGTGCATTTGCACGAGTACCGATACTTGTGCAAATACTCGGTATCGGTACCGGTACCGATACTAGCATCGATGCAACCCTAGTACGTGGTTTAGGATTCTCCTGCTGAAATAACCACATCTGGATGAGAGCATATGCTGCTCTAAAACCTGGTTATGTCTCAGCTATGATGGTGCCGTTCCAGGTATGCAAGCTGCCCATTTCATACACACTAATGCACTCTTATACCATCATAGATACAGGCTTTTGAACTGAGCACTATAGCAAGCTGGAAGTCCCTCTCCTCTTTAGTCCAGAGGACACGGTGCCCATGGTTGCCAAAAAGAATGTCAAATTTTGATTCTTCAGAACTTGGACCAGTTTTCCACTTTGCAACAGACCATTTAAAAAAAAGCTTTGGCCCAGGGAAGACAGCAGATTTTCTGGGTCATGTTCAGATGTGGCTTCTTCTTTGCATGATGGAGCTTTACCTGCATTTTTTGATGGCACGGCAAGCTGTGTTCAGTCAGTGATTTTTGGAAGTATTCCTGTGCCCATGCAGTGATGTCTATCACAGAACCATGCCTGTTTTTAATGCAGTGCCATCTGAGGGCCTAAAGATCACAGGCATCCACTATTGCTTGTCAATCTTTTCCCTTGCACACAGAGATTTCTCCAGGTGCTCAGAATCTTTTGATGATATGTACTGTAGATTATATAAAGTGTTTTTAACTTTTTGCTGAACATTTTTCTGAAATTATTTAACAATTTTAGGCGCAGCTTTTTACAGATTGGTGAGCCTCTTCCCATCTTTACTTCTGAGCCT
This sequence comes from Lithobates clamitans, assembly GCA_037952925.1. NCBI lineage: Eukaryota > Metazoa > Chordata > Amphibia > Anura > Ranidae > Lithobates > Lithobates clamitans. The sequence continues at coordinate 971,108 of JBBGZY010001334.1, read as the reverse complement.
CTGACTCTCAAAGATGCTCTTCGTGTACCCACTCATGTTACTTACCTAATGCAAAATGTTCTTCCAGCTCTTCCCTGTTAGTACGACTTACTTTGCCAGTTTTTTGTTGCCCTGTCCCAACCTTTTTGAGACGTGTTTGTGTTTCAAAATCACCTTTTTTTGTAAAATGGTATTTTCTCAGCTTAAACATTTGATATGTGTTCAGTTTAAACATTTGATATAAAATATGGGTTTATTAGATTTGCAAATCATTGCATTCTGTTTCTTTACACTTTAAGAGAATGCATTGTAACAGGTGTTTTATATATGTGGATCAGCTCCAAAAAAATCGCATGGGTAGAGATAGGGGAGACTATATTCCTCAAGACTTACCCATAGGAGCACACTTGATTGGGCATGTAAGAGGTTGTAAAAAGTTTTGTGCCGCTTAAGCACCTAAGAACCGCACTATAGCCAAATGACGGCTACAGCGCGGCTTGATAACTCTGGCACGGCGTACATTGGCCATTTTATAACAGAAACGAAGAAAAATGCATTTTTTTACAGAATATTCAGTCTTTTTTTTTTCTTTTTTAGCGCAAAAAAAAAAAAAAAAAACCAGCGGTGATTAAATGCCACCAAAAGAAATCTCTATTTGTGTGGAAAAAAAGGACAAAAATTTCATATGGGTACAGTGTTGCATGACTGAGTAATTGTCATTCAAAATGTGAGAGCGCTGAAATTGGTCTGGTTAGGAAGGGGGTTTAAGTGCCCAGTGGTCAAGTGGTTAATAGTTGCTGGTAAGATGCAAAACTCTAAGGCCTCGTTGAATTTTAGTCTTGAAGAGTTTGTCTGGCAGCCCTGTTTTGATTAATCCCCATATGAATTTGATTTTGGTTTTGAGAGAATGCAGAATATGTGAAGGAACCTGTACTGGGAGAGTGCAGAGAAAATATAGCAGTTTAGGTAAGATAATCTTGATTGGTGTAACACTGGCCATAGTTGGATAGAATTTTGGACAAAAATTGTTAGAAAAGTTTTTGACAGGTCCAAATCACATAACAAGTTGCACCCTGACCCTATTGTTTCCAATGAAACCATTAAAATTTGTGTGACACCGACTTTGCAGCGCCCCACCGATTTTAAAAAGTAGTTCCTGCACTATTTTTGGCAATTTCAGGTGCGACTTGGATCATAGACATCTGTGCATGACGTCACACAGATGTCAGCCGAGTCGCACCTGAAGTCGCACTGACATGCGGCTTTGAAATTGTGTGATTTCAAATGACGTTACACGATTTGAAAGCTGCATTCAGTGTGAACATTTGAATGTCATTCAAAATATTTTGTTTGCTTATAAGATTTGATTTTGTAATGAATGGCCTTTACCAAATGAAAAGTACATACACTGTAATGCCCTGTACACACGATCGGACATTCCGACAACAAAATTCATTGATTTTTTCCGACGGATGTTGGCTCAAACTTGTCATGCATTCACACGGTCACACAAATCTTGTTGGAAATTCCGAGCGTCAAGAACGCGGTGACATACAACACGTACAACGAGCCGAGAAAAATGAAGTTCAATAGCCAGTGCGGCTCTTCTGCTTGATTCTGAGCATGCGTGGCACTTTGTGTGTCGGAATTTACGCAAATAGATTTTGTTGTTGGAAAATTTGCGGCAATGGCACTGTCCTAATCGGTGCTATGCTGCATTTGCGGCGCCGTACTGATTTCAAAAAGTAGTTTCTGTACTACTTTTTGCAATTTAGAGCTGCGATTTACATTGACATCTGTGCAGAAACCTGCATAGATGTCTCTGAAATTGCGTCCGAAATCGGGACTGACATGTGGGAGTGAAATTGTGCAAGTTCAGCTGAACTCGCACGGCTTCATTCCCGCAGCTCAGTATGAACCTGGGCTTAGGAGCAGTTGGGCGGTTTTTTTCAGATGCCCCTAAACTCTCCTCTATGTTATCTTATCATTACATGTACAAAGGGTCGTTTATAGTATTTTCTAGGCAGTTTAGTTTAGAGGCATTCTTTGGAAAGCAAAAAAATGCGTTCAGGATGTTCAGAGGCATTTGAAACGGCAAATGCCTGTAACAGATTGTAAACGCAGTTATCCGCGTTTCGTTTACAGGCATTTGCCGTAATGTGTTTTTTTTTTCCTGATTGAGGTATTTAAAAACAAATACCAGATGATGGCCACTAGATGGCACGTATGATCATAGGAGATATATTACACAGAATACAGCAAGTTTTGTTGCGGCTGTGCGGATGTGTCACTTATATTCAGTGACATTTTTATACACAGACCCATTATAGTAGGGCCATTTCTTTTTGTGTTTTGCCCTTATTTATTCTTGCACTATTCTGGTCATTTGACTTTGTTTCAGCAATGTCTGGTCTTCACTTTCAATTGGTAAGTTGGCAGAGGAACAAATGAGAACAAATGCAGTTTATCAGCCCACGTAGTGCAAACAGCTTCCTACACCATTGCTTTCAATCCTCCTGGTTTTAGGTAAGCAAGACATCCCTGGATCATATCCAACTTGGATGGAGATAGCTTCCCACAATAATAAAAGGAGGTAATAAGAAGGTGATTATTAAAACTGGAGAGAATGAAAAGGACAGCTACTTATAAAAGCCAATCAAATGCTAGCTTGTAATTTCAAGCCTGCACTTATTATATGATATATAGATTTTAGTTTGATCTTATTTTATTGAATAAGTAATCCAAAAGAATAAGGAATAGACCACATAAATCTCCAGTGTAAGATTATTATCATCAGTCTGAAAAACATAGTACAAAGCAACATTAAATATATTACCCCAAAGCCCATATTATTAGCAATTGTACTAGTACGCTAGTATGATAGGGGAAAGAGCATAAAAAAAAATAGAAATAAAGTTAGTACAGGGGGTCCCCTAGTTACAAACATCCGACTTACAAACGACTCCTACTTACAAATGGAGGGAGACAACAGGAAGTGAGAGGAAATCTACCCCTAGGAAGGAAAATTCACTCCTGTAAGAGTTATTATGGGGAAAAGGTATCTCCACTGATGCTTTATCACCAAGGCTTGTTTCCACAACAACCCAAAATTTTCAAAATCCAATTGTCATTGGGACAGAAAGTGAGGTGAAATCTTATAAACAGGGGCACACACAGCAATACAAATGTTACAGGGGTGATAACCCTTCCCTATGCTATCAAAAAAGCTTAAAAATTGTTTTTTTGGCTGGAGCTACACTTAAAAAATGTACCTGTTCCGACTTACAAACAGATTCAACTTAAGAACAAACCTACAGTCCCTAACTTGTTTGTAACCCGGGGACCGCCTGTAAGTGTATATAGGGAAATGCAAAAATCAGCAGTAAAGGAGCAACAATGAAGGGAGAGTGGGGGTTGCAAGAAAGTAAGCTAAAAAGCAGGATAGAAACAAGGATAAGGTCAGGGACACTCCATCATGGCTGAGGAGGATTGGAGGTTGAGTCTTTCTTGACCCAGACTTGAAATGTGATTATACTTTGATTGGCTGCAGTAAGAAACTGCTAATGCTTTTACTCCCAAGTTTTAAAAGAACCTCTATATACTGTATTTCCTAATAATGTTTAGGTAATCTGTTCACCAAAAATGAACTTGGTTAAAGTGGAGTTCCACCCACTTTTACAACTCTTCAGCATCTCTCACTAAACTGTGCACTGTAAACAAATTGGATATTTTTTTTTTTTCTCAGCACCTACTGTATATCTGCTGTATTTATTTTTCACTTCCTCCTCCCTGGCCGCGGCTCATCACATCATTTCCTGTTTGCAATGCCTTCTGGGAAGGGGCGGCAACTTCCTCAAACTGCCGTTGCTATGGAAACCTGACCTGAAACCTATTACACTGTGCTGCACTGAGCATGTGGGAGATCTGCAAGGATGAGATCCAGGAAGAAATACAGTCTGGCTTCAGATGCCCACACTTAAGATGGCCACGGCCTACTGGAAGTTTATAAAATAACAAACTACTGCTATAAACTAACAAAACAAACCTTCGTTTACTGACTAACTTTACTAGAATACATTAAGCTTGTGTATTATAGGGGTATTTTTATTTAAAAAGTATAATTTCAGCCGGAACACCACTTTAAGCAGAACATAACAAAGCTCTACACAAGCCTCATTATTTCCAATCTATAGTTTAGCTTTCAAAGAAGAACTAATGTCCAATTCCAACCAAAACTTTTTTTTATAATTTTGTAGTTTTTCATAGAATGGAAGAGAGCTTGAACCTCCATCAGATTGTTTTGCCAATTATCATCTTGTCACCAGCTGCAAAATTACAGTAATATGTGTGATTAGAAAAGACATGGCAAGCTACGGAACTATGATAAATGTTGCTGCTACCTCAACATGTTTCCATTGAATTTAGGGGTAGTAGCAGAAGGTGGTTCTGATTGTAATAACATTAAAGAATACACAATTATCTTGAGATTTGGAAGTAGCTCAAGAAAAGACAATACAGTAGTATTACATTTTACAGTGCACCCGGAAGGTATTCACAGCGCTTTACTTTTTCCACATTTTGTTATGTTACAGCCTTATTCCAAAGTTGATTAAGTTTATTATTTTCCTCAAAACTCTACAAACAATACCTCATAATGACAACGTGAAACAAGCTTGTTTTTCAAATCTTTGTAAATTTAAAAAAAATTTAAAATGAAAATCACGTGCACATAAGTATTTACAGTACACCATTTGCCACTGATCACCCTTGAAATGTTTCTACAACTTGATTGGAGTCCATCTGTGGTAAATTCAGTTGATTTGACATTTGAATTGTCTGTAGACCTCTGAGACAGGATTGTATCGAGGCACAGATCTGGGGAAGGGTACGGAAAAATTGCTGCAGCATTGAAGGTCCCAGTGAGCACATTGGCCTCTATCATCTGTAAATGGAAGAAGTTTGGAACTGGCAGGACTCTTTCTGGAGCGAGCCAAACTGAGTGATCGGGGGGGAAGGGCTTTTGTCAAGGAGTTAGCCAAGAACTAGATGGCCACTCTGACAGAGCTCCAGCGTTTCTCTGTGGAGAGAGGAGAACCTTCTAGAAGAACAACCATCTCTGCAGCACTCCACCAATAGGGCCTGTATAATAGAGTGGTCAAATGGAAGCCACTCCTCAGTAAAAGGCACATGACAGCCCACCCGAAGTTTGCCAAAAGGCACATGAATGACTCTGACCATGAGAAACAAAATTTTCTGGTCTGATGAAACAAAAATTGAACTCTTTGGCCTGAATGGCAAGTGTCATGTCTGCAGGAAACCAGGCACCGCTCATCACCTGGCCAATACCATCCCTACAGTGTGAAGCATGGTGGTGGCAGCATCATGCTGTGGAGATGCTTTTCAGCAGCAGGAACTGGGAGACAAGTCAGGATCGAAGGAAAGATGAATGCAGCAATGTACAGAAACATCCTTGATGAAAACCTGCTCCAGAGCGCTCTGGACCTCAAACTAGGGTGAAGGTTCATCTTCCAACAGGACAACGACCCTAAGCACACAGCCAATATAACAAAGGAGTGGCTATGGGACAACTCTGTGAATGCCCTTGAGTGGCCCAGACTTGAACCCGATTGAACATCTCTGGAGAGATCTGAAAATGTCTGTGCACTGACGCTCCCCATCCAACCTGATGGAGCTTGAGAGGTCCTGCAAAGTAGAATGGGACAAACTGCTCAAAAATAGGTGTGCCAAGCTTGTAGCATCATACTCAAAAAGACTTGAGGCTGTAATTGGTGCCAAAGGTGCTTCATCAAAGTATTGAGCAAAGGCTGTGAACACTTATGTACAGAAAACCTGAAGCGCTGCAAGTCTAGGGGTCAGGTGAGATCAATTAATCTAATTGAAGGTAGCCGAATGGATGGATCAAAGTCAGTGCAGCCAGCACAGCATGGAAAAATGCAAATAGTGAAACAAAAAACAAACTGCAGCGCTCTAAAAAATTGATCGATTGCAATCCAAAGTGATGCTATGTGCATAAATAAAGCTTGCTACCAATCAAATGAATGAATAGTTTTGTTTATTCCATAGGATTAATAAAAATCAAAGAAAAATATAACAATGAAAATAAAAATGACTCATACTGGTGAATGTTACCAGTGACCTCAGGATAGATAGTGGGGGAAACAATCATCCGGGAGGCTTGCTTAGGGGTGGTAAAACACCAATCAGCAACCGGAGGAGTGGAGAGGAATTCCGGGTCCCAGAAGGGGAGCAAATTGGCTGCTATCTCCGGAGTGATTTCTGTGGCTAGATGGAGAAATAAACTAGGCAGCCTATGTGATGCTGACCGCTCCAGGAAGAACAACCAAGCCGAGCAGATTCGATGTTCTCAGTGTGCCTGTGCACCTCCTGTGATGTCAATGCCATGCCGGAGAGGGAAGGGGAATCACGGAGGTCAATTGCTTCAAACGTCCACTGTTCTGTTGCCGTAACTTACATGTTTCGTGCGCATGTGCTTTGTCAAAAGTTCAGTTGCACATAGCATCACTTTGGATTGCATTCAATCAATTTTTTAGAGCGCTGCAATTTGTTTTTCTTTGAATACTTATGTACAGTATCTCACAAAAGTGAGTACACCCCTCACTTTTTTGTAAATATTTTATTATATATTTCCATGTGACAACACTGAAGAAATGACACTTTGCTACAATGTAAAGTAGTGAGTGTACAGCTTGTATAACAGTATAAATTTGCTGTCCCCTCAAAATAGCTCAACACCCAGCCATTAATGTCTAAACTGCTGACAACAAAAATTGGCCCAATTAGCCATTTTCCCTCCACGGTGTCATGTGACTCGTTAGTGTTACAAGGTCTCAGGTGTGAATGGGGAGCAGGTGTGTTAAATTTGCCCCACAGATGCTCATTAGGGTTTAGCTCTGGAGACATGGTTGGCCAGTCCATCACCTTTACCCTCAGCTTCTTTAGTAAGGCAGTGGTCGTCCTGGAGCTGTGTTTGGGGTTATGTTGGAATACTGCCCTTGCTGTCCACTCCCTGAAGGGAGGGAATCATGCTCTGCTTCAGTATGTCACATGTTGTAGCTCCCCAGTGCCGGCAACACTCATGCAGCCCCAGACCATGACACCCCCACCACCATGCTTGACTGTTGGCAAGACATACTTGGCTTTGTACTCCAACCCTGACTGTTGCCACACATACTTGACACCATCTGAACCAAATAAGTTTATCTTGGTCTCATCAGACCACAGGACATGGTTCCAGTAATCCATATTCTTAGTCTACTTGTCTTCAGCAAACTGTTTGTGGGCTTTCTTGTGCATCATCTTTAGAAGAGGCTTCCTTCTGGGACGACAGCCACGCAGACCAATTTGATGCAGTGTGCGGTGTATGGTCTCAGCACTGACAGGCTGACCCTCCACCCTCACCCCTTCAACCTCTGCAGCAATGCTGGCAGCACTCATACGTCTGTTTCAGAGCTGAAACAACTAATCGATTATGAAATTAATTGATTACTATTTTCATAATCGATTAATCAGCCAGTAACATAATGGGGTTAAAAAAAAACTAAAATGAGGCCTTTATAGTACAAAAAGAGCAAATAATCGCTACTGTAAATATTACTTTCACAGTTCTACAGTAAAAAAATGAACCCTTTACAGTAGTGATTTTCTGCTTTTTTTTGTACTATAAAGGGCTAATTTTATTTTTTTAACCCCATTATTTTACTAAATGTCTTAGACCTGGTTCACATCTATGTGTTTTTTTGATGCTTTTTGCAGAAACGCATTACAGTTCATTTAACATGGTTTCCTATGGGACACGTTCACATCTATGCTTTTTCAGCCGCTGCGTATTTGGAAAGGGTCAAGGACTTTTTTTTAACACAAAACGGTGCTTTTTTGGTTCAATATACTTCAATGGAGAAGCTGCAGAAAAGCATGTAATGCGTTTTTGCAGCAATTTGTGTTTTTTAATTTGCCCAACAACAAATTGGCCAAAAAAATGTAAATGCAAGTCGCAACAAAATCACGTGCGCAAAAATCGAAACGCACAGCACAAAACACTGCAGAAACAGATCAAAAGCAAACTGCATAGGTGTGTACCGAGCCTTATGCTGGCCACACCGATCAATTTTCAGACGAAAAATCTTTGTACATTCGCTGAATGAAAGAATGTTGTTGAAATGTTCACTTGTTTTTAACATTCTGTTTTTAAAATCAATAACCACATACACTGTCTAAAAATTCCTTTGACCAAGAAGTTTTCTATTTCCAAATTTTCCTGTCACTGTGGTTGAAAATGAACGTCGATTTGACCCCACTAACGATTATAAAATCGAACGAACGTTCTTAAAATGACATTTAAAAATTTTTTTTTTTTAAATTGATCGCTGAATCTGGTATTTACCAGATTCACCCTTTATACAGTATATCTCTCCTATTAGTATATACAGTATATCTCCTCTAATAGTATACACAGTATACACACCTGCTCCCCATTCACACCTGAGTCCTTGTAACACTAACGAGTCACATGACCCCGTTGAGGGAAAATGGCTAACTGGGCCCAATTTGGACATTTTCACTTAGGGGTGTACTCACTTTTGTTGCCAGCGGTTTAGACATTAATGGCTGTGTTGAGTTATTTTGAGGGGACAGCTAATTTATACTGTTAGAGCCGGTTCACAGTGAGGCAGCACGACTTGTAGCGCGGCTGCCTCAGACGACCTGGACACGACAGCAGAGGAGATTTGCAAAACGACTTCTATATAGAAGTCAATGCAAGTCGCCTCAAGTCGCCCCCAAAGTAGTACAGGAACCTTTTTCTAAGTTGGAGCGACTTGCGTCGCTCCTATTAGAATGGTTCCATTGTACAGAATGGGATGCGACTTGTCAGGTGGCTAAGTCGCCTGACAAGTTGTCCCAGTGTGAACCGGCTCTTATACAAGTTGTACACTCACTACTTTACATTGTAGCAAAGTGTCATTTCTTCTGGGTTGTCATATGAAAAGATAGAATAAATATTTACAAAAATGTTAAAGCATCACATCCTGTGTATATATAGACAAAAATTGATCCAAAGACACTGCGGACTTTTAGCCTGGGTTCACACTATCGCGATGCGGGAACCAGCGCGATTCTCCCTTCCAGGTTCCTGCAGCATTTTCGAGTTCAGCCATAAAAACTGACTGAATTCGCATTGTACAGACATTGCATGTATTCTGCACAGCAATGCGTTGCAAATCACATGCGATGTCTGTGTTCGCAATGGTGTGAACCCAGGCTTAAGGTGCTCACAGATAACAAAATAAATAACAAAATAAAATGTATTTTTGCAAAATTTATAAAACAAACCAATTAAAACTTTACATAAAGAACATGCGATAAAGTAGATTTTTATTCCTCTGTAGAATCCCTGACTTTATATGTGACCGAACTATGTTACAGATATTGTATCACACTTTATTTATCACAGCATCGATGTATATGGGATCCCCATCGGATTCAATGCTTTCCAAGGGCGAGCCCACTTCCTGAGGAGGATTTCAGGGGATGAAGTACAATCTAATAATCATAAAAAAAGAGAAATAGATTGCCAATATATACAACACACAAATACTGCATTTATACAGCACATTAAACTATGGTCATTATAGATTATTTAATAATTTTACTGACTGAAGTCAAGCCTTTCCTCATTAAGAATCCACTATGGGGGGGGGGGGGGTTGGGTTGTGGCTGTTGGGATGAGGTAGTAGGAAATAAACATCCTCGACAATGTCCAGTTGAGGTCATGAATAAATAAATGGAAATGAAGGAAACCTACATGGTAAATGGGTTGTTAAGTACAAGATGAAAGAGAGGGATATTTCCTCCAGCCATACATTACAAGAAAGAGGGAGGATGCACAATGTTATCTCAAGTAGACTGTCAGAAATAAAATACCAAATGACCTTAGAACAAGGGGATGAAAAAAAGGAGAATGGAAAATTATAATAACACAAATTCCCTTAAGGCTTTCATTTTCTACATTATAAGGGGATTCAGCTCTTACCACAAAAACGGCACTCTGGAATCTCCCAGATTTTAATGCCACTAGATCAAGAGTGGTAATAGTAATCTATCCAACCATTTAACCATGTAAGGTACCTATAAACCACAATAACCATATGTGGGTTTGAATAGAGCAGACATACCTACTCTATCATTGTTCTAACAATCTGCCATAAAATAAATGTAATAACTGGATGACACCACACTCCAAACCAACCAAATACCACTACAGCTATATAAATATGTGGTCAGGTCTCCCCCTCCTAATAATAATCATTCACCTTACCTCCTGAACACTCACCACCATGAACACACCTAACTTACCAACAACTCAACTGCCACACATATACACACACAAAAAAAAAAACACAACTTCAGGTATCCTCATCCCCAAACGAAACCACATACAGTACAATGCATGATACCAACCCACCACCCACAGTGCCCACATCAAAACAATGGATCCAGACTATATTGCTGTTACTGCTTGCACCTCTCGAACCACCCCCACTGTCACCTGGGGGACACAACATGCTTATCCCCACCTCCACACCCACATACCATCACCCCTAAAACCTACATATATACACACTTCTGAAAACATCCCCATTGCCACCCAGAGACAACAGGGAATGTGTGCGACTGCCCCATCACACCCAAACAGTGTCACCCAACACCCAGGAATGCTAATTTCCTACTACTTTCTCTCCCTTTGGTTGTTCTGTGGGTGTCCCTGTGCTTGTCTGATGGAGGTTCAAACCCTCTCCCGTTCTATAAAATACTACTAAAATAAGGTAAAAAAAAATTGGGGTTGGAATTGGACTTTTAAATATATAAAATGGTGTGATTAGTTCTTCATAGCTTCTTTTGAAAGCTAAACTTTAGCTTGGCTGTAATAAGGATTGTGTAGAGCTTTATTATGTTCTGCTGAATCAGGTTCATTTTGGTGATCAGATTACTTAAACATTATTCTGAAATATATAGAGCTTCTTTTACAACTTGAAGTCAAAGCATAAGACCACTTTCATACGAAGGGTCTGATCAGGTCCGCTGGTCAGTTTTTCTATTGGACCTGATGGCTCAGAACTTTTTATCAGACCCTACATTCACCTCTATGGAGCGGTGGGTGTAAACAGACTTGTGTTTGTTTACACTTGCCTACCTCCAATCCGATCCAGTCCACTACGAAAAAATGGAAGGGGATCCATCCCCCCCTCCATCTAGGCAGATGGGATTGGAGGGCAGACAGGTTCAAACTGACAGTGGAGTCCGTTTACTCCTGGCCCCCCATAGAGCAGAGCAGGCTGTGTCCATGGCTGCTGTCCATAAACTGAGAGGACATGGACCTGTCATCTGGCCTTTGCCAATCTGGCTGCAGCCAGTCAAAATCAATGTATCATTCACCCAGTGCAGATGTGAAATAACAACCTGGCATTGGCTTTAAGAGCCCTTGCACACTGGGGCGGTTTGCAGGCGCTATTGCGCTAATAATAGCGCCTGCAAACCGCCCCGAAAGTGCCGCTGCTTTCATTCCAGTGTGAAAGCCCCGAGGGCTTGCACACTGGAGCGATGCGCTGGCAGGACTTTTTTTATCGCAGCATCTTCGGAGCGGTGAAGGAGCGGTGTGTATACCGCTCCTGCCCATTGAAATCAATGGGACGACGCGGCTATACCGCCGGCAAAGCGCCTCTGCAGAGGCGCTTTGCAGTGGTATTTAATCTTTTCTCGGCCGCTAGCGGGGGGGTAAAACCGCCCCGCTAGCGGCCGCATACCGATTGTAAAACGCCGCTAATAAAAGCGGCGTTTTACCGCCGACGCCGCCCCCCGCTCCAGTGTGCAAGGGCTCTTAAAGGTAGCTGTCTTTTTTTTCTTCTTCCTTTTTTTTTCCCCTTTGCTTCAGATTTATCAATCAACTTCTTATTACCTCCTTTTATTATTGTGGGAAGCTATCTCCATCCAAGCTGGATATGATTCAGGGATGTCTTGCTTACCTGGAACCAGGAGGATTGAAAGCAATGGTGTGGGAAGCTGTTTGCACTGCATGGGCTGATAACTGCATTTGTTCTCATTTGTTCCTCTGCCAACTAACGTAGCATATGTCAGATTAATTCTGCTTGTTAAAACTGAAAATGTGTTTATCAGTCTATCAACAAAAGAGCCGAGTGTTTTGGTTTTTTATAAAGAATCTTTTGCCACAAAACATTTCAGATGAGCTTTGCACAGACAGCTTGTTCTCGCAAGTAAAAAAAATGTAATTTGAATAGGAGATTTAGGTTATTGATGGTCTACTTCAGGGATTGTGTGGGATTTCATTGCAAGGCCCATATTGCTCACTACCAGAAAAAACAAAAAAACGATGCAGATCTTCTTTTCATTGTCTGCATGACCTTCTTGGTATTGTTAGGTCACCAGGCAGCCAGCTTCAGTTTTTTTGCTTTTGCTGAGGAAGTTGCTTAATCAATCCCAATTCCAAAAATGTTGGGACGCTGTGTAAAATCGACATAACAGAATGCAATGATTTGTCAATCTCATAAACCAATATTTTATTCACAATAGAAAATAGAAAGCATATTAGATTTTTAAACTAAAGGTAATTTTGAAATTGATGGCATTAACACTTCTCAAAAAAGTTGGGAAAGGGCAACAAAAAGCCAGCAAAATAAGTGGTACTAACAAGGAAGAGCTGGAAGAATATTTTGCAACAAATTAGCTTAATTGGCAACAGGTCAGTAATATGATCTTGTATAAAAAAGGCATCTTAGGCCTGGTTCACACCTATGCATTTTTTTAGTGTATTTTCAGTTTTGCAGAAACATACTACAGTCCATTCAACATGGTTTCCTATGGATGTACCGTATATACTCGAGTATAAGTCGTTCCGAGTATAAGTCGAGGCCCTAATTTACCACAAAAAAATGGGAAAAACTTATTGACCCGAGTATAAGACGAGGGTGAGAAATGCACAGCTACTGTAAGTGGAAAAGAGGGTCCACAATGCCCATTTTCAGCATCACTGTGCCCATTTCCATGCCTCACTGTGCCCATTTGCAGCCATAGGTCCCCTGAACTTCAAACTCAGTAGTTAAGGGTTCCTAGATGCCCCCTAGCTGCAGCCAAAATTTGGGGTCTCTGAACCCAAAGGGTCCCGAAATGACATTGCAGCAGATACACAGTTGACCGAATTTGGGGCCCCGTATCTCGGGGCCACTTAGTGCTAAGAACCCCAAATTTGGTGTGCAAACCCAGTGGAAAATTTAAAATTAAAATTTCCAAAGCTGGGGTTTCTAGCACCAAGTGGCCCCGAGATACAGGGCCCCAAAAATCAGTTCAGAAAATAACAAGCACTTTTCTGCAGCAGAGAATGACATTTTCTGAACCAGTTTTGGGGCCCCGCATTTCAGGGCCACTTGGTGCTAGGAATCCCAGCTTTGGATATGTTATGGTACCAGTTCCACTGGGTTTGCACAACAAATTTGGGGTTCCTAGCACCAAGTGGCCCTAAGATATGGGGCCCCAAAATCGGTTCAGAAAATGTCAAGCACTTTTCTGCAGCAGAGAATGACATTTTCCGAACCGAATTTGGGGCCCCGTATCTCGGGGCCACTTAGAGCTAGGAACTTCAGCTTTGGATATGTTGTGGTACCAGGTCCACTGGGTTTGCATACCAAATTTGGGGTTTCTAGCACCAAGTGGCCCTGAGATACGGGGCCCCAAAATCGGTTCGGAAAATGAAATTTTTTGCTACAGAAAAGTGCTTGACTCGAGTATAAGTCGAGGGGGGCACTTTCAGCACAAAAAAATGTGCTGAAAAATTTGACTTATACTCGAGTATATACGGTAGTTCACATCTGCAGGTTTTTTTCTGTTTTTTCGTTTCATAGACTTCAATGGTTTAAAGATGTGTATTGAAAAATGCAAAATGCACCTGCAATATGCAACCTGCACAAGTGTGAATCAGGCCTTAGAGAGCCAGAGTGTCTCAGAAGTAAAAATGGGCAGAGGTTCGCCATTCTGTGAGAAACTGTATCTAAAAATTGGCAAACAATTTCAGAATACAGTGGTTCTCAATGTAAAAATGCCTCTAAACATCTATGTGTGTATGGACACATAGGCTAACATGCAGTATCATTTAGAAGCAGGAAAAAAACCCACCAAACTCTTCCAGGAGCAGCAGAAAAACATCGAGTGTGCATGAGGCCTAAATATATCCTCATCTATAGTACGTAAATATAAAAAAGATTCATAGAATCTGGAGAAATCTCTGTGTGCAAGGGACAAGGCCAAAAGTGCTTTTGGTAATACTTTTCCCATGCATCACAAAAATGCACTTGGTTCTGCACTCCTGTGACCCACACTCACCTAACAGCAGGCTAAAGTCCACTGTTGGCTGACATCACAGAGACGGTCCAGGCTCTGCAGGGATCCCGACAATGTCAGGATCCTGCTCGGATGCCTGACTGACAAGCTGGCTCAGCTTCCCTTCGTGCTGCTGAGAGCCTGAGTCAGCTGATCCTGCCCCTTTTCTCACTAGCACTCCAGTGATCTCAGGAGGGGCAGAGCACAGAGCGGTGACTGACAGTCACCACAGACCTGAGAGCTGAGCGATCAGCAGTCTTTTTTTTTTATATAATCTCTATTATATATTATTTTCAAATATAACAAATAATAGTACAGGGGGTACGAGAAAAAAAATTAAAAAAAGTAGTTAGTAGTGTAGTACCATGAAAGTATACAAAACCACACATATTAAAAGGATGTGCTTTAAAGAGTGAAAGGAACATCTGGTGCAAACTTTTACTAAAACCTTGACGTAAGTGTGTCATGAGATACTTATGACTTCTTCATCCTGCGTCCACCATCGTAATAGAGGTGGAATCTATGGTTGAGACCACCACTACATCTAAGCAGGTCAACAGTAACCGTGTCAAGTAAACAACATCCTATTAGTGTCCAAGAATTAGACCCTAGCCAGAAAAAAAGGGGGGGTGGAGAGGGGGGTAAAAAAGAGGGAGAAAATTGGGGAGGGAGGATGATGGGTATATCTAATAATCACTGACATATCTGTCTAATGGCTAGCACAACTGTGTGAAATAAAAGTGCAATATCATTATCATTATGTAGATCTTGGGGGTTAGTTAAGTACGCCGTGGCTCTCATCCTCTAAAGTTGTTTAAGGAGCAACTCCAGCAATGTCTGACCTACAGGAAGCAGCCCCAGGGGAAACCTGAAGGGGAGTCGCCGTATCCTTAGACTTATAATGTGTCCATGTTGCCCAGATTGCGTAAAATTTATCAAACTTATCTTTACATTTTGCCATCCACTCCTCCGCTGCCATAACCGAGTCAATCAGGCCCATCCACTCAGTTCGTCCCGGAATATGGGTTGATTTCCAGTGAACAGGGATCAAACGCCGTGCAGCATTTAAGAGGTGTGGGAGTATCGACTTCCGGTACTGACTTAGTGGGGTGGATGGCACATGCAGTAAGAACTCCATGGGGGAGTCCGGTAAATTCACATCTAGGATAACCTCTATCTGGGCTCTAACATCTAGCCAGAAGGGCCGAAGCCTCGGGGACACTCCCACCAAATATGTAGGAAAGTGCCCCTAAGCCCGCAGCCCCTCCAACATGCAGCCGAAGATGTCGGATATATTTTCGCCAATTTCGTTGGTACCTTATACCATCGGGTTAATAGTTTGAAACAATTTTCCTGCGTTTTGGTATCTATTGAGCTTTTATGAGTGAGCCGACAAAGGTTATTCAATTGGACCTCAGTAAATGTGTGTCCCAGGTCTCTCTCCCATTCCCTAATGTATGTAGGTTTGTTCTGAGATTCTGCAGACTGCAGCATCGCATAAAGCAAGGAGATAGAGTGAGAAATGGGGCCCTCAGATTTACAGTTTTTCGAAGGGGGTTAGTGATGAGGGGGGTCGCACAGGAAGAGGTAGACTCTTAATAAAATGCTGTAGTTGCCTATATCGCCATCCATCCATAGGAAAGCTACCAAACTGGGATCGGAGCCAGTCCAAGGACACCATACCTTGTTCATGAACAAACTGTCCACAGCGAACCTCCCCATCATTGGTCCAATTGCGGAGGTAGGAAAGGTGTTCCCCTGGAGTGAACCAGGGAAAGCCTCCTAGCGGTGCAAGCGGGGATGTTGGCTGTGACAGCTGCTCCTTTGAGTTAATGGTATCCCACAATCTCAGTACATGTATAGTGATCGGGGAAACAAAGCTCGAGAGACCTCTGTTCTCACGCGGGAGCCAAGGGGCATGAGACAAGTTGCGCCCCGCCAGAAACTTCTCAAGAGGAACCCAAGCCTTGGTAGAGGTGTGGTGGTGCCAGTCGAGAACTCTCTGCAGGGCCACTGCCTCATAATATTTGCGGACAGAAGGCACTCCCAATCCTCCCATACTTTTAGGGCGTTGTAGAGTACGGAGAGCTAAGCGGGGTACATGACCCTGCCAAATAAATTTGACAAATAGGCTGTTGAAGGTCGAGAAAAGAGATCTGGGCAAAGCAATAGGTATCATCTGGAGAAAAAACAGAATTCGTGGCAGTACATTCATTTTCAGTATGCTGACCCGCCCCATCCACGAAAAGGAAGTGCGATCCCACCTAGTTAAATCAGTTTTGATAGTTGCGAGTAATGGTGCAAAATTGCATGAGTAAAGTTGTGTTATATCAGCTGGAAGGTGAATCCCCAGGTATTTTAAGGAAGAGCAGCACCACGTGAAGGAGAAGGAGGCCTGTAGTTGGGAGCGCATTGCATGAGGAACACTGAGGGGGAGAATCTCGGACTTGCTATAATTAATTTTGAAATTTGATAAAGAACAGAATCTTTTTAATTCAGACATGATGTTAGGTAGGGAGATCAGTGGGTCTGTAACATAGAAAAGAACGTCATCTGCGTAAGCCGATAATTTATGCTCTGTCCATCCCACCGGGAGCCCCTTTATATTAGGATTTGCTCTGATTATGTTGAGTAGTGGTTCTAGAGTGAGGGCAAAAATCAGGGGGGACAGAGGGCACCCCTGCCGTGTACCGTTTCGAATAGGAAAGGGGTTGGAAAGCATTCCATTTACTTTAACCCGCGCTTCGGGGGAACTGTATAATGACCCTATCCATTGGAGCATATTGCTTCCCAAGCCCAATCGAGAGAGCACCGCTTGCAGATAGGCCCAGTCCACCCTGTCAAAGGCCTTCTCAGCGTCCGTGGATAAGAGAAGACAGGGGGCACTGGGCCGTCGCAGGTTCGCCCAGTGTATCAATTGTATGGCTCGATTGGAATTGTCCCTAGCCTCCCTACCTGTTATAAAACCCGTTTGATCTGTATGAATCACCGACGGGAGGATAGGTTTGAGGCGATTAGCCAACACTTTCGCGAAAATCTTGATATCAGTGTTCAGCAATGAAATTGGCCCATAACTGCTAGGGATGGAGGGATCTTTGCCCTCCTTTGGAAGGACGGTGATGTGCGCCATCAACGC
This sequence comes from Lithobates clamitans, assembly GCA_037952925.1. Taxonomy (NCBI): domain Eukaryota; kingdom Metazoa; phylum Chordata; class Amphibia; order Anura; family Ranidae; genus Lithobates; species Lithobates clamitans. Next base: position 953,569 of record JBBGZY010001334.1, on the reverse strand, counting down.
ATCCCTCGGGAGGGTGGTGCCCGAAGCTAAAGCATTGAAATATGTGCACATTCGGGCAGCCAGGAGGTGAGAAAATTTGCGATAGTACGCATTTGTTAGTCCATCAGGACCAGGGCTTTTCCCTTGCTGAAGATCCTTAATGATTGCTTCTATTTCCTCTACCGCTATAGGCCTATCAAGCTGAGCACTGATTTGTTGCGATATTTGTGGTGTGAGTGCCTCCTCCAAGTATTGCGCAATACAGTCCGCCTTCTGAGAGGGCGTATGTCCTGCAAGTGTGGCTGGGAGTTGATAAAGTTGGGCATAATAATCGCGAAAGGCATCTGCAATTTTAGAGGATAGTACAGTTTGGGATCCCGAGGGCGTTTGAATTTTATGGACATGTCCGGATGTGCGTTGCCGTTTCAGGGCCCTGGCCAGTAGTCTGCCACACTTATTACCAAACTCATAGAATTTATGTGAGACATATCGGAGTCTGTCACGGGTTCGTTTTTCTCGTAGGTCTGAGAGCTGTGCCCTGAGGGCTGTTAATTTCTCGTATAAAAGAGGGGTCAATTGTCGTTTGTGTTTGAGTTCTGCTGTACGCAATTGTGTCAGCAAGGATTGGAGTTCCCCACAGCGAGCCTTTTTGAGCCTAGCTCCTTGGGCAATAAATTCACCTCTTATCACAGCTTTATGTGCCTCCCAAACATATGCTACCCCAGTTTCTCCCGTCGCGTTTTCTTTGAAATACAGAGAGATAGCATCTGTCACCTGAGCTAGCGCTACTGCATCATCTAATAGGTTTTCGTTCAGGCGCCAAGTCCATTGGCGAGCCTCTGAAGACAAAGGTGCCAGGGAGATGGAAATGGGTGCATGATCGGAAATCGTCATAGATCCGATTGACGAGCCAGAGAGCGATTCCAAAAGGCGTTGATCTACCAATAGAAGGTCTATCCGCGTGTACACTTTATGTGTAGCGGAATAGTAGCTGAAATCTTTTACAGTAGGATGTGTCACTCTCCAGCAGTCGATCAGATGACTAGCGTGTAAGGTTTTACGGAAACGCTTAAGAAACGCAAATGAGTGTGTAGAGTGGCCTGAAAAGGTATCTAACTGCGGGTTGGGGCACACATTGAAGTCCCCTCCCACAATGAGATGCCCCTCGCGAAATTCGGAAAGGGAATCTAAGACCCTCTCCAAAAAATCTAGCTGCCTAGAATTGGGAGCGTACAGCGCCACAATTGTAAATTTTTGATTGTATATAGTGCCTTTCAGAAAAACAAATCCGCCTTCAGGATCTATGCGGTGGTCAGTGGTGATGAAGGGGCAATTTTTATGGATCGCCACCGCGACCCCACCTGATTTAGATTTGGGTGAATTGCTGAGGAACCATTGATTGTATATGTGTGTGGGGAGGCGAGGGACTGAGTCAGCTCTGAAATGAGTTTCCTGTAATAATAAAATATGTGCACCAGATCTCTTTGTCTCAAGCCACAACTTACTGCGTTTGGATGGAGAACTCAGGCCCCGTACGTTGTATGACACGATTTTCAGATCGGCCATTGCTGGTTATCCATAGGGTCCCCCAGAGGGCGCGAAGAGGGCGAGGAGAGAGCCACGGCATACAACCCGGCAAATCTAAAGTGCTAATAAGAAAAGCAAATGAGTTTACCTATGGGGGAAAGTGGAGAGTCACTAAACAGGAGCTCCAACTGAGGGGACCCGCTCCTCTATGTGAGCACCTCTGAAAGTCAGATGCATGTGAGAATTATCTGCAACAGCAAAAATTGAACCAGCAGAATTTAGAACCAAAACACGGACATAACGCCAGTCCTGTAGGTAGAAAGTTGAAGCCTCCAAAGTCGTTCCTCCACCTCAACGTACAGCTGGGGAAGAAGGAGGATCTTGCTCCGTTGCAGCAGCTTGTCCATTCCGGGGTTTGTTGCGTCGTCTGCGGCGGGCTTGCTGCCAAGGTTCCTGACAGGCTGGAAGTGGAACTTCAGAGGAAATGCGCCAATCAGGTCCACAGGGGGGAGACCGAGGCGTGAGAGGAAATGAGGAAGATCTGACTTGTTCCGCAAAGTGATTTGTTGGCCATCCTTTGTGACGGAAAAGCTGAAGGGGAATCCCCAGCGGTATACCAAGTGTGCTTCCTGCAGGACTGCCAGCAGAGGCTTCAAGGCCTTGCGCTGCATCAGCGTGCGTCTGCATAAGTCCGGAAATAAGGACACTTGTGCTCCATCAAAATCCACATGGCGCATACCTCTAACATGAAACATGATGCGCTCCTTCACAGTATACTTATGCAGTTTGCAGATAATGTCTCGTGGTTTATCAGGGTCTTCTGAGGGAGGTCTAAGGGCCCTGTGCGCACGATCGATCTCTATATGGTCGGGAGCTTCTCTCCCCAGAATCTGGGTGAACAACCCCTGAAGTGAGGGGATTATGTCCCTAGGGCCTGTGGCTTCTGGCAGACCTCTAATACGAATATTGACCCTGCGACTTCTATTCTCCACATCATCAAGTTGATCGAGCAAAGAGTCAATCCGTTGATCCTGCATTTTACTGTGTGCTTGTAAAGCCTGTAGGGAAGGGTTAATGTCCTCCACTGTCGCCTCTAGGGCTTTCACCCTACCTCCTATGTGGGCAGTGTCAGCTTGTAAATCCTCAATGTCCTTTCTAAAGGCCTTCTCCATGCGGGCCATGAATCCTTCAAGGTCTGCCCAGGTAGGAAGGGCAAGGATATGGGACCTGAGGTCGCCGTCATCTTGGGCTATGTGCGGGCCTCTGAGTCCTGAGGCTATGTGTTGGGAGAGTCCAGAGCTGGGGGAGGGGGAGGCGGCAGATCGGGCCGGGAAAGCGTGCAGCGGGGTATGGTCATGGTTCTTCCCTGCATCTCTCCTACCCGGGCTTCCTCTGGAGTCTGGAGAGGATGGGAGAAGGGGGGATGCCGGTGGATGGTGCGGCGACATGGCTGGGGATGCCGCGTGTGCGGCCTGTGAAGACTCACCCGGCGCCATCTTGGATTCTACTCCCGACCGTCTTCCCCCGCAAAAAAAGGCTTCAAGAGAGCTGGAACGAAGCCGTGGGGTTCTCCGGGGCTGCGGGGATGGCTTCCTCCGTGTCGGCATCTCACAGAGCCGGCGTCTGGGTCAACTTGTGCTGCTGCAAGGAGCGATGTATGGAGCGGGTCAGACGGAGCTCAGCTCACACACGTCCGCTCTGTTCCATGTCTCGGCCACGCCCCCCCGATCAGCAGTCTTTGATGGCTCAGTTCTCAGTGTAGAGCCAGCGGGTGACGGCATTATTACATTTACAAGGTAATAACTAGTTTTCTGTAGGTGTTTTGTGCACATAAAGTGGATTTATATTCTTTGTGGCTTTTGAGAAATATATTTTAATGAAAGTTTTTGTGTCTGAAATTCAGCTTTAACCACTTGCCCTGAAAGGATTTGCCCCCTTCCTTACCAGACCATATTTTGTGATACGGCACTGCATTGATTTAACTGACAATTGTGCGGTCATGCGACGTTGTACCCAAACAAAATCAATGTCCTTTTTTCCCCACAAATAGAGCTTTCTTTTGGTGGTATTTGATCACCTCTACGGTTTTTATTTTTTGCGCTATAAACAAGATAAGCGACAATTTTGAAAAAACATAATATTTTGTACTTTTTCCTATAATAAAATATTCCCCCAAAAATATAAAAAAACAGATTTCTTCCTCAGTTGAGGCCGATATGTATTAGTCTACATATTTTTGGTTTAAAAAAAAAATCGCAATAAGCGTATATTGATTGATTTGCGCAAAAGTTATAGTATCTACAAAATAGGGGATAGATTTATGTCATTTTTATTACTTTTTTTTTACTAGTTATGGCGATCTGACATTGTGGCGGACAGATCGGACACTTTTGACACTTTTTTTGGGATCATTGACATTTTATACAGTGATCAGAGCTAAAAAGAGCCACTGATTACTCTATAAATGTCACTGGCAGGGAAGGGGTTAACACTAGGCGGCGATCAAGGGGTAAATGTGTTCCCTCACTGTGTGTTCTAACTGTGGGGGGATGGGAGTGACTAGAGGAGGAGACAGACACACACACACATCCCCATTCTTTCACGAGCGATTACGGGTGCCCGGCAGACATTGCGCCTGCCAGTGACACGCTGCGGGCATGTGCACACGCCTGCAATAGCGTCTTAAAGAGCCAACGTACACCTCCGGCAATTTGCGCAGCCGTGACAACCGAGTGCAGTATAACTGTGGCTGCTGGTCGGCTAGCGGTTAATACGACAGATGTGGTGGTATACTAATTTTAAATAGATCTACTCTGGAATAATACGGAGTATTAGAGAATAAAGGTTTCTGGTACAATAGTTTTTTATTGCGTAAAACAATACCAAGATACAGGCTTGAGCAAAAAAGTAAAAGTCCTAAGCAAGAGCGCAAAACAGTAAATCACATGTAAATACAAACAAAACACATTTTCACGGTTTCAAAGAGAAAAGTTGATGCATCCAGCATCTAGTGTTGGAAGTGAGTAACTGGGCACGGAGGCCCAGGACATAGTGAGACAAAGAGTGGGATCATCATCCCTTAGCAGAGGGGAAAGGGTAAAAAAAAAAGGGGGGGGGGATAAGGAGGGATGGGGAGGTAGGAAGGGAAATTGGGAACAAAAAACGGGAACGAGAAACGGGCAGAATAGGGAAGGAAGGAAGGAAGAAGAGAGGTGCAGAACTAGCTAGGCAAGGGGAGAAAACGGGAAGTGTAGACCTAAGCAGGAAGAGAGTGGAACCTGCAGGTTAGATGGTGTTCCAGAACTGTCTAGAATACCCAAGCTGGCTGGGGGCAGAGTGAGGAGAGCATAAAGCCACCATGGGTTCCAAGTGGTCATGAGTAACTGGGCACGGAGGCCCAGGAGATAGTGAGACAAAGAGGGTGAGATCGTCATCCCGTAGCAGAGGGGAAAGGGAAAAAAAAAAAAAAGAGAGGGGATAAGGAGGGATGGGGAGGCAGGAATGGAAATTGGGAAGAAACGGGCAGAATAAGGAAGGAAGAAGAGAGGTGTAGAGCTAACTAGGCAAGGGGAGAAAGCGGGAAACAGTCAAGACAAGAGTGGAAGAAAAGAAGTGTAGACCTAAGCAGGAAGAGAGTGGAACCTGCAGGTTAGATGGTGTTCCAGAAAGGTCTAGAATACCCAAGCTGGCTGAGGGCAGAGTGAGGAGAGCATAAGGCCACCATGGGTTCCACACTTTGAGGAACTTGGCATGAGAGTCATTAAGTATACTGGTCATTTTCTTATGAAGCATGAGGGTAGTCAGAATGCTCGTCACCTCTGCAACCCAACCGAGGGCTTCCTCCAAGCTCTGGCAAAGGCATGCTTTGTGGCAATGAAAAGAGAGATGGCCAGCTTCTGCTGGTAAGAGAAGAGGCCTGGGAGAGGGCAGTGAAGCAGTGCATGCTGGGCATCCTTGTGGAAGGGTACATGAAAAAGTGTTGAGAGAAGGCCTGGCACTCTGGACCAGAAGCCCACAATATGAATCTCCACGTTGGCCACAGCCCCTGAAGTATCTATCACTATATGATGGGTTTGAATGAGCTACGTGGGCCGGGACCCAATATCAGCAGAGGAAAACCTTATAGGCCGAGAGAGTAAAAAGTTTTTTAACAAAAAATACCAATGTTGAGAAATGGGCATTAGCAATATAATGTGGAAAGTGAAATCTGGTAAAATATGTGTACAATCTACTTCAGGAAGTGTCTGGGATCTCATTGTAGGGCCTGTATTTCTCACCACAGTTTACATAATTGTCTTGTAAAATACTGTAGGGGGAATTCAATTAAGCTGCTGCACCACATTTCTGGTGTTAATCCCTCTTGTTAATGTATTGCGCCAAATTCATGAAACGTTTGGAACACTTTTGGTGCTGACAGCAACTCATGCACCAAATTCAGATAGTTCTGAAATGCGCCACATTTACATTGTGGCGCAATAAATGCTCCAAATTCAAAATACCAACAGTTCGTACCTTACGAAACTGGCGCTAATTAAGACCAACTCTCTTTTGGCGTACAGAGGGAAACTGGTGCAGACAGATTTTACTACATTGGCCCGCGTGTATTCTAAAAGTGGCGCAGAATGAGCCAAATTCTGTACAAGTTCTGGAGAGGTACATGAATTTGGCGAATGCTGCACCACTTTCAGAATGAGAGACACTTTCGCATAACCTGACTGCGTCAGCATTTGCAAATTCCTGGGTGTATAGGTATGCTATCAGATGTCAGCATTGATAAAAAAAAAAAAAGAAGATGTCTTTTAACAGTAAATATAAAAAGTCTACACACCCATTTTAAAATGTCAGGTTTCTGTGATGTAAAAAAATGAGACATAGATAAATCATTTCAGATGTTTTTCCACCTTTAGACCCCTTTCACACAGCATGTGCTTTACAGGCATTTTAGCACAAAAAATACCACCACTCCTAAACCGCCCCTGCCATTGAAATTAATGGGCAGCGCTGCCAAAGCGCCTGCAAAACAGCAGCACTGTTAACCCCTTCTTTGAGGTTAAAAGCTCCCCACTCCCGCCCGTACAGCGCCGGTAAAGCGCCGCTAAAACGCGTGGCACTTTACCGCTAGAGCTGGGCGGTCTTCAGTTTGAAAGGGGTCTAAATGTCACCTATAAACTTTACAACTCAATTAAAAAACAGAGCTACGCACTGACGTTATCACGCCTCACGTGACCCCAGAAGTACGGGTGTTTTTTACAATTTTTTTGCTGGCTGTTTTTTCCAATAGTTTTTATTTCAAGTTTTCAGATTTTTTCCATAGTAAAACAGAAGTACAATACATGTAAACAGTCTCGCAATGGCACTTACTGCCTCAAAATCTGTAATGTATATAAACTTTCTATAGTGAGGTACTGACATTTGTCTCCTGAGATATATATATAATAATATTGCTACGTTCTCGTTTATCAGGTGAAGTCTGTGCCTAAGCTAAATTGACATTTTTAGATTTCGACATTCATACCCTCATGTTTTTATATTTTTTGGTCAGACCATTTGGAGATGGCTGGAAAATGTTGCCTTAAGAGAAATAGATTAAGAAAGAAAAGCAAGTATAGGAAGAAAGAAAGTTTTAGAAATCAACCCCCCGTACCCCGATCCCTGCCCCCCGCCAGCCCCTTTATATCGATATAGTTCTGGGGTCTCCTGTTAAGTATCAGGTCCATGGGCTCCATATTTTTTCAAACTGTTGCATTTTATCATGTAAGATCGCAGACATTCTTTCGTTAAGCATGATCCAGGAGAGCTTGTGTTTGAGCTGATCGAATGGCACCACTGCCGATTTCCATGATTTAGCAATTGTAATTTTTGCTGCTATAAATACAAACATTATAAGACGCCTTTGAGGCTTTGAAGCCAAATCTATCTCGGCTCCTAGCAGTGCCTGTCTTGAGGATTTAGTTAGGTTTACCTGGGTGAGGGTGTATATGAAGTTATACACCCTAATCCAATAACGTCTCACCTTGGGGCACTGCCACCATATGTGGTACATCGTCCCCAGTTGTGCACAGTCCCGAAAGCATCTGGGGATGTCTCGGGTATGAAGGTCACCAGTCTTGCTGGGACCATGTACCATCTCATTAAAACTTTGAAATTTGCTTGTCATTGTTATGCAGTAATCTTTCTCTGTCAGCTTACCTTCTCCTCATGTGTTCAGACTAAGAGGCCAGCCACTCACACCTGGCTGGTTTTATAACCTCTCCTCTAAGCATAGCCCAACCCCAGGCCCTATCAGGGAACCCTATATTAACCTGTGCACTGCAAGCCAGCAGTGCTGATCAACCACTGTGTGTTAGCTTTTGTGTGTACTTCCTGTGTTTTCTACGTCTGATTCCAGTTACCGACTTTGGCCTGTTCTCGACTTTCCCTGTCTGCTTGTGACCCTGACCTTTGGCGTGTTATGTTTATCCTTGTCTGCTAGTCACCCTGACATTTGGCTTATCCCTCATTTTCCTTGTTGTTCCAGCCTGCTGCCTCCTTCCACTTCTCTTGTAGTCTACCGTGAGCTGTGAGACCCCGGGGGCCGCGACCTGGAGCCAGACTACAGCTCAGCCCATCCTCACTACTAGAGGCTCTGGTGAACACCTGCTGGCTCTTAGACTCCGCACCCTGGGGAATCTTGCTCTAGCTCCCAGTGGGATCTGTGTTAGTGACCCAGTAGACCTGCTTCCTGAACCTCCCAGGGTTCAATCCGCAGCAGTCAGTCCTAGGGTCCACTACCTAGCGGTGCACTTCCGACTCCTGACGTTTTAACAGGGGTGTGTAGACTTTTTATATCCACTGTATATGAGTAATACAAAAAATTTCCCAGCACACTTATATGCTAGTCAGCAAAAAACCTAACTAGACTGTTTCCGGTTAAAAACCGGGTGTTTTGTTGCATACCTTTTGCAGGTACATGTGAAGTCTTTAATTGAAGGTGATAATAAACAACAATTTCTGCATTTGTATGATTTGCTGATATGTATATAATCACGCTGTAATTATTGTTTCATTGTCTTCAGTATCATAATTGCATTGGAGATACATAAAGCATTCTTCATCTTGTTTAATTTTCATCTAGTTCTCTCCGGCAGCGAACAGGTTAAGATGTGGGCTCTAACTGCGCATTTCTTTATTTGATGTGAACCTTTTTCCTTCTCGCCAGAGATGAGCTTGTAAGTGCGAGGAGCTGTGAATTCTTATGCGTTCATCTCCTAAATCTGAATTCATATCACGCTGTAAGTTTGCTTTTAATGAGCCCGAGGATAAAAGAGGACAATGGATACAGTAACGAGAGAAGCCAAGGGTCAGCTGTACGATGGATGTCACAATTTCTTCGGCTTCCCTTATCTCAAAGAAAGTACACAGTTTCAGTGTTTAATGAGGGATAGGCTATGTCATTAGCTAAGAGTTCAATTATTTTTAGGCTGTAAAAAAGGATCATGCTGCATTGAAATAGCATCAAAAATATTTTTGCTGCATTTTATAGAGTACGTAAAACTATTTACTTCACTGACTGCCCCAAAAATGATTATCTTTTAAAATCTGTGCAACTTTTATACAACCTCACAAGACTAATTTGGTAAGAACTGAAGCCAATTAGGCAATTGTAAGTATGAGCCAGGGTCAGGATCAGGAAAGTGTGTTGCTCCTAGTGCTGGAACTAGGGAAACAGCAAACAAAAGCATATTCAGTCACTGGTAGTAAAGTCAAGGGAAAGTTGGAGGGGTATAGACCCATAGGTGGTGGCTTGCAAGAACATAGGTGAAAGCCAGGGGATTGGTCAAGAGCACAACAATATTAAAACGGTTAGAGACCAAGGGAGATAACAGTTGAATATCTTTCACAAGTAGGTGGTGAAAAGCTTTCATCATGGTGCAGGACCTTGGGGTCTTCACCAAAGCCTCTAATTATTAGGGTTGATTTGAGTTGCAAGATGCTGTCAGTATGCTGGAAAATGTTATAGACAAGAAAACAGAAACTACAGGTACTTGCACCTCAGATAAAACATGAGGTGCAAGTACCAAAGATAAATCAATAAAGCTTCAGTAAAACAGATGACCAGGGAAAGTGCACAAGAGAAGGCAGAAACCAAACCTAAAGAATATTCAAGAGTCCAAGAAAGGGTAGTCCAAGGTAGTGAGTCCAAGATCACAGATTGTAGGCAACTGAGGAACAAGACAAACTACTGATATTACAGAATCTAGACTCAATGTAAGGTCTGACAATTTCGAGTGCCAAACTTAAAGCTGAACTCCAGTAAAACTGTCCAGTGCCCAGTCTGTGTAAAAAATATTTATGTATAATGTTTAAAGTCCAATCCCGCTGTAAAGCTGCATGGACAACAAAGGAATAAATCTCTAAGCCACAGTGGTTGTATGGATGCAATACTCTTCAATATTACTTTTTAGGAAGAAACTGCTGCTACTGTGTTGGCTCCATAACCAAAAGCCTAGGAATTTGGACACAAGATCTCTGCTGAAAGTGCCAATATGAACTCTGACTCTGAACTCACCAGAGCTCTATGCCTGTTTTTGAACTGATCAGCATATAGCGCTTTGAAAACTTGTAGTTAAATTCAACTGGCTCCAATCTCCTCCAGACATGTGTTCCCGGATGTTATATAAATACCAAAAGGTGCTCCAATAGTGCAATATCATAAAAACATGCAATTTTATTAAATAAAAAAAATGATGCACAAAGATTGATAAATAGCAATCATGTAAAGTACTCTGCATTCAGGCATTAGGCACTGGGAGAAAGCCAGTTGCTCGTTGCTGCTAAATTGTGCCCCCATGCGTTTCATCATTACAGACTTTGCGCTTAATCCGCTGTATGCTGATCTGTCACAAGAGAGGCATAGAGCTCTGGTGAGTTCAGAGTTCATATTGGCACTTTCAGCAGAGATCTAGTGAACAAATTCCTAGACTTTTGGTTATGGAGCCAATACAGGAGCAGCAGTTTTTTCCTAAAACGTATTTCAGTCTTTGTCATTCTTTAACCACTTACTTGCCGCTGGCCGTCATATGACGTCCTTGACTTTGTGGGGGTATATCTGAATGAAGCCTGCAGCTACAGGCATCATTCAGATATCGGCTTTGTCAGCCGGTGATACCCTACACCATAAGAACGATCATAGCGGCTGTTCCGTCGCTTGATCGTTCTTGCGAGAGGGGAAGCCCCCCTCCTGCCGCCCTCCGATGCTTCTACCGTCTCACCGCTTCCATCAGTGAGTTGGAGACAGGATCCGCCGGCCCCGGATGGTGACCATATGGAGACTCCAGATGGTTGCCGGAGTCTCTATGAGTGTTCGGAGGCTGGGCACGATGTTATGACGTCACGTCCGGCCTCAGCGTTCAAACAAATGGCGCCGCCTTGGCTGGGAAGCCAAGTTCGTTTATTTTATTTTTTATTTCAGGCTTCCCAGCCTAGAGGTGAGATGTGGGGTCTTATTGACCCCACATCTCACTGTAAAGAGGGCCGATCATGCCATATTCCTATTACAAGGGATGTTTACATTCCTTGTAATAGGAATAAAAGTGATCAAAATTTTTATTTATTTTTTAACCACTTAAGCTCCGGACCAATTGGCTGGCCAAAGACCAGAGCACTTTTTGCGATTCAGCACTGCGTCACTTTAACTGACAATTGCGCGGTCGTGCGACGTGGCTCCCAAACAAAATTGACGTCCTTTTTTTCCCACAAATAGAGCTTTCTTTTGGTGGTATTTGATTACCTCTGCGGTTTTTATTTTTTGCGCTATAAACAAAAAATTTTTGAAAAAAAACGCATTTTTTTTTTTTTACTTTTTGCTATAATAAATATCCCCAAAAAAATATCTAAAAAAAATGTTTTCCTCAGATTAGGCCAATACGTATTCTACATATTTTTGGTTAAAAAAAAGTTGCAATAAGCGCTTATTGATTTGTTTGCGCAAAAGTTATAGCGTCTACAAAATAGGGGATAGTTTTATGGCATTTTTATTGATATTTTTTTTTTTTTACTAGTAATGGCGGCAATCAGCCATTTTTATTGTGACTGCGACATTATGGCGGACATGTTTTTTGGGACCATTGGCATTAATACAGCGATCAATGCTAAAAAATTGCATTGATTACTGTAAAAATGTCACTGGCAGCGAAGGGGTTAACCACTAGGTGGCGGCGTAGGAGGAAAGGCACACACCCCCTCGCCTCATAGGTGAAGGAAGGAAGAAATGTACAGAGGACTGCTAATCTATTTATAGCTATCTCCCCCCACATACACTTCTATTTCCCATCCCGGAGAACGGGTGAGGCTAATAACAGAGCTATGGAGCAAGAGACAGCTACGGGACTTGGTTCTTTGAAGAGAAATAAGAAAACATTACAAATCTATGTGCCCAGCTCAAATTTCATGAATCGGGTTTACATCCACTTTATCTTTTGGGATGAGTCCAAGCCAGCTTAGTCAAGTCTTCTAGACAAGGAGCATTATTTTTTGTGATTTATTTAGCAATTCTGATTGTGAAGGTTTCATTTTTTTGGATTAATTACCGTATTTATCGGCGTATAACACACACCCAATTTAAGAGGGAAGTTTCAGGAAAAAAAACCCTTTTTTTAAAAAATAAACCACTTTGAAGCAAGTTAATGGTCAGTGAGCATCAATGCAGCCTGATTAGTGCCCATCTGCAGCTTCAGTGCAGCCTGATCTGTGCCCATCTGCAGCATTGCTCCTCACTTCAGCCTAATCAGTGGCCATCTGCAGTCTTGCTCCTCACTGCAGTCTAATCAGTGCCCATCTGCAGCCTAATCAGTGCCCATCTGCAGCCTTGCTCCTTACTGCAGTCTAATCAGTGCCCATCTTCAGCCTAATCAGTGCTCATCTGCAGCCTTGCTCCTCACTGCAGCCTGATCAGTGGCCATCTGCAGCATTGCTCCTCACTGCAGCCTGATCAGTGGCCATCCGCAGCCTTGCTCCTCACTGCAGCCTGATCAGTGGCCATCTGCAGCATTGCTCCTCACTGCAGCCTGATCAGTGGCCATCCGCAGCATTGCTCCTCACTGCAGCCTGATCAGTGGCCATCTGCAGCCTTGCCGAAATAGACAGAGCTGGATCTCCTGTGTACTCCGCTCGGCGTCACGCCCAGTCCTACCCCTTGGCCCGGATCCTATGATGGACATAACGCCAGTCCAATGCTGGGACATCAATGCTAGGAGCCGTCCAGGGGGTGGGTCTGAGCATGACTGCGAGCAGAGCCGAGTACACTACTGTCTATTTCGGCGGCGCTCGTCCCCTCCTTCCGCTCGGTGGCAGCCTATAACACGCACACAAGATTTTCCCCCTATTTTAAGGGGGGAAAAGTGCATGTTATACGTCAATACGGTAATTAGAATTTCTTGGTTATATAATGCCTATCAGCCTACATTGCATTTAAGAATCATTCATATTTTTTTGGCAAGGTTTGTTGAGTTTATTTTGAATTTTATTTTTTTAATTTTACAAATTATTTAAATTTTTTTTTTATTAATGAATTCAAATTTTTTGGTTATATAGTACCTATCAGCCTATATTGCACTAAAGGGTTATCCATAGATTTTTGGCAAGGTTTGTTGAGTTTTGGTTGCCGTATAAATAGCAATTTTGTATAGCGCAAGAAATGGCATTTTCAGCTTCTGATAAGTAAGCTTATCCAAAAGCTGTCAAGTTTTCGCTGTCTCTGCAGTGCGTGTAGAAGGATGGATGGGCTGATTCAGATGATCGAATTAGCATCGTTTGTAAGTTGAGTCAGATATACAGTGTAAAACCTTGGATTGGTGAGCATAATTCGTTCCAGAAACATGCTTGTAATCCAAAGCACTTGTCTATCAAAGCGAATTTCCCCATAAGAAATAATGGAAACTCAAATGATTTAGTTCCACAACCATTTATTCATAAGTCCTACAGTTTATAGTCCATATAAAAAGATTAATGCAATGTGATAGGTTGTGTAACCATAAATTGTCCATCCACAAATGGCAGCCTCCACAAGGGGATTAGAAGCAAACTCCAGCAGGAGCTACAGAGTATAAAAGAGAAGAGAGGCGCCTCTAAGTGTAGCAAAATGGTTACATTTAATGAAGGTACAACATTTAGCAACTCACATGGTTGATGATTAAAAGAGGTACATCCAAGCATGCAGACACCTGGTGTAAAGCTGTCCACATAGACCATCCCTCGCACTGCGGGCTTTCACTGCTGTCAGTCTGCAATCTTGACAGGGAGGATTACCCTGCACTAGAGCGATTGAAGAGCTCGTAGAGCACAGCGTGGAAGGGATGACATTGACGGTGGTGAGGAGGACGGTCTACGTGGACAGCTTTGCCCCGGATGCCTGCATATTTAGATGTGCCTGCTTTAATCATCAACCATGTGAGTTGCTAAATGTTGTACCTTCATTAAATGTAACCATACTGCTACACTTAGAGGCGCTTCTCTTCTCTTTTATACTCAGTTGTGATGTGACACTACTTGTATATCAAGACATCGCTTGTATATCAAGTCAAAGTTTATAAAAAAAAATGGCTGGTCTTGCAAAACGCTCTCTCAAATCAAAGTTTTACTGTAGTCTGTTTCTTACATTTATCTTAAGCAACAAAATGTTTACGATTTTCCACCTTATTTAGGCTTAGGTTTAGGCTGGATTCCAGCTATTGTGCTGCAATAATGAGTGGCAACACGTTATGCAAGTTAGTGCGCTGCGATGTTATTCGCTCAAATACAAAGTAAATGGGTTTTATTTACTAAAAGGCAAATCCACTTTGCACTACAAGTGCACTTGGAAGTAAAGTCGCTCTAGATCTGAGGGGGACATGCAAGGAAAATAACAAACAGCATTTTTGCTTGTACATGATTGGACCATAAAATCAGCAGAGCTTCTCCTCATTTCAGATCTTCCCCTCAGATCTACAGCCACTTCACTTCCAAGCAAGGATGGGAAGTGTTATCATAATGGGGGATTTTAATTATCCAGACATAGACTGGGCGGAGGGAACCGCGCATTCATTTAAGGCTCGCCAGTTCCTTAATGTCTTGCAGGACAATTTTATGGGTCAGATGGTAGACGCACCAACTAGAAATAAAACATTACTGGATCTACTGATTACCAACAATACAGACCTGATCACGGATGTGGAAATACGGGGCAATTTAGGTAACAGCGATCACAGGTCAATTAGTTTCAGTATAAATCACACAAATAGGAAACATAAAGGGAACACAAAGACACTGAATTTCAAAAGAGCCAACTTCCCTAAACTACAAACCTTGCTAAAAGGCATAAATTGGGATAAAATATTAGGAACAAATAATACGGAGGAGAGATGGGTTTGCTTTAGGAGCATATTAAATAAGGGCATTAGCCAATGTATCCCACTGGGTAATAAATTTAAAAGAGCGAACAAAAATCCTGGATGGCTTAACTCCAATGTAAAAATGCATATAAAAGCAAAGGAGAAGGCCTTCAAAAAATACAAATACAATACAAAATACATCCTCAGCATTCAGACTTTATAAAGAATGCAACAAGAAATGTAAGGGTGCAATTAGGACGGCTAAGATAGAACATGAAAGACACATAGCGGAGGAGAGCAAAAAAAATCCCAAGAAATTCTTTAAGTATGTAAACAGTAAAAAAGGGAGGACAGACCATATTGGCCCCATAAAGAATGAGGAAGGACATCTGGTTGCAAAGGATGGGGAGATGGCGCAGGTATTGAATTTATTCTTCTCCTCAGTCTTCACGAGGGATTCGGGGAGCTTCAGTAACCAAAACTGCAGTGTTTATCCTCATGACACAACACAGGAAGCACCTCCATGGTTAACAGAGGACAGAATTAAAATTAGACTTGAGAAACGTAACATTAATAAATCACCGGGACCAGATGGCTTGCATCCGAGGGTACTTAGGGAACTCAGTCAAGTGATTGCCAGACCGTTGTTCCTAATTTTTACAGACAGTCTACTGACTGGAATGGTACCAGCTGATTGGAGAAAAGCCAATGTAGCACCAATATTTAAAAAGGACCCAAAATACATCCCTGGGAATTACAGACCAGTTAGACTAACATCAATAGTATGTAAACTCTTGGAGAGGATGATAAGGGACTATATACAAGATTTTAGTAATAAGAATGATATCATTAGCAGTAATCAGCATGGATTCATGAAGAATCGTTCTTGCCAAACCAATCTATTAACCTTCTATGAGGAGGTGAGTTGCCATCTAGATAAAGGAAGGTCCGTAGATGTGGTGTATCTGGATTTTGCAAAAGCATTTGACACAGTTCCCCATAAACGTTTACTCTACAAAATAAGGTCCGTTGGCATGGACCATAGGGTGAGTACATGGATTGAAAACTGGCTACAAGGGCGAGTTCAGAGGGTGGTGATAAATGGGGAGTACTCAGAATGGTCAGGGGTGGGTAGTGGGGTTCCCCAGGTTTCTGTGCTGGGACCAATCCTATTTAATGTGTTTATAAACGACCTGGAGGATGGGATAAACAGTTCAATCTCTGTATTTGCAGACGATACTAAGCTAAGCAGGACAATAACTTCTCCGCAGGATGTGGAAACCTTGCAAAAAGACCTGAACAAATTAATGGGGTGGGCGACTACATGGCAAATGAGGTTCAATGTAGAAAAATGTAAAATAATGCATTTGGGTGGCAAAAATATGAATGCAATCTATACACTGGGGGGAGAACCTCTGGGGGAATCTAGGATGGAAAAGGACCTGGGGGTCCTAGTAGATGATAGGCTCAGCAATGGCATGCAATGCCAAGCTGCTGCTAATAAAGCAAACAGAATATTGGCATGCATTAAAAGGGGGATCAACGCAAGAGATAAAATGATAATTCTCCCACTCTACAAGGCTCTGGTCCGGCCGCACCTGGAGTATGCTGTCCAGTTCTGGGCACCAGTCCTCAGGAAGGATATACTGGAAATGGAGCGAGTACAAAGAAGGGCAACAAAGCTAATAAAGGGTCTGGAGGATCTTAGTTATGAGGAAAGGTTGCAAGCACTGAACTTATTCTCTCTGGAGAAGAGATACTTGAGAGGGGATATGATTTCAATTCACAAATACTGTACTGGTGACCCCACAATAGGGATAAAACTTTTTCGCAGAAAAGAGTTTAATAGGACTCGTGGCCACTCATTACAATTAGAAGAAAAGAGGTTTTAACCTTAAACTACGTAGAGGGTTCTTTACTGTAAGAGCGGCAAGGATGTGGAATTCCCTTCCACAGGCGGTGGTTTCAGCGGGGAGGATTGATAGCTTCAAGAAACTATTAGATAATCACCTTAATGACCGCAACATAAAGGGATATACAATGTAATACTGACACATAATCACACACATAGGTTGGACTTGATGGACTTGTGTCTTTTCAAACTCACCTACTATGTAACTATATGTAACTATGTAACTATGTAAGTGCAATTGCAGTGCACTTGTAGTGCAAAGTGGATTTGCCTTTAGTTAATCAACCCCAATGTGTTGCTTGGCCAGTAGTATAAACTAAAATATGATCAAAAAATTCTCTCCCCTTTTTATTATTTGCCATGTCGAAGGCATATCAACTAATTGTTACAGGTTTAGAATAAAGAATGAAAGTATATTCTTATTTAGAAGTGAATAAAGTGTTTTTAAACCCAAAAGCAAACATTTATTATATTGCTGCTTACTGATCCTTAAAGCGTTGCTTAACCCATCAATTTAAAGTGATTATAAACCCTTAGGGCCCCTTCACACTGGGGCTGTTTGCAGGCGCTATTGCGCTAATAATAGCGCCTGCAAACCGACCCGAAACAGCCGCTGCTGTGTCTCCAATGTGAAACCCCCGAGGGCTTTCACACTGGAGCGGTGCACTAGCAGGACGGGAAAAAAAGTCCTGCTAGCAGCATCTTCGGAGCGGGGAAGGAGCGGTGTATACACGCTCCTGCCCATTGAATTTAATGGGACAGCGCAGCAATACCACCGGCAAAGCGCCTCTGCAGAGGCGGGAAGAGGCCCTTGTCCTCATCAACATGGGGACGGACAAAAGCCGACGCTAGGGCAGCTATTGGCTACTGGCTATCAACTTCCTTATTTTAGTCCGGTGTACGTCTTTACGTACGAATCCGTCGGACTTTGGTGTGATCGTGTGTAGGCAAGTCCGTTCGTTAAAAAGTCTGTTGAAAGTCCGCCAAAAGTCCGTCGAAAATCTGTCGAAAGTCTGTCGGACGGGCTGTCAGACTTTTGTAGCTGAAAAGTCTGACCGTGTGTACGCGGCATAACACGTGAATATGCTTTGATCCAAACCATTCCTCTGTAGCTCTGGCTGTATGTTTAGGGTCATTGTCCCAGTCTCAAGTCTTTTGCAGACTCTAACAGGTTTTCTTCTAAGATTACCCTGTATTTGGCTCCATCCATCTTCCCATCAACTCTGACCAGCTTCCCTGTCCCTGCTGAAGAAAAGCATCCCCACAACATGATGCTGCTACCACCATGTTTCACGGTGGGGATGGTGTGTTCAGGGTGATATGCAGTGTTCGTTTTCTGCCACGCGCTTTGCTTTTAGGCCAAAAAGTTCAATTTTGGTCTCATCTGACCAGAGCACCTTTTTCCACATGTTGTGTCCCCCACATGAGTTTGAAGCATCCTCAGGCTGTAGGTACAGTAGAGATAGATTAATGATTAACCACTTAAGGACCAGCAGTTATATTGCGGCAGGTTGGTTAACACAGTTAACCCCCTCCCTGCCAGTGACATTTATACAGTAATCAGTGGCCATGTTTTAGCTCTGATCGCTGTATAAATGTCATTGGTCCCAAAAAAAGTGTCATACCTGTCCGCCGCAAAAAAAAAAAAAAAAAAATCCCAGATCGCCGCCATTACTAGTTAAAAAAAAAATGCCATAAATATATCCCCTATTTTGTAGACGCTATAACTTTTGCGCAAACCAATCAATATACGCTTATTGCAATTTTTTTTTGTTTTTTTTACCAAAAAAATGTAGAAGAATATATATCGGCCTGAACTGAGGAAGAAATTTTGTTTTTTGTTGGGATATTTATTATAGCCAAAAGTAAAAAATATTGCTTTTTTTTTTTTTCAAAATTGTCGCTTTTTTTTGTTTACAGCGCAAAAAATAAAAACCGCAGAGGTGACCAAATACCACATAAATTTTGTTTGGGTACAGCGTCACATAATTGCGCAATTGTCAGTTAAAGCGATGCAGTGCCGTATTGCAAAAAATGGCCTGGGGGGCAAATCCTTCGGTCCTTAAGTGGTTAATGATTGACACTTCCTCCCTATTTAACCTATGGACAAAGATGAAAAAAAATGGCACTTATCGTTAGTGGGGTCAAATCGACGTTTGTTTTCGAATGCAGTAATGAGAACATTTAAAGCAGCAGAATGGAAAAATTTTCTCGACTGAACAAATTTCTAACAGCGAATGAGGTTTTTTCGTTAAAGTGTTACTAAACCCAAGACTCTACATTCACTATATCTGGTCTCCCACAGTACACAGAAAATGGAAATGCAATAGTTTTAGTAAATATAAACTACTAAATACCATTTCTCATCAGCAGTATATAGCAGTATTCTGACTTCTATCAGTGTCTGGTTAAAGCTTGTAGGAGGAGTTTTCATTCTCCCGACTGTCCTATGAGACTGCAGGACCCCTCAACCTCTGTCTGATTGGCCTTGTGCTGATCACATGCACCTTTCCAAGAAAGAAAAACCTCTATAGCAATACACACCGAACTGGGCATGTCCAGCTTGTCCCCTGACTCTGTTCTATCAGGATATGCATTGGGGACAGTGGAAGGATGGAGGATCAGAGAAGACAGGATCAGACAGTCTTTTTACACAATGCAGATGATAATCCCTTAGGTTCCACAGTGGGTATAACAAGCATGCTTTACTGCATATACAGACTTGTTTTCCTGTTGTGGGTTTAGTAACACTTTAGGAATGTCCTATTCACTGCAGTATCAAATGTTAAAAGCAAACGGTTTGTGCAGTAAATTCAAAGGACAATTGTCATGTCATCAAATGTACTGTTGAAAATTTTCATGCAAATGTTCATATGAACGTTTGTTTGAAAATGTACTAGTTTATGTTCAGCTTAAGTCACGTTGTTAATGGGAAGTTTCATTCCACTGTAGTTGGACATTTCCGTGCACGGGTTCTGGATGTAAAAACAGAGTCTATTTCTGACATAAGATACAATGACTGTTGAAGACTACTTTATATAGTTTGGAAAATTGTATTCAGAGTTGGAGCAGACATCGTCTGTGTGACTATGGCCTTGTAGAGCTATTTGAAGTAAGCAGGGGGAGGATTCCTTAAAATGCATTGTTTTGTTCATTGGTAACTAAATGGAACTCTGAGCCAAAACTTTAGAGTACGGGAGGATGAATAACCACAACATTTATATTGCAGTCTGTGTCCCTACATTGTTTGTCCTATGGCCATTGTCACGGATATAGAAAGTGAGGGTAAATACAAAATTTTAAGTTGTCACCAGAACAGAAATAGGGAGGAAATCTTGCGGAAACCTTGTCTAAAAGGGAACTTCCCCTTTCTCTGTAGATGTCACTTTTTCAATTTCAGGGTAAGGACATAAAGGAAAAACTCCTCAACAGGACACAAATAGTAAAGTTCTATTTATTACAAAAAAAAAGTTCTAAATAAAATGGACCCAGCAATATTATTTCACTTTACTACATTATTCCTACTGATTTGCTTATTTCCCTTGTCCCAAAATACTACAACAGATTTGCTTTTTACTGAGGTCCCTTCACTGCATAGGCTATTTTCTGGAAAAGGTGAACTTACCTTTTTTTTCCTAGTAGCCTACTTCTCTGCCATACTGAATTGGATTACAGACATAAGGTCACTGACCTCTTTAAGACTGTATGTGTATGAAATTTAGCTACATAGGTATCAAGACGACTTAAACACAAGCTTAACATGGTAATAAACCCAAAAGCAAACATTTTACTATATTCCAGCTTACTATTTGGCAGAAGTAATGGGTGGATTAATTTTCTTTTCTAGGCTTTCTTTTTTTTTTTATCTTTGCCTGTTGATCCAGCCAGTAAGTTTTTTTTTTTTCCAACAGAACTCGCAGATGTAGCAGTTAGCAAGGGTTGAGATAAACCATTTAACACTGATGTAAGTTGGAAAGATACAAACGGTACATGGGCAGTTTGTCTTTATGGCAAGTAGAACAGCAATAAATGGTGTAGTCAGAATAGGTGGGTGTTATTTGGCGTCTATTTTTCAGTATATCCAAGTGATTTCAAGACTGACGAGAGATTAGGTAGAGTGAACTGTTTCCACTTGCATAACAGAATGCATTCAAAAAAGAATTTAGCGTTTCACCTTTGACAGCTATCTGACAAGCTATCATCTACAGTTGATTCTCGAGACTGAAGTAAGTGAAGGTGAAACCAATGGAATTAAACTGTTAACTTATATGGTAACTGTAATGGCTTTTTGTATCTGTGCCTGATAAATAAAGAGCTCTGTGGAATGAGAAATGTTGCATTCTAATGTTCATCTCATTCATGAATTCATGGAATAGGAACCCTCAAATTTTTCATTTAAAGCACATTCCAAGCTCTTTTCATGAGTATTGTCAACCGTCTCATAGACTATAGGGAACACAATTTGGAGTGGTTTATTTGTGCCCACTTTAGTAAAGCTGGCCATACCCTAATAGATTTTTGTAATTGAGCTCTTCGTGAATCTCCAGCAGCTCAGAACCCATCATGCCCTGTAAACTCACGGATCTGTGGATGAAGCAAACATTGTGCAGCTATAGCAGCCGGTACAAAATATATTACAGCGCACACATTCAAGAATGACATTTCCTGCAAGGCTAGTTAAAAACACCTGAACATATTCAAAAAAATACGGGGGTTTGGTCACACTATATGGTCATATAGTGCTAAGCCCACTTACTGCGACAAAGTACCCCGAATTAGTGGGTCCTACTCTAGTAATAGAATGGAAGATCCTTTGTCTCAACCATGGGAGCTGAACTCCTCTATGTGGGAGAACTGAAGGGGATACATCCTATGCACATAACTACAACTAGCCTTGCAGGAAATGTCATTCTTGAATGTGTGCGCTGTAATATATTTTGTACTGTTTGTTGGTCTTATAGCAACACCATCTTGAATTTAAACGCATTCTAGGGTGTGCCCCCCAAATATGTTTTTGGCTATAGCAGCCGGGACACGCATGTGCAGAGGATGGGTGGGGCAAAAACTGTCATTCAAGTCCATGGGAAAAGACTGCCAGGGGGATGCTGGAATCAGAAGCTGGGACCAGGAGGGGCTCCTCTTCTTCTGACGCTTGTGCCTGAAGAGGCCTGGGATTTCTGACAATGTTATCCTAGAAGTTAATGGGACTTGAGACTACGTCATTTGCCTAGGTGAAAAAAGGAGAAAGTAGAGGGGGACAAGCAAGAAATAAGGTATTTAGAGGTACAAAAAAATATTCTATCCACTTATTTATGTTGAAAAAGACACAAGTCCACCCAGTTCGAAAAACAAAGAAAAAAAAAAAAAGAAAACCAGCACACTCCTATAGAAAACCATATACACAATCCTTTACCCACTGTTGATCCAGAGGAAGGCACAAAAAAAAAAACCCAATAAAGCATGATCCAGCAGGGGAAAAATTCCTTCCTGATCCCCCAAGAGGCAATCGGATATTCCCTAGATCAACTTTACCTATAAAAATATTAGTGTCCACTTATATTATGTGCATTTAAGAAAGAATCCAGGCCTTTCTTTAAACAATCTACTGAGCTGTCCAGAACCAGCTCTTGAGGAAGTGCAGTATCTTCCACATGTTCACAGGTTTTATGCCCCGTACACACGATCGGACATTCCGACCACAAACTTCATGGATTTTTTCCGACGGATGTTGGCTCAAACTTGTCTTGCATACACACGATCACACAAATCTTGTCGGAAAATCCGAACACCAAGAACGCGGTGACGTACAACACGTACGGCGAGCAGAGAAAAATGAAGTTCAATAGCCAGTGCAGCTCTTCTGCTTGATTCCGAGCATGCGTGGAACTTTGTGCGTCGGAATTTATGACAACAGATTTTGTTGTCGGAAAATTTGAGAACCAGCTCTCAAAGTTTGTGTGACGGAAATCCCGATGGAAAATGTCTGAGGCGGCAGCAGGTGAGTGGATGCCCGCTAACAGGCACTGCCATGATGGATCTGAAATGACAGGTGCTCTTTAAATATAAGGACTTATTCTTGCTGGTAGTTAAAATCTTTAATATTTGCAAACAAAATGAAGGTTTCCTATTTAGAATAATTAGCTGTCAGGTTAGTAAAACAGCGATATCAGAACCAATTCAATCATACAGTTGGTAGTGTACATTGATTTGCAAAACAATGGGATAAAGGATATTCCTGAACTTTGTTTTATCGCATGGTTACTGTAAAATTTGTGAATGCATCAATGCAGTGCATGATATCTCAGCTTGCAGAGCTTGGATTCATTGAGTTTACCAAAAATGTAAATAATGCAGACTATACAGCCTCATGCTACATAACTAAGCTCCATTTCATGCTGAATAAACAAAATTATTAATGCATCTTAAATAGGAAAAAACTATCTTTAGATAGATTTTTACTCCAAAAACATTTTATTAAAACAAATTTAATAATAAAAAAAAAAAAATCGATTTTAAATTAAAAAAAATCGATTTAAGTTAAAAAAAAATCTGATTTAAATAAAAAAAAAAAATCAGATTAAAATTTTTTTTTTGATTTTTATCCACACTGATGCAAGGTGAATATCTCCTAAACCTATAGGTTTAGGAGATATTCATTTTACCTACTGGTAAGCCTTATTATACACTCTTTTTTAGCATGGGATTATTTCTAAAACAACATTTGAAATCACTTTTGTACTTTGTTAAAAATAAAAAATATTTAGTAGCAAAACTGCTCTAGAATTCCTCTCATTTGCCCTGTTTAGTTTATAGCTCTTACATTTATTTTTTTTTCTATACGCAATCTTAGCCAGAAGTGCTTTTGGATCCTTGATGGATTCAAGGGAACAAACTCCGCAGTTAATGGAAACATGTTTATTTTTCTATTTGGCAGCAATCCTAAAACTGCCAGCGAAGGAGCTATGAAGTGATGCACTTTTCAGGGGAAACAAAATGTACATCATCATGGAATAATAGATTAGCAGTGACAAGAAACTGCAACAACTGTGCCGGCACTAATTTTGTCTGTCCCATTTCAGTAAGAAACTGTTGTTCGCTGTTTTTTTTTTTCCTCCTACTTCTTCTTTTAACAATTATGTGAGACATTTCTATGTAGCTGCAGCTGCTCCATATCAGATAGATCAGATAGTCCTGCGTTGGCTACAGAATTGGTTTTGTAACTATTAGGAGTGAAATAGGGCGGAAGTTCTAACTGTAAGCCTGTCCTGTAGATCTTGTGACCCTTTCTTTTATTTTTTTAATTTATTTTTTTTGCTTGTTCTTTTACACATTTGAGAATGTTGTACAGGGCTGCCCAGGAAACATTAAAAATGTGCTAAAGTCAGAAAATCATCTCCCTTTTTTTACCTCTAGCCTTGGTATACTGCTTCAGAGTAAGAATGAGGCGTCTTACCATGTGGCTCTTCTGCCTATGCTTCAAGGGATGTACAGTTGTTCTCATAAGTTTACATACCCTGGCAGAATTTATGATTTCTTGGCCATTTTTCAGAGAATATGAATAACACATTAATTTCTTTCACTCATGGTTTGTGTTTGGCTGAAGCCATTTATTATAAATCAACGGTGTTTATTCTTTTTAAATCATAATGACAACTGAAACTACCCAAATGACCCTGATCAAAAGTTTACATACCCCAGTTCTTAATACCGTGTATTGCCCCCTTTAACATCAAAGACAGCTTGAAGTCTTTCGTGGTATTTGTGGATGAGGCTCTTTATCTTCTCAGATGGTAAAGCTGCCCATTCCTCTTGGCAAAAAGTCTCCAGTTCCTGTAAATTCTTGGGCTGTCTTGCATGAACTGCACGTTTGAGATCTCCCCAGAGTGGCTCAATGATATTGAGGTCAGGAGTAGAGGTCGACCGATATGGGTTTTTCTCTGGCCGATGCCGATATTTAGAAATTGGGGCAGCCGATGGCCAATATATGATGTCGATGTTTGTAGCCGATATTTTAGGTCGATTAAAAAAAAAAAAAAAGACCTCACCCACTTCACTCCTCCCTGCTTGCTCCTGTCACTCTAACACATACTTGATGTCCTCAGTACAGATGGCACTGGCTGTGGCAGGTGGCACTGGTTGGCTTAGGCAGGTGGCACTGATTGTCCACCTGCCCGGACCTGGGACCCGGCCAGGGTGGGCGGGACCCAGCAGCTATCAAACAGCAGCCAATGATTGGGCTGCCTAAGAAAAGGGGCGGGGCCACACACACGTAGCAGCCCGCTCAGATCCCATCCTATTGGCTAGTGTTTGATAGCGGCCGGGTCCCGCCCACCCCCAACATCAACCTAAATTCTGACAGATCCCTCTCTCTCTCTCCTCTCTGTTACATGTCAGCTTCACACACTCAGCGGCTCTGGCAAACATCAAGTGCCGTGCTGAGTGTGGAGAAGGGAGGAGGAACGGCAATTAATGTTAAATATCGGCCTAATTTTGATAATATCGGCCGGTGCCGATTTATCAAAAATGGCCAAATATCGGCGGATACACCGGCCGGCCGATATATCGGTCGACCTCTAGTCAGAAAACTAAGATGGCCACTCCAGAACCTTCACTTTATTCTGCAGTAGCCAATGACAGGTCTACTTAGCCTTGTGTTTTGGATCATTGTCATGTTGGAATGTCCAAGTACGTCCCATGCACAGCTTCCTGGCTGATGAATGCAAGTGTTCCTCCAGTATTTTTTGATACCGTATATACTCGAGTATAAGTCGAATTTTTCAGCACATTTTTTTGTGCTGAAAGTGCCCCCCTCGACTTATAGTCGAGTCAAGCACTTTTCTGCAGCAAAAAATTTCATTTTCCGAACCGAATTTGGGGCCCCGTATCTCAGGGCCACTTAGTGCTAGGAACCCCAAATGTGGTGTGCAAACCCAGTGGAACTGGTACCACAACATATCCAAAGCTGAAGTTCCTAGCACTAAGTGGCCCCGAGATACGGGCCCCCAAAATTGGTTCGTAAAATATCATTCTCTGCTGCAGAAAAGTGCTTGACATTTTCTGAACGAACTTTGGGGCCCCATATCTCAGGGCCACTTAGTGCTAGGAACCCCAAATTTGGTGTGCAAACTAGGGCTGAAACAACTAATCGATTAATCGACAACTAATCGATTATGAAAATAATCGATTACTATTTTCATAATCGATTAATCGGCCAGTAACATAATGGGGTTAAAAAAAATTAAATTGAGCCTTTTATAGTACAAAAAAGAGCAAATAATCGCTACTGTAAATGTTACTATCACAGTTCTACAGTAAAAAAATGAACCCCTTACAATAGACATTATTTGCTTTGCTTGTACTATAAAGGGCCAATTTTAGTTTTTTTTTTAACACCATTATGTTACTAAACGTCTTAGACCTGGTTCACATCTTTGTGTTTTTTGGTGCTTTTTGCAGAAACGGACTGCAGTTCATTTACATGGTTTCCTATGGGACACATTCACATCTATGCTTTTTTTCAGCCGCTGCGTATTTGGAAAGGGTCAGGGACTTTTTTTTATGCAAAACTGTGTTTTTTTTTGTTTTTTTTGGTTCAATACACTTCAATGGAAAAGCTGCAGAAAAGCATGTAATGCGTTTTTGTAGCAATTTCTGTTTTTTAATCTGCCCAACAGCAAATTGGCCATATAATGCAAAAAAATGCAAATTGCAGCAAAATCACGTGAGCAAAAATCAAAACGCACAGCAAAAAGCACTGCAGAAACATATCAAAAGCAAACTGCATAGGTGTGTACTTAGCCTTATGCTGGCCACAGGGATCAATTTTCAGACAAGAATATTCAGACGAAAAATCTTTGTACATTCACTGAATGAAAGAATGTTTGAAATTTTTACTTGTTTTTAACATTGTGTTTTTAAAATGAACGAATACCACATGCACCGTCTGAAAATTCCTTTGACCAAGAAGTTTTCTAACATTTCCAAATTGTCACTGTGGTTGAAAATGAACGTCAATTTGACCCCACTAACGATTAGAAAATCGAACAAACGTTCTTAAAATGCCATTTTTTTGAAGGAAGACATTGTTTTTTAAATAAAAAAAAAATTTTGATCTCTGAGTCTGATGATATTTACCAGATTCACCCCTTTTTTAATAGTATATATCCTCTAATAGCATATACAGTATATCTCTCCTCTAATAGTATATCTCTTCTGTCTGTTCTCAGAGTGGATTAGATATGTTGCTCCATAACCATATAGTTATTTATATTTACCACTGCAATAGAGATATTTAAGAATACAATGCCTTTTTTTTAAACTTTACATATTAACTAAATTATGCACAACACTTTTTTTTTTAAAGCTTATCAACCGATTAATCGATTAATCGAAACAATAATCGGCCAACTAATCGATTATGAAAATAATCGTTAGTTGCAGCCCTAGTGCAAACCCAGTGGAGCTGGTACCATAACATATCCAAAGCTGGGGTTCCTAGCACCAAGTGGCCCTGAGATATGGGGCCCCAAAACTGGTTCGGAAAATGTCATTCTCTGCTGTAGAAAAGTGCTTGACATTTTCTGAACTGATTTTTGGGGCCCTGTATCTCGGGGCCCCTTGGTGCTAGAAACCCCAGCTTTGGAAATTTTATGGTGCTAGTTCCACTGGGTTTTCACACCAAATTAGTGCTAGGGTTCCTAGCACTAAGTGGCCCCGAGATACGGGGCCCCAAATTTGGTCAACTGTGTCCATCTGCAGCAATGTCATTTCGGGGCCCTTTGGGTTCAGAAACCCCAAATTTTGGCTGCAGCTAGGGGGCATCTAGGAACCCTTAACTACCGAGTTTGAAGTTCAGGGGACCTATGGCTGCAAATGGGCACAGTGAGGCATGCAAATGGGAACAGTGATGCTGCAAATTGGCATTGTTTGACCCTCTTTTCCACTTACAGTAGCTGTGCATTTCTCACCCTCGTCTTATACTCGGGTCAATAAGTTTTTCCCATTTTTTTTTGTGGTAAATTAGGGCCTCGACTTATACTCGGAACGACTTATACTCGAGTATATACGGTAACATACTGCATTCATCTTGCCATCAATTTTTACCAAATTTCCTGTGCCTTTGTAGCTCACACATTCCCAAAACATCAGCGATCCACCTCCGTGTTTCACAGCTGGAATGGTGTTCCATTCATCATAGGCCTTGTTGACTCCCCTCCAAATGTAGTGTTTATGGTTGTGGCCAAAAAGGTCAATTTTGGTTTCATCACTCCAAATGACTTTGTGCCAGAGGGTTTGAGGCTTGTCTCTGTGCTGTTTGGCGTATTGTAAGCAGAATACAAATGCCTACACTTGGTGACATTTGCATAGTAATGGCTTTCTTCTGGCTACTCGACCATGCAGCCCATCTTTCTTCAAGTGCCTCCTTATTGTGCATATATGCACAGCTGTAGAGGGCTCAGAGAGAGAGTGTAGTGCTTGAACCAGGGAACACGTTGGCTCCCTCTTCTGCCTATGCTTAAAGGGATATACAGGTGCTTCTCAAAAAATTTGAATATCAAAAAAGTTTGTTTATTTCAGTAATTCAAAAAATGAAACTCACATATTATAAAGATTCGTTACACACAGAGTGATATATTTCAAGAATTTCTTTTTAATTTTGATTATGGCTTACAGCTAGTGAAAACCCCAAATTCAGCATCTCAGAGAATTAGAATATTGTAAAAAAGTTAAATATTGTAGAATTAACGCAAAACACCTGTAAAGGTTTCCTGAACCTTTAAATGGTCTCTCAGTCTGGTTTAGTAGGTTACACAATCATGGGGAAGACTGTTGACTTGACAGTTGTCCTGAAGGGTAAGTCAAAAAAGGACATTGCTAAAGAAGCTGGCTGTTTACAGGATGCTGTATCCAAGCATATTAATGGAAAGTTGAGTGGAAGGAAAAAGTGTGGTGGAAAAAGGTGCACAAGCAACAGGGATAACCGCGGTCTTGAGAGGGTTGTGACGCAAAGACCATTCACAAATTTGGGGTAGGAGTGGACTATGGCTGGTGTCAGTGCTTCAAGAGCCACCACACACACACAGACGTATCCAAGACATAGGCTACAACTGTCGCATTCCTTGTGTCAAGCCACTCCTGAAACAAAGACGTCAGAAGTGTCTTACCTGGGCTAAAATGAATAAGGACTGGACTGTTGCTCAGTGGACCAACGTCCTCTTTTGGGATGAAAGTACATTTTGCATTTTATTTGGAAATAAAGATCCCGGAGTCTGGAGGAAGAGTGGAGAAGCACAGAAGCCAAGTTGCATGAGGTCAAGTGTGAAGTTTCCACAGTCAGTGATGATTTGGAGAGCCATGTCATCTGCTGGTGTTGGTCCACTGTGTTTTATCAAGTCCAACAGCCCTCTGCCAGGAAATTCTAGAGCACTTGATGCTTCCCTCTGCTGACCAGCTTTATGGAGATGCTGATTATCTTTTCCAGCAGAATTTGGCACCCATTTTAATGATCATGGTATCACTATGCTCAACTGGCCAGAAAATTAGCCTGACCTAAACCCGATAGAGAATCTGTGGGGTATTGTCAAGAGGAAGCTGAGAGACACCAGACCCAACAATGCAGACAAGCTGAAGGGCGCTATCAAAGCTACCTGGACTTCCATAACACCTCAGCAATGCCATGCCACATTGATTCAGTAATTCATGCAAAAGGATCGTATTGAGTGCATACTATACTGTACATGGACATACTTTTCAGTAAGCCAACATTTCTGTATTAAAAATCCTTTTTTTTTGGTCTTATGTAATATTCTAATTTTCTGAGATGCTGAACTTTGGGTTTTCACTAGCTGTAAGCCATAATCATCAAAAGAAAGAAATGCTTGAAATATATCACCCTGTGTGTAATGAATCTATATAATATACAAGTTACACTTTTTAAATATAATTACTGAAATAAATTAACTTTTTGATGTTATTCCAATTTTTTTTACATGCACCTGTAGAGGGCTCAGAGAGAGTGTAGTGCTGGAACCAGGGAACACATTGGCTCCCTCTTCTGCCTATGCTTCAAGGGATGTATATGCACAGCTGTAGAGGGCTCAATGAGAGTGTAGTGCCGGAACCAGGGAACACATTGGCCTGCACTCTTGCAGTCCCAGATGTAGGGACATTGCAGTGATACTGAAAACAATAGCAATATGGAGTAGGTGGAAGGGCAACCAGATGCAGAAGATAGTTACAAGGATTACAATTAGAGCCATTCAGTGGGTGTGTCAGCAGAGGGCCTAAATTCAAACATTAAGACCCCATTCACACAGGGACGACTTGTCAGGCGACCTAGTCGCTTGATAAGTCGCCTACCGTTCTGTGCTATAGAACAGAACGGTCGCTCCGACTTAGAAAAAGGTTCCTGTACGACTTCGGGGGCGACTTGGGGCGACTTGCATAGACTTCTATACAGAAGTCGTTTTGCAAGTCGCACGGGCAATCGTTTGCAGGTCGCCTCGCTGAGGCGACCTGCAAGTCGTGTTGCCCCTGTGTGAATGGGGTCTAAGTCTGCATGGGGTGTACTTATAAATGTATACATTCCTATTGTGCTAGAGCTTGATTGGCTTTCCTTTCTACCAGTGACAGGTAACCAGTAGACTACCAACTGTATGCAGGTAGGACACCTCATTCCCTGACACCTCCCTTGCTGTGGTTGAACTCTTTTTTTTTTTTTTTTTTTTTGGCTGGTAGGGCTATGTGGGATTTGCAGCTACACAATATCTAGAAATGTTAGTGTCCTGTCACTTATTTATGCTAGTTCTGTTTGTGTGATGTGATCCTGAAAGACTCAACTTAAAGGATTATTTCACGTTTACAAAAAAAAGCCTATGCAGGTAAGGGGTGTTTGTAGATAAAAACAAACTGCAGCTCTGGCTAAAGTTGAATTTTGCCCTTGTTATAAGTGTAGGCCATTTACATACTTCCCAAAGCCTGACTGGAATACTCCCAGGACGTTGCTAGGACATTGCGAGTCCTAGTTGTTACAGCTCACAACCCCCTCACATGGCTCTTTCTCTCCTTTGATTCAGTAGCTCTGGCACAGCGTTTGAAAGTTAGGTATTCAAAGGACCTTTCCCTCATCAAACTTCTTATTAACATGTTTAAATTTGTGGAAGACAGTGATTGACGTGAACAGAAACAGAAATCTAAAACTCCATGTGGAGGTTGCAAATTAGGGTTTTACCAGGGAGTACAAGTACCAATACTTTCAGTCAAGTACCCACTGATACCGAGTACCAATTCCTTTGCGGTGCGATTTGAGCCAATACAAAATGAATGGACTCAAATCGCACTGCAAACAATTTCATGCGATTTGAACAAGAATACGGTGCGATTCCTGTCCGAATAGCATACTGTTTCCCGCACAGATACTGTGTGAACCCAGGCTGAAGTCACTATGACATTTGTGAGGCACAGGTTGGTATTGGTTGTGGATTAGGGGAAACAATACTGATTTGACACAATTGTTTAGTAAACCATGAGCACTTACCATATCGGCCTGTGAGTTGCATTAGGGGCCTTACATATTGGGTGGTGACTCCAAGATGTAGAAGATATAAGAGCATCATCCGCATATAATGAGATTTAGTCTTCTGATCTTCTTCAAAAGCCAATCATTTCTGCAGACTGCCTGACTTGGACTGCTAGAGGTTCCAAAGATAAAGCAAAGAGCACAGGGAATAAGGGACAACCCTGTCTTGTGCCTCTCCGCAGAGGAAAGGGTTTAGTAAGATCTCCATTGATATGTAATCAGGCAGTAGGGTCAGAATATAGGAGTTGTACCCACCTAATGATTCTAGATCGCAATCCAAATCTAGCCAATATATCCCATAGGTATGGCCATTTAACACTGTCACATTCCTTAGCAGCACCTAAAGACAAGATCACTCTATTTCCACTATTATCAGTGGGAATGTGCTTATTTTAAAAGTAGGCGCTGTATATTCATTGCTGTGGATCGTGTAGGTATAAAGCCAGATTGATCTTGATAAACTTATGAATAACCCTAGCCGAGTGTGTGGCCAACATTTTTTTCTTTCGGGTCTGACATCAGCCGAGAAATGTGGCCATAAGATCTCATCTGACGTTTGTCCTTCCCTGGTTAGAGTAGCACAACAATGATAGTTGTATTTGTGGAGGGGGGAAGGGCACCTAGATCTGCTGCTTCATTGTGCACTTCGAGCTCTTGTGCACTTCAGAGCTTAGGAAGAATAGCTTCATAGTATTTATATACCTCTGATGGTAAGCCATCCATTCCTGGAGCCTTATTATTGAGTGTGTCCACTATTGCTTTGATCAGTTGTTCCAATTTATTGGGTGCATTAACCACTTGCCAACCGCTGCATATACATATACGTCGACAGAATGGCACGGACAGGCATATGGGCGTACAGGTACGTCCCTTTAAATTTGCCGCTGTGTGGTCGCGTGCGCGCCGGCGATCCCGCCGCGAGCTCCGCGAGTGTGATCGAGCACTCTATGTCCGCGGGGATACCCGCGATTATCTCACGGGGAGGAAGAACGGTGAAATGCTGACGTAAACAAGCATTTCCACGTTCTGCCTAGTGACAAGGACACTCATCATAGCTCCCTGTAATTGGGAGTGGTGATCAGTGTCGAGTCACACATAACCCATCCCCCCCCACAGTTAGAACACATCCCTAGGACACACTAAACCCCTGCAGCGCCCCCTTTCTGGGTAACCCCTTCACTGCCAGTCACATTTACACAGTAATCAATGCATTTTTAATGCATTTTACTTATCGCTGTATAAATGTGAATGGTCCCAAAATAGCGCCAAAAGTGTCTGATCTGTCTGCCATAATGTCGCAGTCATGATAAAAAAAATCGCTGATTGCCGCCATTACTAGTAAAAAAAAAATTATTAATAAAAATGCCAAAAAACTATCCGCTATTTTGTAGACGCTATAACTTTTGCGCAAATCAATAAATAAATGCTTATTGCGGGTTTTTTTACCAAATATATGTAGAAGAATACATATCGGCCTAAACTGAGGAAAAAAACTGTTTTTTTAATATATATTTTTTGGGGATATTTATTATAGCAAAAAGTTTAAAAATATTGCTTTTCAAACTCGTCGCTCTTTTTTTGTTTATAGCGCAAAAAATAAAAACCGTAGAGGTGCTCTATTTGTGGGGAATAAAGGATGTCAATTTTGTTTGACAATTGCATGGTCGTGCGATGTGGCTCGCAGTTAACCACTTGACGACTGCCGCACACCGATGTACGTCCTAACTTTGCCGGCGGATATCGTTGTTATGGCAGCAGCTAGCTGCCATAACCCAGGTATCCCCGTTTTCATGCGGCAGTCGACTACAAGATAAAAGTGATCTCTGCGGCGGATTCGCTGCAAAATCACTTTTATCATCTGTCCTCTACCTGTGCCTGGAGACCAATGAGGGGAAGATGGCGCCCACTCGTCTCCATGACACTGCAGGGCAGAAGCGACGTCAAAACGTCGCTTCCGCCCATACGTCTTAAAGTCATATTTTTTTGAATGTAATTTTTTTTAAAATACTTTTTTTTTTTTTAATTGCATTTTAGTGGAAATATGAGATCTGGGGTCTTTTTGACCCCAGATCTCATATTTAAGAGGACCTGTCATGCTTTTTTCTATTACAAGGGATGTTTATATTCCTTGTAATAGGAAAAAAAGTGACACTTTTTTTTTTCTTAAACAGTGTAAAAATAAATAAAATATCATATATATAAATAATATATATATTTTTTAAACAGTGTAAAAATAAATAAAAAAAACGGCCCGTCCCGACGAGCTCACACGCAGAAACGAACGCATACATGAGTAGCGCCCGCATATGAAAACGGTGGTCAAACCACACATGTGAGGTATCGCCGCGATCGGTAGAGTGTGAGCAATAATTCTAGCCCTAGACCTCCTCTGTAACGCAAAACATGCAACTTTTAGAATTTTTTATACGTCATCTATGGAGATTTTTTAGGGAAAAGTTTGACGCCATTCCACGAGCGGGCTCAATTTTGAAGCGTGACATGTTGGGTATCAATTTACTCGGCGTAACATTATCTTTCACAATATAAAAAAAATTGGGCTAACTTTACTGTTGTCTTATTTTTTTATTCAAAAAAGTGAATTTTTTCCAAAAAGGCACGCTTGTAAGGCCACTGCGCAAATACGGTGTGAAAAAACGTATTGCAATGACTGGCATTTTATTCTCTAGGGTGTTAGAACCCCCAAACATTATATATACATTTTTCTAAGTAATTTTCTAGCAAAAAAAACTGTTAAAAACATGTAAACACCTAAATTCTAAAACAAGGCTCGTCCTTGAGTGGTCAGAGTGACGCTGTGCCAAATCGCAAAAAGTGCTCTGGTCTTTGGCCCGCCAAATGGTCCAGGGCTTAAGTGATTCTGATCAGCCTTTTCCAGACTCAGAGGAGAGCAGTTCTTTAGGAGGAGGGACGAAGCATTCAGGTTAAAAACCGCCTTGGGAGAATAAAGAGCTTTGTAAAACTGTTGAAAGGCCTGTAGTATTGCAGAGTGATCATGAGTAACCATTCCTTGCCTTGCAGGAATGGCATCAGTATAAGATGAGTTGTGTTGGAATTTTGCTATCCTGGCTAAGAGATGGTAAGCAACAATTTATAAATATATTATTTTAAGTTATGCAATGTGAATGGTATCAAGCAACATATATAAAGTAATTCCTGTTTGGCTGCAGAGGTGGAAGTACACTTAAAGCTGACAAACACTGTGCAACAGAACCCTGATTGGTGAGAGTGCTAACTGTCTGCTGACTTACATTATATTTTTTGGTGGTCCTGTTCTTATATCAGGGCATATTGGAGATCCATTTTCCAGCTATGCCACAAATTTACGGGTACTGCCTAGCTTTAAACCGCAGAAGCAGCCTTGTTGTCCATTATACCCGGATCAGTTGCAACAATCAAGAAGGGCCTCCTTCAATTCCTCCTGTTTGCAGGTGGAGCCCTCATCTAGTCATTGAAGAACAACCATGATCCATACTTCAGTCCTTCCTTTGGCCCCCATAAATTGCTTGCTTTGCCTGTAAAGGAAATTAACTGATAGGCTCCTCTTCCTCCCCTACTTTCTCTATTTTTCTTTACTTTTTTTTTTTTTTTGCTTCCTTCTTTCTTAACCACTTCAGCCCTGGAAGGATTTACCCCCTTAATGACCAGGCCATTTTTTTCGATAAGGCACTGCCTCGCTTTAACTGACAATTTTGCGGTTTTGCAATGGTGTACCCAAACAAAATGGAGGTCCTTTTTTTCCTACAAATAGAGCTTTCTTTTGGTGGTATTTGATCATCTCTGCAGTTTTTATTTTTTGCACTATAAACTAAAAAAGACCGTCAATTTGGGGGAAAAAAACAATATTTTTTACTTTTTGCTAAATAAATATCCAAAAAAAAAACCCAACAAATTTCTTCAGTTTATGTATTAATATATTCTTGTACATAATTTAAAAAAAAAAAATCGCAATAAGCGTATACTGGTTGGTTTGTGCAAAAGTTATAGCGTCTACAAAATAGGGGATATATTTATGGCACTTTTATTATATTTTTTTTTTTTTTACTAGTAATAGCGGTGATCAGTGATTTTTAGCAGGACTGCGACATTGCGGCGGACAGATCGGACACCTTTGACACTTTTTTGGGACCAGTGACATTATTACAGTGATCGGAGCTAAAAATAACCACTGATCACTGTATAAATTACATTGGCAGGGAAGGGGTTAACACTAGGGGGGTTAAGTGTTCCCTAGGGAGGTGTTTCTAACTGTGGGGGGAGTGGACTGACTGGGAGTAGAGAGATCGCTGTTCCTGATCACTAGTTACAGACGATCTCTCTCTACTCCCCTGACAGAACGGGGATCTGTTTGTTTATATTGACAGATCCCCCATTCTGGCTTTTGGTGGAGCGATCACAGGTGACCCGTCGGACATTGTGGCCACGCGCATCGGCTCCAGTGACACGCCGTGGGCGCCTGCTATGGCTTTTAAAGGGACCGCCTTACCGGTACAACGATTCAAGCAGCCGAGCCGACCTGTCGCATTACTACTGCGTTGGCTGGTCAGCAAGCGATTAAGCAGGGGTATACACGTACCAAAAATTTGAACAGTTTTAGTAAATCAACCACAATCTGACTAGTATGGCAGTGATTAGAGATATTGTGAGTAATGTGGGACACTTTTTGATTGGGGACACTTTGAGTGATGTCGCAATGATTAGGAACACTGTGAATGGGTGGCAGTGATTAGGTACGCTGACTGATGCAGAGTTGATTGAGGACACTGACTGTCAGCACTGGTCTGGTGACATTGTACTGCTGTGGCGGTAAACAGAGATATTTCTAGTGGCATTGAAATTCAGTGATATCAGAGCAGACAGCCATCGTACATGATCTCCGCCACAGCAGTACAATGTCACCATAGTGACATTGCACTTGTTTTGATGACAGTTTTTTTTTTTTTTACATAATGTCACCAGAGCAGTGCAGTGTTACCATAGTGACTGTACTACTTTGGGAAGGCGATTGGGATTTTTTTTTCTTTGCGCTATGATTGCAGCCATGATGGCTATGTAAGCAATCAATTCCGACAGTGATTGGCTGTATTCTTGCAGCTATTGAGAGCTACTGTGATAGCTGTGATGGCCCACAGCTATTGCATGGTACAGGGCTACTGTGATTGGCCCTGTACCATGTGATCACTGTGATCAATCACAGTAGTAAGCAGTGGCATAATGTATGACAGCAAGAGTTTACCACTGGACATGTGATCGTTGTGATCAGTCTCAGCAGTCACATAGTACCAGACCAAAGTGGGCCGGTACACTGCTTTGTGATCAGCTGTGTGCACCAAAGAGTGTGCACGATGTGCAGTTCTGGCAGGACATACGTGTACATCTTCCCAGAATGACGCTTGTCCCGCCTGGCCACTGTACATATATGGTTAAAAAAATTACATATTTTGTATTAATCTTTTTACAGAGATTACTCTTAATAGACTGTGTCTATAGGCAAGACAGAAAGACAGTGAAGTTGTTTAGTAAAGAGCTAGTAAATGACTTCTCGCAGACCTTTGTAGTAGACCATTTTTATCATACGTAAGCTCAGATATACAGTTGCCTTAGCAAGGTGAATGCTTTGTTGAAGGAGAGAGAGGAAAGTTTGCCACTTTTCATCTTCCACTGCATCCTGTTTCTGCGGTGCTAATTAACACTTTGAAGCTGCTAGGTGAACAATAGTTCTGTTTATGCCTTGGAATGATTTTTCCATTCATTGTTATTCAGGCAGAATTAATTTGCATTAAGTATTATCATAAAGGGAGGGGTAAGAAAAGAATACATCCTGTACAACTTTGCTTCCCTGTCAATGCATATTTGGTTCACCATTAAAGTGTTACCTACACACAGTGAATAACTGTTACCGTGGACCAGTATAGAGTGTGTTTTAAATCCCCAACTGCTTGGGATATGACTACTAAATAGCACAAAAGAGTTTGTTATCCTGCTATTGCCATTAAATAAAATGGTGCTCTTTTAAAACATTGTATGAGCTTTTAAAACATTCTAACAGCAAACAACAGTATTTAAGTTAAGAGTTGTAAAGGCAGAAGGTTTTTTATCTTAATGCATTCTATGCGTTAAGATAAAAAGCCTTCTGCGTGCAGCAGCCGCCCCAGCACCCCCTAATACTTACCTGAGGTCCCTCTCTTTCCTGTGATGTCCAGGAGTGTCTAACCCGTCCGAGATTCCCCCTCCTGGTTGGCTGAGACACAGCAGCGGCGCCATTGGCCACCGCTGCTGTCAATCAAAGTTAGCTAGACAATCAGGGGAGAGGGGCGGAGCCTGGTCAAGGCTCTGTCTGAATCGACAGAGGGAGCTGTGGCTCGGGTGCCCCCATAGCAAGCTGCTTGCTGTGGGGGCACTGAACGGGAGGGAAGGGCCTGCATCACAGAAGAGGGACCCGAGAAGAGGAGGTTCTGGGCTGCTCTGTGCAAATACACTGCAACAAAGCAAGTAAGTATAACATTTTTATAGGGAAAAAAACAAGACTTTATAATCACTCTAAGAAGTACTTTAGTTTAAAGACAAACTCTATGAAGCAGTGCTTACATCAGCTGTCCCCTTAAAGTGAAATAGGCAAAACTTTTGTTTTTTCATTTTGGATAAAGTAAGGGAGGGTTATAACTTCTGTCAGTTTTTTTTGGCCATCTGTGTCCCATTTGGGAGATTCCCCTTCACTTCCTGTTCTATAGCCAAAACAAAGTTTTCCACCCTATTACTGTTCTCGTGTCAACCCAATAATTATAGTGGTAAACAGGACAAATAGAGGGGGTGAATCTCCCTAATGGGGGCACAGACAGCAAGACAAAATTATAGGTGTTCTAAAGTCACATTCGTCTAGGGCAGGAATATGCAATTAGCTGACCTCCAGCTGTTGCAGAACTACAAGTCCCATGAGGCATAGCAAGGTTCTGACAGCCACAAGTGTGAAACCCAGAGGCAGAGGCATGATGGGACTTGTAGTTTTGCAACAGCTGGAGGTCCGCTAATTGCATATCCTTGGTGTAGGAAATCAGCATGTACATTAGTTCTGTGAATTGGGAAAAAAAATGAATGTTCTTTATGCTATTTTCTCTTCTGAACGAATGTTTTTTGATTATGGGCAGTAGTAAATTACCACATTATGGCCAGTAGACGGAGCTAAAGAGCAAAGGAAATACATATGTTTTTGCAATAATGCAGTGTTATGATTCTAGAGAGTACTAGAGGGAATTGGTTATATTCATCAATCACCATTACCCACCCATTGTTTTTTTTTTTCACATTCTCTGTTCCATACATTAAAATAAAATTTGTTTGTATCTCTTGCTGCAAGGACACATTTATTTCCCATATTCCTCAGCTCCATCTAATGACTATAACGTGGTATTTTACTACTGCCCAAAATAAAAGAATATTAATTCCTCATAAGCATAAGTGACACCTGGTAACCTTTTCTAGTTTTTTTGTCGCTTACTGTACATTGTTTACTAAATTATAAACTTACATCCCCTTTATACAAGTGTCAATAGCATTTCTCTTGATCTCTATGGCAAAAAGTAGATAGAAGCTAATGATAAATGTGATTCTTTCTGTATTCCTTCCTTGTTTTACCCAAATCCAAATATGTAAGAGATTTGTAAGATTAAAGCGGTTCTTCAGTTAGTTCTGCAAACATTAAAACTGTAGCTGCTGACTTTTAATAAACAGACACTCACCTGTCCAAGGATCCAGCACCATCCTCACCTGGGCCAGTTCTTCTTTGGGTGAAGAACTGGGTTCCTTGCGCTGGCGTATTAACCTTGGGCATCCGGCTTCACAGCTGGCTGCCCACTACGCATGCCTAAATGGTCTTGCAGCCCTCTGGGACCCCCTCCCTCCCCCCATAAAAAATATGGCAGAGGAGAGGGGTGCGGAACTTCCCCTTTTGCGTAAAGTTCAGCTTGACCATATACGGTACAATTTCATTAACATTTTTCATACCATGACAATATTTTTACAATTCAATAAAAATTATACAAAAAAAAAAAAAAAAAGAAAATGATATTTATTTAAAAGGGAATAAAGCCTAAAGAACCTTTGTTTTTGCCAAATTTGCACAGATTGAACATACAACAATAAACCTTCACTCTCAAATTTGGAAAGCGCTGTGTTTCTCTCCTTCATCAATAGTGAAATGCATTCCATCATTTACTATGACTCTCCAACCTGGCGTCTGGTAGTTGGAAAACTTTTTGGTAGGGGTGCCCTGTAAACTTGGTAGGCTTTGGCGGTGGTTATCCAGGTGATATACAGTTTTTCACATTGTGTTATTTTTTTTTTTTTGTTCCTCATCCTCATGTCTTGGTTATACATTATAAGTTATATTTCTGTTAGATGAAGTGATTTCTCTACTTTGTACTTGTGCTTTTTTTAAATAACTTTAAAACGATATTAAAACCAAAACCAAAAATTTTATATATTGCAGCTGTTTTAATCTGGTGATCTGGCCAGTAACACACCTCCCTGTATTAGAGTGCCTCCACTCTGCATGAAGGAGCACAGGGGGCACCTTTGGACAGCAGCATTGTCAGTCTGAGGGGATGGTAGTGTTAGATGTACTAACAGATTTCAATAAACTAACAAATTGAAGGCAAACTGCAGCTCACACAATCAGTTATAGCAAACAGTTTTTCCTTTTATAAGATAAAGGTTTTTGAATACATAAATAAAAGCTGATCATTGTAAGCTCCCCTAAAGGCCCGTACACACGGTCAGAAAATCTGAAGATAAATTTCGTCCGATGAACGATCTGCCGATTTTCTGATCGTTAGTATGCTGCTTTTGACAGCCGATTACGAATATTCGGCAGACAAAAACTGGGTGTGCAGGCTTGAAAATTGTTGTCTGATGTGACCACAACGTCCGATTTTCTTTTCATTAGTACGGTTTTCTGACGAAAAAAAAATCTGAAGAGCAAGACTAGGCATGTTAAGAAATGAAAGAACACATAGAAAACAATTCAACACATTACGTCACTTCTGACGTTGAATT
Organism: Lithobates clamitans; assembly: GCA_037952925.1. Classification (NCBI taxonomy): domain Eukaryota; kingdom Metazoa; phylum Chordata; class Amphibia; order Anura; family Ranidae; genus Lithobates; species Lithobates clamitans. Next base: position 913,158 of record JBBGZY010001334.1, on the reverse strand, counting down.
CTGTCATCAGAAAATCTTCTGATGGCGAGTACCCTCTTCACTTTCGATTTGAGACTAGCATCAAACAAAAAAACTGACGAAAATTCGTCCAATAATCTGACCGTGTGTACAAGGCTTTACAGCGTTAAATAGTCTCTGTACCTGATACATTCTGTTGTAACAGCCTTGCTGGCAGGAGCACCAGGTGAAAATAGTAGAAAGAAAGCTTAAAAAAGAAAATGAATACAGCCATCACATATAAGAATGGTAAGCTGCAATATAATAAATGTTTGCTTTTGGGTTTGGTACAACTTTACTAAAAACTTATTGAAACAGATAGTGCTATACATAAAGATACTAAAAGCAGAGGGCCCTGTAACAGAGATATCAGAGTTTACATATCTCCTTTCATGCTCTTTTAGAGGAATGTGGTGGTTTGAATCTTGAGCTTTTCTTTTAAGTGGTTCTAAAATCTACTGTAAAATGTTTCAAATCCTGTGAGTGGAGGGTGGGCGACGGGGCCGAGCTGTGGCTCAGGAGCGAGCCTGCACATATGCCCCCATAGCAAGTAGAGCTGCACTATTAATCGTTAAAAAATTTTGATCTCGATTCAACCCCCCTCACGATCTCTATGCAGAATTTCCTGATTCATTCATGTAATGAGTGTAGAGAGTTTTCTGCTCACTCAGCTGTCAAAAGAAAAAAACAGGCAGCCTTTTTTCACAACATTGTCCTTGCTGGTAGAGAACTATAAACATTGTAACTTTTGTTCTTAGATCAAAGGGATGAGCTTCTGTCTGTAAATGAGGGAAGTTTAACCACTTAAAGACTAAACCTTTTTCTGACATTTGTTTACTAAGTTAAAATCAGTATTTTTTGCTAGAAAATTACCTGGAACCCCCAAACATTATATATATATTTTTAGCAGAGACCCTAGGGAATAAAATGGCGATTGTTGCAATATTTTATGTCACACTGTATTTGCTCAGCGGTCTTTCAAACGCAATTTTTGGGGAAAAATACACTTCAATGAATTAAAAAAAACCTAAACAGTAAAGTTAGCCCCATTTTTTTGTATAATGTGAGAGATGAAGTTACGCCGCGAGAATCGTGATCTTTATTCTAAACCAAAAAAATTGTGATTCTCATTTTAGCCAGAATCATGCAGCTCTAATAGCAAGCCACTTGCCATGGGGGCAAACACACTGGGGGGGACCGCAGAAGAGGGGGTTCGAGGCCACTCTGTGCAATACAATTGCACAGAGCAGTAGAGTATAACATGTTTGTTATTTAATTTTTTTTTTTAATTACCTTTACAAACACTTTAATATCAGAAGCACACCAAGTACAAAGTAAGCTGGAAATCCCCTTTAACGTGTGACTTACTGCTACACTCATAACTTTACTTCATTAAGATAAGTTGTATTTTTTAAGATAATGAACCAGCCAATGAAGCCTCTGTTGCAGCTTTAAGGCTGGGTTCACACTATTGCGATGTCGGACATGTGCAGACCACATGCAATGTCTGTGCGATGCAAATTCAGTCATACAGATTGTATGGCTGAATTTGCATAGCATTCGGACAAAAATGGTGCAGGACTCTTTTTTTGGTCCGCACTGGAATCGGATCGCACGGTGTTCACACCCATGCAATCCGACTCCTGCACCATTTGACAGTTTGCACTGCACGCTGCGATCAGCGAACCAATCTGGGGGTGTCATTAACTTTCTTTTGACACCCGCAGTGGTTTACATTGGGCAGTGTGAACTGCCTGCCAGAGACATGCAATGCGGGAACTCGCACTGAAATCACGCTGGTTCATCGCAATAATGTGAACCAAGCCTAGGGTCTCATGCACACTGGATGATTTTACAGCTGCTGTTTTTGGCTTCAGGCTTCAGGTTTTTTTTCTGCAGCCAGTAAACTCCCCTGCATGTTATTCTATGTGTCCATGCACACATAAGCTATGTAACAAGCCCCTGCTCGCTCGGTTCTTCTCTCCCGACACTCCTCTGCAGCTATAGAATCAGATTGCAGATCGCAACATCTGATGGTTCGGTCATCCGATGCTCCGGGACTAGAACTACAGCTATGTGCCGTTCTAATCGCACCGTTCCCCCAAATGGCAGGGCCCATAATCGGTCGGCAAGAGGCTTGCATTCAGTCCCCTCCAAATGCCTCTATCCCGGGTGAGTCTGCCTCAAGCTGTTATCTGTGTTTTCTGGTGGGAAAAACTCCCCAGAACTAGTACGTTTGAAAAGGAGTTTTTCAGCTGTAAAAATGCCCTAACTCTGAAAAAAGCTGAAAAATGTAGCTATTCTGCGTTTATGAGCATTTTTGAGCCGTAAGCTTTTGTGGGAGTATAGTTTTGCTATAAAACGCTCATGCAAAAATGCTACAAAACTCACGTTTTTAACGCAGCATTTTACAGCTAAAGCTACTGCTGGTTTTATAACGTCCAGTGCAGGAGGCATTCAATTCAGTAAATTAAACTTTGCCAAATGGGTGATGCTCATTTTTTTGTCACTCACAGTAAATCTGATCTAATTGTAAAATCAAGAAGTCACTATGAAGCCTGTTCCTTTTGATAACCAATGTTATGATAACCAGATCATAGATTAAAAAAAATACATTTAGAGCATGCTACTAAGAGCTTATACATATGGAAAAAAGCCATAAAAAAGTGGCTATATAGCTTTGGCATAGCATTTCATAATGTTTTTTCAGTGTTTTTAACTCAACTCTAGACAAAAATGAAATGTAAATATTGCATTGTGCAATAATTACCTTACTCCTCTCTTGATTCCAAACACCTCTTCCCAGGCCATCCTCAGTGTAGTGGATCAAAGTCACAGTTTCCGGTGGGCAAAGCTAATATTCTGCCCGCGGCACATTTTTCCCTGCTCATTATTTTCTTGATCACTGGTTCTCTGGCTGCCCTCAGAGTTTCCCTGCCTTTGAATTGATTGGGAGGGGTGTAGGTGTGGCGCTATTCCTCTTAAGGAGGCCTAATTAAAGTGCTTAAATGCTAAAGATGTGTCCAAAAAACAAATAAAAAACTGATTAAATATATGACAGTGTTGTCATATAATAAAGTGATTAGTGCTTGTGTTTTGGACCCTCTGCAGAGTGCAGTACTATATTATAAATGCCTTCAGGGTAGATGAGAACGTGTGCTAATGGCGTATATTGGAATAACAACCCTAAATGCTCTTACTCCTAATTATGCGTTCCTCAGGTGTTCTAGTGAAAAATGCGGGTGTTTGACCCTCTGCTGCAAAATACTAATTGCATAAATATACAATGATGTCAATTCACCAAATAGCCTTACCCCCCAGGGGTACTGAGCAGCCACAGTATATGCCACTGTGTAGCACTCTGGAAACGACCGAACGATCTGTGGTTTGCTTTCACAGTGCAGAGCTTGTGTCCTCTGAGCCCCGGACTCCACACCTGAGGGGAGCCGTGCTGGAAAGCAAACCACAGATCGTTTGGTCGTTTCCAGAGTGCTACACAGTGGCATATACTGTGGCTGCGCAGTACCCCTGGGGGGTAAGGCTATTTGGTGAGTGCAATCATAATAAGAGTACGGATAATATCACCAGCACTATTAGCACTCAAGAGGATAAGAAGCAGCATTATTTCTGCAAAGCACTGGATACTTTTGAGAGCACAAGTCACTTTGTTTATTTTTATTTTTGCATTAAATGTGAAAAGTATTGTTTATATATTTTTAGTTTTTTTATTAATAATTTAATTTTTGGTGCACATTTCTTCCTTTCAATCACATTTCAGTTGTTTTTTTCATTAATTGCCACCATTGTATATTTATGCAATTAGTATTTTGCAGAAGAGGGTCAAACACCCACATTTTTCACTAAAAGGAACGTATAATTAGGAGTATGAGCACATAGGATTGTTATTCCTATATACGCCATTAGCACACGTCCTCATCTACCCTGAAGGCATTTATAATATCGTACCGCACTCTGCAGAGGGTCCAACACACAAGCACTAATCACTTTATTACAACACTGTCATATATTTAATCAGTTTTTTATTTGTTTTTTGGACACATCTTTAGCATTTAAGCACTTTAATTAGGCCTCCTTAAGAGGAATAGCGCCACACCTACACCCCTCCCAATCAATTTACCAGTACTCCACTTAGGTGGCAGTATTTTGTAGGGGCAGCAGTTCTCTCTTATTTATTACATTTTCTATCTGCCTTGCACATTCCTTTGCGCGGAATCACACCTTTCTACTTCCCTGCCTTTGAAGCCTATCAGAGAGGACCCAGCCACTGGAATCCCTTTAAAACCCCCTTAAAAAATGGACTGGGATCCCCCCCCCCCCAAAAAAAAAATCTATACCAGGCCATTTGGGTTTGGTATGAATCTTGAGGGGAATCCCCACGCCAAAATAAAAAAATGAAAAAAAAAAAAAAAACAGAGCGAGCCCCCCCCCCCCAAGATCATACCAGACACTTATCCAAGCATGCAGTTCGGTAGGTCAGGAAGTAAGGGGACGACGACGAGCGAGCACCCCCCTTCCTGAACCATACCAGGCCACATTCCCTCAACATGGGGGGGGGGCTTTGGGGCATATTGATGCGAACAAGGGCCTCTTCCCCACAACCCTGGCCAGTGGTTGTGGGGGTCTGCGGGCAGGGGACTTATCAGAAATTGGAAGCCCCCTTTCAGAAAGGGTACCCTCATGTGAATAAGTAAGAAAGAATTCACGTTCACATTTACCAAAAAAAGTAGTGTAGTGTTACAAAAAACAAGAGACATTTTTTGACATGTCCTTTTATTAAAAATAAAGAATGTCCTCCGTCGTAACTCCAACGTGAATCACAATGTCTTCTTTCGCCACTGATGTCTTCTCACTCCAAGATGTCTTCTTTCTCCGCTGGTCTTCTTTCTCTGGTTCCTCCACTGATGACTTCTTTCTTCAGTTCCTCAGCCAATGTCTTCTTCCTCTGCCGCCACTGCTGACCTGCTGAAAAAAAAAAAAACACTCCTCTGACACTGACTCCTGCCATTCTGTGAGCTCTCGCGTCTAACAGTTCTTATATAGCTATGGGGCGTTACCATGCAGTGACGTCACCATGAGACCCTGCCCCCTTGTGTTGTCATGGGCCCATCATGCCCAGGTCTGTAATTCACAAGGGGGCGGGGTCTTAGGGTGACTTCACCACCTGGCCACACCCCATAGCTATTTAAGAACACTGGAGCTCACAGAACGGTGGGAGCCAGCGTCGAAGGAGGAGCATTTTTTTTTTATATTCAGTGGGTCAGTGGCGGTGGAGGAAAGAGAAGGACGGCATTGGTGGAGGAACCGGAATAAAGAAGACATTGTCATTCACGTTGGCGCTATGGCGGGGGACATTCTTCATTTTTAATAAAGGACTTCTTAAAAACTGTCTCTTGTTTTTTATAACAGTACACTGCTTTTTTTTTACCCTATACTCATTCACATGGGGAGCGAGGGGGTCTTCTAGATTAAATTAGATTAAGGGGTCTTCTAGATTCTGATAAGCCCCTTGCCCGCAGACCCCACAGCCATCTGACAGGGTTGTGGGGAAGAGGATAAGGTGCTATGGGGTGGGGGACAGAGCCCGCCACCCCAAAGCACCCACCTCCCCATGTTGAGGGCATGTGGCCTGGTATGGTTCAGGAGGGGGGGCGCTCTCTTGTGCCCCCCCTTTCCTGAACTGCCGAGCTGCACGCTCGGATAAGGGTCAGGTATGGTCTTGGGGGGATCCAACGCCATTTTTTATTATTATTTTGGTGTGGGGGTTCCCCCTCCAGATCCATACCAAGCCTAAAGGACCTAGTATGGAACTGAGGGGGACCCCACACAGTTTTTTTCTTTTTTTATAAATTTGGCGAGAGGTTTCATTCATACCAGAGCCAAAGAAATTGTTTTGATTGGTCAAAGGACAAGTCACAATCATCTCAGTCATATACCGTGCAAAGTCTGAGCAGAAGTCGTGTCGGAGCAGTGTGAACCCGGCCTAAATCAAAGTAAAATTCTCCAGGTGCTTTCTAAACCTTATTCATAGTTAGCCAGAGGATGGGAGTATTATAATAAACTCTGAATAAGCACTTCCCGAACACTTAAAAAACTCTTGCTGAACATTCAGCATTCTCATTGACTTGCCACATCGCAGCCAGGAGCAAAGAACATCAAAGCAAAGCAATGTGGGTGTTCTTGTAAGCGTTCATGTGTATACACATAGATACTTGTATCATAAATATAAGTGTATCAAATCAGTGCCACACAGTACAGATATGCTGAACTGTAAATTATATATCCTATAACTCATATTTCGACATAAAATAAATAACCACAATTTAAGCAAACACACACACATATATATATATATATATATATATATATATATATATATATATATATATATATATATATTTATATATATTCGTGATGATGGGTTTATTTCCAACCGTGCCAGATATTTTCCACTCTCCGCTGCATTTATAATCTTCCAAATTATTCTTTCACCACGTGTATATATCCCTTCTCCAACTTACATATGCTCTCACCTTGTATTCTGACCCAACAATAGGTCTTATGCGCTTGCTTGAGTGGAGTATCCTATGCTATGGTTGCTCCCAGTTTACAGATGTTCTTAATCCATCTCCATCCTCCGTAATCCTTTGATGTATGTTTATGAAACACTCAAAAAATAAAAGAATATAAAGTGCTTTCTGTATAATAAACAATATTTTTTATTTAAAAAAATGTACTTACTTAAATTATTTTGTGCACTATTCCTGGTGCACAGCAGTATCCAGGCATATAATAATGTAAACCTCCTACAAAATGGCCGACAGTACACGTCCGCTTTTGCGGCGTGGCATCATCGGCTCCTCCCAACATGTTGCGTCAGATCATGTGACTTTACTGATTTGATATACTTATGCATTGTGTACACTTGAGAACACAGGAGGTGTGGGCAGCAGTATTGACACTAGTCTATATTACATTGGTAGCAGCAGCACTGACAGACACTAAGATTAAGTGGATTATATTATTAACCCCAATTTTTTTTTATTTATTAATACATATTGGTAATTATATTTTTTAGCACAAGACTCTCCCCTATAGTGATTGCGCTGAGGTTTTTTTGTTTTGTTTTATTCTTTGTATCATAAATATGATGCCTACATGATAAATAATGATAAAAGCCATTGATAAGCGTTAAGGGGGTAAAAAAATGCTGTAAAATGACAGCTGTGAAGACACTATGTGTAGTAGAAGAAAGGTAGATCTAGCAATGTTTTACTGACTGTATTAAAATTTAGAATTATTCTTGCACTTGTGTTCTTCCCCCTGGCTAGAAATATTGAATTCTCGAACCTTTTAATTGATTGGCCTCCAAAAGACCTCCAAAGTGGTTGGACCTGAAACAGTTCATTAGCAGAACTTATGGGGCAGTCAGCTAGGCAATGAATATAGAGGTAAAATAGTAGTAGTAAAAAAAAAAAAGGTACAAGTATTGAAGACCAATGTCAGTCATGGTGACAGATGAAATCCTTAGGTTGGTGTCCACTGTAAGGAATCCTCTTGCTTCCTGTGTAGTCATTGGTACGGTTAGGAAGGGACAGTGTATCCAGCAGGGGCAGTTGAACAATAAAAACTTGATAAAAGATTTCAGTCCTCTCCCACAATGAGTATTGTTTTTGTAGATTCAAGAACAAGAAAATTTAATTTTTAAAGCTGACCTCCGTGCATAAATATTTTTCTATGTTGCTGCTGGTGCTCTCCTACCTTGAGCTGCAGTTCATAAGAAAATGAGTATGCATTATTTGAATCACAGGCCTCCTTTCCTATGATTTCTGTTCTGTAAGACCAATGGCTGCTGTTCCCTTTATCCCCACAGCCTCCGGTCTTGTAACTTCCCCACTGTAGTTCTGTGACAGTGTAAAGGACGGGTCTTGGGAGTGTCAGACTCCCGGTCTGTACCTCCCACTCATAAACATCACAACACAGCTCTGCCCTCAGTTTTAACCCACCCCTGCTTTTCTCTTAACCCCACCTCTATCCATAGGTCAGAACTCATCTCCACCATCAGCTCGGCGCCCACCCTCAGCACAGCCCCAACTCCACCTGCACACCCTCCCATGACTTCCTGCTTCTTCCATTGAGCCATGCGAAGTGTAGTTCTTTATACCCCTACAGATGTGATGTATGGCAATGCAGAAAATCCTCCCTTCAGAGAGTGGAAGCAGGGATGTTTTAATCTAGCACAATGACATCACAGGTTCCGAAAATCAAACATTACAAAAAAAGTAAGATATATTAATTTAAACTTTGAGTGTTTTTATAACTGCTGGGGGGAGGATCTGAAAATGATAAACTTGTAGAATCCTGGAGTTCATCTTTAAAAAGTGATTTAAAACAAAATATTATTTACAATGTGACTTTTGTAACAACTATGTACATATCTAGTGTTTAGAAAATCTACAGATTTCCTTTAGTTATCAAACTTTTGGGATCCTTCCTGTACATCCTTTGGATCAGATCCCACAGCATCTAGATTCTGCTGATTCGATAGGGAACTAGAACCACCACATTGGCTTTCTTGTCCAATCCATGCTTCCCTGAGAGATGTTAGAATGGGCCTATCTGAAAGGCACAATATTATTGGTCATCTGTCTTCTCATAGAATCATAGAAAACATACGAGCAGCTTATGAGCAGTTGGTTTGAAAAGAACTTGTGCGTGTCATGTGAAGACAGGATGTTCCAGAATCTGATTGTTCAGAAATTCTTGTGCATAGTTGTGTATAAGCTTGATATATGAAAGTAATCACAGTGGCTTGGTAGTTTTTATGAATTGCCATTCCAATCTTTTCGTGACTGGTTTTCAGCCTCTTGAATTATACAATTTTGCTGCCCACATTTTCTGTACTTTTTGATTTAATTGCAGACTTTATTTTTGTATTTACTGTTTTTGCAGGTTCCAATGGGAGCACATTAGGCAAGTCCACGCAGCTGGGTCATACACCATGTCATCATGCGTGTCAAAGAGGACTTCTTCTGAGAGGTCCATACTGCAAGATGACCATGAAACGACAAACCAGCCTCATATTGTTTGTAGCTTTTCAGCACTGAGTTTAGAGCTAGGAATGGAATCTGTTATCGTGGTTACAGAATATGATTCCAGCCTATCTGAGAGGGAGCATGGCCAGAATGGACAGACAGACCACCAGGATGGGGAGCTCAAAGAGAGCTGCAAAGATGAACCAGATATTCATAGACTTACTGAAAGTGGATATATGAAAGGTGACATTGAAGGGCTTCCAAAGGACAGTAAAGATCAGAGAGCAAAACTCAACATGACCAATAGAAAACTTTCACTTCAAGAACGTTCCCCGTCTGCTCAGTCTCCAACTGATAACTTAGGCATGAATGGACGATATATTTATCCATCTCTTCCATATTCTCCTGTGACGTCACCGCAATCATCTCCACGTTTGCCACGGAGACCAACAATAGAGTCTCACCGCGTTAACATTACGGGTTTCCAGGTAGGGAATACTTAACGCTTTATTTCTTTTTTAATTCTAACAAGTAAAATATCAAGTTAATCTAAAACTACCCATATCAGAACTGATGTATACAGATAGATACACACACACACCACAATTGTTCAAGTGGGCTACATTCCTATTCTATCTATGTAGCACCTAAGCTGGAGAATACAGAAAAGACAAATTGCATAAAGGGGCTATTTATAAAAGGCAGAACATTTAGATAAAAGATAAGTTAAAGCCCACTGTGACCAATCATATTTCTTGTTTCATTTTTCATTTGGGAAGCATGGGTGTTTATTTGGCTTACTTTTGTGCATCCAATGCTTACGGGTCTGTTATACTGTTATGCCTTTCTCTTTGTGGCCAATTACTGATATGTTTGAAATGGGCAGTCAGAACCACTTGCTTAAAGTGGTAATAAACCAAAAGCAGACATTTATTATATTGCAGCTTACCATTTCTTAGAAGTGATGGCTGCATTTATTTTCTTTTTAGGCTTTTTTTCTATTTTCATCTGGTGATCCAGCCAGTAAGTTTGTTGTTTTTCAGAAGAACAAACTCTCCAGCAGAATATATCAGTTATAGAGATGAGACAAACCACACAAGGGGTGCTTACAATGATCAGATTTTATTTATGTAGAACCTTTATACCAAAAGGAATAAAATTGCTTGCTGTAACTTATTATACTGTATTAGCTGGGGTTTGGCTTCAGTTTGTTAGTGTATATAAATCAGCTAGTACATCTAACACCCCCCCCCCCAGACTGACAATGCTGCCGTCCTACAGTGCCCCCCATTCTCCTTCATCCAGGGTGGGGTACTGCAATATGGGAGGTGGTTTACTGGCCAGACCACAAAGTGAAAACAGAGCGGGAATGCTTAAAATCCTAAAAAATGCTTAAAAAATGCAGCTACCACCTCTAAGGATTAGTAAGCTGAAGCTGGTCATGACTATTGTGATATTGTGAGATTTTAAAGCTGGGTATAAAGATAAGTAATAAAGAACTATCTGTGGCCCCATTGGAGAGATTTTTCCTTACTTCCTGTCCTTGTGACATCTGTATGAAATGTAGTGGTTGCGGTTGTCTCTCAGACAGAAGGGCAGCATGAACAGCAATAACAGATTTTCATCCCTTCTCCACACTACTACAAATGTTTTTTGATTTTGTCTCTATCCTTGCTGGAGTGATGTATCATCACTTTCCATCCTCAGAGAAAGTGAGGGGAAAATCTTCCCAGCATGGAATATTCTCTTTCCAAACCATAATAAAAGGCTTTGGCTAAGGTTGGGCTTTAAAGTGTCAATAAAGACAAAACATTTTTTTACATTTTTGGATAGAGTAAGGGAGGGTTATAACCCCTGTACTTTTTTTGCCATCTGTGTCCCATTGGGGAGATTTTCCTTCACATTCTGGCCCATAGCCAAAACAGGAAGTAAAAAGTAATCCCTCCTAAGTGAGGGAATCCTGGGGTGTCACTTGGTCATTGAACAAGTGTCCTCATTGGAAGATTTTCCCTCTATTACTGTTTCACTTTCAACGATAATGGTAAACAGAAAAAATAGAGCGTGCGAATCTCCCTCATGGGGGCACAAACATCAGTAAAACCTGACAAATGTTTATCCCCATCCACTCTATCCAAGACTACACAAAAAAAAAGTATTGCCTTTAGTGATACTTTAAGGTCTGGTTCACACCTATGCATTTTTTAGTGAGTTTTCAGCTTTGCAGAAACACGCTACGGTCCATTTAACATGGTTTCCTATGTGTCACGTTCACATCTGTGCATTTTATGGAAAGGGCCAGGGACCTTTTTTTCTGTTTTTTGGTTCCATAGAAGGATGGATCAAAAACGTGTACTGAAAAATGCAAAATGCACCCGGAATTTGCAAACTGCAACCTGCGTAGGTGAACCTGGCCTAACTCTGCTCACTTACTTTCTCTCTAAATTAGGGGTGTCCAACTTTTTGACTCTCCTGGGCCACACCAGAAGAAGTCTTGGGTCGCACATTAACAAAAAAACTAACAATAAGGTCCCATGCACGATTCTGCTCGCAATTCCAAATCGCAATGCAACGCACCACGCATGTTTCAGTGGCATTCATTCTTAATGGCACCACAAATGTGGTGCAGTTTTGCCACAATTGTCGCACACCAATCGTGACAAAACACATAGCACAAATCTATCGCCCAAAAAAACTCCTTTTTAGGAGACAAACTTTGTGTAATGCATTTTGCCACGTAATTCTGTGCCGCATTTGAGTTGCCATTAAGAATGAATGGCACACAAACACGCGTGGTGCATTATGCCACAATTGAACGAGTGATTCTACCTGCAATTCAAACTCGCCTAAGGATAGCTGATTAGCAGAAAACAATTGGCCAGATGATCGGATTTCAACTATGTTCAGCCAATGTGTGTAAAGTGCAGGGGTGGGAGACTGCTAGGCACAGTGTCAAGGGTAGAGGGGGATTTTAGGGTGTGGTGCTGTGGGTGGGGGGTGCAGCTAAAATCTGGGGGGGTTGCAGCCTACCCCAGCACCCCCTTAGGGGCACTTACTTGGCTGGCGCTAGCTAGCAGGAGTCTCTGCAGGTGCCGCAGTGCTACTGCAAACACTGCATCCTTTCAGACATTTCTCCATCTTCACCCATCTTTCTTCTGGGTCCGCAGACTCTGGCTGTGTGACTGGCCGGAGCATGGTGACGTCACTCCCCTGCATGCGCAGGGAACGGCCCAGATGGCCTGCGCCTGCACCAATGATGTCGTCGGCTGCATATAGAGTAAATATCTCCTAAACGGTGCACATTTAGGAGATATTTACAGTACCTATAGGTAAGCCTTATTATAGGCTTACCTGTAGGTATAAGTCAGAGATTGGCATTTACAACCACTTTAATAAATGCATTTTAGTTATATTTATGCAGTGGTCTGAATCAGGGACAACTTTTTAAATGTACAGCAGAATGACATCTAACAACTAAAAGAATGCATTCTTACATCCCTGTGATTACTAGAATATGTCTTTCTCTCTTTCAAGGACTGTGTCCAGCTCAACCAGTATAAGCTAAAAGATGAAATTGGAAAGGTGAGTGCATTTGCTTCTAAGTATTCATTTGTACATATACAGTATATGTTAATCCAATTCACACTCTATGTACAGTCATTTATAAAGAAAGATGATGCCAACAAGGATTTCTGTGACCATTTGAAAATATGAGATCAGGCTGAGGTCTTGAAACTTAAAACTCCCCACAGACTTCTTTGTGTTTCATTTGCAAAGATCATGTAGTTGCTTTGTGTTCCTGAGCATTCCTAACCTTATCATTTTACTAAAACAAACAAAGGGGCCATAAAAAATTTTTTTTTTCAATTTCCTCTGTAGGCCATATTTCAAATTCGCTATAGCTGGGTATAATTAATATACTATATATACAGTATTATAATTTAGTTCAACAGTTTTTATGGTAAGAACATTGTAAGAAAGCTCGTTCATTTTCGTACTCATTATTTGGGCAAATTGATGTTCATTTTCAAATTCAGTGACAAGAAAATTTGAAGGAGCAGGAAGGAAATTTTTTCTCAAATGTGTTAATTTCTAATCGTGTATGTCACAGGTGTTAAACACAAGGCCCACGGGCCGAATCCAGCCCACCAAGCCATTTCATGTGGCCCTCGCACCTCTCCTGCAACTGCAGGAGAGCTCCAGCACTCTTCTGGTCCTCCTCCAGACCCCTACTTTCTGCTTTCAAGCAATGCATCCAGCTTCTTCCCAGCAGCAGCATAAGGAAAGGGGGTGCACTGTGATGTAAGGGAGAATAGGCGACTCAACTTCTGATGGTGGGGTGGCTCTTGACATCTAATGTAAGGGGAGGGGATGCGCTGGACATCGAATCTTACAGATACAACCGGTCCTTTTGAGGACAATCATATTGCCGATGCGGCCCACAATGAAATTGAGTTTGACACCCCTGGTGTATGGTTTGGTAAAGTACATTTATTCAAACTCAAATGTTAAAAGCAAACAAAATCTTGAACTCCTTTAGAACGTCATATGAATGTACTGAGAATTGGCCTAAGAATGTTCGTACAAATTTTCATTTAAAATTCTAATGCCGCGTACACACGAGCGGATTTTCCGTCTGAAAAATCTTGGATGGTTTTTCCGACGGAATTCCGCTCAAGCTTGGCTTGCATACACGCGGTCACACAAAAGTTCGCTGAACTTTCGACTGTCAAGAACGCGGTGACGTACAACACTACGATGAGCCGAGAAAATGAAGTTCTATGCTTCTGAGCATGCGTCGAATTGTTTCCGAGCATGCGTAGGAATTTTGCGCATCGGAATTGGTACAGATGATTGGAATTTCCGATCGAAACTTTTTCCGACCGAAAAATTGAGAACCTGCTCTCAATCTTTTGCTGGCTGGAATTCCGCCAGCAAAAGTCCAATGGAGCATACACACGGTCGCATTTTCCGACCAAAAGCTCTCATCAGACTTTTGCTGGCGGAATTTCCGATCGTGTGTACGTGGCATTATAGTGGATTCCCAAAGTTCTGGCAAATTTGTAAAAGGTTGAACTGAGTTTTGGAGTATTGTGAAAAGATTGATCTAGGTCTATAGGTAAGTACTGTACTCGTTGGCACAATGACATGCTTTAAATAAGAAAGGAAAGTGTGAGAGTGCAAAGTTTTATCAGTAAAGTGCCACATGGAACATCAATAAATGTGGTTTGTAAATCCAGTCCACCCCATTTCTTTCTCCTATTCCATCTCATTGCTAGCATTAAATTTAAATTAAATAATAAAAGAAGGAAAAATGGTAAACATTCAAATACACTAACAGGCCTTATAGCATTTTGTTTGGATATGTTTAATACTAGATCTGGCCTCTGGCACTAGGGTGTGCCACTGTAGAAATTGAGGGAAAAAATAACCTTTGTCACATGTAGGCAAAATAGGCAAACTCAAAAATATGTCCTTTTTAACCGCTTCAGACCCGGAAGATTTTACCCCGTGCCTGACCAGAGCACTTTTTGCGATTCGGCACTGTGTCGCTTTAACTGACGATTGCGCAGCCGCGCAACGTTACACCAAAACAAAATTGATTTCCTTTTTTCCCATAAGTAGAGCTTTCTTTTGGTGGCATTTGATTATCTCTGCATTTTTTATTTTTTGCACTATAAACAAAGACCGACAATTTTGGAAAAAACACTATATTTTTTACTTTTTTTCTATAAAACCTATCCAGTAAAAAAATTGAAAGAAAATCAGATTTCTTCATAAATTTAGGCAAATATGTATTCTGCTACATATTTTTGATAACCAGTTATTTTTGGGACCAGTGACACTAATACAGTGATCAGTGCTAAAAATAAGTACTGTCGCTGTACTAATGACCCTGGCTGGGCAGGGGTTAACATCAGGGGCAATCAAAGGGTTAACTGTGTGCTCAACCAGCAGTGTTAATTTTGGCCGTAAATTTCGATTTCGTTTTAGTCTTATGCCCTGTACACACGACCGGTTTTGCCGTTGGAATAAACTCCGAAGGTTTCTCTGAGGGAACTCCGATGGAATTCTGCTCAAGCGGTCTTGCCTACACACGGTCACACCAAAGTCCGACCGTCCAGAACGCGGTGACGTACAACACGTACGACGGGACTAGAAAAAGGTAGTGCAGTAGCCAATAGCTTCCGTCTCATACTTGCTTCAGAGCATGTGTCGTTTTTGGTATACAGCATAAGGACGAGCGGTTTTCCCAACAGGAATTGGTTCCGTCGGAAATATTTAGAACATGTTCCATTTCTAGGTCTGTCAGAATTTTCGAAAAAAAAGTCTGATGAGGCATACACACAATCGGAATAGACGATGAAAAGCTTCCGTCTGACTTTTTCTGTCGGACATTCCGCTCGTGTGTACGCGGCATAAATCTTTTGACTAAAATGCCATTTTAGTTTTAGTACCATTTTAGTCATCTGCAATTGTTTTAGTTTTAGTCGTATTTAGTCGACTAAATCTGCAGTACATTTTAGTCGACTAAAATGCCCTACGTTTTAGTCGACCAAAATGTCCTAATTTTAGTTGACTAAAATAATTTTATTCTACTAAAATCGAATGGGTTAGGTTAAATTGTAAGGCATTATTTAAGCATTTCTCTAGAATTTCCAAACTTATTATATACTCCTGGAGTAAAAAATTCTAATATGTTATTATTTATGGTATTAAGGTTTAAACAAACTCACAGATACAGATTTAGCCACTCTGGATTGTCTGAGGAGGCCTGTAATGCTGCACAGTGCTCTTGTCGGTGGTCCGAGGAGGCCTGTAATGCACACAGTGCTCTGGATGGTGGTATGAGGAGGCCTGTATTGCATTGCACAGTGCTCTGGAAGGTGGTCTGAGGAGGCCTGTAATGCACACAGTGCTCTGGCAGGTGGTCTGAGGAGGCCTGTAATGCACGCAGTGCTCTGGACAGTGGTCAGAGGAGGCCTGTAATGTTGCACATTGCTGGTTGGTGGTCTGAGGGATGGCCTGTAATGCACAGTGCCCTGGATTCCGGTGGTCAGAGGAGGCCTGTAATGCACACACAGTGCTTTGGATGGGCGGTGGTCTAAGGCGGGGCCTCAGGCCTGTAATTGTAATGTACACACTCACAGTGGGTGCTCTGTGCTCTGGACGGTCGAAGTTGTGAGTCAGGAGTGAGACTCTTGTCGGGACACAGGAGGCCTGTAATGCACAGTGCTTCTCTGGACAGTTGTCTGAGCAATCAGAGGCTTGTAATGCTGGAAGCAGGCAAAGCTCCGTGGAAATCGGAAGTTAGTTCATGAGGGTAAATGTCCCTGCCTCACATTTTCATTTCGTTTTCATTCGTTAACAAAAACTGAATTGATTTTCATCATAGTTTTCCTCAGTGGACGAAAATGTGTACTTTTCCTTTAGTTTTCGTCACTGTAATAATGCCGCTGACGAAAATGTTTTCGTTGATGAAATTAACACTTCTAACCAGTGTTTTACTATACTGTGTGAGGTGCTTTTACTAGAGGAAGAGATGGAATTTATTCTCTGCTTTGCAGGGAAACAAACTTCATCCCTTCCTACCTGTCACCTTGTTTACATAGGCAGACCGCCTTTCTTCCTGGCGATCAGCAGGAGCCGGAGGACATTGAGTGCCCGGCACCTGCCCATTGGCGGTGGCATGCACGCCCCCTACCCGGAAGTGCGGGATCACGTCCCATAACCCCCTCTAGCAATCTAATCTCCTTTATCTTGCATACCGCAAAGGCAACAAAAGCAGGAGAATTGAAAACAATAACTACTGCTGTTGAGCAGGTTACACATAAAATATCCTCAGGGAAAACCTCAATGCCATAAATAATTTTTAAAAATTTCAAGATTTCAAAGAGATATGGTCCTCCTGAATGACTTATAACTAAGTAGGAGAGCAGAGGTGAGGGGGCGTGACCGGACGTGGATGCGGATGCGGACGTGGTTGTGAGCGGAGGAATGTGAGCTCCCTCTCCCACTCGGCCCTTTGCTGCAACCCCCAGCTACAACCCCCGCTATCTTTGGCAAAAAGACCCAGTGCTACGAGCGGCTGCCCTCCCCTCTCAGGCTTACCATGGCTCTCCAGTGTAAGGGTTCTCTTGTAGCCCGCTGACCGCCGGAGCATTGGAGGTGAGAGAGCCGGCATTGCATCGAGGAGGGCGTAGGGGCGGACCGGCGCTGGAGGGGGCTGGATGCCTGGCCCTGAGTGACAGGACTCCGGCTTCACGAGTCGGAGGGTTGCTTGGCAACGGCCCTGCACTCTCGCGAGTCTATGAGAGGAAAACCGACAGCAGCAGCTGGGCTAGCTAAACGCCCCGAGTAAATGAAGGCTATGTAAAAGCTCCATGCGCCGGATCTGTGAGTAACTTATTGTGTTTTCTCCAGTTTCAAGTAGCCGGACAGCTACACTGTACCGCTGGGTAGAAGTAGCGGTGAACGGGCAACGTGAGTACCTTTCCCTCACCTCTTTTGCTCCATGCTGTGCAGTGTTCTATATTGAATAGAAGCATCAAGGAAGCCCTGAATACCCTTAGCGAGGCTAGAGGAGAGAGGGTAATCAAGGAGCAGCGATACCCTGACTTGTCAAAAACTGGCTTTCTCCTGACATCAGGTACTTCAGCTGTATTTTTTTTTTTTTTTTTTCTCTAGGAAGAGAACGTATCCAGGGATCACTTTTGCTTTTTCTTCAAATACCTCCCATCCCATATTATCTCTGTGCTATCTCTACTGTTACTGTTACCGTTTGTAATATGACTAGGAAAAAGGGGGAGGAGCAGGCTCAGCACACCCAGGAAGGCGCGGTGGCCCAAGCTACCCGCTCACATAAAAGAAAAGGGGAGTCAGGTGTCATCTGCAGCAACAGCAGCAGCCAAACTAGAGAAGTACGCACACACCCCCCAGCACTCCCCAGCCAAAGGTAATCTGGTACTCCAAGAAAAAACACAGACGGGTGGTATGAGCGACAGGAAAAGTATAGGAAAAACCCTACCCGCACTATCGATTCCTGCTAAAGGGGCGAATAAAAAAAGCCCTGAGAAGGGCCCATTGGAAAAGGCGCCAAAGGATACTCCTGCTCCTAATGAAATGGGTGAGGCTGAGCCCACATTAAAAGAGGTGCTGAAAGCAGTAAATTCCTGTAGGGGCTCATTAACTAGTCTAAATGATGAAATAAGGGGCCTCAAAGAAGAGCTGCGCTCCATGAGTCACGAATTACAAAAAGCTGCAGACAGGGCCTCAGTATTGGAGGAGAGGTTAAGCCAGGCCGAGGATGTTTTGCATCCAATGCAACATGAATTTAAAATTATGCAAGCCCAGCTGGATATCTATAAGTCTAAAATGGACGAAATGGAGAATAGATCACGGAGACAGAATGTGAGGGTATTGGGACTCCCAGAGAAATGTGAGGGTCCTCACCCTGAAGAATTTATGGAAGGATGGTTGAGGGAGGTCTTTGGAGCTGAGACTTTTTCACGTTTTTTTTCTATCGAAAGGGCGCACAGAGTACCTACCAGAGTAGTCTCATCGAGTACCCGTCCTAGACCGATGATTATGAAACTATTTAACTACAGGGACAAGGTTACACTAATGCAGAAGTCCAGAGAGAAGGGGGACATCTTTTATAATGATACCCGAGTCTCTTTATACCCAGATTACTCCCCTGAGTTACAGAAGAAGAGGGCAAGCTTTGTGGAAATAAAGCGCAGTCTGCGGACTTTAAAAATACCATATGCGCTATTGTACCCGGCGAGACTGCGCATTGAAGCTCTTGGGTCGATCCAATTTTTTGACACTGCAGAAAAGGCCACTAAGTGGCTTGATGACAATAAGAGGAACTTTTAGAATTTGAGCACATTGAATGAAAAATAGCGTTAACTTTTGTTGTAGTTGGGGGGGGTTTTGGTTTTGTTTTTGTTTTTGTTTTTTTTTTGTTTTTTTTACGCTTTGTTTTTTGCAGCAAGGGTGGAGGGGGGGGGTTGATGGAAGGGTGAGATGAGAGTTGGGAAGGAGTGGTGTGTTGTGGACGTCTCTTATTCGAGATCACTGAGGCACGAAACTCGGGAAGGGGCTGTGGGAGGGATGGGGGGTGGAGTATATTTGGATAGAGGGAGGGAATGTTGGTTTGAACGCAGAGTTGGGGTTAATATGGTCACAAAACAAGCCCCCAGGGCGTACCAAGATAGGTTAGGGGGGAGGAGGGAGGGAGTACACAAGGGCAAGGGAGCACAGGGGGTTAAAATTAAAATAATTAAAAAGAAAATTCACATTACACAGGACCAAAAGCTGGGGAGTGAAAAGATTAATAAGGTTTATAGTATGTTGAGACACACAAATATAGTTTGGCAACACCAAGTTACGGAGTTAGAGGAGGGAACTAGTGATATAGGAACGAGTGCACAAAAAATAGACACTTTAGAGAGGGTGAATATGATAGAGGGGCTAGGAACACCTTTTTTTTCCTCTTTTTTTTCTTTTTTTCTCTTTTTGGCTTCCTGATGGCAGGGGCTGTATTTCCTTTAAATGTCATTTAATATCGTAGGTGTTAGTTCATGGAACGTTAGGGGTATGGGCGACCCTGTTAAGAGCAATGATATTTGCTGAGTTGGAGTCTCATGGCTCGGGGCTGGTGTGCCTTCAGGAGACCCACCTGACCAATGAGACTACACCACTAACCAGAAATAGGAAACTCCGGGCCCAGTTCCACTCAGTATACTCGTCTTATTCAAGGGGGGTTAGTATTTTGGTCAAAAAAGGTATAACGTTTTTTTGTAAAGATGTTAAGATTGATACATTAGGCTGTTATGTGTTTTTGTATTGCCTTATAGAGGGCTACCCATTTATCATAGCCAACTTGTATATTCCTCCGCCCTCCAAGTTGGAAATCCTATATCAGTTATTGGAGTATGTGGAGGATAAAGCTGATGTCCCGACTATAATATTGGGAGACTTCAACATGGTCCTCGATGGCTGCCTGGATAGGTTTCCGCCTAGGCCCAGGTTGATAGGAGTGTCTGGGGGGCGGCTGGCCCAGTTTCTGGAGGAGGTTGGGTGGTGCGACCTTTGGAGAGCCCGAAACCCAGGGGCTCGGCGGTACTCTTGTTTCTCAGAGTCGCACCACACACTCTCTAGGATTGACTTAGCGATCGGTAACGGGGAGGTGCAGTCCCTCGTGACCAAGATAGAATATCAGCAGAGGGGGATCTCAGACCACTCACCTCTAACGCTGAAGATAAAGCTACACGTTAGATACACCCACAGGGCTTGGGCGCTAAATCCGGCCTGGCTGGAGATTATGGGCGGAACAGAAGATATCTCTGGGAAAATAGAGGAGTTCATTGAAAATAACCAGGGCACAGCGTCGGAGGGGGTGGTCTGGGACTCCCTAAAAGCATTCTTGAGGGGGGTGCTTATACAACAGGTAGCATGGGCCAAGAAACAATCAAAAGCGAATAGCGAGCAAATTAGAGATGAGGCGTCAAATTTGGAGAGGCAGTATATTAAGGACCCAAACCCGGAGAACCAGGCGCTATGGCTAAAAAAGCAACAGGAATATAGGATGGACACAACTAGGAAGGCCGAGAACAAGAGACTGTTTCAGAAACAGAAGTACTTTGGAGAGGGGGAGAGAGTGGGCCGAACGTTGGCAATGTTGGTCAACACCTCCTCATCATCACTACCTATGATTAGGACTCCTAATGGAGAAAATTCATTTGACCCCCAGGAAGTCAAGGAAGCATTTTTTAACTACTATAAGGATTTATATAAGTCACAGGGTAGGCTAGAACAAAAGGTAGCGGAAAGCTTCCTAGTGAATGCCAAACTGCCGACTCTCTCGGAACCAGATAGGGCTGGTCTAGAATCCCCCATAACCCTTGAAGAATTAAAGCAAGCAGTAGCAGACATGCCTAACCTAAAAACTCCAGGCCCGGATGGACTGCCTTTGGAAATCTATAAACACTTTGGGGCAGCACTGCTCCCATTTCTTTTGAAAACATTGAATTGGGCAATTATAGAGGAAAGGCTGCCCTCCTCGATGTTAGAGGCCAACATAATACTGATACCGAAAGAGGGGAAAGATCACCTCGACGTATCATCATACAGGCCAATTTCATTGCTCTGCTCCGACGTAAAAATCCTAGCCAAAATAATGGCAACTAGACTAAATAAATGTATCTCGGGCTTGGTACACCCAGACCAGTCGGGATTTATTCCGAATAGGTCTGTTAGCGTAAACATTAGACGGACGTATTTATGTCTCCAATCTCCAACAGAGGAAAACGCCTCTAGGGCAATATTATCCTTGGATATTGCCAAGGCGTTCGACAGTATGGAGTGGGACTACCTCTGGTGGGTATTGAAGAGATTTGGGTTCGGCCCCACGTTTATAAGATGGGTGAAAACTCTATACTCCCACCCAAGAGCTAGAGTAAAGATAAACAACGAATTTTCTGAATGGATGCCTCTTGAGAGAGGGATAAGACAGGGGTGTCCATTGTCACCCCTGTTGTTTGCCCTGGCTATGGAACCGTTAGCGGAAGTAATTAGAACAGCAACTGGAGTGCAGGGGTTTAAGAGAAGTAATGGGGAGGATAGGATAGCGTTGTTTGCAGATGACGTGCTACTATTCTTGGGAGACATTGGTCCATCATTAGAAAAAGCGATGCAGCTGGTGGAAAGGTTTGGTAACCTATCAGGATTGGTAGTAAATTGGGGTAAGTCCACGCTCCTACCCATAAATTCAACTGTTAGTGTCCCAATTGGCTGTACGCCTCGGCTAAAAATGGCCGAGAAAATGAGGTATCTGGGAATAACGGTATCTAGTGACCCCCATCAATATATCGATGATAACTTGGCCCCCCTGCTGGAAAAATTCAAAAGAAAAAGTGATATCTGGGGAAAACTATCTCTATCTATGGCAGGTAGAACTAACCTAATTAAAATGATATGGTTGCCACAGCTTCTGCACGTACTCCATAATTCCCCAGTCTGGATTGGGAAGAAATGGTTTCTAAAAATCAATACCTTGTTCAGAGAACTAATCTGGAGGAAAGGGCAGGCAAGGATCAGCTTGCAGACACTACAGCGTCCTACCAGGGAGGGGGGACTGGCAGTCCCCCAACCATACAACTACTTCCTGGCTGCCCAGTTGCAACATATAAGGGGATGCGAGACCAGGGGTTGGAAAGACACTAGCGGAGAAATCATGCTACAAAATTGCCCACACAAGACTCTGATAGAGGCACTGGAGGCCGGGTCATTGCAGGACGGGCCTCCAACAAGTAGACTAGTAAACAAAGTTTGGCAGTCGACTAAACAGATTATGGATTATAGAGGGTTCACCGAATTTTCACCCATATGGCAAAATAAATTTTTGCAGGAATTAATGACCCTGGGAAAAAATAGGTTCTGGGAACTTAAAGGAATTAGTAGGCTATCTCAACTATATGGAGACAACAACATGTTAAAATCCTTTATTGAGCTCAGGACTGAATATGGGATTCCCAAAAAACATTCTACTATTACCTACAGGTTAGGCATGCCTTGGATAGCCAATTCAGGAATTGCCTACCCATGTGGTGCAAGGTTTCTCTCCTTGAAAGCATTGCCAAAACAAATAGCGCCAAGGGTCTGATAGCAAAGACATACGGGCAGCTGGTTGAAAAGCTACTTACTCCACAGTCCTCTATGAGAGTCAGGGTAGGGTGGGAGATAGATGTGGGGGAGATTACAGATCATCAGTGGGCGAAGATATTGGAGTATTGCCCGTTGGTGTCTGTTTCTCCATCGCAGCAGGCCTCGCACCTTCTTTTACTACATAGAGCCTATTACACCCCAAAAAGATTACATAAATTTGGTAGCAGGCTAGATGATAAATGCCCCAGGTGCCTGGATACAGGAGATCTTATCTATAGGATGTGGAGATGCCCAAAACTAGCAAGGTATTGGAGAGAGATAATTAAGATCATAGAAACTAGGTGGAAAATCAAACTAGTATTGGAGGCCAGGGTATGTATCCTTGGCCTGATAAGTGAAAATATAGGGTCTACCAGTACTAATATCGCCGTGTGGAGATGCCTCTATCAAGCTAGGAAGAGGAGCTCAGTCCTGGCTTTCTGCTATACCCCCAACTCCAGAAGACTGGGTCGAAGCAATGAATAAATTGGTGTGGGCAGAAAAGACAACATATACTAGAAGGGGCAGCCTTGGCAAATTCGTAAAGATATGGAGCCCATGGTTAGACTGGCTTGGTGTTCCCCCTTAAAATTTAGAGGAAGCTAGACGATAAACTGCACTGATGTGAATGCGGAAATAGAATAGGAAAAATACTAGTTGGATTTAAGATACTCCGGGTATTCTTACTATTTGGGGGAGGAGGGGGGAGGGCGACTCCGGGTGGGTCATGGGTGGGAGGGAGAGAGGTGGACGACAGGGGTGGGGAGGGTTGGGGAATAGAGGGGGGGGGAGAAAAAAGGGTGAAAACTAATGTAATTGGGGTTTTTTTACCTAGTCATGAGGGTGCTTACTAGTTATCAATTTAAATAATTTTTGTAAAACTGTATGTCTTGGGCTTGTGTGCTGTACACCAAAATTAACTAAGAAAAAATACAAAACCAGAAGGGGAAGGTGTATACCACAATGATGTGAACTGGTGAAGGCGTCAGTTAATGAACGTTAATCTGATTCAGCCCTCTAGTGACTTTCGCTGAAGTGGTTAAAAAAAAAAGAAAAAAAAAGTAGGAGAGCAGAATACATCGAGATTGCGTCCTGCATGAATGACTGTGAGCATCCCCCCCCCTTTTCTTTCACACAAAGCCTGACTACACTTTCCTACTTTACTCTTTTGAGGATCCCTCTCTCTCACTTAGTCTATCTACGCCCAAAACCTAAGAGGTAATATAATGCAGGTCACTAGTCCTTGGTGTAGTGGCTGCATTTGTTTACATTTATAAGCTTCTTTTGTTTTTTTTCAGCCCGTAATTCTGCAAATAACCCACTTCCTGTCACTGGGTTGGTATGTTGCTCCTTCACTGTAACTTGAGAGGGACCCATGGTTTTCACCCTACTCTGCTATCCTTGTATTGACTGCAAATTTGTTTGTGCTCATCTTCATTATGACAGGCAACTGGTAGTTTACAGAAGATTGCTATGAATGAAGATATTCTTCAATACAGCTCACAGAAGTTACAAGGATATTGCATTTCTGGCAAGGTTAACAAGTATTCTTGTTCAATGTTTTTATTAAGGTGTACATAAGAAAGACAAAAGTTTATAAGCAGTTACATAGGATACAATTTCATGTGCCGGAGGCTGAACATGTAAAGTATAATTAATACAGAACCAATAAAACAGGTTGACAAAGAGGACTGAAACATAGGGCCTCTATTGGCCTTTGTACGATGTGGGGTGTGCCTCCAGTCCACCCGCTCACCCCTAATGGGACCAAACTGTGAACGGGTGGGGGCATATCTGTCGGGTAACATTTTGTTCTTGACTGTAGCTAGAGGTGTGGTATTGGGAGTATGCAAGTAGTGTGTACTTTGTCACTACCTACATTCACGTGAAAAATGAGTCTGATAAGAGAGTTTTAAAGAACATAACTTGGGGTAGATTGGTATGGGTTCAACTTTGGTAACAAGCTATAGATTGGAAGGTGAAAGGATATCCCATATAGATGTGGTTGAGGATAGATTTAGGAAAGTAAAGGGGTGAAAGGCCCAGGTGCAGGCATGCGGTGGGTCATAGTTCCTCGAGAGTTTGTGAATATCAAGTGTCACCACACAATGCCCACTCCTAGTAGATCAACAAGAAAGAGAGCGAGAGTGGAAGAGAGAAAGGGGGTAGAAAGTCTCCCACAACTGTAGTGCGGTTCGTGGTCAGGAAGGTAGGGTGAATTTATTAACCAGGCAATAACAAAGTCTTGTCAAAGTCAGGAGGTAAGCAGTGCTTGAGCCATGGTTGCCATATTTTGTCAAATTGCTTTATTTTATCATTTTCAATAACTGTCATTTTGGTGAAGACAAGGGCTCTATTCATCCTGTGTTTGGCTTCAGCCACAGCCAAGGTTTGGGATTGGGCATTGCGACCATATGTGAATGTGGGTGCCCGGATCAGAGCAGCCCGAAAGCAGTTCCCTGCAATTCTTGCTGGTACTAGATACCATCGTGCTAGAACATTATATTTGGTTTCAAGTGCCAAGCTATCAGGGGAGGAGGATTTGGTGGTTAGCCATATGCTGGACCAATCTGCAATCTCGAATGTGTGCTCCATGTCTTGCGTCCATTTGGTGGTGTAAGATGGTAGTGCGGCGTTTGGGATTGCATCAAAATGCTAATATGGGAGTGAAATCAGTCCTCTGATGTGTGGGTCACTCTTACAGATGCGTTCAAATTGTGTCATTTCGTTTAGTGGTAAGCCCGTCTGGAGGAAGGGCACATAGAAATTTCTTACTTGCAGGTAGCAAAAGAGTTCAGTTCTAGGGAGTCCAAAAGTTTCGCATGTGGTAGGGAACACATGTATAACATTGTTAGAGACTAGCATGTGGAGTCTGAAAAGGTTCGCGTTAGACCAGGCCGTGAACACCGAAGGGGCTTCCCAAGCTGGGTAAAAGGCAGGATTTCTGAGGAAGGAGAGTAGGGGGTTGTGAGGGGATTGGAGATTGCTGGTGTCTCTAAATTTGTCCCAGATGGTTAGGGAGTGTTTAGTAATGGGGTTTGAGAGGTGAGCTCTGTCTTTCGGTTGGAGCCACAGCATATTAGAAACAGAAATAGGGTCGCAATCGATTGATTCAATGGCAACCCACAGTGGTGTTTCCACTGCTGCATGGTACTTGGGCAATTGTGCGAGTTACGCTGCATAGTAGTAAGATGAGAAATTTGGTATGCCCAACCCACCGCATAATTTAGTAAGATAAAGCGTTGATTTAGGCATATGGGGCTTAGTGGTTCCCCATATGTAGGACATTACTCTGCGCTGTAAGCCGTAGGAAATATGATGGTACTGATATGGGGAGTACTCAGAATAGGTACAAGAGTTTAGACAATATCGATTTTTGTGGCATTAATCCGACCAAGCCAGGATAAGGGAAGAGAGGACCAATGTTTCATGACATTGGTGACTTGTCTCAGTAGTGATAAGTAATTATCCACAAAAAGATCTGATAACGAGGCTGTGCGTTGTACCCCCAAATATGGGAGATGATGTGTCACCCAAGTAAATGCCAGGGAGGCCCGGGCCTGTTGTAGTTCAGACTGTGATAGGGAAATGTTGAGCGCATTCGATTTTTTGGGGTTAACGTAGAGCCCAGAGACTTGGGCAAAGGTGTCTAGTATGGTGAGCAGATTCAGGGCAGAAACGTGAGGATGAGCTAAGAAGACTAGAATATCGTCTGCGAAGAGGCACACTTTATGATGAAAGCCACCCAGTTCTATCCCTTTGACATCAGGGTCTGACTTAATCAGTTGTGCCAAGGGCGCTGAGTAAGGCGAAAAGCAACAGGGACAGGGGACACCCTTTCCTAGTGCCTTTCCTAATATATATCATTGCTGACTTGTAGCCAGAATACTTAATGTATGCCCGTGGGTTATTGTATAGGGAGGAGACCCAGGTCAGAAAGTGGTTCCCAAAACCCCATCATTGGAGAATGTATTGTAGGTAGGGCCAGGTGACAGAGTCAAACGCTTTCCTAATGTCGAGGGATAGAAGGCAGGTCGGGATGCGTCAGGTCTTAACTGCATTGGCGAGTTGGAGAGCACATCTAATATTGTCACCGGTACAAACAGGGCCATGGATAAATCCATTGAAAAAACCAAGCTTAACTTACCACCAGCCGGCAGATAACCAAATAACCTGTCTAACAGTATGCGTTTAGTCTGCACACATTTGCAAATGCATGCGTAAGCCACAGAGCCCTGTCAAGGCACCCCGGTATCTGTGATACCTAACACTAACTTATGAGTGTCCCCACAATGGAGGCACATGCATTCTGATGGATAGGTGAGAGCAGGTGGACTGAATTGAAGACACCCCTTCATAAGCTTGTTTTTTTCCATGGATTTATCCATGGCCCTGTTTGTACTTGTTGTTAGCCCTCCAATGCTTCTTACTGCGATAGCCAGCTATAGATGTGAGCAAGTGGCGTCTTTTTGTATTAATATTGTCACCGGCCTGACGGGTTGGCATGAATCCTGTTTGGTCACGATGTATCAGTCAGCCTATAATGGTATTCAGTCGGGTCGGTAGAATCTTGGCAAGTAGTTTAATGTCAAGGTTTAGGAGAAAGATGGGACGGTAGTTGGTCCACGAGGAGGAATCCGATCTAGGTTTGGGTAGCATAGAGATTATGGAGGTCAGCCTTTCAGTTCTAAATGAGTGCCCAGCTAGCAGAGAATTGAAGGCTTTAGTTAATAAGGGCATCAGAATGGGCGCAAATTTTTTGTAGTATGTTGCCGAAAACCCATCGGGGCCCGGTCTTTTATGGGGTTTCAGTGCTTTTATGGCTTCTATGACCTCCAGATCTGTGATGGGGTACTCAAGTAGATCTCGCTGTTCCTGTGCAAGGGTTGGGAGAGTAATGCTGGAAAATAAGGTATCGGCCTTCGCCACATCAAAGTCCTGAGTACTGGAGTAGAGTTTGGTTAGATTAGATCAGAACACTTTGAGTATTTTAATGGGATTGCTGGTGTACGCACCTCGAGTAGTTTGTAAACTAATAGACGTTTGTGGATGGTAGTTATGTAAGACTGTTGCCAGGGAATGTCAGCAACTCGTATGAGTCGCAGGGGGACTTAACGGAATCAAATCAGAGCTATGGGGCGAGTTCAATCCATCGAGTCCTCGGATGGTGCAGGACTATCAAAACGACCACGCTTGTAGAGATTTTGATGTGTGGAATCCGAGTGTTTTGCCGACAGTCGCCTGTTTTTGAGGGGAGCGAGATGCTGATCGCCTGCGAGATGAGTCACTGTGTGGGGTGTGATCCATGAGGCCCAGGTCCATCATGGCAGACTGTAGCTCCTCTGCTGTGCGGCATACATATTTGGTTTCAAGATGAGTGAAACTGATCGAGAATGGGAATCCCCAGTGGTATGCGATTTGGTTGCATTGGAGCACCTGCAGGTGAGGCTTGAGAGCATGTCTCTTTGCCACTGTGAGTGGGGATAGGTCTGCAAAGAGCTGGTAAGTATGACCTTGGAAGGATAGGAAGTCCTTTCAACTGGCTGCTTCAAGTAGCTGTTCCTTGGTGCGGTAGTAGTGGAACTTCGCTATAATGTCCCGGGGTGGGCCATTGGGTTTGCGTGTGGCTAGGGCTCTGTGTACCCTATCCATCTCCACTCTCTCCACTGGGATGGCAGGTTGTAGTTCCTGAAACAGGGCCCTCATGGTGGCCTGCACATCAAGAATTGTCTCAGGGATCCCCCTAATCCGTAAGTTAGAGCAGCGGTCTCTATTCTCTTGGTCTTCCAAATGAGATTGCAGCACTAGGTTCTCCTCCTTGAGATTTTCAATTTCAGTAGTGTAAAGCTGTGTGTGGTTCTTTATTTCATCCACCCTCACTTCCAGCTCTGCAGTTCTCTGGCCCAGCTCTCTGATCTTGTGTGTCAGTTTGTCAGTGATGTGGTCTGATGTCTGCTTAAGTGCTTTCTGTAACATTTGTTCAAATTGTTTAAACATGCTGGACTGCATTACTGACTGAGAGCTGCCAGTATCAGAATCAGACTCACCGGCAATATCCTGTGTCTTCAGGCTGTTTGTATGTGACTTGGCAGAGCGCAGTGTGCTGGGCTGTGAGGAAGCTGACGGCGCCATCTTGGCAGAAGGCCAGGACAGAGCGTCCCTGATGTCTCCAGCCTTGTACTTGGCTTTGGAACACCCTAGGACCATGGCTGCAGTTGCGGAGGACTCTAAGGGACTATAGGCGTCTGTGGGCATCATTCAGGGAGCCGCTGCTGCTTGTAGTTCTTTGTTGTGGTTGTCCCTGGAGCAGAACTCTAATCCTACATGTCCGCTTGGTTAGGTTCCGCGCATGCGCCTCTTTAACAAGTAATCTTAGTCTTCACTGACAATGTTTTTGTCATAAAATGAATGCAGCCACCGTGTCGAAGAGGATGCTAAGCTGCAATATAGTGCATTTTTGTTATTTGGTTTAGTTGTTCCTTAATATTGAATTGGATTATGGAACTCTGAATATGGAACATACAGTATAACATACAAGGGCATTAAAGCGTATCTTCACCACAAACCAAAAACGCTATTTCATTCATTTTTAATATTCAAAGCAAACTCAGCATCCATCTATGTCTCTGTGCTTTATTTTGGTGAGAAATCTCCTTGAAAAACACCCCCCCCCCCTCAGCATTTCTAGCTGTGGCCATCTTGAGTTAGGGCAAATGATTCATGTAGAGTTTTCTTCCAGCTCTTAGTTCAAGTATGCATGCAGGAAAGTGTGCTTAGCTGAGAAAATCCCTCCTCCTCTCCCCCCTCCTGAAGACTCCTGGGATGTATGACATCATTTGTCTAGGCAGGAAATCAGGAAGTAATTGAAGAAAAGAAGAAATGTAACAAAAAAAGAAGTTAAAAACAAGTAACTATGATATACTTTCCTATCTATTTACTAATACTAGGAGCATGAGGATTAAAAATAATGTTGATTGGGAGAGTGAAGTTCCACTTTAACTTGCCAGCTCCATTGTACTATGGGCAGATGTGAGATGACCTGTGGAATATTTTGGCGTTGTGTTTAAATGTTTTAAAAACATAAAGGCTTAAGAACACAAAGCATTTTTTTTGTAAATTATGGATTTATTTATGTATAATAATTAAAAAGTATGGGGAGCTGAGGAGTATGAAGGATTTTTTTTTATTATTATAAATTTAAAAAAGTAAACATACCTTATCTGATGCTCACCTATTGAAAATAACCAAATTTTATTCTCTGATTTTGCATAAAACATATGTTGTATCTCCCAGTTCTGCTTAATGTGGTTCAAAAGACTGAAGGTTTTTTACCCTCATGGATTCTAGTCATGAAAGTAAAAAAAATTAATCGTGCAGCTCCCCCTTAACACCCCCCCAATACTTACCTAAGTCCGATCTCGATCCAGAGATGTGCATGAGAGCCAAGGCTCTCCTGGCTCTCGCTCCTTATTTGCTGTATTTCACAGCAGTGGGAGCCATTGCCTCCCACTGCTGTCAATCAGAGCCAGTGAGGAGGGAGCAAGGGGAGGGGCTAAGCCATGCTCTGTGTCTTATGAACCCCCGAGAGCCAGCTCAGGAGTGAGTACACGAGTGCCCCCATACTAAGCGGCTGGGGGGGAGGGGCCCAGAGCACTGGTCGGGGACCCAAAAAGAGGAGGATCTAGGTTGCTTTGTGCAAAACAACTGCACAGAGCAGGTAAATATAACATGTTTCTTTTTTTTTTTTAAGTGAAGTCCTCTGCTCCCAGATATCCCCGCATCAGTAATATTCTGGTGCTGCAGAGGTTAATATGAGTGGCTGCACCTGCAAAAGGAACTTTTCAAATGTCAGCTATGCCCGCCCTTTCCGCCTCCATGCTCCATTCAAAGAAGCCATACTATTGGTTCCCACAAAGAAAAGCAATCCGTTATTGGAGGAGACGCACCCTCTTATATGAATGGAGCATGGAGGTGGAAAGAGAGGACGTAGTTGGAATTTGACAGGTGCCTGTCACAGGTGCAGCCACTAATTTCGCCTCTACGGGGAAATCCAGGGGTACAGGGTTTAGGAATTCAGTCAAACATGGCAGACTCTTTATTTCTGGTAAAGTGGTTTTAAACCCTGCTTGGTCATTTCTACCTACAGGTAAGCCTGTAATAAGGCTTACCTGTAGGTAAAATGAATATCTCCTAAACGTACACTGTTTCGGAGATATTCACCCTGCATGCTGCCAGTGACATCACTGGTGTATGCGCTCTGAAGGTCCAGCATACTTTGTCATCGGCGCTCCGGCCAATCACATAGCCAGAGCTCGCAAACCCGAAAGAAAAAGAGAGGGAATATGTTAGCCCTCTCATCGGTGCACTGGAGGGCTTTGTTCCAAGGTGAGTATTTCATAATGTGCTAGCATGCGATGCATACTAGCACATTATGCCACTGCCTTCCAGGTTGGTTTTTTTTTTTTTTTTTGAACATCCGCGGTTTACAACCGCTTGAAGTGTTGCCTCTGCTACGTTTTTTTTTTTTTTTTATTTCACTAAATTTTAGCTTTGAGATATTCTTTGAGAATGTTTTTTCAGGCTCAGATTCTACAGAAAATATCCTATGCCTTCAGTTTCCCCTCACCCACAAGTGTTGATGTCATTCCTTCCTTACCTTTGGCAGCATTTCAACACTACTTTATTGCCATCCATATATACATTTATGACCTAGGTGGATCAAAAAATTACATTTCATTTTAATCAACTTATCTTGTTATCATAGGTGTGTGTATGTGTGTGATCACACCCTTAAAGTAAAGACAAGCCACAAGCTGCAATGAAATCCAGTAAAAACAAACTGCTACAGTAAAAAAATTGGACTGCAAATCATATCAAGGTCATTATACAGTATAGATATAATGTAAAAAAAAAGTAGTTTTATTTAACCTATTGTAATTAAGTGCATGCACTTCAATTTTTTAGTTTTGGAGTATTGTGTTCCTTAAGCTAGGTACACGTTGACATAAGCGATATTGGTTTGGCAATCTCCCCTGCTGTTCGATCAGCGCTTGCAGCCATTAGCTGCAAGCACTGGTTGGATTCTGGTTTTCCAGCATGTCCCTTTGACAAACGCCAATGGTTAGACCGGCTTCTGTAGGAGAGATGGCTGTGCACACTGACCGAACGTTGGCTGGCTCCTGCTGAACTGGCCGATTTTTAGCCCATGTGTACCCAGCTATAGGATTGCCAAAATGGCAGCAGCTAATAAGTTTTGTATTTTTGTGGCAGTATAAGGAAAAAAATCAAATCTGTTTGCAATGCTGAGACAAATATGGAGGCTACCAATGTTGACACCTAGTTTTCCAGCTGTCTGTGGATTCAGCACTTCCTGAGTCCGAGAATTAAAACATATATGCAGCAAGTGAAGGTGAAACTTCGGATCTTCGTTTGTGTCATTTACAGTATCATTTTTGGTAGGAGGTCCGTAAATAGACCTTCTGTTTGGAAATAAGTCAGAGGGCGCATTCACATCTTTGCGTTGCATTATTGTGTGATGTTTTGCAGTGTCGTTCATTTTTAATGACACATCAGTGTGCTATTCTAGAAGCCAACAATGCACCCATGCTGGAGCACACCACAATGTACATGCCAGGCATTTTTTTAAAAAAAGGTGCAGGTCCCTTTTTTCTTGTGGTAAAGTACACTTCCAGCCATCTCGAAATTAATGAGCTGCCAGTGCACCCTACCACACAATAATACATTGCAATCTTCTATTGAAAAGTTATTTGTTCATTATGTTCAGTTGGGTAAGATTTTCTGTTTTATATCATTGCAGGGCTCCTACGGAGTGGTGAAGCTGGCATATAATGAAGATGACAACACATACTATGTAAGCGATTATATATTATACACACACACAGTGCATAATACATATATTGTGTGCATATTTACACATATACTTTTTTAAACACACTTGCCTATTAACACGAACATCATTTTTGAGTGTTTCAAAATGAATCAGAAATATATTTATTATTTATTATTATTATATAAATCAATATTTTGCGTGACAAAAATACACGGTACATGCCCTTCTTCTCTTTTTTTTTATTCAAACTACACAGGAAAGTTGGTGTTGAAAGTGATATGAATATCCGATAAGTCAATAAATCTGTTCAACAGACTATTATACCTTTATAAATGGAGTTTTTAAAGTTCTGTTCCTGGTGTAATCTAGTTGGATCCTGCAGTAAGCAAATCCGTCATTCCTCAAACATTAACACATGTGTCCCAATTCTTCAAGATATATCTCAACTAAAAGACTTGGGGATTACTTTCCAACTTGCATGGCAATTGAAGAACCAGTCCACAAACTGTATTATCCAGCAAGTTACAATGCCGCTTTGCAGATAGCAGCCTGAGACAGTTCATTATTGGGCAAACCCTCTACCTCAATGGTGTAATAATTAAAAATAACGATTACACACTTCGCCTTCAGCCCAATCAGATTTGTGTATACTATTTTACATTTGCACATATAGGAACAGGCTTGCTTTGTTTTCCGCATAAGATGCAGTCCTGCGCTTTTTCCTGTACCTCCATGGAGATGGTGGCCGGGGAGGAGGTCGCCGCACGCCAGTGTACCTGTATGTTTTGTCATCCGCCTCTGACACATGGATGAGGGGGCTAGGCCACACCCCTCTGGACTTCTTCCATTGTTGCCATGCAGTTTTCCCAATAGGAGGATATGATTTAGTGGGGCATCTAGTGCCTGTAAGCTATTTTGGACAACATTGCCTTGATTTTAATGGTGAAGAAAGAAGTGTGTGGAATATTTTTGTAACTAATAAAGTTATGTGGGAATACTCAAAGTGGTGCCACTGTCACAATTTCTCATTGTTTTTAGTGATGGCATCTGCTACAAAACATGAGGGGATGAGTTTCCAGGCCTATTGAATAAAGCTCCCAGTTCCCATTTTTAATTTTGTTATGTGTATAAGGTATATCTCAAACTGAAAGGTGTTTTCCATTTTGGATACGGTATGGCTTGGTAAATAGCTCTGTCAATTTTTTTTTTTGCCATGTGTGTCCATTTGGAGAGGTTTCACTTTTTGAACTGTAGGCACAACCCACACCAATCTATCCTAAACTAAAAAAAATATTGGCTTTAGATATACTTAAGTTTACAGTGTCATTAAACCTGCATCATTAAAAACTTTTAATAAATGCTGTATTACATGCTCTTCATAGTCACTATGCAATTTTTTTTGGTATTTTGCAAAAAAACCTGATCAATCCTGCAGTTCTCTGTCTCCCCCTCCTATCCATGTATCCACTACAGTTGGAGATTCTGCAGAGCAGTGTTGGCAGCTCTGCACATGCTCAGTTTTCAGTGTATTTTCTACCCTGAGCATTTCCTCCCTATCACATCTGAGCAGCCCATGTGACTAAGGAGTCACACATGTGGGCGTATACACAGTGGTAAAACACAGACCACTCCCTTCCTCCTCCTCCATGCCCACTAACCAGCTAAACACATTGGGAGTGGGATATTACATCTTGATTGATGGAGGCTTCACCTCCCTGTTATTCTAAGACAAAGGCTGGAGGGGCATGACACAGCCTGTGATTGACAGAAATCCGTCCACATCATGTTATTGTGAAAAAATCATAAAGATTTGATTTCAAATATATATTTGTATTACAATTTAAAACTGTTTATTGATTAATTATTATTTTGCTCTGTATTCCAAAGGCTGTTTTTCTTTATTTTGAACATGTGACCAGCAGCAGAGGACTAGAAGCTCCTCCTGCCACTGTTTCCCTGCAGACAGGCTTGGAAAGAGCTGGGTCATGTAATAGCTGTATATTAATTAGGAAATAAGGTACTTAGAGGGCTTTTAAATTAATATAATTACAGTGCCATCATCCATATACAAAAAGAGAAGAGTAAATTAAACAGTGTGTGTTTAGTAACACTTTAAGCGAATGATGAAGCACAATAAATAGGCATGTATTCTCACTTACAGCAGTTCCTGGAATAATCGTTTTGATATCTGCCACTGTTGCAAGATCAATTTGCAGTTGTGCGTTTTCATTTTTTTGTCTGTAGAGAATTTTTTTTTGGCTACACAAGCGATATTAGCATTTACAATACATATCTAAACGGTGCAACATAGCCAAAAGTATTACGACTCGTGTGAATATCTAAGACTAGGGCTCTCCATAAGGATCCTTCTTTTTAACTGATGTGAATGTATAATACATATATGTAAAGTGCTGTGTAAATAACTACCTGTAATAAATAAATGTATTTATTTTATTTACATGATAAAAAAATGCATATTGAAACAATTTTGATGTGAAATATATCCTAAACTTTTGTAATTCACTTATTTTTCTGACTTTTTGGTATTCTAGGCAATGAAGGTTCTTTCCAAGAAGAAATTAATGCGGCAAGCTGGATTTCCACGTGAGTTTCAGATGTTTAGAGCCCATTGAAAATGCTGGTTGTCTAGCTGTAATATCCAGATGCCTAAATACATTCCTGGGTCACAGTAAACACATCAGTGTGACTGCACTGGCTGCATGCTTGTTTTGTAATAAATAAAGAGGTAGCTAGTTCAGTGCCTATGTTTAACACAAGAAATTCAGCATCATTATACACAGACCCACATCACAACTCTTAAGATTGCTGGGGTGTCTGCAAGGCTTCATGTTCAGTTTTTTTCTAAATAGAGCATAATTGCAAAATTACCATGTAGTTCCCTATTTAGACCTTTATGAGAAAAAGCACTAATAAGCTAAAATAGATGCTTTTAGTAGCTCTCTGCGTGATGCACATGGGGGATTTTATCTTCAGTGTATTTGCATAAACATGCATATCAACGGAAGAGAATTAAGAGCATAGGGGTGTTAGTGAAAATTAGTTTTGGACACAAGGTTGCTCTTGTACACGCATGAAGATTCTTTGCAGCTTTTGGGTTGTTTCACATGGATTTTCCAATGCATTAGTAAATGTGTGTGATGATATGTTCTTATGGCCTTAACAGTGCTTAAAAAAAAAAAATATTGATCCCGTTCCTTTAAAGCATGTTAATACAGCACAGTACTTGTGCCAGTTTCTGCTCTCCCCCCTGTAAACTGACCACGGTATATCATGGCTGCTGAGCCCTGACATCATGATCAGTTTATGTGCCACCGTCAGCCACCGCTATCTGCATCTCTTCTGTATCTCCCTCTGTCCTCCTCCCTCCCCTCCCTGCCTGTCTGCTCGCTCCTGTGTCAGTGCCCGCCCCCTCATCTCCTGCTGCAAAAGTTACTTTAAATGTTTTATACCATTCACTCTGTTTAACCACTTCAATACAGGGCACTTATACACCTTCCTGCCCAGACCAATTTTCAGCTTTCAGCGCTGTCGCACTTTGAATGACAATTGCGCGGTCATACAACACCGTACCCAAACTAGATTTTTATCATTTTATTCCCACAAATATAGCTTTCTTTTGGTGGTATTTGATCACCTCTGGGATTTTTATTTTCTGCTGAACAAATTAAAAAAAGACCGAAAATTTTGAAAAAAAAATGTTTTTTTTTTGTTTCTGTTACAAAACTTTGTAAATAAGTAAGTTTTCTCTTTCACTGATGGGCACTGATGGTGCTGCACTATCGGGCACTGATAAGGCGGCACTGATGGGCACCGATGAGGTGGCACTGATGATAGGCACTGATAGACACTGATAGGTGGCACTGATATGCAGCACTGATGGGTACACATAGGTGGCACTGAAAGGCGGCAAGGATGGGCACTGATAGGTGGCACAGATAGGCACTGATAGGTGGCACGGATGGGTACTGATAGGTGGCACGGATGGGCACTGATAGGTGGCACTTATGTACACTAATTGATGGTACGGATGGATGCCAATCAGTGCCAAACAACAATGCCTGCCAATCAGTGATGCCCATTGTGGGCACTGATTAGAATCCATTGTGGGCACTGATTGGCATCCCTGGTGGTCTAGGGTGGCATACCTGGTGGTCGCATCCCTCGTGGTCCTAGTGGTGTCCCTGGTGGTCCAGTGTGGGCATCCTGGGGGGGCTGCGCTGATAATCAATAAGCACAGACCCCCCCTATCAGAGGAGCAGCCGATCGGCTCTCCTCTACTCATGTCTGACAGACGCGAGTGAGGAAAAGCCGATCAACGGCTCTTCCTGTTTACATCATGATCAGCCGTGATTGGACACGACTGATCACATGGTAAAGAGTCTCCGTCAGAGACTCTTTACCTAGATCGGAGTTACAGTGTGTCAGACTGACACACCGCAACAATGACCGCCGCGATGCGCGTCCCCGGGGGCGCGCAGCGGCTTGATATCCTGGCGACGTCATCTGACATCCAGTCAGCATATTGAAACCACTTTGCCGCCGTCATTTTGCTATGTCGCCGGCGGCAAGTGGTTAATCATCCTTTATGCCCCTGTGTCTGTGTTTTTATAAAAATAAGCCGTTCTTTACCTTATCTCAGAACGCCGCTCGGCGCTCACGTGACCCGCCGCCTCTCTCCTTCTCGCCTTTCGACTAATGTCAGCGGGGGTTTCTCGGACTACAGAAAAGAATTGGGTGCCTTGATGGGGCTCTGTATCTTATGCATGTATTTGCAAATGTGTGCAAACGAAACCCCTGTTTTATCGCATACTGCTAGTCAGGATAATTCGGTTGGTTGCAAGCTGGTCGGTAAGTTGAGTTTGGAATTTCTTTGGTTCTCTTTAGGGACACACAGTTCCCTGAGTAAGGGTGCTGATAGATGTGCAGATCTCTTATTCCTATAGCTAATCATTGAGGATATTCAACTAAGACTGGAGGAGCCAGAATATGGAGCAGCTGAGCATGGCATCCAATCAGCTTCTTTCTTTAATTTTCAAAGCTTATTTGAACAAGATAAAAATAGTATCTCATTCGTTACTATGAACAGATGCTTCATATTCTGTCTGCCCCAGTTTTAAAAATATTCCCCCATTTATGTAAAGTTCTAACTTCTAAATATTTAAACCTGCGGCCTGATAATATTTAAAGTGGTTCTAAAGCCTACATTTTTTTTTTCTTAATGCATTCCTTGCATTAAAATGATACTAAAGTGTTTTTTTTTTTCAGTTAACAATAACAAACATGTTATACTTACCTGCCCTGTGTAGTGGTTTTGCACAGAGCAGCCCAGATCCTCCTCTTCTCGGATCCCCCTTCGGTTCTCCTGGCCCCTCCCTCCTGTTGAGTGCCCCCACAGCAAGCAGCTTGCTGTGGGGGCACCCTAGCTGACCCGCTGCTCCCTGTGTCCATTCTGACAAGGAGCCGCAGCCCGACCCCACCCCTGCCCCCTTTCTCTACTCATTGGCTGACTGACTTTGACAGCAGCGGGAGCCAATGGCACCGTGCTGCTGTCTCAGCCAATGAGGAGGGGAGTCCTGGGCAGCCGAGATGCTTCTGCAACATCGCTGGATCTAAATGGGGCTCAGGTAAGCATTAGGGAGGCTAAGGGGGGCATGCTGCACACAGAAGGTGTTTTATCTTAATGCATATCTGAATACATTAAGATTAAAAAAACTTCTGCCTTTACAACCACTTTAAGGTAACAAAAAGTTTAGGCATCAGCATCCACCCCACCCCCCCTCCCTTTGCTGTGCCCTCATTTGATCCAGCGCTGTGCACATCTGCAGCTCTTCTCTCCCCTCACTTCCGGGTCTCACTGGCTTTGCTAGGGCACCGGGAGCCATTGACTCCCAGTGCTATCAATTAAAGCCAGTAGGAGGGGCGGGGCCAAGTCTTGCTGTCTGTGTCCATACACACAGCAGCGGGGCTCAGGAGCGGGTGCGCACGAGTGCCCCAATGGGAAGCGGCTTCCCATGGGACCACTGGACAGAGAGGAGGGCCAAGTAGCACCGATGGGGGACTTGAGAAGAGGAGGTTCAGGGCTTCAGGTAAGTATAGACATGTTTGTAATTTTTTTTTCTTTTACCTTTACAATCGCTTTAAAAAAGCAGCTCAAGGCGGTAATTGAAGCCAAGCAGTGAACTGCTAATACAATCCAAGAAACTGTGCTAAAGTCAGACATTTCACAACATTTTTCTTGGTAAGATCCAGTACAGCCAGAATTTACACAGCTCCTCTTATGGGAGATGGGTGTGTTTACTGAAGCCTGTGCAGTGCAGCTTCCTCTCTAACTGCTTGCTGTATCACCAGCTACATTCACACTTCCAAGGCAGGTTGGACTTTGAGTGGTGGTTGTGAGACTCATTAATATATGAAGCTTTCTGTATGTGAGAGACAAAAAGAGCCTGCAGCATAAGGGTTTGAGGATATTTCTTCTGAATTACAAACAGGTAAGTGAAGGGGATTCTCAGATCACCAGATTACTGATTACTGAGTAGGGTGGGCTTGCACACTTTAGTATGCATGGAAAAAACGAAATCCCTGTATGCATATCTGGACTTCATTTTCAGTTTTTACTGGAGTGTATCTATAAGACAGTTAGGCGATGCATTTTTCATCTTTCTGTTCCTTTTACAGGTCGCCCACCTCCCCGAGGAGCAAAAACAGCCAACGATGGCTCTCAGATCAAAGGTCCCATCGAGAGAGTTTACCAGGAAATAGCTATTCTGAAAAAGCTGGACCATCCAAATGTTGTCAAGTTGGTTGAGGTAATTCTGTGCACAGTGTTTAATGCCCTGTTTGATTTGTCATAAGCAGACAATATTAGCTGTTATTGTTAAAGTAAATACCTAGACTAAATAAAAACAAATACGCTCCACAGTTCTGCAATCCATGCACATTTCCTCAATTTTCTCCCTTTAAAATGTTGCAGTTGCAGAACAAGAGAACGAAAACTGCCACTGCTGCACTGAAATTCCAAGCAGTGTCGTCAGCCTTCCTGCTACTCCTTCAGGAGTTTTTCCTGCTGAACTTCCATATTCCACCTATCCCTGCCCTTCTTTGTCCTTCTCCACAAGAATTAATTTCTTTCCCAGCAAAACTATTCTAGTTTCTTGACTCCCAAGAGCTTGTGTGTGTAAAGAAGGAGCTCTTGGGAGATGTAATTCAGGGGGGCTTGCCTTACTCAAAAGGAAGTGAGCTAGGGCACTGTGCTGATCCCTTTTTCCAGCAGCTGCCTCTACAAAAATTTGACAAGAGTGGCCCCACCTGCACAGTTGCGGCCTTTCACAGGATTCTGTGAATTAAAGAAACTGGCAGTCCCATCTGCCACTACAGCAGAGGGACTTGTAGCTCTGAACAGAGCACAAGTGCAGTGGCATCACCGCACTTGTAGTCCATTGATACTTCCTTCAGCCCTGTAACTGAAGGGTATGTACCTTGAGTATGACTGCAATGCTGTGCAGGGTCACATGCAAATAACTAATGAATGTACATTTTTATTAATCATTATGGGTACTTTTTTTTTTTTTTGCAAACGGTGGAGTTAGCCTTTGTTTATCTATCTGCAGTGACCTCCAGGCAAACAAAATCCAAAGTAAAAAATTGTATATGCAAACCATGAAACATTTAAATCTGTTTTACCTGTCAAAGGATTTGTAATTCTCCTAATTCAAACACTATTGGATTTGTCAGGTGTTACCATTTTAAATATTTCATTTTTTGCAAC
This sequence comes from Lithobates clamitans, assembly GCA_037952925.1. Taxonomy (NCBI): domain Eukaryota; kingdom Metazoa; phylum Chordata; class Amphibia; order Anura; family Ranidae; genus Lithobates; species Lithobates clamitans. The sequence goes on along the minus strand of JBBGZY010001334.1, from coordinate 872,765 downwards.
TGCTTAAACCACCTTCCTGCTTACTAGACATTAAAGTGGTTGTAAACCTCAGACATGAAGTATGAACTAATCATATCCCTCTATAGTGTGTACTCAATTAAGAGCACCTATCATTTCTGTCTGCTGCTTCGTTTCTCTGCTATCGGAATAAATCACTTGTGAAAAGTTTTCCTGACACAAAGACAAAAAGTGTGATGGCAAGGATCTCCAGCTGATTGACTGCCTCAGCTATGTTGCTGTGTGAAGGGGGTGTGTCCCTTCCCTCCAATCAGCTCTCAGAGCTCTCCTCACTGAGCTGTGCAGAGTGTAGATGCAGCTCTCTGTCCTCTTTTTCTTGACATCTCAGACAAGCTCTATAAATTCTGGTCTTTGAACAGATGTAGAGAAGACTGAAAATAGACAGGTACAACTTACCGTATATACTCGAGTATAAGTCGAATTTTACAGCACCTTTTTTTGTGCTGAAAGTGCCCCCCTCGACTTATACTCGAGTCAAGCACTTTTCTGCAGCAAAAAATTTCATTTTCCGAACCGAATTTGGGGCCCCGTATCTCAGGGCCACCTGGTGCTAGAAACCCCAAATTTGGTGTGCAAACCCAGTGGACCTGGTACCACAACGTATCCAAAGCTGGAGTTCCTAGCACTAAGTGGCCCTGAGATACGGGGCCCCAAAATCGGTTCAGAAAATGTCATTCTCTGCTGCAGAAAAGTGCTTGACATTTTCTGAACCGACTTTGGAGCCCTGTATCTCAGGATCACTTAGTGCTAGGAACCCCAAATTTGGTGTGCAAACCAAGTGGACCTGGTACCATAACATATTCAAAGCTGGGGTTCCTAGCACCAAGTGGCCCCGAGATATGGGGCCCCAAAATAGGTTCAGAAAATGTCATTCTCTGCTGCAGAAAAGTGCTTGACATTTTCTGAACCAATATTTGGGGTCCTGTATCTCGGGGCCACTTAGTTCTAGAAATCTCAGCTTTGGATATTTTATGGTGCTAGTTCCACTGGGTTTGCACACCAAATTTGGGGTTCCTAGCACTAAGTGGCCCCGAGATACGGGGCCCCAAATTCGGTCAACTGTGTCAATCTGTAGCAATGTCATTTCGGGACACTTTGGGTTCAGAGACCCCAAATTTTGGCTGCAGCTAGGGGGCATCTAGGAACACTTAACTACTTAGTTTGAAGTTCGGGGGACCTATGGCTGCAAATGGGCACAGTGAGGCATGCAAATGGGCACAGTGAGGCTGCAAATGGGCATTGTTGACCCTCTTTTCCACTTACAGTAGCTGTGCATTTCTCACCCTCGTCTTATACTCGGGTCAATAAGTTTTTCACATTTTTTTGTGGTAAATTAGGGCCTCGACTTATACTCGGAACGACTTATACTCGAGTATATACGGTAAGTAGGAGGATTTGTTTCATCTTAACTGGGTATATGTAAGGTTTTACAACCACTTTAAATCCGCATCATTATGCTGCAGATTCATTATAAAATAGGCAGGTCACACAGGAAGTTCAAATCCTAATAAAATATCGGTGTCACTGAATTGACTTTACAGCATTATACTTAGGTGAATTACAAGGATTACAAAAAACAAACTCACAATACCTTTGGCAGGTAAGGCAATTACCATTGTATGTATTTCAACTTTGTATTTAGCTGGAGTTCAGATATAGCATATTTAGTTTAATTGATAGCCTAGCTAATCCTTGTATAATTTAAGACTGTAAGTTTCAAGATTGCTGTGGAATTTGATATAGAGAACTGTAAAGCAGCTACTTGTCCTTTTATATGTTGATTTTTAATAGATTTGCTAATTATGTAGTTATATTTTGGTTTTTAAATAGGACAGAACTTTTGCCTAGAATTTATAATCACTATTTGGAGCTGTAGCTACTTTAATTAAAAGCCATAGCTTGTTGCTGCTGCAGCATTGGAGGCTTTTGGGGTTAATTATGAATGCTTTGCTGCAGGCATGACCCGAGAAAATCATATAATTTAAATTTGAACCACCAGCTGAGAGAGTCCGCAAGTAAGGAAGGAAGGTAGTGTTCTGGGGTTGGAGTCCTGTTAAATATTGTAAATTATGGATGTGCTGGGGAGGAACAGAAGTATTTGCGCATTGATGGTGCAGGTCCCTTAGGAACCTTATCTTTTTTTAACCTAGAAATAAGAAAAGATAATAAACTATAGCAACAATTGGCAATTATGTTTTATTTTTTGGATGGCCTAAACTGAAAGGAGAATCCTTGTAGATATATCTTATCAATAGCGATACTAAGAGATGTAGGGACACCATATGTAATTCAGATCAGAAATCTTATGAAGGTTGGAACTCTGCTTGTGTTAATATTTGGTGCAACATAACGGACAATGGTAATGATGACAATACAACTGTAACAGAATGTCAGAGTTAAAGAATTTTGGTGTGCATACATTCCTGTTGTCCATCTTTATATGAATGGGGTCTGTAGTGCAGACATTGCGCCTGCAGCGCTGCATGACTTTTGGGGTTAATTATGAATGCTTTTGAGATTACTACCGCAGATTCTGCACCGGTTCCCTTGGAAACATGCAAACTGGATGAGCTCTATGCAAAGTCTGAATAAGTGAAGCCTGATTATCTTGGTTTGAAAAGAGAGCTGTGTATTCCCTAGTGCCCCTGAATGGCCATAAAATACTCCTCCTCACTTAGTTCTTCCTACAGGCACAAGTGATGTGTTTATTTTAACTTTTTCATTATCATTGTGGCCTGTCAGAAATTACAGAGCAATATTGGACAGAATGTGCAGGCAGCATGTTTTTTAATGTTTGTTGCTAGCACACATATATATATATATATACTGTAAGTATTGTCTTAAAAACAGTATGGCCTTGCAAAAACATGTGTCATATAGGGTTCATGTGTGATCACAGTTCTTGAAGTGGTTGTATACCTATTTTTAAAACTTTTACTTACAGGTAAGCCTATAATAAGGCTTACCTGTAGGTAAAAAAAATATCTCCTAAACCTGTACGGTTTAGGAGATATTCCCCTCGCAATGAGCCGCTGACTGCAGCGGCGCATGCGTACAGGGCTGAAAGCCCGGCAAACTCCGGACCTTGCCGGAAAGAAGTCTCCCGCGCACACACGGGAGTGACGACATCGCGGCTGCGGCCACTCACAGCGCCGGAGCCGCGATACCTGGCGCCTCATTCTAAGGTAAGTATCTCATAATGAGCTAGTATGCGGTGCATACTAGCTCATTATGCCTTTTCCCTTACAGGTGTAGGGAAAGAAAAAAAAATTCAGCGGGTTTACTACCGCTTTAAGCCTCATGCACACTGGATGTTTTTGGACGTTTTTACAGCAGCTGTTTTTGGCTTCAGATGTTTTTTTCTACAGTCAATAAACTCTCCAGCATGTTATCCTATGTGTCCATGCACACATAGGATGTTATCAACTGTTTTTGGCTGGGGCGTTTTTAGGCTGTAAATAAACCCAAAACTAGTGCGTTCTGTGGGCATTTTTTCAGCTGTAAAACCGCTTTAACGTCAAAAACGCAGATAAACGCTCAAAACGCGGCTCACCAGTGTTTTTTTTAACATTTTTATCCCCATTGAAAAAAAATAAAAGGCTAACCCTAAAAACCACTGGGAAAAGCTAAAAACGACTATTGCAAAAACGCACTGCAAAGCTACTGGCGTTTTTATAACGTTATTATAACGTCCAGTGTGCATAAGGCCTTAGCGTTTGTGCTAATGCAACAGATGTATGTTATCTTATCTCACATGCTAAACTGGAAGTAAGCTAGTAAGGCTGGCCATAAATGTATCTTTTTTTTTAATCTGCCAGCTAGCTGGTCAAGAAAAAAGAACAGATTCCAACATCCACACAAGCGAGGTGGATAAAGGAATCTTCCCCACTGTGCTATTGTATTCTGACAGCGGTACCGCCTCCGCTATCAGAATACACTGATCAGTGCTGTAGTCGATTAACTGCATGCGCTGATCGATTTTCCAACATTCCCATTCAAGAGAAGCCGATCATTAGATCGACTTTTCTTCAGCGGGCTTGGCCATAGATGAAGCGAAATTCAGCCAGTCCTTTCTAAACCAGATGATTTTGCGATCCATCTTTGGCCAGCATAATACCCTTTTACCATTTCATTGCTGTTGTCGTTCTTGCATTATCACTGGCCTATAATTAAAGCTAGAACCCTCTTCTGTTTCCGAATACTGTTCACCAGTGATTTTCTGTAATTTATACTCTCCTACTTCCCATAGGCCTAGGATCCCCGCTAGCTTACTCTGTATCTGTTGCTGGCTTCTAAAAGACTGGTAAAAATGGTATGATCCATATCAGTTGGTTAAATTCCAACTGTTATTCCTCTGTAGGGCATTAGAAGATGGTTGGTGGCTGTGGGCAACCTTTCATTTTTGACTTTGCTAGCTGCGTTTTCACCTAATATCAAAATAATGTTGTGTAGCGTGGTTATGGATGCGACTTGAGTTGTACAGAATCACATGACAATGGAAATCACATTGTTTTCAATGGTGCCTGTTCACATCAATGCAGAGCAGCACAATTTTGTAAAAGGGTCCTATGTTCTTTTGGTGCAATTCCAGTACGATTCTGTCCCCATAGAATATGCAAACCACATCCAAGTAACATCACATAATCGCCCTGAAAGTCAGATCAAAATATGTTAGCACCAGTGTGAACCTAGCCTAAACAAAAATAGCAACCACTCCAATTTATAACTGTGGAAGAGCTTTGCACAGAGTAAATAAAAAAGGTTGTAGTATCACAACATTTAAAAATAATTTCTAAAAGAACAAGGTCCTGGGTCACACAGTCCTGACTTCTTCAGGTGTTGTTGGGCCTTCTGCCCTTTTGGAGGAGGTCTTAACTATGGTCTTTCAGGATTTATATCCCGGATTACACAGATTATTTCTGACTGTGTGAAGAGGCTGCAAATTTGCTACCGTGTACTGCATGGCATACTAAGTATCTGATTTGCCTACAACTAGGGTTGTCCCGATACCACTTTTTTAGGATCGAGTACAAGTACTTTTTTATTCAAGTACTCGCCGATACCGATTGCCGATACTTTTTTTTTTTAATGTCACGTGACAGTGTTTTTTTTTTTTTGTTTTTTTTTTTAACAGTGCTTTCTTTTTTTTCGGGGAGGGGGTGAACGGTGTATGTGTGTGTTTTTTTTTTTTTTATTTACAATTTTTATTTTTTACAATAATATTTTTTTATTCTTTATTGCAATATGTGTTGTGTTTTTTTTGTTTATTTTTTTTTAATCAGCCCTGTTGGGGGGCTTTAGTGAGATATCAGGGGTCTTAACAGACCTCTGATATCTCCCCCTTGAGACAGAGAAAGAGATCGAGGATAGAGATTCCCCAGTCCCTTTCTCTGCAGCCTCAGCTGCACTGAGAATGAATGGAGAGAAGACAGCGGCTCCTCTCCATTCATAAACTGACACATCGTAATCACAGGAGAGGAGGGGGACAGAGAAGGAGAGGGGAACGGCGGAACGGAGGGGACAGCGGAGAGGCACAGCAGAACGGAGGGGACAGCGGAGGGGGACAGAAAAGGAGAGGGGAACAGCGGAACGGAGGGGGACAGCGGAGGGGGACAGAGAAGGAGAAGGGAACAGCGGAACGGAGGGGACAGCGGAGAGGCACAGCAGAACGGAGGGGACAGAGAAGGAGAGGGGGATAGCAGAAGGGAGGGGACAGCGGAGGGGGACAGAGAAGGAGAGGAGAATGGCGGAACAGAGGGGGCATGGAGGAGGATGCAGTGACAGTCAGGGGTGACCAATCACCGCTGTATGTCACTAAAGCCGCTGAAAGCCGCTGGGGGAGAATCTTGTAACTACCCCACGCGCCGATCACAGCTGACTTCCAGGTATCGGCGGAAGCATCGGGAGCATTTGCCCGAGTACAAGTACTTGAGCAAATGCTCGGTATCGGTGCCGATACCGATACTAATATCGGTATCGGGACAACCCTACCTACAACCTTAGGCTGCCATACATTATACAATCATCTTGTACAAATTTCCTTTAGATTTACCAAAACCATATAATATGAGGTCAAACCTAAACACTTTCAATTTGTATGCATGCAGGCAGGACCTTGCACTATGCAGTTGAAGGTAAATCTAAAAAAATGAATAGGAAAATTGTAAAATGTATGGCCAGCTTTAGCTCCATCTAAGCTTTTGGTTATCAAGACTCCATTTCCTAGTTGCTCAAGTCTATGACTAATGAGCTTTCCCCTGAGGAGTCATATTAATGCTGCTTATCATTCCTAATTTGAAGGAGACAGTTTCAGCCCTTATTCATGCAGTGTGCACCACTATGAAGCTGGAAGATCAGCTTGTCACTTCCACCAGTGCTGTGTCTGGCTTTTTTTCCTACAGGATCCCTAAAGGCTTCAAAAACATTCCATTAGCTCCTACTTTTTCAGTTGCTTGTGTATAATGACTGGAAGCAGCCGAATCATATCTTTGCTTCTCCCAAATGTTTTTCTTTCTACCTGCTTAGTGTGGAATATTTCACAAATTGGTCCATTCCTTCTGTGGCTCTAGCAATTTCTCACCTTAATAAAGCAACTATTGTACTGGTAGAGGATGCCCCTTGAGCATCCCACCATTTTACTATGCATTCGACTTCCATGTTGGTTCTCTGACCAGCTGCCAGACCTGGTATTCAAAGACTGTCAGTCCACCCAGAAGCACTATTCAGCATTAATGTACACCTCTACTTCCCAGAGTGGAGCAAATTGATCTTGTCTCTGGACAAACCAATTCATTTAACACCAAGAACCAGGCTGTCTCTGTCTTGGTGGCTTTGGGATCAAGCTCTGTGAGGGATAAGATCCTGACGACAGACACAAGACTGTTGGGCTTGGGGGGAGTCCTATCCAGTACTAGTCAGACAATGTCACGGCCGTGGCATACATCAGTCATCAGGGAGAAACAAGAGGTAGAGCAAAACCTGTCTCCTGCTATCGCGTCTGGACTCATGAAAGTGGTACCCAGATGTGTTCTAAGACTTGTGTTAAAGGTCGGGGCCACTGGATGTGGACCTCCTTGCCTTCAGATTCAACACTCAACTAAATTTGTATGCAGGTTCTGGGATCAGCTCACATAAGCAGTGGATACATTGGCTCAGTACAATCTAATCTATGTTTTCTCTACCCTAAAGTTTCTTTGACTGCTTTTTAGGATTAAGATGGAGGAGATTCTGGTGGTGCTCATTGGCCCAGCAGTGTGTGGTACACTGACCTTGTAAGACTGCTGCCAGGTCATCAGGACCTGCTTTCCCAAGGACCGATTTACCACCTTGCTTTTCAGTCACTGGCTTTAATGGCATGGCTGTTAAAGTCCAGGTTTTAAAGCTTAATTCACAGCAAATCTTTTTTTTTGGTTAACTGCTCATTTGATCTAGGGGTTCGGAGAGCCGAGATTTACTCGCCTAATCATCCGATACTCCCAGAGCAAGACCCCTGGGATCCTCCCTTAGGGTCCTGCCCCATGCCCCAGTGTTATTCCTATGATGCTGAAAACTAGAAAGTCTACTTCCCACAAAGTCAATCATTGAACGTCATGGACAAAGGAGTACATTGCTTAATGTGAGTCCAAGAGCCTTCACTGTAGGGCTAATACTTTCTTTCCTGCAGTTTGGCCAAGACCAACATTTTGGCTCTAAGTAACAACAAAGGCCACATTTCTGCACTTGACATTCTGTTCCAGAGACCCTTTAGCTTCCAAATCTCTGATCAAGAGATTTGTGCAGGGGGTTACCCAGTCAAATCCCCTCTGCCTCCATGAGTTTTTAGTCTGGTCCTCTAGGTTTTTCAGAAGTCTCCCTTTGACCTATTATACTCCTTCCCTCTCTGCTCTGACCCACAGTGTAGTTTTCCTTGTAGCTATCACCCTAGCTTAGGTGAGTCTTTGAACTGGCTCCCCAGTACGGATGAGCCTGATCGAACTCAAGTCGAACTTGAGTTCGATTCGAACATCGGGTGTTCACCTGATCGCCGAACAACAAACATTATGCAGTGTTTGCGGCAAATTCGAAAGCCGCGGAACACCGTTAAAGTCTATGGGACATTAACATGAAAAACCAAAAGTGCCCATTCTAAAGGCTTATATGCAATTTATTGCCATAAAAAAGTGTTTGTGGACCCGGGTCCTGCCCCACGGGACATGTATCAATGTAGCAGTGAGCAGTCATTTTAATAATGATTAAAGTGAAACAAAAAAAATGAAATATTCCTTTAAATATCATGCCTGGGGGTGTCTATAGTATGCCTGTAAAGTGGCGCAGTTTTCCTGTGTTTAGAACAGTACCACAGCAAAATTACATTTCTAAAGGAAATAAAGTCATTTAAAACTGATCGCGACTGTAATGAATTGTTGGGTCTCGGCAATATAAATAAAACTCATTGAAAAAAAAAGCATGGGTTCCCCCAGTCCATTACCAGGCCCTTTGGGTCTGGTATTTATAATAAGGGGAACCCCGAACCAAAAATTTAAAAAAAAAATGCATGGGGGTCCCTCCAAAATCCATACCAGGCCCTTCAGGTCTGGTATGGATATTAAGGGGAACCCTGCACCAAATGTAAAAAAAATGGCATAGGGGTCCCTCCCAAAATCCATACCAGACCCTTATCTGATCATGCAACCTGGCAGGCCGCAGGAAAGGGGGGGCGAGAGAGCGCCCCCCTCCTGAACCGTACCAGGCCACATGCCCTCAACATGGGGAGGGTGCTTTGGAGTAGCCCCCAAAGCACCTTGTCCCCATGTTGATGGGGACAAGGGCCTCATCCCCACAACCCTTGCCGGTGGTTGTGGGGGTCTGTGGGCGGGGGGCTTATCGGAATCTGGAAGCCCCCTTTAACAAGGGGACCCCCAGATCCCAGCCTCCCCCCCATGTGAATTGGTAACGGGTACATTGTACCCCTACCATTTAACAAAAAAAGTGTAAAAAAGACAGGAGACAAGTCCTTTATTAAAAAATAAAAATGTCCCATGATGTAAACCCATCTCATGCCACTTACGAGCCGAAAAAGGAAAAAAAAAAGCCGCAACAGCTCCGCCTCAATTGGAGGCTCCCGCCGAGTGACACTTCTTCTCGGTGACAGCTGTTTTATAGCTGAGGGTGGGGCCACCCGGTGACATAAATGGGTGACCCCGCTCCCTCTGATGCCACGTGACATCAGAGAAAGGCGGGGTCGCCCATTTACATCACCGAGTGGCGCCACGCTTAGCTATATAACAGCTGTCACCGAGAAGAAGCGTCACTTGGCAGGAGCCTCCCATGGAGGCGGAGCTGTTGCGGCTTTTTTTTTTCTTTTTTCGTCAGGCGGCGTGAGATGGATTTATATCATGGGACATTTTCAATTTTTTTATCTTTTTTTTTTTGTAATTCTTTATTTCTTTCAAAGACATCACATGTTAGTTAACAGGATATAAATGTAACAAATGACAGCTAATACAGAGATGGTTGAGTCATGGGCATGTCATATAGAGGGTTATAGGTCAAATCAGAAGTGGCAAACAAACAGGCCCCTTAATTATATGTTCAGTGTAGCGTATGTAGGGTTACAACCTTGTGGTAGGGCAGTCCGAAAACCCAGCCTGAGATAAGCAAAAAAAAAACTTCTCAAGTATCATCTTAATAACCCGCTTGAGTCTGCATAGCAACCAAGACTGACTAGTGATAATAAAAATAAAATAAAAAAAAAAATTTATAAAAAGAAATTCCCCGGCTGTCCGGAAAGGATTACCCCCGTGCGACCAGCTGGGTCCAGTCGTGGGAGCATAGATAGGCAATGTGTATCAAGATATTCTCATTATCTGGCTAAACTTTCCCCACAACTGGAGGGGATTGGGGGGAAACAGAGGGGGGGGCAGAAAAGGAGGAGAGAGGGGAAAAGAAAGAAGAGGAAGAGAATACAGCGGCGGTGGCGTCCGTGGCGGCGTCCCCTGGCCAGGCAGGCAGCCCAGGCCCCGGAATCATTCAGCCCGAGCCATCTCCTGGAGGTACGAATCAGAGTAAGTAAAGTGTTGCCAAGGTCTCCAAGTCTCCCGAAAGGCCTCCTCCCTGTCGTACAGCGTGGCAGTTAGATCCTCCATATTGCGAAGTTCGTTCACTTTAGCATACCACTGCGTTTTTGTAGTGGGGACTCCGATCTCCAACATAAGGGTATACATGCCTTGGCTGCGTTCAATAATTGAATGGTTAGAGAGGCTTTATATTTCTTGATCGGACGTTTCGAGAGATGCAGCAGGCAGGCCCCAGGGCCTCCCTCCAAAGCAACACCAGTAAGGTGTTCAACTGTGCGTGCCACCTCCAACCAGTAGGGTTTGATTTTGGGACAATCCCAGAAAATGTGGAGCATCGTTCCCTCTCCCTCCCCACATCGCCAACATGAGCTAGAAACCTGTGGGAAAAAACGGTGCAGAGTAGAAGGTACTCTGTACCATCTAGTCACAATCTTATAGCATGTTTCTTGAACCCTGGTGGCCAGGGATGATTTCTGGGCAAAATGTAGAATCTTTTCTCTCTGTGGTTCAGTGAATTGTACGCCTAGTTCTTCTTCCCACTTAGAGAGAAAGGGGGGTACGAATCCTTCTGCTGGTGATATCAGTGAGGAGTATATCATTGATAGACAATGGCGGGTCGGTGCTTTGCGATAACAGATTTGTTCCAGCTCTGTAAGCTGGCGCGATATGCCCGGAGTCCGTGCACAACGGCGTAGGAAATTGCGAAGTTGGAGGCCGCTCAAAAAGTCTAATGGAGGGTCAGAACCTGCCAACCCGGCGTCCGCCGTGAGCTGGCCAGTCGTGTCTAGAAAATCGTGGAGGTGTGGCCAACTGCCCTCCTTCGTTAAGTAATGGAATACAGGACCCTCGCAACCGGGTGGAAAATCAGGGTTGCCCGGAATTGGCACCATAGGTGAGGGTATTGGGGATATCGAGGAATGCCTGAAGGCATCTCTCACCACCTGAATCGTGCTTCCTAGAGTAGGGTATGCAGCGATGGCCTTCGGTATGGAAGTGGTGGTCCAGGGCCAGCTTTTGGCCGTGCCTTCGGAGTCCTTGAACTCCATTGCCACCCACTGCTTTGCCTCCGCATGACAATGCCAATTCACTACCCTGGTGAGGTGAGTTGCCCTATAGTATGCTTTCACATCAGGAAGACCAACCCCACCTTTGTGTTTTGCCATGTGGAGAAGTTGCAGTTTAATGCGCGGCTTTCGGTGTGACCAGATAAAGTCACGGAACAGTGAGTGGATCCGCTTAAAGAAGGGAGGAGGGAGACGAATGGGGAGGGCCTGTAGCAGATAGAGCACCCTTGGCATGGCTGTCATCTTGATGGCATTGCATCGACCAAACCACGTCAGGGTCAAGGAGTGCCAGTGGAGCAAGTCCGTCTTGAGTCGAAGGAGTAACGGAGCGAAATTTGCCTGATATAGATTGGCAGGGTTGGGGGTAATGTCAACTCCCAGATATGGGATAGTATCGGTTGCCCACTTTAGCTGGTACTCTGCGCGCAGGCGGCGTACTATGTCTGTGCCCACCGTGATGTTAAGTAAGGAGGATTTTGTTAAATTAATTCGGAACTGGGAGAGATCTCCATAGATTCAGAGGGAGTGAAGTAAGGTAGGAAGTGAGGCCAGTGGGTCCGTCAGGAAAAAGATGAGGTCGTCAGCGAAAGCGAATTTTTTTTATCTTTTAACCGCTTCAGCCCCGGAAGATTTTACCCCCTTCCTGACCAGAGCACTTTCGGCACTGCGTTGCTTTAACTGACAAGTGCGCGATGTTGCGACATGGGGACAAGGTGCTTTGGGGGGCTACTTCAAAGCACCCTCCCCGTGTTGAGGGCATGTGGCCTGGTACGGTTCAGGAGGGGGGGTACTCTCCCCCTCCTGAACCCCCCTGAAGGGCCTGGTATGGATTTTGGGGGGACCCCCACGCAATTTAAAAAAAAAAATTTTGTTTGGGGTTCCCCTTAATATTCATACCAGACTCAAAGGACCTGGTAATGGACTGGGGGGAATTGCATTTTTTCAATGAGTTGCATTTTTTTCAATGAGTTTTATCTATATTGCCGAGACCTGACAATTCATTACAGCCGCGATCAGTTTTAAATGACTTTGTTCCTTTAGAAATGTCATTTTGCTGTGGTATTGTTCTAAACACGGGAAAACTACGCCACTTTACAGGCATACTATAGACACCCTCCAGGCACGATATTTAAAGGAATATTTAATTTTTATTGTTTCACTTTAAGCATTATTAAAATCACTGCTCCCGAAAAAAAATGACTTTTTTTTTGCATTGATACATGTCCCCTGGGGCAGGACCCGGGTCCCCAAATACTTTTTATGCAATAACTTGCATATAAAGCTTTTCAAATGAGCACTTTTGATTTTTCATGTTCGTGTCCTATAGACTTTAACAGTGTTCGCGTGTTCGTCCAAATTTTTTGCCTGTTCGCATGTTCTGGTGCGAACCGAACTGGGGGTGTTCGGCTCATCCTTACTCCCCAGAGGGGTTTTTTTCTCCATTGTCTGGATGTGGTCTAGGCTGTTCTGGTTTACCTTCAGCCATGGCTTCTTTTAGGATGACAGATTCCCTTTTGGTAAATTCCGATGGGCCTAGAAAAGGAGTCCTGAGTTCTCGTTCCACAATTTTTAGGTGGCTCAGACACCCCATCATTCAGTCAAGTGACGAAACAAACTGTGTTTAGTGCACAACCTCAAAACACAAAATAAAAACTGAAAAACAAAAAATCCACAGCCACACTCATGAAAACACTTAATACTAGTGCTTGACAAATATAAATGTGAATATAAATTGTTGTGCTGTGTCCTTTAAATCACTATGAAGATCTCATTAATTAATAATAAAATGTTATACAGTGTATACAAGTAATAATACAAGCTTCAAACCAATATCCCATCAATACGTTGCCTTGCAAAAGTATTCACCCCCCTTGGCATTTTTCATGTTTTTTTGCCTTTCAACCTGGAATTTACATGGATTGTTTGAGGATTTGCATCATTTAATTTACAGAACATGCCCACAACTTTTAATATTTTTTTTTATTACTGTGAAGCAAACAACAAATAGGACAAAATAACAGAAAAAGTCAATGTGCATAACTATTCACCCCCCTAAAGTCAATGCTTTGTAGAGCCACCTTTTGCGGCTATCACAGGTCCAAGTCGCTTTGGATAAGTCTCTATGAGCTTGCCACATCTTACCACTGGGATTGTTGCCCATTCCTCCTTGCAAATCTGCTCCAGCTCCTTCAAATTGGATGGTTTGCGCTTGTGAACAGTAATCTTTAAGCCTGACCACAGATTTTCTATTGGATTGAGGTCTGGGCTTTGACTAGGCCATTCCAACACATTTACATGTTTCCCCTTAAACCACTCAAGTGTTGCTTTAGCAGTGTGTTTGGGGTCATTGTCCTGCTGGAAGGTGACCCTCCGTCCTAGCCTCAAATCACACACAGAGTGGTACAGGTTTTGCTCAATAATATGCCTGTATTTAGCATCAGCCATCTTTCCCTCAACCCTGACTAGTTTCCCAGTCCCGAATGCTGAAAAACATCCCCACAGCATGATGCTACCACCACCATGTTTCACTGTGGGGATGGTGTTCTTTGGATGAAGTGATGTGTTGGGTTTGCGCCAGACATAGCATTTTATTTGATGGCCAAAAAGTTAAATTTTAGTCTCATCAGACCAGAACACCTTCCTCCATACATTTTGGGAGTCTCCCACTTGCCTTTTTGCAAACTCAAAACCTGCCATTTTGTTTTTCTTCTGGCCACTCTGCCAAAAAAGCCCAACTCTATGGAGTGTTTGGCTTATTGTCCTCCTATGTACAGATACTCCAGTCTCTGCTGTGGAACTCTGCAGCTCCTCCAGGGTTACCTTAGGTCTCTGTGCTGCCTCTCTGATTAATGCCCTTCTTGTCCTGTCCGCGAGTTTTGGTGTGTGGCCGTCTCTTGGCAGGTTTGCTGTTGTGCCATGTTCTTTCAATTAGGTTATGATAGATTTGATGGTGCTCCTAGGCATCAAAGATTTGGATATTTTTTTATAACCTAACCTTGACTTGTACTTTTCAACAACATTGTCCCTAACTTGTTTGGAGAGTTCCTTGGTCTTCATGGCAGTGTTTGGTTAGTGGTGCCTCTTGCTTAGGTGTTACAGCCTCTGGGGCCTTTCAAAAAGGTGTGTATATGTAATTACAGATCATGTGACACTTAGATTGCACACAGGTGGACATCATTTCACTAATTATGTGACTTCTGAAGGTAATTGGTTGCACCAGAGCTTTTTATGGGCTTCATAACAAAGGGGGTGAATACACACGCACATGCCAATTATCAGTTTAATTTCTGAAAAATAGTTTTATGTATATATTTTTCTAATTTTACTTTACCAACTTTTGTGTTCTGATCCATCACATATAATTCAGATTAAAAAACATTGAACTAAAGGCTGTAATGTAACAAAATAGGTAAAAAGCCAAGGGGGTGAATACTTTTGCAAGGCACTGTATATATGGGTAACATGACTATTGCATAGGTGTCCCTAATAGGTAATCCTCTTCAAATCAATAAATACAGACAACATATTCACCAACAATAATGTAAATGTCCAAATGGATCAATAAATGATTGTGTGAAGGAGGGCACCACTACCATTCCAAATTATGCCAAATGCTTTCTGTTTATGAATGTAGATGTGCAACCAAGTGAATATATACCACCACCAACTGTTGCAGCCTCTTACTGAATAATGAGACCCCAAGTTATAGGTGGTCTCATATGAGCATGTTTAACAGCAATTATCTATCCACAGCTTTGGAGTCATATGAGAAGCCACAGTAACAGGGTAATCAATGGCACTTAGGAACTTCCAAGCACACCAGCAGAGATTTAATGTTTGCCCCGCCACTCCACCATGTACATTAATCACATGTAAAAGATAAGCGAACATTCAGTAGATTTATTGAGCCAAATTATTGTGCTACTACTCACATTGATTTTAATTCCATGTAAAACCGCCCCGACCACATTCAGTGGGAGTAATAAGGTCAACACAGGCTCTGCCCCAAGGCATTTCAACCAATAGGCCGTTATCAAGGGCGCCCTTGATAACCAAGGGCTGCGGTCCACTTCTATGTTTTCCACACTCTGAAGACCCCTTGGGGGTATGCCCACCTTGACGCTTGAAGCCTGGATCTTTTTTTTTTTTTTCAACCCAGCCTAGTGGATAAGGTTTATGGATATTGGTTTTATAGGGGGTTATTTACTAAAGCTGGAGAGTGGAAAATCTGGTGCAACTCTGCATAGAAACCAATCAGCTTCCAAGTTTTATTGTCAGCTTAATTGAAGAAGCTGAAGTTAGAAGCTGGCTGGTTACCATGCACAACTTCACCAGATTCTGAGTGCACCAGTTTTAGTAAATCTGCCCCTTTGTCTCAAACAACGCTGTCCATAGGACATAGTACTTTATGCAGTTTTGCGTGCAAAGGTTTGAGGTGTTATTTTCAGTTATCAGCAGGAAAAAAATACAATGCGCTTTTTTATTTTTTTCATTATGAAGATTTATAGTTTAATAATAACGATGAAAGAAAACCTCCTATCCAATAGGTAAGGTAAATGACAATTAAAGCCAAACTTCGGAGATAAACCTACCCTTTACAGTGGGGGTCCCAGCACTGCAAGAGTGTAATGCTTTTTTTTTGCTTTTGGTACCATTTAATAAACACATTTGTTTACCTTATCCCCTGATCCCCAGCAGTTAGCCCTCTCCTCTTCCCTCCAGGTTGTGGGTAGGCCCTCAGCATCCTCATTTACAATGCAGGACTGCTTTTCCTACATTACATGTGATGATGTTAGAGTGCAAACAGCAGACAGAACGTTAAGAGAAGCAGCTTCTGGGAATCGGTTGCATGGAGAAGAGGAGCCTGCAGGAGTGAAGGGTAAGGTGTGTAAAAGTGCTTTTTAATGGTACCCTAGGCAAAAACAAGCATTTAACCCTTGTAGTACCAGTGAAGCCACATGGCAAAAGGGTAATCCTTTAATTTCCCTGGAATTCAGCTAAAAAAAAACACCCCCTTGATATGAATAGGAATGACCTCCTAACGCTGACAGGTGAAGTCCCTGATAAAGTGTTAAAGTAGTTCCTTCTCCACTTGCTGTATCATAAGTCAAATTCAGATTTTCAAGGTATGTTTGAATCTGACTGTTGCTTTGAAAAGTTATTTATATGGACCCTTTCATACATCAGCCTTTCTGGATGTGATTAGAAATTTGGACAGTTGTGGAGGCAACATGGACTCTCATGGTACAGTATAAATTACAACAGTCAATTTACAAAAATATATAAATGTATTATACACAAATACACACATCATAAAAAGCCTTCAATAGTAGATAAATTATATTAGATGCTGCTAATCATGGAGTATCCAATTGTCTGACACAATTTGGAAGAACTTAGATATATATAATAATGATCCCATGCTGTTACACAGAGAAATCTCTCTCACAGCCATCATAATTCAGATAATTAAATTCAAAGGAAATATTACACAGGATCTCAAACACCAGATCCACCAGGATCTGTGGACAAACATATCATTAGAAGTTGTTCATACAGGAACGCATCATAAGGGTCATACCAACGCATATAACAAGACACATGCCAGTCGATCAACTCCACAGAATGTCTCTCCACCGCCATGCCAACTGCCACAGGGAACATCTGAAAAATCAGTTCCTCTTAAATACCATAAGATACACCTGATTCCTATCCATTGAGACATCATTGGCGTGCGCCGAGGCGCCGCAATATGACATCAACGGATACGACTCCAGACTGTGCATGTGGACATGCGCAGTACTGCACGACGATTTGTAACTATGAAACACAAAAAACAAAAACGTTGGCCCATCCACAAGTCTAATGTCTGTGTGCACCATCTAGTGGATCTAACACAGAAGACAAGAGGGTGGGGAATCACACATTTGCCCAGGAGAAATAGACCTCCAAAAACAACCGGAAGTCGGACATGGGGAGTAATGGCCCCTATTCACAAGGATTCAATCCAAGACCGAGGAAAATAATTGAAGGATAAAGAGGGGATAAAGAATTATATTAATCTAAAAATACAAAATATATATTAATCCATTAGATAGTATTAACTATGTCGGTTCAATATCAAAGTGTCCAGATAACCATTGTTTATATAAAATTCTAACCCTACAGTATTGCAGTATCCAAAATTTCGGGTACCATAAAGCTAGAACCACTGACAGAATGGAAAGAGAATGGGGATTTTCAATAGAAAGAGCAAACAAGAATTTTAAAAAATGATATAATGAGAGACAGGGATAGTGCCATGAGGTCCCAAGGGATACCAATTGGTCCCATGGGATCAACGCCTACAAAAAGGGTCTGTAGGAGTTGACCTCATGAATCCCTGGGGGATTAAGAGCAGAAAGATTTTCAATCCAGTAAGTCTCGGCCCTTAAGATAGCAATGTTCCAGTCGCCACCCCTAGGATTATGGGAGACAACTTCCAATACAAAAAATTAAATCACTGAATTATCAAATCTGTGATGTAAACCTATGTGTCGAGTGACTGGTGTCACAATTTTACTTCCAATGCATGGCATGGCATTGACAGGTCATCAAATAAATCACTCCGCGAGTAGCACAATCAGCATATTGTCTTGATTGGAACCATTGGCCATTAGGTAGATATATGCCAGCACCCTCACAGATCCATGGGCAGCGCCTACATCTACCACAGCGGTAGGTTCCCTTACAAGAGCGAGGTTAGGTCTCCAAATTAGCTTGGTAATGGCTACTAGTCAAAGTATTACGCAGTGAGGTCGCCCTCCTAAATACCAACTCCGGGGTAGAACTTACGTATTTAGCCAGGGTATAAGCTTCGGCTATCAGGTGCCAGTTATTAGAAATCAGCAAACGTAAAGAACGTTCATGAGCAGAAAAATGAGTGATGAATTTCACTGTAATAATTTCGCTTTTGGAAGTTTTTTTTGAATAGAAGTTCAGCTCTGGGTCTTATTCTAGCTTTATTGAAGGCTTTTCTCAACAAAGTTCTAGAATATCCCCTGTCAGATAGTCTTAATCTTAAAAGATCAGACTGACAAAAGAAATCTTCTTCAGATGAGCAATTTCTGCGAATGCGCAGGTATTGCGCATATAGTATGCTTCTGATGAGTGAGGTGGGGTGAGAACTTTGGGCATGCAAGATAGTATTACCCGAGCTAGGCTTACGATATAAATCAGTAGTGATGTAGCCATTTTCATCAATACAGATTGACAAATCCAGAAATGCGATGTCAACAGCATTAAATGTGTGTGTAAATTTCACATTAAAATAATTGATGTTAAGGGCATCGAGAAACCCCAACAGTTCATCTCTAGACCCTGTCCACACAATCGGAAGATCGTCAATGAACTGAAACCAAAATCGTAAATGATTCAAACAAGGCAGAAATCGGAGAACAATCACATCTCCCATACCCCCAAATATAAATTGGCATAAGCCAGAGCACAACAAGTGCGCATTGCCACTCCTTGCCTTTGTAAGCAGGCTTGATTCATGAAGACAAAATGATTTCTGGTAAGTATAAATATAAGTAGATCCAGAATAAGTACATTATGGGACCAGGTGGTATGATCCTGCTCTTTTAAAATGGACTTGAGCACCCGGACACCCCGCTCGTGCGGGATACTAGAGTACAAAGCCTCTATATCCACGGCTACGAGCAGGGCATCTGGGGGAACATGAGTTGTCTCCTATATGTCTCAACAGGTCCTGTTAGTCCCAAGTGTAAGATGGAAGGCAAGTTACATGTGGCATTAAAAATGAGTCCACATATCTACTAACCTTTTCCGTTAAGGATTCGTTTCCAGAAATAATAGGTCTCCCAGGGTTTTTTTTTTTAATTCTTGTGAATCTTGGGCAGGGAGTGAAAAGTAGCTAATTTTGGAAATTTGGGGATCAGGTATTCTAGGGTTTATTTTTACTTTCTGGATGTGAGGAGCATGCTTGCAGTAGATGTGTTTTGGAACACCTCCTCTGCATTATAATTAGTATGCAATAAATATGGGAGTGGGATGGGATTGTGCACTATAACAAAGCTAAGAATAAAGCTGAAAGAAGCTGAGCAAGAACGTTTTGTTCCAGTATACATTTCAAGGTTTAATTTTATTTTTTATAATATCCAGCCCAACCTATAGCCCTAATACATATAATAAAGTGTGCTGCTCAGTATATTTTACATTTATGAGAATGTTTTCCTGGCTGGGGCTAATTCACCCTTGTATAAACATTTCCAATCACTGATAAAAGATACATCCAACACACAGCTGAGGATGTGTCAGCTGCTACTCATATGACTACAAGAAGCCAGATATATTACATATGTTACATTTTCATGTACAGGCTACATACCCGGCTGCAGAGTTTGGAATACAGTACAAACAAGTGATTAAAAAGAACTCTAAGAACAGACTGTCCTGGTATAATATATTATTGCTGAATGACTGAGCCGTCCTGATAATGATTCACATGACATTTTTTTTTCATTGTTACTGGATTTGACAAGTGCATGGAATGACTAACAGTACATTCTATTTTGATTCATTAAAAAGACATTGTTGAAACCCTGAGCAGAACCATTATATATTTTTAAAGTGTTTAGCAGAGATAAAGAAATGTTTTTTCATAAATGTTTACAACACATACTATATGTATATAGTATTTATAGCTGACATATGTCATGTCATAATTTTAAGTTATGACAGTCTTTTTTTTTTTTCCCAGTAACTTTTTTATCAAAGATTATAGAAAAGTACAGACATTATTTGTTATTATTATACGCGATTTATATAGCGCCAACAGTTTACGCAGCTCTTTACAATGTATAGGGGAGACAACACAATTACAATACAGAATGGACAGGAGGGCCCTGCTTGTAGAGCTTACATTCTAAAGCGAGGGGGTGGTGGTACAAAAGGTAATCGCTGCAGAGAATGATTTGATGGGGGTGGCTCGGGGACAGTTGTTATGTGGGTGTGGGATAGGCTTCCCTGAATAAATGAGTTTTCAGGGATCTCCTAAAGGTGGACAGGGTAGGGGCTGATCGGACATACTGGGGCAGGGAGTTCCTGAGGATGGGGGAGGCTCTGGAGAAGTCCTGAAGGCGAGCATGGAAGGAGGTAACAAGGGAGCTAGAGAGCAGGAGGTCCTGGGAGGAGCGGAGGGGACGATTTGGGTGATATCTGCAGATGAGGTTGGTGATGTAGCTGGGGGCGATGTTGTGGATGGCCTTGTATGTTATGGTTAGCATTTTGAATTTTACACGGTGGGGTAGAGGAAGCCAGTGAAGAGATTGGCAGAGAGGAGCAGCAGTCATGGATCGATTAGTGAGGTGCATTAGTCTAGCAGCAGCAGCATTCATAATAGACTGAAGGGGGGATAGTCTGCTTAAGGGTAGGCTATTAAGGAGAGAGTTGCAGTAGTCAAGGCGGGAAATAATCAAGGAGTGAATAAGTTGCTTTGTGGTGTCATTAGTCAGGAAGGGTCGAATTCTGGAGATGTTGCGGAGGTTAAGGCGGAAGGATTTAGCCAGTGATTGGATATGGGGGCTGAAGGAGAGGTCAGAGTCAAGGAGTACACCCAGGACCCTGGCATGTGTGGAGGGACCAGACATAGTATATATTATTTCAGAAAGTACAGTGCAAGCACATAGTGTAGTACACATGTGAACAAGATGATTGGTGATTCCTAGGCAGCTCCAATAAACTTGATATAGTGTGACTTATCATGGTGGCATCTCCCACAACGATCTAGTGGGATAAGTAGCATGGACAACATCAGGTACCAAAAGTAAAGTATTTTGTATGAGTTTTCTTTATAAGAGTGCAGAGGGAGTTCTTGGCTGCCTGAGACCAGACCACCCGCCACGCTTCTAAGGAGAGTTCTTCACCAAGGAATCCTTTCCTACTTGAGCATATATGAGTGCTTACCACAGGCTTGAATTGGATAGGTATTCAGAATAGTATAGATATCAGAAATTAAGCCCTTTTGGGAGGGGCCCTCTAATATTATTTATTCAAAAGGAGTCAGGGGGTCATTAAGTTATGACAGTCTTATTTAATATTTTTGTATTTTTTTTTAAACAAACTGGGTTAAAGCTGAATTCCAGGCAAATGTAAATGGTTGAAAAAGGACTTGCCATCACTCTTGTTAAAATCCCCTGTATAGCAGAGCTCAGACTGGAACAGGAAAAAGGAGCACAGGGAGTCAATCAGCTCTTATCTAACGCTCCTGTGCTAACAGAGAACGGGATGATAGGAGAGAGTAGAGTGACAGAAAAGTGAGCTATTCATTGTACTGCTTCTTGTATACTGTCCAATCACAGGCTGAGTTACTTAAACTCAGCAGAGAACAATCAGGTTGCCTGCCCTAACAGACGGGGCTGTGTTGTGTAGCAAAGATGTTTAAATCTCAGAACTGGATAAACAGAAATACACATTCCTCAGCAGATAAAATTGCTACTATATATTTATTTCATGTATATTTTGCTGTTTGTCTGGAATTTAGCTTAAACCATTAAGGTCACTTGTGCAGAATGTATTTGAATATCTAAAATAAAGGCAACCTAAAAAGGTGCAATTTGAGTTAACTCTTTCAGTTCAATTCCAACTTGAGTGCTATTAGGGGATTCAAGGGAACATTCTGATAAATGTGCCTGCATCGCAACTAGTTTCAAAAAGCTGGAAAGGGACAGTGTAGTGTGCGTTAAAGGCACACTTTGGCTTTTAGAAAAGCCTGTTCAGATGTAAAGCTGACCATACATTAGTAGATTTTTGTTTAAAATTTTTCACTCAAAGAATGTTCATTTGATTTTCTAATGGGCAGTGAAGTCAAATCAATGTTTTTTTTTCAACCATAGTGACTAGAAAATTTATGTTTAATCTTTGTTTATTGATTTTTATTTGCGCACAAATACCTATGAAAAAAACAGAAAGATCAAGAGGTTCAAGATAAGATCCGTATTCAGTACAGCATATGTAACAGTAACAGTAAGTCATGTATACTAGTACATAAGGCAAATAAGAGTACAACTTGGTGATTTCCTGATAGGTAGAAAACAAGTGAGCATATCGACCCTAGTAAGGGGGACGTAAGTGATCATCCAACATTTGCATGGAGTGAAGTTTCAACAGAATGCCTGTATCAGCAACATAGAGGACCTTAGAGGATGTTCATCGGGGGAGGGTTGTCAACATAAAAAACAATAGTGAATCCCTCCCAAGGGTTTTTACATAATAGTTATATAAAAACTCAGTTTCCAAGGGTAGATGAGCACGAATGAGAGGAGAAAAGAGAAGGAAAAAAAAAAAAGAGAAGAAAGGGGATGGGGGGGGGGGGGGGGGGGGATGGGGAGCAACCCAAGCACTATGAAGGGAAACAAAACCAAG
The DNA here is from genome assembly GCA_037952925.1 of Lithobates clamitans. Classification (NCBI taxonomy): domain Eukaryota; kingdom Metazoa; phylum Chordata; class Amphibia; order Anura; family Ranidae; genus Lithobates; species Lithobates clamitans. The sequence continues at coordinate 850,204 of JBBGZY010001334.1, read as the reverse complement.
CATCTAGGAAGGATAACAAATATTTTGCCAGGGAGGTCACAGGAGGCAAATTTAGAGGAATGTCGAAAGTGATTCCAGACCAACCAGGTCAAGGTATACTTATCAGTTTTATCTGTCCCAAGAGATCAACCTTTATAGATGACCATTTCACAGGCCCAATTCACAAAGGACGGGGTAGCAGTTTTCGCCACGCCCTGGCAATAACAGTACATGCAGAAGTCAAGAAGTGTCGGAGAAGACTTTTTTATTTAGTTTATAGGATCCAGGTATCATCGAAAACATCCTGATGAGAGGAGAATTAACAATTTTGTCCCCAACTAAATCATAGAGGTGAAGTATTTTGTCCCAGAAAGGAGTTATAAGCGGGCAAGTGCTCCAAATGTGAGTCATGGTGCCGTGACTAGAAAATTTAAAGCAGCAGGATTGCTAAAAAAAAAGACGTTCTATCTATCTATCTATCTATCTATCTATCTATCTATCTATCTATCTATCTATCTATCTATCTATCTATCTATCTATCTATCTATCTATCTTGTTACCTTTTATCCTCTGCAGCCATCTCATCTCTCTTTCTCTTTTTTTGTTAGGTACTGGATGACCCCAGCGAGGACCATCTATACATGGGTATAGAATCTTTTTTTTTTTTTTTGTCAAATTATCTGTGCATTCATTTTTAATTTTTTTTTACATTTCTTTTTATTAGTATTTTAAGCATAAAAATGCAAAAACAGAGCTTATTGTGCATACCCTGGCTCTATTTTGCTATTTTGCGCCTGTGTATATAAGTCAACAGCGAAATACAATGTGGGCTATTGAACAGACAGAATGCAACAAGTATTTGAATTTTAGCAATTGACCACAGAGGAAGGCTTATTTCACAACATGGCCAAATGTTACATACCGAAACTTAAGTTGCCTCTTAAGCAATGCACATTTTTCAGCTTAATCAACAAGCATTGCAGATTTTAGTCATTCAGACATGCATGTTTGTAATAATGGTTACAAAATGTGATTATTTTAAAGGGGGCGATTCTTTTCTATACCCACTGTGTGTGTGTGTATATATCTAGATATTTATATATATATCTATATATAGAAGGAGGTTGTGACCCAGAATTCTCAACCGGACGGGTTGAGGGGCTCCAGATAGCTTGTAACATGAAGAAGAAACTGGCCTTTCAGTTTCCTCAGTGTTTTGCAAAGTCCACTTTGGGACCAGAAGCTCGGGGATTTCTGAGAGATCCGGGTGGGATGAAATCCCTAGTCCTGGGTCCTGATTTTGAGAACAGCCAGCATACTAATTGGTCAGGTGTGTGCTGGACTTTTAGTAGTAACCTGACCATGGTTCTGGGCTCCACCCCGGCAGATAGGAAGTCTGAGTACCAGAAGTCAGGAGGGCTCCACATGGGAGCCAGAGCAGCAAGAGGCTGCTAGCTATATGCACCAAGGTGGTTGGTTGGTGAAACAGTCTGTACGGGACAGACAAGGGCCTGAAGTGAAAGGCCAGAGCTGCAGTGCTGCAAGTGAGAGCCAAGTAGGCTGAATGTCATTTTTTTTTTTTGATGGAAAAAGGAATGCTGAAAGCTCCTGTGAGGGAAGCCTATGTTGTTTGCTGAACTTGCTTTTAATAAAAATGGGCAAACAAAGCCCTTAAAAAGAAGAACCAGCGAGTGGCGGTGTCCTTGAAGCTCTACATTTGACGCTAGTCCTTTACAATGTTTATATATAGCTATATCGGTACATCCCAAAAAATTAGAATGCCATCAAAAATGTAATTTATTTCTGTAATTCAATTCAAAAAGTGAAATGTATATATTATATAGATTCACTACACACAGAGTGATATATTTCAAGCATTTCTTTCTTTTTGCTTTTTTTTTTTTTTTTGATGATTATGGCTTACAGCTAGTAAAAACCCAAAATTCAGTATCTCAGAAGATTAGAATATTACATAAGACCAATAAAAAAAAAGGATTTTTAATACAGAAATGATGGCTTACTGAAAAGTACAGTGATACCTTGGTTCACAAACGTAATTTGTGAAATGACTCTGGTCGTAAACCAAGGCTATTTTTTCCCATAGGGTTCAATGTAAATCAGGTTAATCTGTTCTGAACTTTTTTTTTGTTTTTGAACCAAAAAATATGAAACAAAGTATAGTACAGTATGAAAAGAGATCTTCATTCTTGTCACCTGCATTACCGTTCTGCACATTCTTGTCGCCTTCATTAGCACTCTGCACTTTCTTTTCAACAACATGCTTGCTCTGAACAGTCTTGTCACCTTTATTACTGCTCTGCACTTTCTTCTTACCATCATGCTTGCTCTGAATTTTCTTTGGAGCCATACTGGATGTCCGGTATAGTATGTGATAAAAAGCACACAAAAAAGCTTTACAGCAAGTGTGAACAGGCATGTACAGCACAGTACTGTACAGTATGTGCTAAAAAGCACACCAAAAAGCTTTTCAATAAGAGTCTTCACAGTACACTTTCAGTGTCTCTCTGTGAAGGCAATCTCAGCTACAGGAAGTCGCCACCACATGTCCGAGCAGAGAAGATGGCCACAGTTCGTGAACCGAAGCGGAGTACACGTACTGAAGCTAATTTTTTTAACTCTTCTGTTCGCAAAACCGAGTTGTTAGTGAACAGAAATGTTCATGAACTGAGGTATCACTGTATGTCCATGTACAGTATAGTATGCAATACTTGGTCAGGGCTCCTTTGCATGAATTACTGCATCAATGTGGCGTGGCATGGAGGCGATCAGCCTGTGGCACTGCTGAGGTGTTATGAAAGCCCAGGTTGCTTTGATAGCATCCTTCAGCTCGTCTGCATTGTTGAGTCTGGTGTCTCTCGTCTTCTTCTTGACAATACCCCACTGTTTCTCTATGTGGTTTAGGTCAGGTGAGTTTGCGGGTCAATCAAGCACAGTGATACCATGATCATAAAACCAGGTATTGGTAATTTTGGCAGTGTGGGCAGGTGCCAAGTCCTGCTGCAAAATGAATTCAGCATCTCCATAAAGCTGGTCAGCAAAGGAATGTATGAAGTGCTCTAGAATTTCCTGCTAGAGGGCTGCGCTGACTTTGGGCTTGATAAAACACAGTGGACCAACACCAGCAGATGACATGGCTCCCCAAATAATCACTGACTGTGGAAACTTCCCACTGGACCTCATGCAATTTGGATTCTGTGCCTCTCCATGTTATCTGCTGGTGTTGGTCCACTGTGTTTTATGGAGATGCTGATTTAATTTTCCAGCAGGACTTTGCACCTGCCCACACTGCCTAAAAGACCAATACCCGGTTTAATGATCATGGTATCACTGTGCTTGTTTGGCCAGTAAACTCGCCTGACCTAAACCCCATAGAGAATCTGTGGAGTATTGTCAAGAGGAGGATAAGAGACACCAGACCCAACAATGCAGATGAGCTGAAGGTCGCTATCAAAGCAACCTGGGCTTTCCATACCACCTCAGCAGTTCCACAGGCTGATCGCCTCCATGCCACACCACGTTGATGCAGTAATTCATGCAAAAGGAGCCCCGACCAAGTATTAAGTGCATACTATACTGTACATGGAGATACTTTTCAGTAAGTCAACATTTCTATTAAAAATCTTTATTTTTTTTATTGTTCTTATGTAATATTCTAATTTTCTGAGATACAGAACTTGGGGTTTTCACTAGCTGTAAGCCATAATCATCAAAATAAAAAAAAAAAGAAATGATTGAAATATATCACTCTGTGTGTAACGCATCTATATACAATTTTGAATTGCTTTACTGAAATAAATTAACTTTTTGATGATATACTAATTTTTTGAGATGCACCAGTATATACTTTATAAAACAAGGCTTCTCAGCTAAGATTCTGCAAAGGATAAAGTATTGTGATTAAAAAAAATTAACTTCAGTTTTTAAACTGCATGCAATTCTTTTATTAGTTTTGTCATGAGATACAAGAGGCCATCGATAATGGGGTCTGCATTGGTAGGATGATGCTGACTCTGAATCAATCTGAATTACCTCTTCAGAATTTCCCTGGCATGCCACCAACTTGACTTATGGCAGCAAACAAGTTCTACCGGTGTAGTTGAAATAAAGAGGGAAGTGGATCTATTTGGATAATCTAAAAAGAAAACGTAGTAGTAGAAAAGTAAAAGAGGAACCAACTGTAGTTCCCTCTACCTTCCCACAACAGACTCTAGCATTTGAATATGAATAATAAATTGGCCAAAATAACCACTAATACCAAAACAAAATAACTACATCCACAAAAATATATTCTCTACTGACAAGAGGATTGACAACTAGATTAATATATCTACAGCTTACTGACCATGCTAATGTGAGCTGTAATTCTGATTAGGTTTATTTATGGGTTCCTGGAGACCTAAAAATGTTTTAAGGGTTCCACCTGGGCAAAATGATTAGGAGTGCCTGTTCTAGGGGGTAAGGTTTGGCATGTAGCATTCTTCCAGATTTCATTTAGCTGTTCGGTTTTTGCACCATAAGCTTCAACCATTTCATTTATCTTTCTTATGTGCTTGACTTAGAATTTATAAAACTTGTTTCTGTTTTTGTTTTTCAGTCTTTGAACTAGTAAAGCAAGGGTAAGTTGGAAAGTACAAACAGAACAGTTACAAATGTAAATTGTAATGTTTTAGTTTTTAAACTGTTTCATATCATTTTAATTATGCATGTACAATCAAAGGATTCCCAGTGAACTGGGGATTAAGGTTGCTTTGTATGATTGAAACTTGAGATAGGGCAATCCGATAATTATGCAAAATTTTAGTTTGAGCCATTGAGGTCTGTAAATGTTTTTCTAAACAGGCTGTAAGTAGATATAGCAAATAATGTGAAACGGAGCAGAGAGCACTTTCTGGCTAAAAACATACAGAATATGAATATGCAATATTCCATACTTGCCTAAAAAAAAGGTCCATTTTCCAATTGGTACAAAGGATTGTGGAAATCTGGACTGTTTTATGCATTGAGCACTTAGAGCAGGATGTGTCCTTCACCCTTTATTTTGCATATAATGCATACACTGGCCAATATGTGTGAGATCAACTTGTAAAAAGATACTATGGGGGGGGGGTTTACTAAAACTGGAGCACTCAGAATCAGGTGCAACTGTGGATGGTAGCCAATCAACTTCTAAGCTCAGCTTGTTAAATTAAGCTTTGAATATAAAACCTGGAAGCTTATTTCTTTGCAGAACTGCACCAGATTTTGCATGCTCCAGTTCAAGTAAATCTCCCCCCTATGTGCCCGGATGATTGCCTGCAAAAAACAGGTTGATTTGCTTCCATCCAATTGGCTAGTATACTATACATGTTCATATGTATGACTTTGAGGGCATAGTCTATTGTTAATAGGAACTCTTAAATGTGCTCAGGAGTTTGTTGATGCCAAAAGAATACAACAGTATACAGTAATTTGTGTGTGTTTACATATGGTATAATTATAGCTGCTTTTACCTACATTAGTCTATTGTAGACAGTTTATGTCTTAAAGTGGTAGTTAACTCTGTACCACTTGTACCTGCAGATAAGCCTAAAATAAAGCTTACCTGTAGGTACTGTGAATATCTCCTAAGTTTGCACATTTTAGGGGATATTCAGAGTGCATGCTGCCAATTACATCATCGGCGCGTGCGCTCTGAAGGTCCAGCTTACCATGTCGGACCTTCAGAGCCTTTGCCAGAAAAGGCGGCTCCCGTGCACATGTGTGGAGGTGACGTCATAGTGGCTCCAGCCAATCACATGGCTGAAGCTCACGAACCTGGAAAACATACATGGGAAAGGAGGGCTTCATTCCAAGTAAGTATTCCAGGTATCTCATAATGTGCTAGTATGCGATGCATACTAGCACATTATCCCATTATCTTACAGGGTTTTTTTTTTTTTGTAAATCGGAGGTTTACAACCGCTTTAAGACTGTTGTATAAAAGTTTTTCATTCTATCCTGCAAATGATATACAGTATATCATATGGAGAAAGCATGATGGGGACGTGTAATACTCACTTCCTTTCTTTGGAAATGTCTTTTGCATACCACATTTTTTTGTAAACTCATGAAACTGTGCATGTGTATGTAAAACACTCTTAAGAAATTCCAGACTGTCAAATGTTTATTTCGTATTTTACTGTATATTGTGTGGTACTGCAGTGTACATAGAAACTATCACCATCCGTCCCTAAAGGAAGTTATGCACTAAATATTCCTGCAATGAATGTTCATACACACTGGCTCTCCTTTGTTTTAGCTTTTATAAACACATGAGACGTAATCTGGAAAGTATAGACAAATTTTATGAATTCAAGATCGCTTTCTTAGATGTTCCTGCTTGTTTGCAATCACCACATTTACAGTGCGGTTTCGCATGCAAATTTACCATGCAGTTGTAATGCATTTTGGGTGCATTTTAGACATTACAATTTTTTTTTATTGAGTTGTACTTGCATGCATTTTGCAGTGCATTCATGTGCATTTATCTGCATTCTGTGTACATTTGCATGCGAAAAAAGGTGACATGCTGTACTTTTTAAAAAAATACATGAAAGCACTGCAATGTTGTAAATTAGGCTCATTGAATTACATTAATTTTTCTTGCATATAGTGCCTTGAAAAAGTATTCATAATCCTTGAAATTTGTCACGTTACAGCCAAAAATGTAAATATATTTTATTAGGATTTTGTGTGATAGACCAATACAAAGTAGCACATAATAGTGAAATGGAAGGAAAATTATTAAATGGTTTTCACATTTTTTACAAATGAATATGAAATTGAAATTGAATGTGAAATTGTGGGGTGCGTTTGTATTCAGCCCCTCTGAGTCAATACTTTGTAGAATGACCTTTCACTGGAATTACAGCTGCAAGTCTTTTTGGGTATGGAAAAGAGGTTGGGGAAATTGGCGCTGCCCTATTAGCAGTGTTTCATACTTACAAATTAAAAGTGATAATAAATATGATTAAATAAACACACTAAAAGTGATCGTAAAATATCTATGCAAATATCAAGCAACTATGCAGTCAGGTGACAAAAGCATGTATGAGGGTGATGGGTATGTCTCTACAAGCTTTCCACATCTAGAGAGTGACATTTTTGCCCATTCTTCTTTGCAAAATAGCTCAAGCTCTGTCAGATTGGATGGAGAGCGTCTGTGAATAAAAATTTTCAAGTCTTGCCACAGATTTTCATTTGGATTTAGGTCTGGACTTTGAGCCATTCTAACACATGAATATGCTTAGATCTAAACCAGGGATGTCAAACTGGTGGCCCTCCAGCTGTTGCGGAACTACAAGTCCCATCATGCCTCTGCCTGTGGGAGTCATGCTTGCAACTGTCAGCCTTGCAATGCCTCATGGGGATTGTAGTTCAGCAACAGATGGAAGGCCGACAGTTTGACACCTGTGATCTAAACTTTTCCTTTGTAGCTCTGGCTGTATGTTTAGGATAGTTGTCCTGCTGAAAGGTGAACCTCCGCCCCAGCCTCAAGTCTTTTTCAGACTCTAACAGGTTTTCTTCTAAGATTGCCCTGTATTTGGCTCCATACATCTTTCCATTAAATCTGACCACCTTCCCTGTCCCTGTTGAAGAAAAGCATCCCCACAACATGATGCTGCCACCACCATGTTTTATGGTGGGGATGGTGTTGGGAGATGTACAGAGTTAGTTTTTCGCCACACATAATGTTTTGCTTTCACACCATAAAGTTAAATTTTGGTCTCATCTGACCAGAGCACCTTCTTCAACATGTTTGCTGTGTTCCCCACAAGGCTTCTTGTAAACTGCAAACGTGACTTCTTCTGGCTTTCTTTCAACAATGGCTTTCTTCTTGCCACTCCTCCATAAAGGCCAGATTTGTGGAGTGCATAAATAATAGTTTTCCTGAGGACAGATTCTCCCACCTGAGCTGTGGATCTCTGCAGCTTCTCCAGAGTTACCATGAGCCTCTTGGCTGCTTCTCTGATTAATGCGCTCCTTGCCTGGCCTGTCGGTTTAGGTGGACGGCCGTGTCTTGGTAGGATGATGGATTGAACAGTGCTCCATGAGATGTTCAAAGCTTGGGATTTTTTTTTTATAACCTAACCCTGCTTTAAACATTTCCACAACTTTATCCCTGACCTGTCTGGTGTGTTCCTTGGCCTTCATGATGCTGTTTGTTCAATAAGGTTCTCTAACAAACCTCTGTAGCTGTATACAGCTGTATTTATACTGAGATTAAATTACACACAAGTGGACTCTATTTACTAATTAGGTGACTTCCGAAGGCAATTATTTCCACTAGATTTTAGTTAGGGATATCAGAGTAAAGGGGTCTGAATACAAATGCACACCACACTTTTCAGATATTTATTTGTAAAGAAAATTGAAAACCATTTATCATTTTCTTTCCACTTCACAATTATGCGCCACTTTGTGTTGGTCTATCACATAAAAATGTTTTTGGTTGTAACATGACAAAATGTGGAAAATTTCAAGGGGTATGAATAATTTTTCAAGGCACTGTATGTGTTCATACTATTTTATTTTTTTTACACACAAAAAACAATAAAAACACAATTATGCATTTGGAGCGAACATCGCTCAAACCCTAATAGAAAACATGTATCTGGCATACAGTCAGTGAATACAGTTCTACACACAGGTCAGTTTTTAATACCTCATAACTGAAACCACTCAGAATTTGGGGGCATATCTTTGTGTAACTTCAGAGTTATAGCCTCAATCAGTATATTAAGGAGCAAGTGGTATGGTACTGTCGGAGCTGACCCAAAAGTCCCAAATCTTTGTAAATTTTTTTGGGCACCCTCTAGCTTCATATGTCAATTTGTATAATGGTATAGCCTGGTTGACAATAGTAAGCCAGAAAGCTATAGTGGGTGAAGATTGAGATTTCCAGTTTATGGTTATTGATTTTTTTGCATAGAACAGTATTATACGTATACAAGTATGTACATTTTTAGATAATCCTTCACCATCAATATATCCCAATAAGCATTGCAAGGGATTGCAAATAGTAGGTATTTGAGCTATGGAGCTAATGAAGGCCGTGACCTCCGACCAGAACTTCCTAATCGGAGTGCACTTCCACATCAAATGGAAAAATATGCCATTAGCCATGCCGCATCGAGAGCACAGTGCAGAGGGTAATTTGTGTAGTGTATATATAGTAATCATGGTGTAAAATAGGATCTGTACAACAGTTTAGTCTGGATCACCTTGTCCCTAGAGGACAGAGGGGACCTGGAGAGGGAGAACTTCCTGCCAGATATCCTCCTCAACTTAGGTATGTCAGCTCACCATCTGTTTGCAGTGCTGCTGAGCCTATTGGTTGTGGAGTGTAAGAGAGACCTAAATAGTACCCTGTTTCCCCGAAAATAAGACCTAGCGTGATTGTCGGTGATGGCCGCAATAAAAGGCCCTACCCCCCAAATAAGCCCTAGTTAAAGTCCTTGTAGGTCATCTTTTCAGGGTAGCGCTTATTTTTTGGGAAACAGGGTAGGGCTTATTTGGGGGGTAGGGCTTATATTGCAGCCATCCTTGACAATCACGCTAGGTCTTATTTTCGGGGAAACAGGGTATGTAGAAACTAGTTTAGCATGAGAAAAATCAGTCAGTAGTCGTTCTAGCAGAGAAAGTTGAATGACTATATTACGAAAGGCCGAACTGCATTGCAGGTGTGTGACGTATCTGCAAGTATAGGAAGTAGGCCTTGTCTGGTGTTTCTCTTTATTAGAAAGGAATCGGACACAGATGTGTTTACTCTTAATCTGGCAGTGGGCTTCAGATACAGCAATTGCACCCATCTAATAAAGGTGTTGCCAAAGCCAATCTTTGTCAATACTTATAGAAGATATGGCCATTCGATCGAGTCAAAGGCCTCGTGAGCATCTAGCTATCATTATACCCTAAGCAAGTGAGGGATAAGTAAATCCCTAAAGTGCATGTGCCACTCTATGGGGAATCCGTTCTAATCCTGGCATTTTAATTCTGACAAAGGGCTGTATGACATCCCCTATTTCCTCAGTCGTTAAAGGAGCATCAAGCAGTAAGGCCTGATGATCCTGTAGTTTTGGCAGGGATGTATCAGAAAGAAAGTCATCTAGTTCCACTATAGTGTAGTGAGCTCTAGTGGCGTATAAGGAAGAATAGAATGTGACAAATGCTTCCATTATCTCTCTGCTTTGTTCTACCACTACTCCCGCTGAGTTCATAATTCTCGGGAAGCTGCATGCCTGATAGTCAGGTCTGGAGAGATAGGCCAGCAGGCGACTGTTTTCGTTGCCAAACTCAAAGAGTTGTTGATACAACAACTTTTTCTGGGTGCGCACGAAAAATATCAGATCTAATTCTCTGTCTCTGTGCCGCCAAGCAGCGTGTGTCTCAGGGGTAGGAGATGCAGAATAAATAACCTCCGCATCCCTAAGTCCCGCTTCCGCCTCCATAATCTGGACTGCCCAATAGCTGCAGCCAAGGAGCCACATATGGTGGCCTTGAAGTGCTCTGCCTGTTGGTTATCCAATAGGCTTTAATTTCGGCCACACTCTGGTCCACTATGGCCTAATCAGCCAGCCATAATAGGCTTAATCGCCATACCCGGTATGAGGGGGAGGTGTCCAGGACGAGGTCCACCAACAAAGGGGAATGGTCGGACACCGCCCTGGGGAGGTATTTAACCTCAGTCACCGAAGTGAATAAATCTGACGATACCAGACAGAGATCGATACGAGACATTGTACTGTGCGACTCTGACTGGCATGAGTACTCCCTCCCATCCGCATGCTTCCATCTCCAGGCTTCTACTAGGTCAAATTGGGTCAGATAGGATCCCAAGGGTGTGGGGGGTAATGTAGAGCAACGGAATCTATCCATGGAGTTATCAAGTACTGTGTTATAATAGCCAGCTATCAATAGAGGGCCCTCAGCAATTGCCAATATTGAGCCCATCAGCTCAAAAAATAGTTTAGTGAATGGTGGTCGAACGTATAGGCTAGTCACTGTATATGGTTTACCAAGGAGTTCAAGTACAAGAATTATGAAGCGGCCACTCGGGTCTAGTTTAATGTGTTTGATAGTGATAGGCGCTGATTTGGCTATAAGGATAGAAGTACCTCGGGCGTACATCGAGTATTTGGAGTGAATAGCATATGCATTTTTCGCTTTTTTAAGGGCCATGACCCTGGAGCCCTGCAGATGGGTTTCCTGGAGAAGGATCACATGCGGATTATGGCACGCCAATTATTCAAACATTAGCGATCCTTTCACTTTGGAGTTAAGCCCCCGAACATGAAAATTACACGTAGTCTAGTCATGAGTAAACATAAAGCATATTAATTGAAACTCAGTTCTCACAGCGCACCAGAGACACCCATATCATGGCGCTTGGTGCGCCCCGAGAAGTATAAGGGAACATGGACAAACGATACATGTGAGAGAGCAGTGTGCCTTCTGTAGATAACAGCTGTATGCCAGAAAGGTTGACTAGACCAATAAACCGATAACTAAGGGTTAGTGGATAAAAACTGAACCAAAGGAGAACAAAAAAAAGTCCCAGAACATTCATAACCACTCTAACCCTCCCAGCTCCCAAACCCAAACATATGACCCAAAACTAGTAATGCAAAGCAGGGGGGCCATGGTATAGTCCCTCAACCAACAAACTCTGAGAAGCGGGGAGTAACCTGTAGTAATGGGCTTCCGTCCGTGTCCGCACAGAACAAATATGTGTGGTAAACCAGAATCTAGGGGGAAAAAAGCATTGTCAAAATTAGCAGGAGAAAATGATCAAGGGGAGAACAGGAGCATGGTGACAACAGTTATCCAGGATAAGCGGTTATGCGACCTTAACCGTAGAGTTGGAGACTGACCAGCATCTTGTGGGTGGGAGAAAGTGAGCGTATTGTAGGGGAAGTAGCATTCTTTCCAAACCCCCCCCCTCCGTTAACATCCACTAAGTGGGGGGTTGGGGCTGGAGACAAGGGGGAGATAACTGTGTCAAAGAATGGGTATTTTAAGTGAGGAGGAGATCTCCGGTTCTGATTCCTTTGATCCAAGTGTCCCAGGGTATCCACTCAATGTGACGCCTCCTTAGGATCTGTAAAAAAATAGGCCATGCCCTGGTAAATGATCCATAATTATGCAGGATACAGCATGCCATAGGATAAATGTAAATCTCTCAGCCTCTGTTTGATGTGTTTGATGGCAAGAAAGGTAGCCCTCTGCTTTTGTGTAGCCACCGAGTAGTCAGGAAAACAAGTGATTCCATTGCCGTTGAAGGATAGTCGGCCTTTTTCTCAGGCTGCCCTGAGACCTGTATGAAAAAAGATATTTTGATGTGGACAAGAGAGTCCCCAGAAAGCAAAGAAGGGAAGGGTCAACCAAGGCTTATGGTACAAAAATATATGATAGGCTTTATTGAAAAATAAGGGGGGGGGGGGGTGTATAAGCACAAGGGTATAGAGTATATGCGAGGAAAACAATGTATCCTAATTAGCACAATACATCTCTCTATACTTAACCAAAAAATATTAATAACATGCTGCAGCAATAAATAAAAATGCAGAGTGCTCCTGCAGGCAGAAAGACATGGTGCTCATTTATCCAGGGGGCAAAGAAAGGTTGCACTATAATGTAGCCTATGATTTGCTGACTAAATGGTAAAAAGTCGAATGTTGGCATGTATTAAAGAGTGTCAACGATGATAATGTAAGGAATTAACCAAATATATCCACAGCAAGAATACTCTTCATGCAACTCAGTCAGTCCATATTGCAGAATCTACATGCATCAAAAGAAAATCTCAGTAAGCCATTGGAAACATCAATGTACTAGGCTTATTTGTTAGCCAGCAGACCCAGATAGAAAGACAGCGTTCCAAATGGTTAATACATCCAGATCATAAATGAATGTCACATTATCCAATACATTGTCTGTCTCTGAGTATAGAGTGGAAGATTTCTAAAGGACATAAATTGAGCCCATTAACTGACCGGGACAAAAGTAATACTGTCCACAGTTCACCAATATCTCCTATATCAATCAGCCTTCCATGAATGGAGGAAATAGCGGCAGCAGATTGAGAGGCTGGAAATAAGTAACAATAAAGGTGCCCAGCTGGGCTCTCACCGCTTCAGGCATCAGTTTCTGCAGTCTGTCTACTGGGCATGGGTTGGCTCTAAGGCCGGTCACAGTGTCGCTCATGCCGCGTACACACAATCGGACTTTACGGCATACATGGTCCGGCGTACTGGATTTCGTCGGACAATTCGATCGTATGTGGGCTCCAGCGGACTTTGTTTTCTCAAAAGTTTGACGGACTTAGATTTGAAACATGTTTCAAATCTATCCGACGGACTCGAGTCCGGACGAAAAGTCCGCTCGTCTGTATGCTAGTCCGACGGACAAAAACCGACGCTAGGGCAGCTATTGGCTACTGGCTATGAACTTCCTTGTTTTAGTCCGGTCGCATGTCATCACGTACGAATCCGTCGGACTTTGGTTGATCGTGTGTAGACAAGTCCGTTCATTCGGAAAGTCCGTCAAAGTCCGCCGGGCAAAGTATGCCGTAAAGTCCGGTCTTGTGTATGTGGCATCAGTGTATAACTGTGTAACATCAAGACGCCACTCCGCTCTGTCATGAACACTCCAGGAGATAATTCTTCGTGGTGTGTGGTCACATGATCGGTCAGGTGTTCAGGTAGAGGTCTGGTACGCTGTATTCAATTGGTTATACACAAATAGTCTGTAAAGTGCGCTGTCAAAAGTATAGAAATCTCAGGAAAAGCCCCCTACATTGCTGCATTGGAGAGCATGCTTAAAGCCTACTGTCTGGCCCTGCAAAGGCTATGTTGACGTTTCATGCACCTCCATGCACTTCTTCAGTCTAACCTATGCCAAATGTCTATTTAGTGCCATCTAGTGGTCAGATTGCATAATGCAGTCTTTTAGGAAAGGTGCCCATTATTGGGCTGAAGGGTCCTGAAGATAAAAATCCAGCTTTTTTCTTTACGCAAGAGCACCGTTTCAAAATCGCCTCTGCGGTCTGTCAGAGAAAGAGAAAGGAAGCCCTTCACCATCAGACCCAAGGCTTTCCAATGATGAAACTCAGAAAAATGCTGGGCCACTGGGGTTTCTTCCTTTAACCTAATACTCTTCAGATGTTCACCAAATCTAATGCGCAGCTGTCTCTTTGTTTTACCCACATACATTTTATGATATGGGTAGTCAAAGACATAAAGTGCTCTAGTTGTGGCACAATTTATAAATGATTTCTGAAGGTCTTACAGCGATCAACATATTTACATGTACCACAGAGGCCACAGGGGAACATGCCATTGACTCGAGGCATATCCGTCAACCAGTTTCTGTTTAAAGGTCGTACAAATTCGGTCGGCCATGGGCGTGACCGGAGTCTGAAGTGAGGCGGAGGACGTTGTGAGCCTGGACCTTGCTGCTACTCCCATGCTCAATCCTGCCTAGCAGCATGGGGAAGGTGACGCCGGGACGCTGAACAGCTAATCGGGTGGACGGATTCGGTGTTCGCTCGGCGTTCTGCCCGCACGCTCTCCTGTGGCTTTCCTGGTATAGGATCCAGCAGCGTACTCCCCAGTACGATCCTGCGTAGCAGCGTGGGGAAGGTGACGCCGGGAAGCTGAATAGCTGATCGGGCAGACGGATTCTGTGTCCCCTCGGCGTTCTGCCCACATGCTCTCCTGTGGCTCTCCCGGGATAGGATCCAGCAGCGCACTCCCCAGTGAGAAGGGAGGAGGCGCACACCCGGGATTGTGCAGCCGTTTCTGGTATCCTGGAGATCCAACGGGAGGTTCGTGCCAAGATGACCAGGAAGAGGGGTGCGGAGGGGGCAGCTGTGCAGGCTGGAGGGCTTTGCTCACACACCTAACCACACACCCAAGAAAAGGGGGCCAGGTAGGGTGTGTGCAACATCAGGGCCCTGGGGGGAGGAAAAGTCAAGGCTCAGCAGCAGTAGGCGCATCTGCAACATTGGCAGAATCTGCATCACAAGCAGTCCTGGAAAGGGAGTGTATACTGAGTAAAGAGTTAGCAGAATGTATGGGGGTGTTAGCCAGAGTAGCAGAGAAGGAACCATCCTTGAAGGACATTCTCCTAGCAGTTAACAACTGTAAGACATCACTATCTGAACTATCTGACCAGCTTAAAGGTATTAGATATGATTTATTTTCCCTAAGACAAGATGTGCAGGAGGTATGTGCTCAGAATACCACTCTCAAGGGGAGAAACAGTCAGGTAGAAGATGATGTGAACCCGATGAGACTAGAAGTAAAACTCATGAGGGATCGATTGGATATGTGTATACATAAAACGAACGAAATAGAGAACAGGTTACACATGAAGAATGTAAGAGTTCTTGGTCTTTCCGAAAGAAGTGAAGGTAATAACCCCATAGAGTTTATGGAAGGCTGGTTCAGAGATATGTTTGGTAAGGTTTCTTTATCAAGTTTCTTTGCAATTGAGCGTGCACAGAGTCACTTTCAGGGTACCATCTTTAGGGGTCAGCCAAGGCCCCTTATTATCAAATTCCTGTACTTTAAGGATAAGGTTACCATTCTCCAGCAAGCAAGAGAAATGAAAAACTTACAGTATAATGGCGTAAAGATTTCTTTATATCCAGATTTCTCCCCTGAGCTACAGAAACAAAGAGCAAAATTCACAGAGTGCAAACGTAGACTGCAGCAGTTCAAAATTAAATATGCATTACTTTATTTTGCACGCGTACGTATAACCGCATTTGGGGAGGTGACGTTCTTTAATGCTCCTGCAGAAGTATCATCATGGTTGGAAAAGAATGAAGGAAGGCTACAGCGGGGTGAAGGAATATGAGAAAATTGGAAAAATTAGACTCTGGTGGCCCCTGTTCAGTTTAATGCTCCTGAGGACTTTTTTTTTGTCTCTTTCCTCTTTAAGATTTTTTTTATTTAGACATATTTTTGCATATATAGAGGTGGGGCGAGAGGGGGGGGTAGCATATATTTTTGAGTACACTGGTCATGCTGGGGTTAATTCCCCTCTTATAAGGTTTGGGTAGCAACGTATAAAAGAGTTATATTCACTTCAGGGGGTTAATACGGTCACTATAAAAGCCCTTGGTATGGGCCCAGGGTTGGGCAAGGGGGGAAGGGGGGAAAAGGGGGGGGGGTCGGAGAATGGGGGTGGGTAGGGAGGGGTGAGGGAGGGAGGGATAGGGTATGGTGTATGCACAAGGTTGTAAGGGTGTATGAGGGTGGCGGTTATGTGGAGTGGAATGAAGTAAGACATTTTGAGTTTGTACAGGAGTTAAAATCGCTAATATTATTAAATACTAGACACAAAGGTATTAGGGTTAGGTGTAAGAATCCCCCTGAGAGGAGACAAGGAACAAGGGCAGGAGAATGATAGGTACCAAAGATGATAGAGGGAAAATCCCAGGTCCCTTTAAGCGAGTTAAGATATGCTCATGGAATGTGCGAGGGGTAAGGGAGATGTCCAAAAGACAGGCAATTCTTTCCATGGCTGGGACAGGTGGTTTTAAAATACTCTGCCTCCAGGAGACTCACCTCGAGAAAGACACACTTAGTGCCTTGAGGAACAGGAATTACCAGGAGCAGTATCATTCAACCCATACCTCCTACTGAAGGGGTGTGAGTACCTTGATAAATTCTGGATTGGCCTTCTCCTGCAGACAGAGTAAGATGGATGAGAACGGACGGTATGTTTTTCTCTTTTGTGTTATTGAAAGCGGAGAATTTGTATTAGCTAACGTATATATTCCTCCACCATTTAATGCAGAAATAATGTGTGATTTAATAAGCTTTATAGCGGATAAACCCGGGGTGCCAGTCATAGTGACAGGCAAATTTAATATGACTATGGACAATAGTATAGATAGGCTACCTAAGGGCCCGCTCCTCCAATTTTGTGAGGAGGTAGGGCTGGTGGATATCTAGAGGAAGTGGCATCCGGGTGTGAAACAGTATTCATGCCACTCTAGGACGCATGCCACTTTGTCCAGAATTGACCTTGTGCTGTGTAATGACGAAGCCCAAAATTTAATGGTGGAGGTAGATTACGAGCCAATGGGGCTTTCGGACCACTCACTAGTGACTTTCTCAATTAAAAATGGGATGAGCTATGGTGGGGGGAGACTGGAAAGTGAACCCCTTTTGGCTCGAAATAATTGAGGATGCTGGGGTTATTGCAGCCAGTCTAGAGGAATTTATAAACTTAAACTCAGGAACCGCCCCGTTGGGTATAATGTGGGACTCTCTGAAGGCCTTTCTTCGGGGTGTACTAATACATAAAATTTCCTATGTTAAGAAACAATCACATGCTAAGGGAATCAAAGCAAAAGAAAGGGTACGGGGGGCTAAAGTGCAGTATGTGGTGGAACCGACTTTAGCCAGATTTGGTGAGGGGGTGGAGAGCCAAGATAAATATAGGAAATTAGTACTGGAGGAAGTGGGGGAAAAAATGTTTCAGAGACAGAGTTTTTTTGGGAAAGGAGAAAAAGTGGGGAGAACCCTGGCATTGATAGCCAGGGCAAATGGCCCCCATCCACTACACCAGCAATTTGGCACAAGGAAGGGAAAATTATAAGAGCTACCCCAGAAATAGTAAAGGAATTTAAAGATTATTATGAAGCCTTGTACAGTATCCCACAAAAAAATGTAGAGGGGGAAATGTGGGAGTTTTTAAAAAAACTGAAAATAACCCCTTTATCCAGTGAAGACAGGGAAGTATTGGAAGCCCCCCGTTGACATTGCAAGAGTTGCAAAGAGTAATAGCAGATATGGCAAATCAGAAAGCACCAGGTCCTGATGGTCTGCCTATAGAAATATTTAAGAGATACGGGGACGTATTGCTCCCAAAACTCTTGGAGGTATTTAATGGGGCCGCGGTGGAAGGAAGATTGCCCATATCAATGACTGAAGCCACAATAATAGTATTATTAAAAGGGGAAAAATACGCTTGATGTGGCCTCATTTAGACCGATTTCGCTTCTGTGCTCTGATGTAAAGATTTTGGCAAAAGCCTTGGCAACAAGGCTGAATAGAATAATCTCTAAAGTAATACATCCAGACCAAACCAGTTTTATACCGGACAGACCTCTGAGCGTGAACATAAGGCAAGTGTATTTAAATATGCAGCTGCCAATAGAGAACGGGGGGAATAGAGCTATTCTATCATTAGATGCGGTCAAGGCGTTTGATAGCCTTGAGTGGCACTATATGTGGAAGGTATTGGCGGAATTTCAATTTGGCCCTAACTCTGTCCAATGGTTAAGAATTTTATATGACAGCCTGAGAGCCAAGGTTAGGGTCAACGGAGAGTGCTCTGAATGGTTCCAGTTGGGGAGGGGAACAATACAGGGTTGTCCATTGTCACCCCTGCTCTTCGCCCTCGCAATGGAGCCATTGGCTATTGCCTTAAGGACCTCTCAAGAATTTCGGGGATTCAAAATAAGGAGGGAGGAGGAGAGAGTCGCAATGTATGCAGATGATATCTTGCTATTTTTGGGGGATACGCAGGCCTCTTTAAAAGCAGCTATGGGGATAGTCAAAGAGTTTGGACATTTCTCTGGACTGGCAATTGGGAAAAATCTGTACTCCTGCCAATAGACCCCCTTACAGAACCCCTTCCGCAACAGATAGATTTAATAAGAGTAGTAAGTCAAATGAGATATTTAGGGGACAATATAACAAGGGACCCGGAGCAGTACATAACGGGAGAATTCTATATGTAATACACAACTCCCCTATATGGATTCCAAAACACTGGTTCAAAAAATTGGACAGTGTGTTTAGAGAGTTAATTTGGAAAAATGGGGCGGCAAGGATTCGCTTACAGGTACTGTGGCGATCGAGAGAGGCGGGGGCCTGGCTTTGCCAGACCCCTGGGGTTATTTTCTTGCGGCACAAATGCAGTATATGAGAGGTGGTAATATGCCTGAAGAAAGGGGAGCAGGAAGTAATATACTGATGAACAACATTAGCCATGATACAATAGTAGAAGCAATTGAGGCGAATTCTTTTGGCTCCAGTTGTGCCAAAGTCCAGTTAATGGTTAGAAGTTGGGAGACCGTTCTCTGAGTTCTCTCCACTATGGAACAATAAAAATCTAAAAGAGCTCAATGTGATGGGGAAAATAGATGAATGGGATAGGAGGGGCACCCATTGCTTGGCACAGTTGTACAGGACAGGTAGGCTTAAATCATTTGAGGAGATAAGGGAGTATGCAGTTCCTAACCGACTATTTTTTAGTTATCTGCAAGTCAGGCATGCCCTAGATGCACAATTTAGAGGGAAGGAGCCAGAGTGGAGTGAAATGCCCTTGCTCAGAAAATTGGTGAATACTAGAACTTCTAAAGGATTAATTTCCGATATGTATGGGAGTATAAGTACAGCGGGTCAGGAGGGAGTGGTGGAGTCCAAAAACAGGATTAAATGGGAGAGAGATGTTGGCCCAATAACGGAGGAACAATGGAAATACGTCTTAGCATTGGGGCCCAGGGCTTCTCTCTCTCTCCGTCGCAGGGGGTATCCCACCTCTATCTGATATATAGGTCATATTACACGCCATTGAAACGGTACATGTTTATAAAGAGGCCCGACGCTAAATGTCAAAGGTGTGGGGATAGGAGGGGTGATTTGATACACATGTTCTGGGGATGTCCCAAGTTGCATAGGTATTGTGAAGGTATAATTGATAAAATTAACTCTGTGTTTGGGGCATCGCTAGGCATGGAGCCTAGAACTTGTCTTATGGGCTTGATGGAGAAGAATGGTATGCTAAGAGACACCCAGACAGCAATAATTAGATGGTTGTTCAAGGAAAGAAGTTAATTGCACAGAAGTGGCAGGCAAAAGATCCCCCGACGATAGCAGAATGGATGAAAGAGGTTAAAGATGTGATTGGGAAGGAGAAATGTATTTATGGGAAGAGAGGCAATATGAAGAAATATGAGAATATATGGAAGTTATGGCTGGAGTTGGATCACCCCAATTACAAGCAAGATGGACATGTAGACTGGTGGGAGTGATTGTAGGTCGAATGTTTTTTGTTACGTTTTTATATATTATGTAAACAGTGTTTTGTGGATAAATATATATTCCAAATAAAAAGTATTGAATTAAAAAAAAAAAAAAAAAAGGTCGTACAAATTCAGATTATACGAGCATATAATTAAGGTTTTTGGCTCGTTTTGCCACCATGGAAGGTCTATCTCCAACCGTTTGCCTCGAGTCAACGGCACGCATCAATATAGGCCAGTGTTTGGTCAAAATTGAATTCACTTGATGCCATTGGGCCCCATAGGGGGTAATAAACCTCACCGGACCTTCGACTTCTTGCTGCCTCTTTATCTAGGGTAAGAGTAAATCCAACCTCATCTTCTGTTCCACAATACTTTTTGCTCTCTTAAGGTAAGGACACGGTAGGGGGTTAATAACCTCTCTCTCTGAATCTCTGATAAAGTTGTTTTGCTTCAGATTGATAGTCTTCCTCAGTTGAGCAGTTTCTGCGAATCCTCAAACTGCCCAACCGGAATGCCACGTATTAAGGATTTGGGGTGATGGCTATCGGCTTGTAGTAATGTGTTTGCGGCTGTTTCTTTCCTAAAGGCGCTAGTAGCTAGCCTACCACCTTCAAATCTAATGGACAATCCCAAAAAATTTTTGGCAGGGATCAACCACGTAAGTTAGGTGTATATTCCTGGTATTATTACCAAGCTCTACCATAAATTCTTCCAGTTCAGGTTGTGTCCCTGCCCACACCATCAAAACATCATTGCTGTACCTCAGCCAGGAACACGCATGGCTGAGGTACATCGACGAAACATATACCACCTCCTCCTCCCACCAGCCCAGATGCAAACAGGCATAGGCTGGGGCCAATGGGGCCCCCATGGAGGTACCTCAAAGCTGCTGGTAGCTGGCTGGCTGGTAGCCTTAGGAGCTCAATGATAAATTCATTTTGTATTCCCATTTGGAGGAAATGTTTGTCTAAAAAATAGTAGACTGCCGAGATGCCCCACTCGTGGATCAAGAATTATCTCCTGAAGCGTTCATGACAGAGCGGATTGGCGTCTTGATGCTACACAGTTATACACTGAGCGGCACTGTGACCGGTCTTAGAGTCAACCCATGCCCAGTAGACAGACTGCAGAGACTGACGCCTGAAGTGGTGAGAGCCCAGCTGGGCACCTCTATTGTTACTTATTTCCAGCCTCTCAATCTGCTGCCGCTCTTTCCTCCATTCATGGAAGGCTGATTGATATAGGAGATATTGGTGAACTGTGGACAGTATTACTTTTGTCCCAGTCAGTTAATGGGCTCAATTTATGTCCTTTAGAAATCTTCCACTCTATACTCAGAGACAGACAATGTATTGGATAATGCGACATTCATTTATGATCTGGATGTATTAACCATTTGGAACGCTGTCTTTCTATCTGGGTCTGCTGGCTAACAAATAAGCCTAGTACATTGATGTATCCAATGGCTTGCTGAGATTTTCTTTTGATGCATGTAGATTCTGCAATATGGACTGACTGAGTTGCACAAAGAGTATTCTTGCTGTGGATATATTTGGTTAATTCCTTACATTATCAACGCTGACACTCTAATACATGCCGACATTTGACTTTTTACCATTTAGTCAGCAAATCATAGGCTACATTATAGTGCAACCTTTCTTTGCCCCCTGGATAAATGAGGACCATGTCTTTCTGCCTGCAGAAGCGCTCTGCCTTTTTATTTATTGCTGCAGCATGTTTTTAATATTTTTTGGTTAAGTATAGAGAGATGTATTGTGCTAATTAGGATACATTGTTTTCCTTGCATATACTCTATACCTTTGTGCTTGTATAAAGCCTATCATATATTTTTGTACCACAAGCCGTGGTTGACCCTTCCCTTCTTTGCATTCTGGGGACTCTCTTGTCCACATCAAAATCTCTTTTTTCACACAGCTCTTTTTGCTACATTGGGCAGTTATCCCATCTTATTATGACGAACCGGCTGGTACTGTACTAATTTGGTGAGGGTTTATTCTAGGACTTCATTTATCTCTTTTTTTTTGCACTGAGAACTGCTTCCCTGTCACTGAAATGCAGTAGATTGATGAAGATGACGTGGTGTGGCCCCAGGGGTTGCAGGGGGACTTTATGCGCTCGTTCAATGGCGAATAGCGGTGAGAAGGTAGAGGCGCCAAAAGTGGTTGTCGGCCATCGCTCCATGAAAGCCTCAGGTGCTCTGCCTTCTGAACCCTCCGGGAACCTCATAAAGCACAAATTATTACGCCTCAGGCGGTTCTCCATGTCTGTCAGCTTGTCAGCAGTGTGGTCTTGGGCCTGACGCAGCTCCCTAACAGAGCCCTGCAAGGAACGCACCTCGTCTTTCAATGCACCTATGCGTTGTTCAGCATTTGTCATTCTATGATGGAGGGTGTGCACATCATGTTTCAGGAAAGACAAGTCAGTTTTGATAGAGTCCATTTGTGTGGTAAGGGAAGCATGGCTGTGCTGTATAGCCTCCATGATCTGTGTCAGGGTGGGTTCAGTGTGACCTGTGTCAGGATGTGCAGCTTCAGGAGAATCACCATCAGTGTCCCTAGGAGAGGGGGTCAGCAGGGCTAGAAGCAGGGATGTGGATGTGCTGTGACTCACCCTGCTCTGAGGGCTGCCGCGCTGAGAAGGAAGAGAGGAGGGCTGTCCATGCTTCTGTGCCTTGTGCAGAACAGCGACATCTTGCATCTGCTGAAATGGCGGCATCGTCGGCGTGAATCCTGGCGTTTCCTCCATGACAGGGCCGTATTTGACCATCCCCAGGTGTGCTCCGGGGTCCTGAGGGTCTGAAAAGGTAGGTGGGACCCCCGGAGACCGCTCGGGTTTACAGGATTTGTTAAGGATGTGTGTGGCTTGGAAAGAGCTCAGGAGACTCACGTCCTCACATCCCGGACGTTGGCTATGTTTAAACTAGGTGTGACTGCATCTGATGTAAACGGGCCTTAAATCAGATTTAGCCATGTTTAGTTGTCTTTACATGCATTTACACTTGTTTAGGGCAGTGTTTCTCAACTCCAGTCCTCAAGGCGCACCAACAGGTCATGTTTTCAGGATTTCCACTATTTTGCACAGGTGATTTGATCAGTTTCACTGCCTTAGTAATTACCACAGCCTTTTCATCTGAGGGAAATCCTGAAAACATGACCTGTTGGTGCGCCTTGAGGACTGGAGTTGAGAAACACTGGTTTAGGGTGTCTAATCAGATCCTGGGCACACAGAATCTATTTTCTCTAAAATTATGCACCCAAACAGGGGCAAATGCACAGCATGAATTACATTTACAGATGTCCTCTAAAGGCATATAAATGCTGATGACACTACCACTGTCATCTAACTGCCAGGTTAATTCCTTCTCCCGTTTGGGCAGTGACCATATGTATAACCATGCCAGTGTTTGATAAACCTACTGTGATAAGTGATGTGCTGATATTTCGCCCTCTGAAAATTATTCGCCGAAAATGGGGTTATCAGCGTTTTGCCGATAGAAAAAAAAAAAAAGTGGCGATAATGGCATGCAAAATTGTGTCCCCTTGACTTCAATGCAAAACCGTGTCCCATTGACTTGAATACAAAAATGCCCCCCTAGTGACTTCAATGCAAAATCGTGTCTAATTGGCTTCAATGCAAAATTGCGTCCCATTGACTTCAATGCAAGTGCACCCCCTATTGACTTCAATGCAAAATTGCGTCCCATTGACTTCAATGCCAAAACACTCCCTATTGACTTCAATGCAAAAACGCCTGCCGCATTAATTACATTTAAAATGTTTTTTAAAAAACTGTCCGTGTCGGTTTTTAGCTAAGTGCATCCTGAATTTTCAGTTTCAATTTTGGCACTGGAATTTTCATTTCGGTGCACCACTAATTTTGATAGAACAGTTAGTTGTATCTTTCAGAACTGGGTTATACTAAACAGATGATATTAATAAAATGCCTTGACTTGCAAGCAAACTCTGCTAAGCCATGCTCTGTAGAATTCCGTCATGCCTTTGCACAGAAAATGTTTGTGCTTGCCCCAAATTCAATTTGGGGCAAGCACCAACATGTGTCACGCGGAGGCACACTGAGGTGAAAGTGTTCATATGGACACTGTCTTCGGTGCAGCTGAGGTCCCTTCCTGACACTGCAGCTGTCACACAGGTGCAGCAGCTGGGGACTATTGAAGTGGTGTGGGCAGATAGAGATTCACAGACACTAGTTCCCCATCAGGCCCGCTCCCCTTTTGATTGACAGCAGGCAAGTAAGGGGATCCATAGTCAATTTACAGCCTGCTTTTGGCTAAGGAATCCATCCATTGCCTGCTGTCAATCACACGGAGAGAGCAGACAGATTTGGAAACTAGTCCCTTAGCTTTCTCATAATGCTCTGCACACTGTTGGCATCATTTGTTGCTAGCAGTCTGTTGACTGTGAAGCTTACAGTATCTTTAAAGTGGGGTTCCATCCAGAAGTGGAACTTCTGCTCATTTGTCTCCTCTCCCTCTCTGGTGCCACATCCCAGATAGCAAGGACAATGTGCCACACATTTGTGCCAGTATTGAATCGTAAGTCTTGTGAACTTGCCGCACATCTTCCCTGGCAAGTTGTACACTTGCAGAGCATTTGAAGCACAAAAGCACAAGTTCTAGTTGACACTTTTCCAATTTGAAGCAACATTGCATGGCATGTCTCTAGCAAGAGCAAATTAAACAGTGGCAAGTCTACAGCAAGAGCCCCGCAAGTCTGTAGCACGAGCCCCGCAAGTCTGTAGCACGAGCCCCGCAAGTCTACAGCAAGAGCCCCGCAAGTCTGTAGCACGAGCCCCGCAAGTCTGTAGCACGAGCCCCGCAAGTCTGTAGCATGAGCCCCGCAAGTCTGTAGCATGAGCCCCGCAAGTCTGTAGCACGAGCCCCGCAAGTCTGTAGCAAGAGCCCCGCAAGTCTGTAGCACGAGCCCCGCAAGTCTGTAGCATGAGCCCCGCAAGTCTGTAGCATGAGCCCCGCAAGTCTGTAGCATGAGCCCCGCAAGTCTGTAGCACGAGCCCCGCAAGTCTGTAGCATGAGCCCCGCAAGTCTGTAGCACGAGCCCCGCAAGTCTGTAGCACGAGCCCCGCAAGTCTGTAGCATGAGCCCCGCAAGTCTACAGCAAGAGCCCCGCAAGTCTACAGCAAGAGCCCCGCAAGTCTGTAGCACGAGCCCCGCAAGTCTATAGCCAGATTTATGCAAGTCTCCATTTTTGGCAAGAAAAAAGAAGCAAGCAGCACAAATCTATAATCCCATAATCTGGTGATAGTAAACCCACTGCTATTAACCTAATCCCTTACTGTACATGTGTGAAATACATTCAATCCATTGCATAAAATAATTCATCTATCATACAAAAATGATTTGTTTTTATCAAAACAATTGAAGTGCAAATGCTGTTAAAAAATGCAAAAGAAAAAATGGTGTGCTGACACAGTGAACAAAAAGTGCTTAGTGCAAGAAAATATTATTCATTCGTAAAGTACATGCATCAAAAGTTCATATGTGTTCAAAATATTTGCAGTCCATTTTGCAATCCCAGGAAAAATCCAAGATTATTATCACTTTCTTGGATTTTTCCTGGGATTGCAAAATGGACTTTACTAATGAATAATTAGGTTAATAGCAGTGGGTTCACTATCACCAGATTGTGGGATTATAATTTGCGCTGCTTGCTTATTTTTTCCTGCCAATAAACACACACATATATATATACACACACAAACACACACGCATGTGTGTTTAATCTTTGGGGTGCGCACCCTAATGCAATAGGCTACACACACCTATGCTGGTGATTCTCCAGTACTTAGGTGGCAGCAGTCTTATTTAATCCCTTGATCTTCCATTAATATCTTTGGCACTATTTTTATTTTTTTTGCCTAAGTGTCCGTTTTTATCGGGTCTATTCACTAATAAGTGAAGAGAGGTGAATGGTCAGAAAAATCTAAGCCAAAGTAGGAAAAAAAAAAAAAAGCTCTCATTGAAATATTTTTAGTTCAGCTTTTTTGGCCTATATTTTACCATTTCCCTAACAAATGTACTTCAGTTCACTGAATAGTGCATTAAGACATAACTGATCTTTATAAAAAACATTTATTAAAATATTTGAATAAAATCAATACATAACACTGGATTACATCTTAGTTTTTTTTTTTTGTTTTTTTTTTAGGGTGAACATTTAACAAAACATAAAAAAGAACATTTATAATATGAAAAAGAACATTCTCAAAAACAATGAAAATGATACAAAAAAAAACCCAAAACAAAAATTGCAGTAATATAGGATATTATGTGAAACAGTGATGAAGTGCACTAATTCAAGAAGCTAAGCAGCAAAAAGACAAATATGCATGAATGCCTATCGCTAATTAAAAAAAAAAAAAAATTAAGTAATATGCAATACTATGTGAAACAGTGATAAAGTGCACAAATTCAAGAAGCTAAACAGCAAAAAGACAAATATGCATAAATGACTATCCCTAATTGAAAAAAAAAACAAAAAAATACAATAATATGTGATAATATGTGAAACAGTGATGAAAGTGCTTGAATCAAAAGCAGGTATTTATCTGATTTTACATAAAAAAACAATAAAATAAATCCAATATTAAAGTGCATGTGCATCAAAAAGTGATATTGTGAAGATCACATGTTCAAAAAACAGTTCTTGAAAGTTGTGAACACAATTGTTCCCACCATCCAGGCATCCACCAGGAGTGTGCCCCAGCAGCTCACCTTAAACAAAGACCACAACAGGTCTAGTAGCGCTTTGTTATACAAATCCTTAATGGCAGTTCATATTCTATTCTCCTCGCCTGCATCGAAATCCAGCTGGTCGGACAAGGCTTTAATATATGGATCCTTTATGGAAAATCGCATTCCACTCCACACTCCTCTCCTAAAAGTGCCACTAGACCTGTTGTGGTCTTTGTTTAAGGTAAGCTGCTAGCATATAAACAAGGAAAAATAAAACATTCCAAATTGTGCTCCACCAATGGGATATTGGGGTTAGTCGCTCATTGATTGCTATCTCTCTGAACTCCATAGCAGAGCTCTAGGATACCACTCACCTCTCTGCACACCTAGCCCCAGCACCAATTAAAGAAAAACCATACACACAGCAGTAAGGATGAGCTCTGGCGTGTTCGCACAGCCCACGTGCAGAGCCCGCCAGGAAGTCGGCGCTGAGCTAATCACAGGCAGTGAGACATTACCCGATCTCTGCAGCCGCGCAGCGGGACAATGTCTCACTGCCTGTGATTAGTGCAGCGCAGTGCCGACTTCCTGGTGGGCTCTGCACATGGGCTGTGCGAGCACGCCTGAGCTCATCCTTACACAGCAGGGAGCAATGATAAAAATTCAGTCACAGTGGCCCCTGTGGTGGGATGACTATTACACAACATAAATGAACCAGAACTTGCAGCAGACTTGCAGAATGTTTGCAAAGAAAGTTGATCTGGAGTCATGCAATGCGGACTTGCTGCAATTGTACAATAAACTTGTGAATCCTGGCAAGTCTAGCAAGAGCTTAGCAAGTCATTTTCAAACTTGCAGCACACTTACTTGCTATATGGGATTTGGCACCTTTTGGGGGGGGCGGGAGACTGGGCCTCGGCGAATTACGTCAGCAGCTTGGCTCCCTCCTCAGTAGGGACTCCGCGTAAATCTGTAATGCTTCACTGCCGGGTTCCCTTGCCGGCAATAGCGGCGGCAGCACCTGACAGCTGATGGAAACATCAGCTGCGGTGCCGACATTGCTTGACTCCAGGACAGGTAAGTGTCCTATTATTAAAAGTCAGCAGCTGCAGTATGCGAAGCTTCTGGCTTTTAGTTTTTGCAAGGATGGGCGGACCTCCGCTTTAACAACCAGTGACAGGTGTTGAAGGGAAGGGAGTAGTGGTGGAAAACATTCCGCCCTAATATACAGTGTGCAGAGACAGACACTTTGTCTGTCTCTGTACCCCAATTTAGAGTTGGTCTTAATTACTTCCAGTTTGTCTATAAACTGGATGTAATTTTTTTTTTTATTTGGTGCAGCCTTAGCGCCACCTTATAAAAGTGTCGCTACTAAGAACTACCTGAATCTGTCGCACATTTTGGGAAAGCTGCCACAACTGGCAGCAGGGCTTTTCTGAATCTGGTGAAGGTCTTTTTAATTGGCTGTACCACCAGAGAAGTAGCACAGTTGCTTTATTGAATTTCCCCCAGTTCCCAAAATCTTGAAATGGGCCTGATTCACAGTGAGGAGTCCAGAAAGGCATTTACCTGCTCATTCACTCTCTCAGCCATTGTAGCTCTTCAGGTCAATACCAGAATTGCCAGATTGCCACTCTGGGCCCAAGAAAGCCTCAGTCAGAGCTCCTGTTTGGGGCCGGTCAGGAATAGGAAATCTGTGGATTTATAAACATAGTTCTCTACTTTTCACATGTAATTTCAGGCAGAATAAAAATATATGACTATATGCGCAGATCACCAGAGATTTTCCACTTCTAAAACTATTATGTGGTTTATATCCATAAAACAGAATAGATGCATTAAGTGTTATGAGTTATGTAGTGAATGCACTGCAGATTTCACTTCCACACATTACAGCTGTCACCAGATCTATCTGTTTAGTTAGTGGTGACTGTTACCATGACAGCAGCACAGATAGCAGGCATAGAAAAACTTCCTTTAACCTCTGCAGTGCCAAGTTATGTTCTAATGGTGTTTGTGTATAATATATTCTAAGAAGAACAGCTGCAATGGAATTGTTTTCATGAAACCTAAAATAGAGAATGACATGTATGGACACTCTGTTAAATAAGCTTCTTTAAAAGGAAAATTTCTTCAAAAAAATTAGATGGTAAAAAAATAAAAACAAGCAACATTGGATAAGTTCAGATAAGTGCTTTTTTTTCTTTTTTTTTAATTTGGAATAGATCAGAATTGATAAAATAGGATTATGTATTTTTTTTTGTATGGAATGGGTTTCTGTATGCATTTGGGTTCTTTTTGTTTTCTCATTTCGCTTGGCAGAGTGCAGCATTACTTAACCTGATCCTGAAAGCACATTTTTCATATTGCAGTATACCAATCCTTTAGGCTTGGTTCATGCTTATGCGAATTAGATGCATATTTTTCCACATCCAATTCGCATGACAGGAGAGTGTGACCGGCTCTCAATGGAGCCGGCTTACACACCTCAGGGGCGTCCGCAGTGGAAAAGGGTCCTGTACGTCTTTGGCTCCATTTCAGGTCCGAATTCAGGCACAAATTCAGACCTGATTCACCCCTAAAACAGAGAATAGGGATGCACCAGACCGTCTGCCGCGAGCTGCAACAGCAGCTAGTGTGAACCAAACCTTAATGTGGTGGCTGCATTAGTTTTATTTTTTAGGCTTTTCTTTCCCTGACTTTCACATGGTGATCCAGGCAGTAACACACTTCTTGTCGTAGAGTGACTTTACTCCACTGGAGGTGCCACCTTTGGACATCAGCATTGTCAAACTGTAGATAGGGAAGTGTTAGATGCAATAGCAGATTTGGATTGACTTGTTTTTTTTGTTTTTTTAGTTTTGGATAGAGTGGAGAGGGATTAGAACACCTTTCAGCTGTTTATTGCTGTCTGTGTCCTCATTAGGGAGATTCAACCTCTCTATCTGTCCTTGTAAAGAAAAATGCAGAGCTTAAAATTGCTATGCCACATGTGATAATTAACCACTTCAGCCCCGGAAGATTTGGCTGCTCAACGACCGGGCCATTTTTTGCGATTCGGCACTGTGTCGCTTTAACTGACAATTGCGCGGTCGTACGACTCTACACCCAAACAAAATTGACGTCCTTTTTTTCCCACAAATAGAGCTTTCTTTTGGCATTTGATCACCTCTGCGAACAAACAAGAAATATATAACCCATGTGAATTGAGAAGCACAGAGTTAGGATTGGTAGCGGAACTTCACAGATCCTTACAGTATGGCTTTGAAAAGAAAGAAAAATGTCAAATATTAGAGTTGCTCATTATCACTGAGGACTAAGCTAAAAACTTAGTGGATTTTTCCTTTAAATGTTAATCAAAAAACTCAATGCAACTAATCTTTGTAAGGCATCTCATAAAATATTTTCATTAATAGCGGATAAAATAATGTTAACCCCAGCTAAAAAGGTTTGAACCTATGTTAGATTTTTGTAACTCTGTCCATGTAGGTTTGCCCCTACCAAAAGTGAACATTTGCCAGCTGGGCATTCGGCCTCCCCAGTTGGTTGTTAGAAAGCCAGTGTCATACCAACCAATGATGCATCCCTGGCCTGCAGCTGAATGTAAAAACACCAGGTTGGGGATGCTGACTGACATAATTGACCAGTCAGAATAATGCTTTACAAATGGTTACCTGGTAACAAAAAAAGCATTCTTTTCAGACTTATGAGAGTGTGACTGATAAAGGACTGCTGTGTGGTCTGGACTAGTCTGAGTATGTTGCATTAAGCAAGAAGATGAAAATCAGCAGAAGAGGAAGTGTGGTAAACGAGAAATCTTCTTCTTTTCTAAATCGTACATTAAGGGGCACACTAGTATTTATGTACATTGGGTTATGCTGCTGCCTTTGGCCCCTTTCACACGGGGCGGACTACGGCTGCATTTCGCTTGCTCAGCAGGGTTTCTGTCCTACTAAATATGAAAGCTAACCTGTATTGAGTTAAAAAATAACAAATATTTGTAAATTTTAAATTGCACCTTTTTGCGAAATGGTGAAAATCGAACGTACACAAAAATGTAAATATCCAAATTTATCTAAAAATCTGGAGATTTTCATCTTTCACTTACAGCTTACAGCGTTTATAAAAAAAAAAAAAATCAAACCATATGTTTTCTGAAAGCACATGACCTGTAGAATAAAAGAAGGTGCTACTGATTTGTAAGGCCCTGCGATATTTGCGCAAATGTTTATCAAGACAATATTTTCACTAAAATCATTATTAGCAGATACAAACATAGCAAATTTTACAAAATTCCTGCTAAATCCCTGCCAAACCTGTATTGAGTTAAAAAATAAGAAATATGTGAAAATTTTAAATTGCTCCTTTTTGAGAAATGGTGAAAATCGAACGTAACCAAAATTTTCTCTAAAAAATCTGCAGGTCGTAATTTTTCACTTACAGCTTTCAGAGTTTGTAAAAGACCCCCCATTTTCTGAATACACATGACCAGTAGAATAAAAATAAGTTGCTACTGATTTTATTTAGGCCCGTGATATTTGGGCAAATGTTTATCAAAGCAATACATTTTAAATTGCACCTTTTTATGAAATGGTGAAAAGGGATGGTGCACAAAACTGTAAGTAAATAAAAGTCTGAGGTCATCATTTTTCACATTTAGCTTTCAAAGTTTGTAAAAGACCCCCAAACCATATATTTTCTGAAAGCACATAACCTGTAGAATATAAACAAAAATGTTCTACTGTTTTTTTAGGCCCTGCAATGGTTGCGCAAATGTTTAGTAAACCGCTATTTTCACAAAAAAGACACTAAAATCATTATTGGTGAACACAAACACAACATAACTTACAAAATTCCTGCTTAATTCCTAGGACTGGTTCATATAGGAGGTACTAAAGTGTATGCCCATGTTTACCCACATGGGGATGCCCAGGTGTTCCATGCATCCCCATGCAGACAGTCCCATTCGTGTCAATCGGAATGCAGCAGCTGCATGGGCACAGCTGCTGCTCCTAATCTGAAATCCGTGTGAGTGCACGATCCCGAACACAGACAGTATGAGCTCATGCATGAGGACATGCACCCAGACCCATGCGGATGTCAATTTGGGAGCAACAGCTGTGTTGGTGCAGAAACTACATCCCAAATGACATTATTGGGATGGCCTGAACAGGGATGCACGGAACACCTGTGGGGGTCAGGACAGCCCCCCTAGTGCTGGATTTACTTGTACATGTCCAGTGATCAATGTATGTCCAGCACGGAGGGGGCTCCCGGGATTGGGTGAGCACTGGAGGGGGGTCAGAACAGCCCCCCTAGTGCTGGATTTACTTTTTTTATATTGCTGTGGCTTCCCTGCAGCACCTAAAGCTGGCGGGAGGGCACAGAGGAAAGCTGGCAGCTGCAGGAAAGCCACCATCGATCAGTGCCAGCGATCAGTGGAGTAGAGTGGCAGTGGGGAGGGTAATTTTATCAAATTCAGGATGTGGAGGCGGGAGCAGCAGCGGCAAAGTGACAGAGGCAGCAACGGCTGGTGGTGGGGAGGGGTGTGTGTCAATTTTTGGGGGAATAGCTCTGCTCAGGAGATTGTCATCCGCTGATCAGAGCTATAGGATTGTTCAACAGAGTCTGCTGAACAATTCTGTTATAAGTTTATGGTCACTGAAGTGACCATGAGCTTATAGCAGAAGGAAAAATTAGGTCCGTACGGCTTAGAGACCGGGATTTTTAATGTAGAAGACCCCTTTCACACTGGAGGCGTTTTTTAGGCGCTACAGCGCTAAAAATAGCACCTGAAAAAAGCCTCAGCTGCAAACCCAGTGTGAAAGCCCGAGTGCTGCGCTGGCAGACGTCACAAAAAGTACTGCCAGCAGCTACTTTGCAGCGGTGGAGGAGCAGTGAATACACCGCTCCTGCCCATTGAAAACAATGGGGCAGTGCCGCCATACCACCAGCAAAGCGACGCTGCAGCAACATTTGGGGGCGGATTTAACCCCGTTAAAACCGTCCCGCTGAATAGCCGCATTGCCGCCGCTCTACCGCTGAAGCCCGGGGCGGCTCAATGTGAAAGGGGTCTAAATACAACTGGATAAACAAAAACTGTGTCTGCCATTTCAGACTACAAAACAAACAAAATGTGATTATTTTATAGGAGGGTGATTCTTTTCTATACCCCCTGTATGTTCAGCTTTAATAACAGCAGAAAACTATTGAAAAAAACATTACCTGTTTTGTGCCTGAAATTTGTGAAAGTTTGGTCCTTGCTGCCTCCTAAGTATGTCGGTTGCACAAAAAAAAGGGAAAAATTCAGCCCAGTTTCAGATTTGCCATACTGTGTGTTAATTTCTTGTGTGTATTATATACCCTAGGATGTTTGTGTTTTTGTTCTAGGGCAGTGATGGATATACCAACTACAAAACCACTAACAGAAGACCAGGCGAGGTTCTACTTCCAGGATCTGATTAGAGGAATTGAGTACTGTAAGATTATTTCTTTTTGCCTCTTTGTTACTCTAATAATATAATTTCTCTTTCTTAGAGAAATGAAAACCCTTTTTACTATGTATGTTTTTACCAGAGTGTATACTGTGTAAAACTAAACCAAATACAAGAACAAAAATGTAATATATTGCCACTTACCAGTCCCTTAGATTTGGTAACTGCATTCGTTTTCCGTTTTTTTTTTTTTTTTTCTTTGCCTTTTTTCAGCTTTATTTTCACCTGGTGATTCTGCATGTGAGGGAGGCTTCACACTGTTTTGCTAAAGCGCAGCTAACCCATAGTTTTCATGTGGGTTAGCTGTGCTTTTCCATAGACTTCTATGAGGTCCTGCAGTTTTGTTGCATTTTCAGAAAGTGCACCTCAACTCCTGCACGCTGCATCTTTGGTGCGCCTTCTGAAACAGCACCAGAACCACAGGACATGTTAATTACCTGATAATACTTACATGGACATGGTTTTTTGTCCCTATTTGATTTTTTTTCCTCCGAGTATTTTCTTTTCTTTGGTGATTGTGTTCTAGCTATTCATACCCTGTTTAGGACTCATATAACTTACGGCTGTTACCTGACCACATAATAGGTTACTTACAATTTGAAAGAAGTATGCCGAAAAGGACCAAAGAAAGGTTGTTGAACTGTTTTGTACTTACATGTTCTTTTTTTTAATAATTTTAACAAAAGTTATTGGAAAGAAAGCAGCGGGATATCATAGAAGTCTATGGGAAAGCGTAGCTAGCCCAAACGAAACCCACGGGTTAGCTGCTCTTTGCCCAAAGTGCGGCGGGACCATACCAGTGTGAAACCGCTCTAAGACATATCCCCTAGGATGACCACGCTAACTTTTTGTACTGTATTCATACAAGTGCAGCCTTGAATGTAGGACAGGAATTGAGTTTCTACTGCGGACACCTCTTCCTTTCCTCTTCTCTATAAAAAAGGGAAGTTGCTCTGTAGTCCTAATGCACTTCTTGATGACACTGTTTTAGATAACACTGCAGAGTGCATATGACACAGAAAAGCACTGGGTTTCTGGCAGAGTTTACAGATATTTTTGGGTGAATTACTGAACATATAAAACAAAACAATTACAATGGCATATCCAGCAGACCAAAAGGGAGCAAAAAGAAACGATTACTGTTAAAGTTTACATAAACCTAGCATTACAGACTCCTTAAAGTGGTTATAAAGGCTTAAAGTTTTTTTTTACCTTGATGCATTTTATGCATTAGGGTAAAAATCCTTCCAGTATCAGCTTGACCCAAGTCCCCCCAAAATATTTACCTGGCTTCTCTGTCAATCCAGCTCTGTTCTCAACAGTAGCATTTTGCTGCTTTCTCTCTTGCTCTTTGAGGGCACCTAGGAAGCAGTGGAAGCCATTGGCTCCTGCTGCTTTCAATCAAATCCTGTAAAGAGGGGGCGGGGCTGAATCACGCTGTGTGTGTCTGCGGACGCACACAGCCCGGCTCGGGAGCGAGCCTGTACATCTGCCTGCTTAGCAAACGTGTGCTATGAGCTAGACACAGAAGAATAGGAGCCAAGAGTGCTGACGAGGGCATGACCCCTGAAGAAGAGGCTCGAGCAAGTGAGTAAAGATGTTCCTTTTAATAGCTCTTTAAATAGTGGCTGGATGGCGCCACTGATTTACAGCATTCTGCTACTGCTGACACAGTAAAAATAGCTTCTTTCTAGACATTTAAGAATCTAGGTTGCAGTTTAAACCTATTCTGCAGCTAGACTGGGAACACAAGCCTGGTAAAGCACAGTGATTAGCAGGTGTTCTACAAGGCACATAATAATGCCCATGTGCTGTTTGTAGCTGACTTCAGTGATGAATACTATTATTCCATGTTGGTGTTGCCATGACCAGTTCATAACATTGTACTGTCTTTGCAGTGCATTATCAGAGGATTATACACCGGGATGTCAAGCCCTCCAATCTTTTAGTGGGGGAAGATGGCCACATCAAGATTGCTGACTTTGGGGTCAGCAATCAGTTTGAAGGAACAGATGCTTTTCTCTCCAACACAGTGGGAACACCAGCCTTCATGGCTCCTGAGACCCTGTCGGAAACACGAAAAATATTTTCCGGAAAGGTAAACCCCCTAGTTGATTGTATTGTGTAAAGTGTATTTATGTATATTGATGTAAAAAAAAAGGTAAAATACAGCTTGTGATAGTTTTTCAGTGTTGATGTCATTAAAAAAGAAGTATGGGAATCCATTTTTTTCATCTGTCCCCCGCTGGCTCTAACACTGAGAACCAAGCGATCAAACACTACTGATCGCTTGGGTCTCGCAGCTCCCTGTCAGTCAACAGCTCTCTGCCTCCGCACTCACTGTGGAGAGAGCGAGAGAGCGACTGGCGCAGGTTCTTGGTGGTTCGCTGAGAGACTGAGCTGGGTGTCGGTCCAGGCATGTGAGCAGATCCCAACTTCATTGTTGCAAACTTTCCCGAGTCTGGACCGGCTCTGTGACATCAGCAGACAGTGGACTTCAGCCCCCCGCCTGCTGAAAACGGGTCACAGGTGTGCAGGACGAACTGCACTCCTGTGATTCACAGGAGAAGTACAGTCAAACAAGCTTTGGCTGTACTTCTTTAAAATACAGCTCAGAACTGTCTAGTGATGTCATCAGTCAAACAGGAATACATGTGTTTAAAAATGAACCTGTGCTTTTATCTATGCAGAGCAAAAGAACAGGTTTACTGCTGCCCTGTGCAAACATATCATCCATTTTCTTGCTGGGAGCAAAGAGTAAAGCTGACCATACACATTTTTTTTTTTTCATTCAGCCACACAAATATGGTGGATGGAGGAATCCGTCATGCCAGAATGCTTTATTCTGTCAGCAACACGTGCTGTCAGAATACACTGACCGCAGATGCCGATTGATAGAAAATTTTTGATTGGTGATGTCAGTGCAGCATGCAGCTGTGAATGAATGGAAAAATGCAATATTCGACAATAAAGTGCATGATTGACCTGCTTTGACTGCAATTCAAATGCAACCTAATAGGACATGCTATGTCCAAAGAAATGCAACACAAAGCAGGTAATAAATATACTTGCACTGAAAGTGAAACAAGTGAAAAAATTGTATTAACAGATATAATAATAATTGCAGCTGCTGTACACAAAGTGCTATACACTTGAATGAATGTAATACAATAATTACAGCACTCACAAAAGTGCATGGATCATTCCATTGAAACAACTTCCAAAAATAACAGTAAAAATAAAAAACTATCAATCAAATCATGTTGAAATCTTTCAAAACATCCCAAATAAGGTGCTTGAGTGCTCAATCCTTATAAAATGCAGTAGTGCTCCAAACTTCCACGCCATGATGTGGCTCACACCCCTCCTGTGTTCCCACTCACCGAATGAAATGGACCCCTAGCTTTTCAGTCTAGCTGTAAAGCTGGCCAAGAGTGGTGACTTACAGAAGGTCCAATGGAGGTGTCCCCCAACGTAATAATCATGAGTTGGTAAATGCACCAAAAATAAAAAGAAGGAACTAATAGTGAAGCACAGTAGGTTGGTGTTTATTGCGCAAATACAGGTTGTGTATATTGATTGGTTTGCGCAAAAGTAATAGCGTCTACAAAATAGGGAATAGATTTATAGCATTTTTATCATTTTTTTTTAATTATTTTTTTTACCAGTTATGGCGTCAATCAGTGATTTTTAGCGGGACTGAGACATTGCGGCGGACAGATCGGACTCCTAACTGACATTTTTGACACTTTTTTTGGGAACCAGTGATATTATTACAGTATTCAGTACTAAAAATATGCACTGTTATTGTACTAATGACACTGGCAGGGAAGAGGTTAACATCAGGGGCGAGCAAGGGGTTAAATGTGTTCCCTCACTGTGTGTTCTAACTGTATAGGGGAAACACACAGATTCGTCTTCTCTTCTTCCTTAGCAGAAAGACAGAATCTGTGTGATCGCCCCTGTCAGAACAGAGATTTGCCTTGTGTACACAGGCAGATCCCCGTTCTGTCACTGCGGGTAACGATCGCGGATGGCTGGTGGACATCGAGCCCACTGACTGGCTCCCTCACTGGCAAATGGGAGCGTGCGCGCCCTCAAAAGCAAGATCACACGCTGATGTACACCTACGGCGATTCACGGGATCGTATCACCTTGCCACAGTATAATGACAGCGTCTGGTCGGCAAGAGATTAATTATAGTCGGTCGGATTTTGCTGACCTGCATTTGGTGTGCATTCCAAACGCATGTCAAATGCACATCAATGATTGTTAATGTGAGCACTAAGACACAAATAGGAAACATAAAGGGAATACAAAGACACTGAATTTCAAAAGAGCCAACTTCCCTAAACTACAAACCTTGCTAAAAGGCATAAACTGGGATAAAATATTAGGAACAAAGAATATGGAGGAGAGATGGGTTTGCTTTAAGAGCATATTAAATAAGGGCATTAGCCAATGTATCCCATTGGGTAATAAATTTAAGAGAGCGAATAAGTCCTGGATGGCTTAACTCCAATGTAAAAATGCATATAAAAGCAAAGGAGAAGGCCTTCAAAAAATACAGGGTTGAGGGATCATCCTCAGCATTCAGACTTTATAAAGAATGCAACAGGAAATGTAAAGGTGCAATTAGGACAGCTAAGATAGAACATGAAAGACACATAGCGGAGGAAAGCAAAAAAAATCCCAAGAAATTCTTTAAGTATGTAAACAGTAAAAAAGGGAGGACAGACCATATTGGCCCCATAAAGAATGAGGAAGGACATCTGGTTACAAAGGATGGGGAGATGGCGAAGGTATTGAATTTATTCTTCTCCTCAGTCTTCACGAGTGAATCGGGGGGCTTCAGTAACCAAAACTTCAGTGTTTATCCTCATGACACAACACAGGAAGCACCTCCATGGTTAACAGAGGACGGAATTAAAATTAGACTTGAGAAACTTAACATTAATAAATCACCAGGACCAGATGGCTTGCATCCAAGGGTACTTAGGGAACTCAGACAAGTGATTGCCAGACCGTTGTTCCTAATTTTTACAGATAGTCTACTGACTGGAATGGTACCAGCTGATTGGAGAAAAGCCAATGTAGCACCTATATTTAAAAAGGGCACAAAATACATGCCTGGGAATTACAGACCAGTTAGCCTAACATCGATAGTATGTAAACTCTTGGAGGGGATGATAAGGGACTATATATACAGGATTTTAGTAATACGAACGATATCATTAGCAGTAATCAGCATGGATTCATGAAGAATCGTTCTTGGCAAACCAATCTATTAACCTTCTATGAGGAGGTAAGTTGCCATCTAGATAAAGGAAGGCCTGTAGACGTGGTGTATCTGGATTTTGCAAAAGCATTTGACACAGTTCCCCATAAACATTTACTGTACAACATAAGGTCCGTTGGCATGGACCATAGGGTGAGTACATGGATTGAAAACTGGCTACAAGGGCGAGTTCAGAGGGTGGTGATAAATGGGGAGTACTCAGAATGGTCAGGGGTGGGTAGTGGGGTTCCCCAGGGTTCTGTGCTGGGACCAATCCTATTTAATTTGTTCATAAACGATCTGGAGGATGGGATAAACAGTTCAATCTCTGTATTTGCAGACAATACTAAGCTAAGCAGGGCAATAACTTCTCCGCAGGACGTGGAAACCTTGCAAAAAGACCTGAACAAATTAATGGGGTGGGCGACTACATGGCAAATGAGGTTCAATGTAGAAAAATGTAAAATAATGCATTTGGGTGGCAAAAATATGAATGCAATCTATACACTGAAGGGAAGAACCTCTGGGGGAATCTAGGATGGAAAAGGACCCGGGGGTCCTAGTAGATGATAGGCTCAGCAATGGCAGACAATGCCAAGCTGCTGCTAACAAAGCAAACAGAATATTGGCATGCATTAAAAGGGGGATCAACTCCAGAGATAAAACGATAATTCTCCCACTCTACAAAACTCTGGTCCGGCCGCACCTAAGTATGCGGTCCAGTTCTGGGCACCAGTCCTCAGGAAGGATGTACTGGAAATGGAGCGAGTACAAAGAAGGGCAACAAAGCTAATAAAGGGTCTGGAGGATCTTAGTTATGAGGAAAGGTTGCGAGCACTGAACTTATTCTCTCTGGAGAAGAG
This sequence comes from Lithobates clamitans, assembly GCA_037952925.1. Lineage (NCBI taxonomy): Eukaryota > Metazoa > Chordata > Amphibia > Anura > Ranidae > Lithobates > Lithobates clamitans. The sequence goes on along the minus strand of JBBGZY010001334.1, from coordinate 810,768 downwards.
ACGCTTGAGAGGGGATATGATTTCAATTTACAAATACCGGACTGGTGACCCCACAATAGGGATAAAACTTTTTCGCAGAAGAGAGTTTAACAAGACTCGTGGCCACTCATTAAAATTAGAAGAAAAGAGGTTTAACCTTAAACTACGTAGAGGGTTCTTTGCTCTAAGAGCGGCAAGGATGTGGAATTCCCTTCCACGGGCGGTGGTCTCAGCGGGAAGCATTGATAGCTTCAAGAAACTATTAGAGAATTACCTGAATGACCAAAACATACAGGGATATACAATGCAATACTGACACATAATCACACACATAGGTTGGACTTGATGGACTTGTCTTTTTTCAACCTCACCTACTATGTAACTCAGCCTGGTCTTTTGTTCACATTTTCTGTAATTTCTAACAGGCAGATGTTTCAGCCTCATCTCATGCCAGCTTCCTTTCAGACAGTTCCTGTTTACATTGGGCCTGTTAATGAATGTTCGTTGTGTTGCCCATCCCTCAGTAGGATTGCTTTAGGACATCCTGAAGGTTTAAAGGCTAAGTTTACCTTTCTGAACATTTTATGTGTTATACCAGTATTTAAGGTGTAACATGTTCAGCATCCCCCCAATCTCCTCCCTGCTGTCACAATTTGAAAACATGGTGGCCATGCTGGGCTCTGCCCACAGGGCTGCATCATACATTCACAGTTTCCTGTGAATGAGTAAACTACAAGTACCATCAACCATTGCGGCTGATGGCTTATAGTTCTCAGCACAGTACAGGTAATGAGCTGAAATTAGGAGCGCTCCCTTTAAGGGAGCGCTCCTAATCTCAGCTCGTTACCTGTATAGAAAACACCTGGGAGACAGAAATCTTGCTGATTGATACGGGATCAAATACTTATTTCACTCATTAAAATGCAAATCAATTTATAAATTTTTTGAAATGCGGTTCTCTGGATATTTTTTTTGTTCTGTCTCTCACTGGTAAAATAAACCTACTATTAAAATTATAGACCGATCACTTCTTTATCAGTGGGCAAACATACAAAATCAGCAGGGAATCTTACTTTTTTCCCTCACTGTAAACTGCGAGGGGACTGGTGAGCACTCTCATAGTTTATTGATCTTCCTGCTCTCAAACATCTGTTGCCTGTATCAGAGGTAGGGACAGACAGCTATCCTGAGAGTCTGCAGGAGCCTGACATTGCACCTGTGATTTACTGATCGTGGGTGCAATGCTCTGCAGGCTCCTTAGAAAAAGAGTATTAAATGACTTTTTTTTTTTACCTGCAATAAAATGTGCATTTATCTTTTTTTTTCAAAAGGTAAACTTATCCTTTTCCTGTGTCCCTCAAAAGGCGAGAAAGAAAATATGATTTTTGCATGCACCATAAAATCCTTTTCATATCCATTGAGGGACTTAGATCCCAGCCCTCTGTGTTTATGATCATGCTGTCAATAATGCTTAGCTACAAACCTAGGGGGGGCTGGTGGTAGGAGGGGTTATCCTGGGCTGCCACCTTATTGTATATTTGCAAATGTGCAGTCCTCCTGTAGGAGGGAGTAGGCGGCCAAAATAACCTGGAGGTTTGAGATTTCCTGTGGCCCTTAATGGACTCCTGAAAAGGATTGTACAGAAGACAAAAATCCAGTTTTACTCACATAAATATAGCATAGATTTGCAATATATTATTATTTTTTGGTATAGTTTTTAAACTATTGAAAGTCTTTATTTCTTCTAAATCTGTATTTATCACCACCAAAATGGATCCATACTCTCTTAACAGAAACCTCATAAAAAAAATATCACAGGCAGAAGCTAATGGTAATTTAAGGAGTGATAATTTGTGCAATGATTATGGAGAGCTTGACTCTTTATAAAAAAATACCGCAAATATATTCAGGTACAGTTGACCCTGCAGTAAAATCAGTAATGAATGGAAACACCTCCAAACCATTAAAATACCCATATAATCAATAAAACGAAGGCATGTATGCTTTACAAAGCCACATGCTTTATATCTTATAGTGACCTTGCACTGCTCCTTCTTTGATTAATATCTGCAGATAATTCACATGTATGCTCTGAGTAGGAGGTGTGGGAAAGTTGCCATGGATACAGAATCTTGTGATAGTTTGCTGTGCATGGCAGGTGTACATTGTTAGCACATTAACACTTTAAAAAAACCTTTATTTATTTTTATTTTTTTTACATTATTTGCAGGCTCTGGATGTTTGGGCAATGGGAGTCACCTTGCACTGTTTTGTATTTGGCCAGGTATGTATTTTTATAAATCACTGTATATGTCTTAGGCCTCTTTCACATGGGGCAGATTCCATTACAATCTGCAGGGGAACAGCTCACAGATCCCCTACTGATCGGGGCAGAGTGGGTGGATGACACATCCGCTTTGCTCTTTGGGCGGTTGAGAGAAAACGGACACAAGTCCATTTACACCTGTCTGACCATAGGAATGAATGGACCTTCTAATCAGGTCTGCCTGAAAAACTGACAGGTGGACCTGATCAGAATGACTGTGTGAAAGGGGCCTTATTCAGATGCTGTATGATTACATTTTCTCTGGTTTATTTTTAGAACACTATCGTGCAGGTAATGACTGATCTCACATAGAGTGTAAGGTCAAACATGCCATAGGTATTAATTTTGCTATTTTTCAGCTTGTGTCAACTTGCATAATTAAATACACTGGAAATAGACTTTAAACACTTGCGTGTTACACATCCCCCAGAAAACGTAATTGAAGTACACAGGTTATATGTATTACACTCTATCCTTTTTCCTCCTTTCCTTCATGCATTTGCCAGTAATTCCTTGCTGTCGCTGTAAAAAAATCGGACCTTCTGACACAGTGTTTATAAACAGATGCAAGACATAGAGAAACACTATTAATTTGGTAGCTACTCTGTTTCTTCTGTCTACAGATCAAAGTGCTGAACATTGGCCGCAGCAAGGGGTTTTACATACAAATGCCTATACATCTGATTACCGGTCAACTTTTAGATAGAAGGGATCAGGTGGCTGTACAGCTGTTCTCTAATCTCTGAAAGCTAGTAAGAACCCAAAACTGATGTCACTTTGGGTTTCTGCTGTCACTTTCGACAACAGGTGTGTCTAGGAAAGAAGCTAATGGAGCACAGTCTGTGTTCCATTAGCTTAAGTGGAGGGCAGGGGAGACTTCATTAAAGGGAACATTATAGTCTGATATCACATTGGGAGATATTGGACCCCGATGTGATAACACTAAAATTGAGTGGGGGGAAAAAAGTGTAAAAAATTTAAATTCTACACAAACACGTAACCCCCCCCCCCAAAAAACAAAACAAAAAAAAAACATTTTGAGGCGCCAACATAGGTGGACATGTGTCGGGAGGGAGAGTCTCTTCCAGAATAGCCTTAGCATGAAAGAAGACCACGCTACAAATCCCTGTATATAACAAACATATGGAAGAGCAAGCTTCTAAAAATGTGATATTCACATAACCTTTTCTGTAATGTAAACAATGTAATAATAACTCTAACTGCACTAACAGAAAACAATTCTGTACTTTCCCTTTAAGTAACTTGTACTGTATATAAACTGGAGTATAAAAACACACATTCCAAGCCTAAAATATTTATAAATGTATTTGCATCTATTTGTAAATCACTTTGGTGCTGCATAATATGTTTACTGACATCTTGATGTTTTCAGTGTCCATTTATGGATGAAAGGATTTTATCCCTCCACAGCAAGATAAAGAATCAGCCACTGGAAATTCCAGACCAGTAAGTCACACTGTCCCCTGTTTGTAGTGTGGTAGTCATTTAACCTTAAGGAAAATACTAGTAATACAAGTAGAAACTTATTTGATTGGTTATTGTGAGCATCACATAAAGTAGGGTATCGTAGACAGCCAATTCTTGTATCTATATTAAGGCCATTAATACTGGGTGGTGCGGCTCCAGGCTGAGGTGTAGGGCCCCATTGGCACTCAGGATAGGAGGGATGCAAGCGTAAGAAAACTCATCCAGTGAGCAATGAACATTTGAGCATGAATCGGCCGCTCCCCATGGGCAGTCTTAGTATGGATAACAACATGTTAAAGCCTCAGTCAATGTCACTCCTCGGCCTCGTCCCTGACATGTTTCGCCCCACCCACCGAGGCTTAATCATAGGGGAACGGCATTGACTGAGGCTTTCACATATATTTATATAACATACAGCTATACTAGGACCGGCCATAGTGAGCGTCGGTTTCATGCTCAAGCAATTCATGTACCTGGCATATGAATTTGTCCGTGTCTGTCTGCACTGCGGAAGAAATATCCACACTCCTTCTCCAGTGCACTCACTCCCCCAACCACACACCAACCCCCCCCCCCGGCTACTGTGCCTGTCGCACTGATAGGCGTTCGGCCAAAGAGTTCTAAGCTCGGTACTCGCTGACCGATTTGGCAGTTATTGGCCGACTTTCAGCCTGTGTATACAGCTCCTTGTCCAACAGAAGCCGGTCTTGCAACTGGCTCCTTTTCGAACGAGCATGCTGCAGCCATGTTAATCGGCAGCAGTGTTCATTTTTACATCAAATTTTGATTTAGTTTTAGTCATAGTCTTTTGACTAAAATTCCATTTAGTTTTAGTCGTATTTTAATCATCTGAATTGTTTTAGTTTTAGTCGTATTTTAGTTGACTGAAATCTCCAGTACATTTTAGTCTACTAAAATATTAGTATACTAAAATCGAATGGGTATAGTTAAATTGTAATGCATTATTCAAGCATTTCTCTAGAATTGCCAAACTCTTTATATACTCCTAGAGGAAAAATCTAATAACATGTTATTATTTATGATATTAAAGTTTGAACATGCACTACAGACACAGATTTAGCTGTTGTGATATACAGTATAACCAGTGTTAATTTTGATGTCAAATTTCAATTTAGTTTTAGTCATAGTCTTTTGACTAAAATACCATTTTAGCTTTGGTTGTATTTTAGTCATCTGAATTGTTTTAGTCGTATTTAATCGAATAAAATAGTGTTAATTTCGAGGACAAAAATAATTTTGTCTACAAAATAACACTGATCGGCAGCCGATCAGTGCTTGCAGCCAGTGCCTGTGACCGCTGACCGGTGTGTTCTGCCAGGGGGGCGGTCCCCCCTGTCACAGTACAGTAGCACAGCGGGGAGATTGCTGTACTATCATCGCATAGTTAGTACAGTAACCTCCTCAGTTTTTTTTTAGATCAGCCTGCTGGGTTGAATGATAAAAAACTTAACGTGTGTACCAGGCATTATACTAGAGGTGGGAAGAGCCTAATGGGGAACTGAGAGACTAATTCCCCATCAGGTCTGTTCCACTTTTTGACAGTGCATGGGAGTGGGTAGATCCATAGTTGCTACTCAGTCCAATAGTGGCTTTCAAATTTGCCCACTGATGTGCACTATTAGATTCCTAAAGTGGTGGTTGTAAGAACTACCTGAATTTTCTGCACGTTACCAACAGTGGTGCAAATGCTAGTCTGAATTAAACGTAGGTACCGTATATACTCGAGTATAAGTCGTTCCGAGTATAAGTCGAGGCCCTAATTTACCACAAAAAAATGGGAAAAACTTATTGACCCGAGTATAAGACGAGGGTGAGAAATGCACAGCTACTGTAAGTGGAAAAAGAGGGTCAACAATGCCCATTTGCAGCCTCACTGTGCCCATTTGCAGCCTCACTGTGCCCATTTGCAGCCATAGGTCCCCTGAACTTTAAACTCGGTAGTTAAGGGTTCCTAGATGCCCCCTAGCTGCAGCCAAAATTTGGGGTCTCTGAACCCAAAGGGTCCCGAAATGACATTGCAGCAGATGGACACAGTTGACCAAATTTGGGGCCCTGTATCTCAGGGCCACTTAGTGCTAAGAACCCCAAATTTGGTGTGCAAACCCAGTGGAACTAGCACCATAAAATTTCCAAAGCTGGGGTTTCTAGCACCAAGTGGCCCCGAGATACAGGGCCCCAAAAATCAGTTCAGAAAATGTCAAGCACTTTTCTACAGCAGAGAATGACATTTTCCGAACCAGTTTGGGGGCCCCGTATCTCAGGGCCACTTAGTGCTAAGAACTTCAGCTTTGGGTATGTTTTGGTACCAGTTCCACTGGGTTTGCACACCAAATTTGGGGTTCCTAGCACCAACTAGCTCTGAGATATGGGGCCCCAAACTCGGTTCAGAAAATGTCAAGCACTTTTCTGCAGCATAGAATGACATTTTCCGAACCGATTTTGGGGCCCCGTATCTCGGGGCCACTTAGAGCTAGGAACTTGAGCTTTGGATATGTTGTGGTACCAGGTCCACTGGGTTTGCACACCAAATTTGGAGTTCCTAGCACCAAGTGGCCCTGAGATACGGGGCCCCAAATTCGGTTCGGAAAATGATTTTTTTTGCTGCAGAAAAGTGCTTGACTCGAGTATAAGTCGAGGGGGGCACTTTCAGCACTAAAAAATGTGCTGAAAAATTCGACTTATACTCGAGTATATACGGTAGTTCAAACAGAACTGAAAACTCATTGGCGCCTTTCTGGATTCCCCTAAATGTTATTTACTAGCATCTACAAAGCATCCCCAAAGCCCATGTTACATGCCAGGGTTACTGTACAGTAATTAAAAACTCAACAACAGCTTTTAAGCTTTTAGCAATTTTTTTTTTTTTTTTACAGACCAGAAATCTCAGAGGACCTAAGGGATCTAATTCTTAAGATGCTGGATAAAAACCCAGAATCTAGGCTTACTGTACCTGATATAAAGGTGAGTTCAATGTTCTTCTCCATGATTTATTCATATAGAGGTGCTCCAACATGTCCCTAATCCCATGTGCAGGCAGTCCCCAAGTTACAAACATTTGACTTGCATACGACTCGTACTTAGGCAGACAACAGGAAGTTAGAGGAAATTTACTCCTGGGGTGGGAAATTCACTCCTGTAATGCCCTGTACACACGACCAGTTTTCCCATCGGAATAAACTCTGAAGGTTTTTCCGACGGAATTCCGCTCACCAAATTCCGACCGTCCAGAACGCGGTGACGTACAACGCGTATGACAGGACTAGAAAACGAACGTTCAATAGCCAGTAGCCAATAGCTTCCGTCTCGTACTTGCTACAGAGCATGCATCGTTTTTGATACATCAGAACAGCATACAGACTAGCGGTTTTCCCGATAGGAATTGGTTCCGTCTGAAAAATTTAGAACATGTTCTCTTTCTAGGTCCGTCAGAATTTTCGACGTAAATAGTCCGATGGGGCATATACACGATCGGAATATACGCTGAAAAGCTCCCGTTGGACTTTTTCTGTCGGACATTCCACTCATGTGTGCAATGCATAGGAGTTATCGTGGAAAAAAGGTGTCTCCACTGAAGCTTTATCACCAATCCTTGTTTCCACAACAACCCAAAATGTTCAAAATCCAATTGTCACAGTGACAGAAACTGAAGTGAAATCTTCTTAACAGGGACAAAGACAGCAAAACAAATGTTATAGGGATGTCAACAATTCCCTATGTAACCTAAGAACAAACCTACAGAATCTTGTTTGTAACCCGGGGACTGTCTGTATAGCAAGAAGAGGATTACACATGCAACTGAAGTTTGCATACCGCCATGCATTTCAAAGCTGAGCTGTAACCAGTGAGCCAATTCATAAATTCTACTTCAGATATCCCAGTATACTAAAATGGTATACCTTTAACAAACCACTTGTGCATGGTACACCCTAGAATAATCTTTTCTTAACGCAGCTGCTTTTACTCCACTCTCTACTGCACAACTGCAGACAGCTGCTGTGTAAATCAGGGGTTCCAACCCACGGCCCACTACCGGGCTGTAACCTCTCTGCAGCCAGGCCGCGGGTGCAGGCGGCCGGCATGAGAGAGCCAGTTGGATGAGAGAGGCGAGTGGGCGGGCAAGCAGAGATGACATCATCTCTCTCCGCCCCCCCCCCCCGCATCACTGCTCTTCCGCCCTCACAGCCGGTGTTCTGTCAGCTTCAATGTCGGAGGTGTGGCGGGGAGCAGAGAGATGACATAATATCTCACCGCATGCCCCGCATCACCGCTCTCCTGCCTTCACTTGAAGCCCACCACTGCCTCTGTGCTAAATGGACCAGTGTTGCCACCAATGCAGTGACCATTCATATCTGGTGGCAGGCAGCGTGGCAAGTGATTTTCTGCATCTGGTGACAGGTGACGTAGCAAGTGACATTCCTCATCTGGTGATAGGCAACGTGTCAGGTGACGTGGCAAGTAACAATCCACATCTGGTGGCAGGCAGCGTGGCAAGTAACATTCCACATCTGGTGGCAGGCAGCGTGACAAGTGATGTTCTGCATCTGATAGCAGGCAGCGTGGCAAGTTATAATTCACATCTGGTAGCAGGCAACGTGGAAAGTGACATTCCGCATCTGGTGGCAGGCAGCGTGGCAAGTGACATTCCACATCTGGTGGCAGGCAACGTGGCAAGTGACATTTCGCATCTGGTGGCAGGCAGCGTGGCAAGTAACATTCCGCATCTGGTGGCAGGTAGCGTGGCAAGTGACATTCCGCATCTGGTGGCAGGCGACGTGGCAAGTTACATAGTTACATAGTAGGTGAGGTTGAAAAAAGACACAAGTCCATCAAGTCCAACCTATGTGTGTGATTATGTGTCAGTATTACATTACATATCCCTGTATATTGCGGTCATTCAGGTGATTATCTAATAGTTTCTTGAAGCTATCAATGCTCCCCGCTGAGACCACCGCCTGTGGAAGGGAATTCCACATCCTTGCCGCTCTTACAGTAAAGAACCCTCTACGTAGTTTAAGGTTAAACCTCTTTTCTTCTAATTGTAATGAGTGGCCACGAGTCTTATTAAACTCTCTTCTGCGAAAAAGTTTTATCCCTATTGTGGGGTCACCAGTACAGTATTTGTAAATTGAAATCATATCCCCTCTCAAGCGTCTCTTCTCCAGAGAGAATAAGTTCAGTGCTCGCAACCTTTCCTCATAACTAAGATCCTCCAGACCCTTTATTAGCTTTGTTGCCCTTCTTTGTACTTGCTCCATTTCCAGTACGTCCCTCCTGAGGACTGGTGCCCAGAACTGGACAGCATACTCCAGGTGCGGCCGGACCAGAGTCTTGTAGAGCGGGAGAATTATCGTTTTATCTCTGCAGTTGATCCCCCTTTTAATGCATGCCAATATTCTGTTTGCTTTATTAGCAGCAGCTTGGCATTGCATGCCGTTGCTGAGCCTATCATCCACTAGGACCCCCAAGTCTTTTTCCATCCTAGATTCCCCCAGAAGTTCTCCCCCCAGTGTATAGATTGCATTCATATTTTTGGCACCCAAATGCATTATTTTACATTTTTCTACATTGAACCTCATTTGCCATGTAGTCGCCCACCCCATTAATTTGTTCAGGTCTTTTTGCAAGATTTCCACATCCTGCGGAGAAGTTATTGCCCTGCTTAGCTTAGTATCGTCTGCAAATACAGAGATGGAACTGTTTATCCCATCCTCCAGGTCATTTATGAACAAATTAAATAGGATTGGTCCCAGCACAGAACCCTGGGGGACCCCACTACCCACCCCTGACCATTCTGAGTACTCCCCATTTATCACCACCCTCTGAACACGCCCTTGTAGCCAGTTTTCAATCCATGTACTCACCCTATGGTCCATGCCAACAGACCTTATTTTGTACAGTAAACGTTTATGGGGAACTGTGTCACACGCTGCATCTGGTGGCAGGCAACAGTGGCAAGTGACACACTCAGGGCTTCCACTGATTCTGCATTATGGTGATCTGAACTATTTCATTTATTACTACAATGTAATAATAGAAATAATGTGCTTCAATCACCCTGACACCATATCAAGCATGGTGCCGTGATCATTGAAGCGCTAACACCGGCCATTGCACTGACAAATTGCCCGCAAAAAAGTTGTTATCCCCCCCCCCCTCCGGGACAGCTGGTGTAAAGGCAACTGCCTAATGGTGTTTATTAAAAACTTTGTAACATTGTTAGTGTTACATTGTATTTACACATGCTGTTCTATGCAGATCAAAGCAGTGTATTTTGATCTGCACATAATGTCATTTTTCCTTTTTTTTCTTGATTCATTTGTAAACTTTTTCTGCTGTAGTTTGTTTGCTTTTTTTGCATCCTATTGAATTAAAAAAGCACAGAATGTTTAAAAAGATCACTTATTTCATATGCAAATTACTGCCATGATTTGTATCAGAATTTTAATTTGAGTGTCATTAAAAACAGTACAACTCTCAAAAAAAAAAAAACATTTCTTTATCATACATCACGGGACACAGAGTTAGGCTACTATTCCTTACTTACTGGGTTATACGCCATCTCTAGGTGAATGGAAACTATTAGACCAAAGTTTTAGACAGGAAGTCTGTCCCTATATAACCCCTCCCATACAGAAAGTAGTTTGGTTTCTAAATGAATCGAGAGATTGACCGATCAGATCCATTTGAGAAAAGCTTATATGCATAAATAAATGGTACCCGAGCCTCGAAAAGAAGACGCAAAGGATCCTGTAAGGTTTTGCCTGTAGCGTGACCTTCGGGCGTTGGACCCTGTGTAGTGGAATCCTGGACAGTACAGAGCTAAGGCATTCTTGCAAGGTGCTGTACAGGTCCAAGGGAGTAGACCCTAAAACATGAAAAGTGTACCCAGTCCTTGAAGGTCCCCCAGTGACAGAACCCTCCGTGATGGGTGAAGATTGGGCTCTTAGTTTCTAAGGTTGCCTAGCACCTGGATGAGTAAGTGAAACCCCCTTATTTACTTATTGAGGGGTGCCCCATATGTTGTAACAATCTGTCAAACTAGCAAGAGGCTGGACACCTGTGTGGCGGTGACCTCAGGGGGGAGCTTGGGCTAGCTGCTAGTGTTTGAGTAGGAGTACCCTTTCTTGCTGTCTTGGCTGCCTTTCTTATAGATGGTGCGCGCACGGGGGCTCGCCATTGCACATAATGGTTTGCCATTACGTGTGATGGTTCTCCATAGCGCACGCAAGTTCGCAGCAGTGCTGGTTTTCCATGGCGCACGCGGCTTTGCCACAGAACGTTGTGCGCACACAGAGCAGCACATTCGCTTTAGCTCTAAGTATGGCGCATGAAGATTCGCCATGGTGTACGTAGGACCTCGCGAGCGTGCGCAGGTCCGCCGTGACCACGTGAGTGTGCATGCGCAGAGCGTTCGGTGCACAGCCATCTTTTTTAAACAGAAGGTGACTGACATGCGGCGCTTCCAGAGGACAGCTGTGGGACAGAGAGCAGGCTCTGAACTATTCACTTTCAGCGGTCCATTCCTCCTTATCCGAGTCTTCCAGGTGTGGGTTATTAGGCTAAGGTGCTTAGCAGGATTTTTGCATAGAGGCTAGGTGAGCCCTATTAAGGGGTCTCCCTTCTTGGGTGGTGTAAATACTAAAACCAGGGACTCCCTATTTGCAGCTTGCAATGTCTTAAAAAAAAAAGGAGTGGGGCTAACACTTCAGGGAAGAGCACATCTGTTTCGTCAGCAGCTCCTGAGGAGCCTAGTCTAATCCCTAGTGTTGCACCGATACCGATACTAGTATCAGTGCCGATATCGAGTATTTACAGGAGTACTTGTACTCGTGCAAATGCTCCCAATGCCTAGTCCGATACCTGGACACTCAGGGATGATCGGTGCGGTGGCAGGGGAAGTTATAATCACCGATCTCCCTGTGTGGCTTTCAGTGAAGCAGCTGACAGCAGCTTTTCCTCCTCTGCCCTCCATGGCTTTTAGCTGCTTTATTGAAAGCCACACAGGGCTTTATAGTGATTATAAATCCCCCCCACCACCGTACTGATTGTTCCTGAGTGTCCCCTGTATCCTCCTCTGACTCCCCTCTGTGTCCTTCTCTGTGCTTCTCCATGGGCTCCTCCGGTCTCCCCATCTTCCCCCCCCCTTGTTCCAGATCTTTCAGGATGGATAGCGGAGGAAGGAGCCCGTAAATATGTAATTGATCACTGACTCTGTCCATTCATAACTGTCACTGAGCTTACGATGCTTCCGTTTATGAATGGAGGGAGGAGCTGCTGTCTCCTGTCCATTCATGTTCGGTGCAGCTGAGGCTGCTGAGAAAGGGACTGGGGAATTTCTATTTCAGTCCCTTTCCATGTCTCAAAGGGGAGATGTCAGGGGTCTGTTTAGACCCCTGAATCTCACCAAAGCCCCCCTATCCCCCAACAGGGTTGAATAAAAATAAAAAAAAGGAAACATTGTAATAAATAAATATTTTAAAGTAAAATTGTAAAAATAATAAAAAAAATGAAAAAAAACACTCTCCACCCCCCCCCCTCCCCCCAAAAAAAATCGAAAGCATTCTTAAAATATATATATATAGTAAAAGATAATACAAAAATAAAATTGTAAAAAAATAAAAAAAACTACTTACACAGTCTACGCCTCATCAGCGCTGCATATTAGTGCCACTGTCACATGACATTAAAAAAAAGTATCGGTACTTGTACTCTGTCTTAAAAAAGTGGTATCGGTGCAACTCTAGTTGCAATCCCTGAGAGACCAGAGGCTTCCAGGCAAATCTGAGCCGCTGCACCTGTCTGGTATTGTGCCTACTGCCAATGCTGCTGCTTCAGCCTTTGTCACCAGGGATGATCTGTCCTCAGCTCTAGCTGGGTTAGAGGACAGGATTGCTGGCATGATTGCCTTCATCTCGCAGGGTGGCAGGAAGTGTGACAGATCCCCCTCCCCTGATCCTCCTAACTTGGAGCAGGAATGGGTTGATGAAGTATAAGCGGTAATTGCTAAGGATTCTGTGTAGGACCAGGCAGATGAGTCTGCTTCTGAGGAATCTGGGCCAGAAGATGTGCAGTTGGTATCAGCCTCTCAGTCACAGAGGCTTTTGATCCAGACTCTTACCGAGATGGTTTGTTCTGCCTTTAAGTTACCTCCTGCAGAGGTTCCTGAGCCCCCCTGGTCCTCTTTGGGGTCCCTGAGGCCTCCTCAGGCTGCACAGGCTTTCCCCTTGCACCCTCTGTTAGAGCAAGTGGTGTATGCTGATTGGGAACATCCTGACAGGATTTTCGTTCCTCCTAAGAGGTTTTCTCTTTTATATCCCATGGAGGAAAAGTTTATTAAGAAATGGAGCATGTCAGCCCCAGATGCGGCAGTCTCTTCCTTTAAACAAGAACTTGTTTATGCGGAGTTCTGGCCGAAATATGACTTTTAAGATAAAAATACCCCTAGAATACTCATGCCTCAGGCAATGTAACAAAGGTATCTGTGCAGCATTTGTCTCCTTACTATATGAAGATTCTGCACAGCATGGCCATCTCCAATGTGGGCATTTGAAGCCACAGTGTCCTCCTTCCTGGATTCTGTGCATGCTGACCACCCAGCATGCAGCTGCTGATCTTGCACATGTTCAGTGCAGTGCAATTTTGGTCAGCTTGGCATGGAACAACCATGCCAAGCTGACCAAGATTTTCCATAGACGCCAATGTTAAATGTTACTGGAGTCGTGCGATGCCAAGCTGACCAAGAATTTCCATAGACGCCAATGTTAAATGTTACCGGAGCCGTGCAATGCCAAGGTGACCAAGAACTCCCAGGAGCCAGTGCATAACTGGAAATGACGTCTGCGACCGCAGCCCCCTAGAGGAGGAAGTGAAATAAGATATAGGCATAAATCAGGTAAGTGAACAGAAAAATAAATAAATAAATTGCCAATCCATTTTAAGGATGCACATTAGTGCAAGTGGAACTCCACTTTAACTTGTCAGGTGGATAACGCAAGGACCCTGTTGACATGAAACTGGAGTCACTATTAAGGGCTTACTTTTCCTCGGCTGGTTCATCTATTCAGCCATCTGTAGCAGCAATTGGAGCGTGCCAGTCCTTAAAGGATCAAGTCATATGGCCGGACAGGTCTAACCACTAGGATGATACTGCTAATAATATGGCAGAAATACCTTGAGCGCTGTGTTTTGCTGTAGATGCCTTGAAGGATTCGATACAGCAAGTCTCTCATTTGGTTCTCCTGTCTGTACACATGGGCAGACTTTTGTGGCTTAAGACCTGGTCAGCCAAGCTTCCTGTAAGAGGTTGTTGGCAGGGTTCCCCTTCCATGGGGAACGCTTGTTTGGTAATGATTTGGACAAGTATATCCAAAAGATTTCCAGAGGGAAGAGCTCTCTACTTCCTGTTAAGAGAAGGACCAGGCATCCCTTGTTTAAAACCTCAGGGACCCGCTTCCTCAGGTGTCTCAGCCCCAAGGCAGTTACGCCGTCAACAAGGGCAAACCACAGGGCCAGGGCCAAATCAATCCCTGGGTCCAAAACTTTTCTAAACCAGGCACCAAGCCTTCCTTTTGAGGGGACGCCCCCACTCTATCGGGTGGGGGGAAGGCTGCTTCACTTTGCGGACATTTGGAGAACAGCAGTTCAGGAGGAGTGGGTCACCTCAACAGTATCCCAAGATTACAAGCTGGAATTGCATTGGTTTCCTCCTCAGAGGTTTCTAAGAACCAGCATCCCTTCGGATCCTCCAAAAAGAGACATATTGTCTCAGGCACTAGATCATTTACTGCATCAGGGAGTGATTATACAGGTCCCTGTATCCAAAAGTGGCGCTGGGTTTTATTCAAACCTGTTCTAGGTTCTAAAACTAAATGGGGACATAAGGCCCATTTTGGATCTAAGATCCCTGAACCAGTATCTATTAATCCAGTCCTTTCAGACGGAATCAGTCCGCTCGGTAGTAGCCTCGGTCCAGATTGGGAGACTTTCTAGCCTCCATCGATATCAAGGACATGTATTTACACATACCTATCTTTCAACCTCATCAGAAGTTCCTGCGTTTTGCAGTAGAGCAACGTCATTTCCAGTTTGTGGCTCTGCCCTTTGGGCTTGCCACAGCACCCCAGGTGTTTACAAAGGTCCTAGCACCAGTACTGGGTCTTCTAAGGGCCCAGGGAATCTTGGTGCTGGGTTACTTGGATGACCTCCTGCTCAGAGATCACTTACTGCAGGCCCTAGAACAGAGCGTGGCCTGCACAGTCCTGTGTTTAGAAAACCGGGGCTGGATCATGAATACCGAAAGGTCAGCACTGAGGCCCGCTCAGTCTCTGAAGTATTTAAGTCTGATCCTAGTTGCAGTCCGGGCAAGGGTATTTTTGTCACCCGTAAAGATGTGTGCCCTGACGGATCAGGTGCATCAGGTAAAGGGCACCAGGCAACCCTCCATTCGGCTCTATATGAGTCTTCTGGGAAGGATGGTGTCCTCCTTCGAGGCAGTTCCCTACGCCCAGTTCCATTTCAGGCCTATACAAGACATCTTGTCGGCTTGGAACAAGAGCGTACAAGCCCTGGACTACCCCATGTCTTTATCTCCTCGCTTAAGCCTAAGCTGGTGGTTACAGGATCAGAACCTGCGAAGGGGAAGATCCTTCATCCTGGTGTCTTTGGAGAGTACTGACCACAGACGACAGTCTCTCTGGCTGGGGAGCGACCCTAGAAGGGCTCACTGCTCAGGGGAGATGGTCAAGGGCAGAGCAGAACCTGCCCATCAACATCCTGGTGTTGCGGGTGGTGCGTTTGGCCCTACGGTCCTGGATGGTGTAGCTTTAGGACTGCCCTATCAGTGTTCAGTCCGACAATGCCACTGCTGTGGCCTATATCTGCCACTAAGGCGGTACCAGGAGCCAATGAACCACATATTAGTCTGGGTATAGGGACATGTGCCGGTTCTACC
The DNA here is from genome assembly GCA_037952925.1 of Lithobates clamitans. Classification (NCBI taxonomy): domain Eukaryota; kingdom Metazoa; phylum Chordata; class Amphibia; order Anura; family Ranidae; genus Lithobates; species Lithobates clamitans. The sequence continues at coordinate 795,004 of JBBGZY010001334.1, read as the reverse complement.
GGCAGTCCATACCCTGGGGGTAGAGAACTGGAAGGCAGATTATCTCAGCCACCAGCAGATCTGCCCGAGGGAATGGTCCCTACACCCGAATGTGTTTCGGGAAATTTGCCAGTGATGGAGATGGTCAGGTTTTGATCTATTGGCATTCAGGTTCAACAACAAGCTACATCAGTTTGTGTCCTGAATAAGGGATCCCCTGGCAATCAGGGCAGATGCACTGGTAGTTCCATGGAGCCAGTTCTCCCTGGTTTATGCTTTCCCCCCCGATCCCTCTCCCTCCACATTTGTTGCGCAGGATTCGGGAAGAGGGGGTTCCAGTCATTCTGGTGGCACCGGCCTGGCCCAGGTCCTGGTTTCCAGAGATTGTGAGATTGGCAATAGAGAGGCCATGGTAACATCCGTGCCGCCCCGATCTACTGTCTCAGGGTCCTATATTTCACCCCAATTTACAGTCCCTAATTTGATGGCATGGCTATTGAAGCCAGGGTGTTGAAGGATTGTGGCAGCTCGGGACCGGTGGTGTCTACCCTAGTGAATGCCAGGAAAGCGGTCACTAGGAAGATCTATTATAAGGTCTGGAAGACTTAGATTGCTTGGTGTGAATCCAGAAAGTGGCATCCTAGGAAATACGTGATTGGGAGAATTCTCTCTTTTCTATAGTCGGCTGTGGAAATCAGATTGGCTTTGAGTACAATCAGGGGTCAGATTTCGGCCTTGTCAGTATTTTTCCAAAGGCCTTCAGCCTCCCATTCGCTGTTTCCATTCTTTATGCAGGGGGCAACTTGTTTGCTTCCCCCCAATAGATCACCTATGTGTCCTCTGGATTTAAATTAGGTGCTGTCTGTGTTATAGAAACAACTATTTGACCCTATTAAGGAAATTCCTTAAGTCTTGTCATGCAAGCTAGCTTTCCTGATGGCCATCACCTCGGCTAGAAGGGTCTTGGAATTGGCGGCCCTTTCATGTAGGAAACCATACCTAATTCTTCACCACGCCAAGGTGGTGTTGCATCCTATTCCATCCTTCTTGCCAAAGGTGGTGTCGGCCTTTCATTTGAATCAGGACATTGTTTTGCCTTTTTTTTTCTCTCAGCCTTGTTCGGCAGAAGAGAGACGACTGCATTCCTTGGACGTAGTGAGGGCAGTCAGAGATTATTTGTCTAGATCTGCAGAGATCCGAGGATCAGACTCCTTTGTTTTACCAGAAGGACCCAAGAAAGGGCAGGCAGCTTCCATTGCCCAGTGGGTCCGCCATTTGGTCATTCAGGCCTATGGTCTGAAGCGTAAGGCTCTTGCCTTCAGGTTGAGTAATCATTCTACCAGGGGTGTGGGAACCTCCTGGGCTTTTTGCCATCAGGTATCTGTGGCTCAGATTTGTAAGGCTGCTACCTGGTCTTCAGTGCATACGTTCACAAGATTTTATCAGGTGGATGTTAGAGCAGCCGAGGATTTGGCTTTCGGCCGCAGTGTACTACAGGCTGCTGCATAAAGTCAGATGGCTATTTTTTGGCAGGTTGTCTCCCTCCCCTCAAGGCTATCGCTCTAGGACGTCCCTGTAGGTAAGGAATAATAGCCTAACTCTGTGTCCCCTGATGATCAAGAAAAAAGGATTTTTTCATCATACTTACCTGCAAAATCCTTTTCTTTGAGTACATCACAGGACACAGAGGTCCCTCCCCTCTTTTGGGGATTCAATGCTTGCTACAAAACAAATACTTCCTGTATGAGAGGGGTTATATAGGGACAGACATCCTGTCTAGGACTTTATCTACCAGTGTCCATTCACCTAGAGATGGCGTATAACCCAGTAAGTAAGAAATAATAGCCTAATGCCCCGTATACGCGATCTGATTATCTGACGAATGATCGTCCGTTTTTTTTTTGCATGCTAATCTCACGTCGAATCTGAGTTTACTAAAGTCACAAAAATTCCCGCACGACAGAAAAAAAATTAGTGATGTCATGTGTTGTAATGCATTTATATTGCATTTTCGATAGCTGTACTGATTAGACGAAAATCGTACGATCTGGCATCGTACAAAAAAAAATTCCGTGCATGTCCGATAGAATATTATCGGATGAACTGTCCTGATCGGCTCTCGCAAGCTCTGTACTAACGATCCGATTATCGTACGATCGATTCGAATGCGGCATTTTTCGTACGACTTTCGGAACGTGTGTACGGGGCATTACTCTGTGATGTACTCAAAGAAAAGGATTTTACAGGTAAAAAATCCTTTTTTTTTATACACAGTAATATTAGCGTATTTAAAACTATAAACTACCTTTTTTTTTGTCTTTAGATCACTAAACTAAACATTTTTTTTACAAGACAATAGGAAAAAAAGGAATAGAAAAAATTATTGCAGAAATAATTGTCCCCTGAGGAATTGTAAAAATGTGAATAGATAAGGGGTATAGAGTTAAAGGAGATGAGGTGGTTGGCATAACAGCTAGAATAAACAGTGATATGCATATTTTGTGCCAGAAAATACACCCCTTTCTGTATGTCATTTACAGACTCCTTCCTTTTCGGAATAACAAGAGTCAGTGATCACTGACTCTGTCCATTCATAATTGAGCATCGTAAACTATGTTTACGATGTCTCAGTTTATGAATGGAGAGGAGCCTCTGTTTCCTCTCCATTCATCTTCAGTGCAGCTGAGACTGCAGAGAAAGGGACTGGGTCCTCAATCCTTTCCATGTTTCAAAGGGGAGATATCAGGGGTCTGTTTACACCCCTGACATCTCACCAAAGTCCCCCTACCCCCCAACAATAAAAAAGAAAAAAAAAAAAAAAACGTAATAAATAAATATTCTAAAGTAAAATTGTAAAAATAATAAAAAATAAAATAAACACTGACTGTATGTATTTTGGACATTTTCCTCTTGGAAAGCGAGAATGCTATATGCCAGTTCTTATTTTATTAATACTGCCTAGTGGATTTTTTTTTCTTTGAGATGTGTAGCAAAATTAAACCATGGTAAAGATATACACCCTAAACATACTGTATGTACAGGTTTCTGTGTGTGTATGGCAAGTACATGTTAAAGCCCTAGAAATATGTATAGTGTGTCATTTTTACAATGCTTAAATGCTACATATTTTTCTGTTTTAGCTGCACCCATGGGTCACCAAGCATGGCGCAGAGCCCCTTCCAAGTGAGGATGAGAACTGCACTCTGATAGAGGTCACTGAGGAAGAAGTGGAAAACTCTGTGAAGCACATCCCCAGCTTGGCTACAGTGGTATGTCTGCAGACTGCTTTGTACTAATTGTTTGCATTGTCTCCCGTTCTCTGTTAAGCTGGCCATACAATATACAATTTTCCTATTCTGTTTCCTTTATATTTACCTTCAACTATGTAGTGCATGGGCCTGCTGGATTGCATACAAATTGAAAGTGTTTAGGTTTGACCTCATGTATGGTTTTGGTAAATCTAAAGGAAAATTGTATAATGCATGGCCAGCCTTAATCAGGCCACACTGATCAGCTTATTTAATATACAGTTCATATCACTTAGAAGGGGTTAAGGAATCACTCCTCCCAAGACCTCCTGCTCTCTAGCTTCCTTGTCACCTCATCCCATGCTCACTTCCGGCACTTGTTCTGAGCCTCTCCCATCTTCTGTAATGCTCTACCCCAATCTATCTCCTACTTTGTCTACTTTCAGACGATCCCTGAAAACTCATCTCTTCAGAAAAGCCTATCTGGCCCCCATCTAACAATTGTACATTTATTTTCTCCATCAGCATATCCCCCACAGTTATCTCCTGTATTTCTTGACCCTCCCTTTTAGATTGTAAGTTCCAATGAGCAGGGCCCTCCGATTCCTACTGTGGAGTGCTGGGGTGTGTTGAAGGGTCTATTAATGCTGGCTGCAGGGGGATCTATTGTTGCTGGAGGTGATTTATTTTTGCATGGCAGTCTTTTGTTGCTGGGAGGTCTATTGTTGCTGGTGGGGGTTTATTGTTGCTGGGGGGGGGGGTCAATTGTTGCTGGAGGAGATCTACTGTTGAGGGAGGGACTCTATTGTTGCTGGCTACTGGGGAGTCTATAGATGCTGGCTGCTCGGAGATCTGTTGTTGCTGCTGGGGTGGTATTTTCTTGTGGGAGTTCATTGTTGCTGGGGGGTCTATTGTTTCTGGGAAAGGTCTACTGCTACTGGTTATTGGGGATCTATTTTCTTTACTTATTATTTAAAAGTTCCATAAAAATTATTTAGCACTACAAAATGATACTTGGTTCTGTATTCTCTAAAAGTGCTACTGGAAGGTGGGGCCATAAAACGGTGCTCAGAGGTGGGTAGGGGGCGGAGACAAGGGGTGACTCAGATGGGGGGAGTTCCTGCACCTATTCTCTGAGAAAAAAAAGCCCTGGTTGGCGCTATATAAATACTGTATAATAATAAAAAAAAAGTAGTAGGAAACAAATGTAGAGTTATTGCCCATAGTGACTAATGCAATTTTTTGGTTTAATTTTCAGAGGTTAAAATTTAAAACCTTATTGTTTCCTGCCAGCAACGATCCAGCTTATGTGCACTATTTTTTTTCCCCAGATCTGTATAATAGATAAAAGGAAGTACACTTCCTGTTTCCTGTCAGTATTACTGAAGGGCTCTTGTGTACATTCAGCTTTACTCTCATGGATCATGTCCCCAAGAAATCTCCACAATGGCACATACAGCAAAACAAATGTGTTTTTAACCCTTCCCTACTCAATCCAAAAGTATAAAGAAACATTTTGAATGAAGGTTTACTTCATACAGCAGCCCACAAATCCTTACATTAACACTGGCCTTTTTGGCAAATGTCAGGTTGTTGCCCATGATGATTACTTATGTCATCCATACTTGATTACCAGTTCTGACAAAGCAACCATGATATCATAGAGACAGACGCTGATTCAATTATTATTGAGCCCAATGAAATTTCCAGGTCTCCTCCAACATATGCTGAGCATACCTCCACATCCATACCTCTTAAATTTTGTATTATGTTTCTTTCATGTTATCACTTTTATTGTCTCTTTGAAACCTAGTTGTTTTGTACCAGCAACAGCAGTTTTTATTCCCTATTTTATCATTCTATATACCTCTATAGTAATGAAAGAGCATATTCTGTTTCCTGTCAGCCTTTCCGTAGGGTTCTTATACAAATTTAGCTTTACACCCTCAGTGAGTATGCTCCATCTCCCTCCTTGCCCTCTTCCTAATAAATAATGAATAGGCCACCAACACACCAAAAATCGGACCTGCATAGTTTTATCCTATGCCGCGCACCACGACTCTTAGTAGCCTGTCACTGTGCGATGCAATGCAGGTGCATTCGATCTATTTTAAAATTAGATTCATTGATCATTTATTGAAATGTGTACAATGTTAAATAAGATGCAGTACTCAAGTCATAACTGCCCAGTATAATAGCATTGTGTTTAAAATACATGAGAGTAACTGGTGTGTGTATACTGTACCTGTAGCATGTGGCATAACACTTGCCTAGTTTTTCACACTCTAGTTAATAAGAAAACGATCAGAAAAGATCTGCTTTTTAAAACCTTTTAAAATGTTTATTATGCCCTCACAGATATTGGTAAAAACGATGCTTCGGAAGCGATCTTTTGGGAATCCGTTTGAAGGAAGCAGGAAAGACGAGAGATCCTTGTCCTCCCCTCGAAATCTACAAACGTAAGTGGACCGTTATTGTGAACCATTTGTTTATAGGTCCCCAGTAGCAGGCTAAAGTATGGCTTTGCTTGAATAGAGATACAGAGGTTGCCTTTTGGCAACTTGCATGGTTGTTGGCCGTCATCCTGATATTTTCTTCACTGTCTAGGAAGTTACTTGTGTGCAAGACTAGCTTTTCATTACAGAAGCACCCAACTTTTGGCACCCTAAGTAATACCTCTCTGTTGGGACACCTTTTTTGTGTAAAACATTATCTGTTTTCTTGGTCCTAACCTGGCTTAGAAAATGGTGATGCTTGTGTATGTACTGATAATAGAGAAAAAATGTGTGACCAGTAACTATATAGGGGAAAGTTGCTTCTTTCCCTCATATTTCTGTGCATAATGGTTAATCTTGCCCAGCGACCAGTAAAGCTGCAGCTTCTGACAAATGCTCATTCCAGGTCAGTGACTCAATAGGCAGTCAAACAAGGATGAGGGTGGTGACTCTGGAAGATGCACCTTTTGAAAAAGTCTGAAATTGCACAGCTTCAGAATTTCTGTACTGGCTGTTAACTGAAACTACATCTAAGCCCTGAAAGATTCTACAACAAATTTCCAATGTACTCCTGCATAATCTCAACAGTGGTATGGTGTCACTGCCTTTCCCTCACTTCAGTAGAGAGGTGAACATTTTCCAGCCATGACAATGTTTTGTCATTTATAATTATAAAGGGCTGTAGATACAATGTGCACCAACTAGTTCAGTAGTGGCTGCTGTTGTATTTTGTACTTAAATAGAATTGGCCTTTACAATGGTGGTATATTCAGATACCTTAATAAGTGAACATAACTTTGATTCTTGTTGAGACATTATGATTTGGTAATAAAGTAGCATGAAAATGTACATCCAATATTTCTTAATGGTAGCTTAGTAGTGCATCCCTAAAAATGATACCAATGTACAACTTAAAAAAAACAAAACAAATTATGTACAGACTACATATCAGTCAAATAAATATTTTAACATTTTTTTAAATAAAAGACTCACAATAAATGTATAAATGCATTGTGACTTTAGCAACCAGGGTAACTGAGGACTTTTGAAGACTGGTTATGGGGTAATTCACACTTTTTTCCCGTAGCTATTATAGACTTTTTTTGGCTTTATACATAGGTAATAATATTACAGAGTTTAACTATTTAAATTTGACAGTCTTTTCTTCCACCTTTAGTAGCCCATCGCCCTCCAGCAATGCAAGATGATTAGTGTCTTACCTGTTGCCTTATATAACTCAAAGACAGAGCCACAGATTTTAGGTTAGCCACTGAGTTGTTGTAATTGCTTCATACTGGACACACTGAACCCCCTGAGTCCACATTCATTTTGTGAGTTCCCTGCAGGGGAAAATCCTCACTTATTACAGGCACTTGGGAGCAGGGCCCATGGGACAAATAGTGAGAATTCCATTTCAGGCTCTGAGGAAACTCAAACTCAGATTTCTCTCAGGGTTATAGCTCCTCTTGTTCAGAACGAGGTTCTGATACTGACACTGCTCCCACCCTCTGAATTGGGCTCCCTCACAGACACACAACATGCATCCTGCCATTGTCTCTCCGCAGGTGCCAACAGCCATGAATTCTAATCACAAACAGAAAATTTCCCAATTTACGTTAGAAACCAAGAGTTTAGTTGCACACATTTGCAAATATATGTGAAAGCTGCAGTGCCTTGCCAAGGCTCCTCTGTATCTGAAAGTCTCCAAGTTGGAGCACATATAGAAGTGGGGAAATTAAGGGCAGATTTGCCCACTCCTCCTTAAAGGCACAGGGACACATTGAACACCCAGCCATAAATGCTCTTCTACCCCTGACTTTATTTATGGGTTACAACCTGAATTACCTGGCACATTTACATTTGCAAAAGGCAAGAGGGACTCGGATATCTAAGAGGAGGCTGCTGAAGATTTTTCACTGCCAACATTTTGTGAAGTTAATTCTTCAGCAGGCTTATTGATTGATAGTGCATACTAGTTTCTGGCTAGATACAATTAGTTCTGGACAGCATTTACATAATCCAGTAGAAACAAAAAAGAAGGCAATTCCTAGAATGACTTTCCCTACTCTTGACTAAGCCAACTGGGATTTATATAATGATTGTGCTAACTCCGAGAGGTTATTCACTTCGTCTGGCATTTTTTTCTACCCTATGGAAGAAGAATTAAAAAAGGGATGGACTGTTCCCACTGTGGGCGTGGCCATTTTTACACTAAATAATTAATCTGCTGTTCCAATTGTGGGTATTCCCTTCTTTAAGGATTAAGTTAGAGACTCTTTTGAAGACATCATTTGCTCTGGTTTGTCCAGCCCTGCAGCTGGCTATTGCCACTTTGTTAGTTGCCTAGACTATGGCAAAATGGACAGGAGAAGGCAATAGAGAACTTTCTCCTGATAAGAGCTTATCCTAATCTTTCTGCAAGATGCCAGCTCTTGCCCTCAGCCCTACTATTTAGCATAGACGCCATTCTGCAAAACGTACTTACTTTCTGTGCGTATGCACAGAATTTTATGGCTTAGAGCTTGGTCTGCTGACCCTAGTCAGGAAAGGGTGCCTTTTGCAAATGGCTTCAAAGGCAAGATCCTCCTTGTAAAATCCCTTGAGGAATACATTAAGATGGTTATGGAGGGAAGGGGGTTTTCTACCCCACTATCCCCAATCACACCTTCCTATTGAATTTTCCTCCTCTACCATATATGTACAACGTGTTAGCCCTGTCCAGGCGTCATCTAATGCAGGTCTATCCTTTCATGGCAGACCCTTCACCTCTAAGCCCACCAGAACGACTCAGAAGCCTTCTTAACATGGAAGGTTCATCTCCACCTCTGGAGGTGGAGGGAAGTCTTCTGACATTTGCTCCAGTAGCGAGGCTCCTGAAAGGTCTCCTGTAGACCTGCCATGATGTCTACTGCAATAGCTTTGCTTCTGCCTGGTCTCCTGTAGACCTGCCACTATATTTCTCATATGGAAGATTTTCCTCCTTTATTATCAAATGTGATGTAATGGGTTATACTCCCTCTTTATTTATACATCAATGAAATCCCACTGTCCGGAGTACCTGGGACTAATTCTGACAACATTTTTCTTTAGCACAATATTTTTGTCTATGCCTGGCCCTAAGTTCATGGAGACATGATTAATCCCTTTGTAGGGGGAAAACGCAATGGCTCGGGAGGTGGACAGGCAAGAGTATGTATGTTGTGAATCATCTTCTTAGTATATTAAAGTATTAGTTTATTAAAGCTGGTTTTAAATCAGTGATGGCATTAGTATGCGTCCTCTTCTTTTCTACTTTACAAGCCTGGCTTTCATACTTTGGCTTTAATACTGGCTCTGGCTTCTATACTATGAGTTGCAAATAAGAACTTCTGACTTGCAGCCTGTAAGTCAGCCTTGTTAGAACAAAATCAGCATTGGCTGCCTACATTTCACTCATGACAAGTATACTTTTAAATGATATTAAAGGATTGACTTTTAAAAATAACAAACATGTCATACTTACCTGCTCTCTGCAGTCATTTTTGACAGGCCCCTCCCTCCTGCTGTGTTCCCCCAGAGCAAGTGGACTATGTGTCCATTCATACACAGTCGTGGCTCAGCCTGCTGTTCCTGCCAGTGAGGAGGAAGAGTCCTCTTAGAGCCAAGGCTCTCATTCACATTGCTGAATTGAGATGGGGCTCAGGTAAAGATAAGGGGGGGCTGCTGCACACAGAAGATTTTTTATCTTAATGCATAAAGGTAAAATAAACGTTCTGTCTGCCTTTAGAACCACTTTAAGATACTTGTACTTTGCCCTGCATTTAGTGGAGGTAGCTAATACAGCATTGCTAATAAATGTACTGAGAAGCAATGGCATTATTAATGCACATTCAGCAGGTAAAATGGCTGCCACCATGTGTGCATAACATATCTTTTTATATAGCAAGAACTGTATCTTGAATATAAACCATTGTTGGTGTGAATAAAGTGTTCAGATTAATTTATTTTTTCATTGTAGAAAAAACAAATCAGCGAAAATATCAGGAAAAGGTAAATTGAGTAAAGCTTCAGAAGCAGTCTCACTGTCCACTTGATGGCCTGTGCCCTAACCTTACACAGCTTTGCATGATGTTCTCGCACACAACCTTACACAAGGCAGGTATTACCTGTCTACAGCTAGTCTTGTACTGTAAAGTGCCAGATCATAAAGAGCACATACACCTGAAGTTTGAGGGATACATTAGTGATGGCAAGCAGAGGACTGCCAGTGAGTAACAGAGTTGCAAGGAAAGTAGAAGAGCTTCTTGTAATTGGTGTTGCCAACCCTAAGCCTAGGTTCATACTACTGTAATGCGATGTACTGCGAACTTGATCCATTTTTTTGTCGTGTGTGAGGTGCGAATTTGCCTTTCATTTTGAGGTGGACAGGTGTGAATTTATCACGATTTTACCACGAATTTCAAGAGGCAGACAGTGAACAATTCGCAGAGATGTGAACTGTGTGCTACGAGTTTACTGCAAGTTCAATTGAAGCCTATAAAAATTTGCACTGCACCATAGGAATTCACATCGCACCCGCAGTCAATACGCACAGGACCCTTTTTTTCTCTCACACCAAATTCGCAATGCATAGATGTGAACCAAAGCCATGGAATACTATGATTTTTACATGACCTGTGAATCTGGGTGTTCCTAAACGCATCAAACCCACTCTAAATTCGCATCAGTGTGAACCTAGGCTCAGGATCGTTTTCACCATACCAATGATTAATATGCTTTTTTATCTTGATGGCAGCTCAAGAACTAGCTTAATGTGAGGTGTATGATCCTTATTTAGATTGTGGTACATTTTATGACAACTGTGATGTTAAAGGAAATGTTTCTTCAATGAAAATGGGCTCTAGGGTCAATTCAGAACACTTGTTTCAGGTCAATGAATAATTTATAAATGTACAAGAGAAGGCCTTTAGTTCACCTCATATGTTTTACCAGCAGGGAATTTGATATCACTGTGTTTATATTCATAGAGGAAAAGGTCTGTGTAAAAATAGAATCACAGGATCTAACAACAGGCGTAGATTGACCACATACTACCTGCATTGTACGGACCAAAAATAGACAACAGTTTGAATGTCCTGTCAAATAAAACCAAATAATTTCCAAGCTCAACTTACCAACCAGCCTGGGACCAACCAAATTAACCTGTCTAACAGTATGCGTTAAAAACAGGGGTTTGGTTGCACACATTTGCAAATACATGCGTAAGCTGCAGGCCACGGCAAGTCACCCTGTATCCTGCAGACTTTAACTCTAACTTTGAAGAGTCTCCAAAGTGGGAGGTGGGAGCACATGTATTCTGATGGATAGATGAAGGGCAGATGATTGGAGGGAGCCCAACCCTCCTTAAAGTTTGAATGTCCTCCCAGCTGATCACATTATTTAAAGCCCAACTTTAGGAAAATGTAAATATCCATGTGGGGGCCCTCCACACTGTCAGAGTTAATAGCTTATGTAGTCTAGGGGCTGAGGATTAAGATGTAAATACATTATAAATATTCCCTGCTCCAGCAAGATCTCTCCAGCACTGCAATTGGTTCTCCGTAGCTGCTCTGTAAGCTGTGACCGGCTCTGGTCATACTCCAGCCTCCTCAGCATACCATACAGGTTAATGTCCCTGTATTGTACGTGATGAAGGGTCCTCTCACAGACTGGAGCTTTGGGCAGAATAGGAGAGAACTGGAGCAAGGAATCAGGTAAGTGAAACAACCTCTTCTGCAATCCCCTACACATAACAAGCAATTAACCCTGGCAGGGCGGGGAGGACCCCACTACAAGGGTGAATTGTTTAAAATTCCTGAAGTTGGGCTTTAAAAGACAATGTAATAAACTGGTTGCTGCAGTGGTTTTTGTCTTATATTCAGGACTGTTTCTTGTGTGAGTAAATGCAAAAGCCCTGTTTCTGGCAAAAATTATATGATTTTCTAATATTTACTTAAGGCCCTTATCTTCAAACCCAAACCAGCAGAAGAGTGTACACTCTGGAGTAGGGATGAGCTCAGGCATGTTCAGATCCTAATCCAAACCCACCTGAGCTATCCTGCCAGGAAGCTGTCATTTTGCATGGCCAATCAAAAGCAGACGAGGCATTGCCCAACCCCACAACTCTGGAGTTGCCAGAAGGGCTGGTGTGCCTAAATGTATTTGATAGTTGGTGTGAGATCTATCTCCTGGATGGTTCAGACCTGATTGAATAAAGCAAAATGTGGACCTTCTTTACCAATACTGTGCAACAGAGCCATTACATAAACCATATTGCTCCTCTAGGCACAACAACATTTTGCCATATGAACAGATTTGGGCCAAAACTGTTTTTATTGAACAACTTCTTTAATCTCTAGTCTGGCCTGATTATCTTGTCTCCTTTCCCCTCCCTGTATCTTCAAGTACCACAAACTACATTAGGTGACTACAGAATGAAGCATACTGGGACACACAAATATGCAGTTTTGCCTGCTGTTATTTTATATAAAAGCATGCTCCCCTTATAGATCCTTCTTCATTATAGATCCTTCTTCACTAAAACTGCCACCCTAAGGAATCATACACAGGGATTTATTTCCATCTAATATGCTTTTTCTTCCCCATACAAGTCAGTATAAAAACAAAAGCAATTCAATAGCAGCTTATGAAGTCAATCAAAAGCAACTTAGAAGCAAGTCAAGGATAGAAAAGAAGGTTGTGCAGAGTAAAATTTGAAGGCCAAGATTTGCAGCTCCTGGAAATTCTAGTTGTATATCGGTCATGCTGATCTAATGTCTTAAATGTGAATACCTGACTTGTTGGCTGAAAATCTATTGAGGTCAGGGGATTGGCATTTCTGACAGGCAACGCACATTTTCAGAGGACATTCACAATTGCAGCCTTTAGGTTTCTCCCAGCATATTTCTATGAAAGTATAATGTATCTGACTTGTTTCTGAATCCTTTGCATGGCCCATACCACAGTCAGGGGGCTTTCAAGGCTGTGAACCCATCCCTGCACATCTGTCAAACTCAGATGTGAGTCCATACATAAGCTGTGTCCCTATTGACTAACACAGGATGCTCTGCAAAACATAAACAGCTCCTCACACTGCACGTATCTTTGTTTCCATATGAATGAGCTTATATTCTTTGCTACTGCCTATGTACAGTATATACAGTATCTCACAAAAGTGAGTACACCCCTCACATTTTTGTTAATATTTTATTATATATTTTCATGCAACAACACAGAAGAAATTACACTTTGCTACAATGTAAAGTAGTGAGCGTACAGCTTGTATAACAGGGTAAATTTGCTGTCCCCTCAAAATAACTCAAAACACAGCCATTAATGTCTAAACCGCTGGCAATAAAAGTGAGTACACCCCTAAATCAAAATGTCCAAATTGGGCCCAATTAGCCATTTTCCCTTCCCGGTGTTATGTGACTCGTTAGTGTTACAAGGCCTCAAGTGTGAATGGAGAGCAGGTGTGTTAAATTTGGTGTTATCGCTCTCACTCTCTCATACTGGTCACTGGTAGTTCAACATGGCATTTCATGACAAAGGACTCTCTGAGGATCTGAAAAAAAGAATTGTTGCTCTACGTAAAGATGGCCTAGGCTATAAGAAGATTGCCAAGACCCTGAAACTGAGCTACAGCACGGTGGCCAAGACCATACATCGGTTTAACAGGACAGGTTCCACTAAGAACAGGCCTTGCATGGTCGACCAAAGAAGTTGAGTGCACGTGCTCAGCGTCATATCCAGAGGTTGTCTTTGGGAAATAGACATATGAGTACTGCCAGCATTGCTGCAGAGGTTGAAGGGGTCAGCCTGTCAGTGCTCAGACCATACGCCGCACACTGCTTCAAATTGGTCTGCATGGCTGGACATGGACATGGATTACTGGAACCTGTGGTCTGATGAGACCAAGATAAACGTATTTGGTTCAGATGGTGTCAAGCATGTGTGGCGGCAACCAGGTGAGGAGTTCAAAGACAAGTGTGTCTTGACTACAGTCAAGCATGGTGGTGGGAGTGCCATGGTTTGGGGCTGCATGAGTGCTGCCACCACTGGGGAGCTACAGTTTATTGAGGTAACCATGAATGCCAACATTTACTGTGACATACTGAAGCAGAGCATGATCCCCTCCCTTCGGAGACTGGGCTGCAGGGCAGTAATCCAACATAGCGACCCCAAACACACCTCCAAGACGACCACTGCCTTGCTAAAGAAGCTGAGGGTGACGGTGATGGACTGGCCAAGCATGTCTCCAGACCTAAACCCTATTGGGCATCCACACAGAAGCGCAAGGTCTCTAACCTCCACCAGCTCTGTGATGTCGTCGTGGAGGAGTGGAAGAGGACACCAGTGGCAACCTGTGAAGCTCTGGGGAACTCCATGCCCAAGAGGGTTAAAGGCAGTGCTGGAAAATAATGGTGGCCACACAAATTGACACTTTGGGCCCAATTTGGACATTTTAACTGAGGGGTGTACTCACTTTTGTTGCCAGCGGTTTAGACATTAATGGCTGTGTGTTGAGTTATTTTGAGGGGACAGCAAAAGTACACTGTTATACAAGCTGTACACTCACTACTTTATATTGTAGCAAAGTTTCATTTCTTCAGTGTTGTCACATAAAAAGATATAATAAAATATTTACTCACTTTTGTGGGATACTGTATATTTTTGGAAATTTTTTAATTTGCTTCTCAATCTGCAACTAACTTGCCTGACCTGACTTTCATTATTGGATGTTTACTAGTACCATCTGTCATGCTGTTTTCCTGCAAAATAAGGCTGTTATGGATTTTTTTTTTACATTATAATCTGCTTATATAGAATCTGCATTACTTTCTGGAATCTTTGTAATTTTGTATTTAATTCACAGGATCCAAGGCAGCGATGAAAGCTTGAGAGATAGCGACTTACAAGAGGTAGGGGAGGATGAAGTCCTTTCCTGAGGATCCCTAAGCAGAGGTGCTGTGGTTTGTGAATACCATCTATGACGGACGTGTGTATAACACACCATGTATAAAATGAAATGTGCATGCTATGTGCTCAAGAACACATTATGTTGCTGCATGCGCTCATGACCTTAATGTCCTGCCTTGGGTGATAGTTAAACATTTTTTGCTATTGGTTCACTCTTCAAGTGACTGCTGGAGAGTGGGGAATGATCCAGAGACGGTGCTTGTATTGTACATATTGCAAAAAAAAAAAAACTCAAAGTGGCTTGTAGCATGTCTTAATGATGCCAAATATGACATAAAGTGTACATATCTAAGGCTTTCAGGACATTAAAATTTACACAGACAGTGGTCTGACATTACTTTAATGTTCTTTATGCCCCATCGTAAGGGGTTCTTGAAAGATAAAGGCTTGTTAAATTGCCCTTTGAGGGATTGCTTTAAGGATTTTCATAGTAATATTTTAACACTAACCAAAGTGTTTTGTGTGCCATTAAAAGTTAATCTGTGGTGGCTCTTGGATATGTTGGATGGCACATGTCAGATGGCAGCTGTCCATCCTCCTGGCTTTTTGCCAATAGTTTTTATATAGAGCTAGCGACAGTGTGGTTGTGCAACCACTAGGGGAATTCTTGAATCTATAACATGCCTTGATGTGTTTCATGTAGTTCACAAATACATATTCTGCTGCCAATACTATTTACTTATCAGCCCACTCTTCCTTTATTCTGTGTATAAGCTCATTATTAATATAATGATTTAAATTGCATGGAGCAAGTACAAAAGGAGCTATGAATATGACTTCCAAGACAACAATACAGCCAACATTATCTGCGAACATCATGTGGTACATGCAGTTCTTTGACAAATCCAAATTATCCTCATTAGATATTGAACCGCCAGTTTTATCACAGTGCTAGTGTATAAGTTAGTGGATGAGTGCCAATCATTTTGAATCAGTACTGGTTAGCAGATACCTCTCACAAGCTGGGACAAAGATAAAGTATTACAAGAAGCAGGTGCTAGCTTTTATTACCTGACCTAAACAAGAAAGCTATCAGCTGGAGAATGATTGTTTACCATAAGCACCACCTAAACTTTAATTTGCTCCAATTTTTGAACAGGGTTGTGTAACTGTAGACGTGCTGTCTAAAAATGTATATTTGGTGTACAGATCAGTCTTTGAAAGATTGTAAATATATCTTGTATTTCCTATTTAAGATTTAGATTCATTTTTAGGTATTTCTTGGAATGATCCAGGAAATATATACAGAACCCTGATTAACTTTTAGATACTATTTAGGTATGATCGAGAAAATAGATATAGATACTAAACTTACATGTGTACTTACATCAGCCTCCATAGCAAGCAGCAATGAGCTATAACTA
This sequence comes from Lithobates clamitans, assembly GCA_037952925.1. Taxonomy (NCBI): domain Eukaryota; kingdom Metazoa; phylum Chordata; class Amphibia; order Anura; family Ranidae; genus Lithobates; species Lithobates clamitans. The sequence goes on along the minus strand of JBBGZY010001334.1, from coordinate 778,921 downwards.
CTTATTTTTGTGATATGTGCTGCAGATGTGTTGGCAGGCTGAAATACAGTAAAACATAGACTTCTGCTATAGTCTTCTGAGCAAAGGTTCTAGTGAGGAGTATCTCCATCCTCAGGCTTCCCTGGTTCAAGCCATGTCATTGTGCTTCTATAGCAACAAATTGTACAGTGATAGTCTTCCCTTTGTAGAGTGGCTTTCCGTGCATTGTGCCTCCTATACTGGAGGAAGGTATATGCACTAGATTTAAAGATTGTTTTAGGTTATGGTTTCCTGAAGTGTAGGATTTGTGTACTGGTGTTGTGAGTAATCCTTACAGCCCAACAGGAGGATATACTTGCTCTACTGTATAGCTTTCAGGGACAGCTAAGACTACAGCCCTTGGAAGACAGTGTTGGTACAGATATGAACAGTATAGACTTCAGGAACAGGTACAGGTGGTACCGAATTAACACAAAATCTGCTATGGTGGTACATGCCTAATTAGAGTTCTTTGATAATACTAACCACAATTACTCCTCCTCAGGACACAAGATTTTTAGCCATGTAAGCAGAGGATATATAAATGACCAAAGGAATTGCTGAAACTGCAAATTTTGTAATGTACACTGTAAAAGGCCAGATGACACCTGGTTGGTTGCAGTAAGCAACACCTTTCCTTTCTGCAGTTTTTATATTGTGACTCTACAATGTAAAGTTCTAGTATTCATAGCATGGTCTTATTGCATGGTTCTCCGCAGAGTGGACAAATCTGCATGTTTATTGTCAAAAAGTTGTCAAAAACAAAAATGTGATTTGCAGATTTCCCCATGTTATCAATTTGAGCTCAACACTTGCCAGCTATACTATTTTCTGAGTATATGATTACTTAGTTGAGACTTGGTGTTAGATTTCTCTATAACCAAGCAGAGATTCTGGGGTAGATCCAGAACATACAGGAGGGTACACACCGATCACCCATTACGTTATGACTGCTGATTAGTAAGGTGAATGACATTGATTATCTCATTACAATGGCATCTGAAAGATAGGATTATTAGGCACTAAGTGAACATGTTGTCCTTAAAGTTGATGTGTTAAAAGCAGAAAAGATGGGCAAGCGTAAGGATTTGAGCGACTTTGACAAGGGACAGATTGTATTGATTAGACCTATGCGAACCCGTGTCCACAGCCCAAAGCACCTACAATGGGCATGTGAGCATCATAATGGGACCACAGAGCAATGAAAGAAGATGGCCTGGTCTGATGAGTAACATTTTCTTTTACATCATGTGGATGACTGGTTGTGTGTGCGCATCACTTAACTGGGTAAAAGATGGTGCCAGGATGCACAATGGGAACAAGACAAGGCGATGGAGGCAGTGTGATGCTTTGGGCAATGTTATACTGGAAAACCTTGGGTCCTGCCATTTATGTTGCTGTTGCTTGACATGTACCACCTACCCAAACATTGTTGATGACCAAGGAAACGGTATGGCAATCGCCTCTTTCAGCAGGATAATGTGTCCTGTTACACTGCAAAAAGGTTCAAGAATGAGGAACACAACGACTTTGAGGTGCTGACTTGGCCTCCAAATTCTCCAGTCCTCAATCCAATTGAGCATCTATGGGATGTGCTAAAAAAGTCCAATCCACGGAGGCCCCACCTCCCGACTTAGGATCTGCTACTGACAGCTTGGTGCCAGATCTATAGCATATCTTCAGAGATCTTGTGGAATCCATGCCTCGACAGGTCAGGGCTGTTTTGGCGGCAAAAGGGGCACTTACTCAGTATTAAGCGGATGGTTATAATGTTATGGCTGATCGGTGTATATGCCTGTGCTGCTGCAGTACTGTAACCTGTTGGCCTGGAAAGGCTCAACAATGGTATAGTAAATGACATATTGTACTTGCGTGCCAAGAGTGTCCTAATCTTACAGAAGATTGCTTAGTTCTCAGTTGAATTTACAGTAGAAGAACAATGATATACAGTATCTCACGAAAGTGAGTACACCCCTCACATTTTTGTAAATATTTTATTCTATCTTTTCATGTGACAACACTGAAGAAATGACACTTTGCTACAATGTAAAGTAGTGAGTGTACAGCTTATATAACAGTGTAAATTTGCTGTCCCCTAAAAATAACTCAACACACAGCTATTAATGTCTACACCGCTGGCAACAAAAGTGAGTACACCCCTAAGTGAAAATGTCCAAATTGGGCCCAAAGTGTCAATAGTTTGTGTGGCCACCATTATTTTCCAGCACTGCCTTAACCCTCTTGGGCATGGAGTTCACCAGGGCTTCACAGGTTGCCACTGGAGTCCTCTTCCACTCCTCCATGATGACATCACGGAGCTGGTGGATGTTGGAGACCTGTTTGAGGATGCCCCACAGATGCTCAATAGGGTTTAGGTCTGGAGACCTGCTTGGCCAGTCCATCACCTTTACCCTCAGCTTCTTTAGCAGGCACTGGTCGTTTTGGAGGTGTGTTTGGGGTCATCATGTTGGAATACTGCCCTGTGGCCCAGTCTCCAAAGGGAGGGGGATCATGCTCTGCTTCAGTATGTCACAGTACATGTTGGCATTCATGGTTCCCTCAATAAACTATAGCTCCCCAGTGCCAGCACTCATGCAGCCCCAGACCATGACACTCCCATCACCATGCTTCACTGTAGGCAAGACACACTTGTCTTTTGTACTCCTCCCCTGGTTGCCACCACACATGCTTGACACCATCTGAACCATATAAGTTTATCTTGGTCTCATCAGACCACAGGACATGGTTCCAGTAATCAATGTCCTTAGTCTGCTTTTCTTCAGCAAACTGTTTGTGGGCTTTCTTGTGCATCATCTTTAGAAGAGGCTTCCTTCTGGAATGACAGCCATGCAGACCAATTTGATGCAGTGTGCGGCGTATGGTCTGAGCACTGACAGGCTGACCCCCCCACCCCTTAAACCTCTGCAGCAATGCTGGCAGTACTCATACGCCTATTTCCCAAAAACAACCTCTGAATATGACACTGAGCACGTGCACTCAACTTCTTTGGTTCAGATCCTCAGAGAGTTCTTTGCCATGAGGTGCCATGTTAAACTTCCAGTGACCAGTATGAGAGAGTGAGAGTGATAACACCAAATTTAACACACCTGCTCCCCATTCACACCTGAGACCTTTTAACACTAACGAGTCACATGACACAGGGGAGGGAAAATGGCTAACTTGGCCCAATTTGGATATTTTCACTTAGGGGTGTACTCACTTTTGTTGCCAGCGGTTTAGACATTAATGGCTATGTGTTGAGTTTTTTTGAGGGAATAGCAAATTTACACTGTTATACAAGCTGTACACTCGCTACTTTACATTGTAGCAAAGTGTCATTTCTTCAGTGTTGTCACATAAAAAGAAATAATAAAATATTTATAAAAATGGGAGGGGTGTACTCACTTTATGATATACTGTAATTATTTGGGGCTAGCCTGAATATTGTCTGTTATCAAACTAACAAATTTGGTCCTGAAAATGTACTTTTAGTTAATATTCATGTGTATATTGTACATTTTTTTTCTTCACTCTGCTACTACTCACTGTCATGGAAATAGCATATAATAGACCTAGATCTTCATACACTCAGATCAGTATATTTCTGCGGCCTTATTCAAAGAAGTAACACAGGCCACTTCTTTATAAAAAAAAAAAATAAACTCTGGTGAAGTTTTGTTTTACCAAACAATATGGAGCAAATGCCACACACAAGATTCACTTATAAAAACATCTTTACCCCAAGTGGAAAAGTCCAGTGATCACTGCACCTGGAATCATCACTGATGCTTTTTTCCAAACCTCTATGATTGGGCACTTGTTGGGTAAATGGCGTCTTCTGATTGTGTAGGTTACTTCAGTTACACTGCCATATACTGTAAGTTTTTATGCATTTGAATTAAGCAGTTTAGACCTGGTACTTCCAAATGTGCTTGTATGGTGTAGGGAAACCATTAGAATCAAGCCAATCTCAGTAGTGATGCAGTAAGTCGCTTGCCACTTATTGTGTATAAAAGACAGTAGTTTGCTATATAACACATCTACCTCCAAAACATTGAGAACTTAGTGCTAGTAGTGAATTAACTATATTCATAACAAACCTGTTGAATATATGTCTGATAGTATTGTGTGAGTGGACAGGCAAGATTATATGTTCATGTATTGTAGGTTGGGAACACATTGACCAAAATATGATTATTAATACAGTTTGTAAAATGTTGACTTGCATGTGTGGGTGAAGTATAAAATAATTAAAGTGGTTGTAAACATCAGTCATTAAATATGAACAAAGCATATCCCTCCATAGTGTGTACTTGTCTTAATTAGGAGCACTAAGTGTCATTTCTGTCTGCTGCCTTGTTCCTCTGCTATCAGTATGAGCCACTTCTGACAAGATTTCCTGTCACCAAGAGAAAAATTGTGACAGGGGAGGGACCTCCAGCTTACTAACAGCCTCAGCTCTGTTGCTGTGTGAAGGGGGGGGGGGGGGTTGTCCCTTCCCTCCAATCAGCTCTCAGAGCTCCCCTTACTCATGTAACTTCAGCTCTCTGCCCCCTGCTTTTCAGAGCCGAGAGATCGTGTGTAAATTCTGCACTTTGAATGGATGTAGAGGAAAGACGGCTGCAGATACAATTGATGTAGGAGGATTTGTTTAATCTCTGACCAGTCGATTCACTGGGTATATGCAAGGGTTTACAGCCACTTTAGTTAAAATAAGTGTGAAGCCGTAAAATTGAGTGAAAAGGTAAAGTGGGGTTCAAAGGACACATTTTCCTTGTAGCTAGTCAGAGAATAATATTTTTCTAATGAATATTCAAAAATGGTAGAAAGTCTTTTGGGTGTTGCTATAGCAACACTTCTACCTTTTCTCTTTGGTAGTATAATTCATAGATCATATGGCTCCATAGTATAATTCATACATCATTTGACAATTTCTGTACATAAAGGACAAGATCCTGCGCTTGTTCGGAGGTCTTGCAGAGTAGCAGGTATAGTCATTCTGACCTGAGAAGATAGAACTGACATGGAAATGATCAGTTGAATAAGTGATTCACGTTTAAGAAATTTCAGTAGTTAATACTGCTCCCAGTGCTGTTATTTTTAGGAGCTGAAGATATTTTGCTAGCGATTTAAAACTATATCTCTCCTTCCATAACAGAAGAAACAGTGTTTCCCTGTTGTCAGCTGACCATAATTTTTACAGTATACATTTTTCTGCATATTAGGAAATAAATATATTGTTTGCAACCATTACTTTTTGGCAGTTTAAGCATTTTGAAGCAGAACATAGGGAATGATGGAAATGATAAATTCTGCTTATTTCATTGTCTCTCCATTAATGGTATCATTTTGAGATAAAATTATGGTCAGGTCAGATTATTCTTCCTGTTCTCTTTTGGCTATTGTTTTGTGCCTCCTCCCTCCTATTCAAGTCAGTTTATTAGTGTGGTATCACAATAAGATGATCAGAGGTCATAGTCTTCTTACATGGTGGCTGGAGAGCATGACAGAAGCAGTTTGTTCACCCACTAGAAATACAGCTAGAGCTGGCAGCTAGAAGAGCAGGGCAAACAAACTCTGAATCTGCTAGAAGTTCAGCTTGTACCAGCCCAGAATGTGCAGGAATAGCAACACCGAGGACTTGGACAAATTTCAGTGGCAGGGAGGATGTCAGACTGGAACTGTTTTATATACAAAACTGTATTATTGACAGTCAGCACTATGATGTTTGGTGGCCATGTTCTACTCCTGGCAACCCTGCCACCTATCCAGCCCTGCATTATGGATATGGGAAAAAACATGCATTTTAAAGTATTACTAAACCCACAACAGTAAAATCAGTCTGTATATTCAGTAAAGCATGCTTATTATACTCACTGTGGAACATGTGAAAGGGGTTAATTCTCTGCATTGTGTAAAAAGGCTGTTTGATCCTGCCTTCTCTGATCCTCCCTTTTTTCCACAGTTCCCAATCTATCTGCTGATAGAACAAAGGCTTGGGGGCAAACTGCACATGCTCAATTTGATGTGTATTGCTAGAGAGTTTTATTTTTCTTGGGAGAGTGCATGTGATCAGCACAGGGCCAATCAGCCTCATAGGACCATCAGGAGATCATGAAAACTTCTCCTACAAGCTTAAGCAGACACTGATAGAAGTCACAAGACTGCTATATACTTCTAATTAGAAAAGGTATTTGGCCCCTTTCACACTGTCAGACCGTTCAGGTCCGCCTGTCAGTTTTGTCGGTTGACCTGAACGGACGCTCCATGCTAGTCTAAGGAGCGACGGATGTCAGCGGTGACATGTCCGCTGACATTCAAACCGCTAAAATCGGACGGATGCCCCTACGTTTGCATCCGTCCCTATCTTATCGGGTGAGATCTGATGAAAACGGACATGCTGTCCGTTTTCGTCCAGTCTCTCCATAATAACCAGAGGCGCTCGACAAGCCTCTCCCCGCTCAGTGAGCAGAGAGGAACCTCTCATCCGCCGGCTCATCGGAGATCAACGGAGAGATCTCCCGCTGAGCTGGCGGACTCTGTGGCAGCGGATCCGCCTCGTGAGAATGAAGCCTTTAGCCGTTTATACGTTTATATTTACTAAAATAATTGCATTTCCATGTTCTGTGTACTGTGGGAGATCAGATATAGTGAATGCAGAGTACTGGTTTTAGTAACACTTTAAAGAGGAGCTCCAGGCTCCTTCAGAAAAAAATGAAAAGTCAGCAGCTACAATACCAAAGCTGCTGACTTTTAATATTAGGACACTTACCTGTCCAGGAATCCAGCAGTGTCTTCCCCCCAAGCCGATTTTTCCATCTGGTTCTGCCACCGCCATCTTCACTAAGGGAAACCGGCAGTGAAGCCTTGCGGCTCTCTGATTGGGCCGGCTGCAGAGGCGGGAGGCCGAACTTCTGGCTGTGGGAGCAAACTCAGCTGGAAGTTGGAGCGGGTACCTGTCAAAACCAGGTACTCGCTCCCCCTTCCCTCCAAAAGGTGCCAAATGTGGCAGTGCAGTGGGGGGGGGGCAGGAAATCGGAGCTTCCCCTTTTGGGTGGAGCTCCGCTTTAAGCAATGCTATAATTTACACTAAATTATTCTCCATCCTGGTCTTCATTGAGGTATCGATTTTTAGAGTGAAGCAATGTTCAGAAACAGATTGAAGATGCACCAAAAACGAATGCCATTATTCAGTAGAGGCAAGCATGATACAAGTTAAAGTAACATTAAAGGTTCGGCTTTTTTTCCCTTTAAAATAATAAACATGTCATACTTATCTGCTTTGTCCACTGGTTTTGAACAGAGCAGCCATGACCCAAAACAAGTATGTGCATGTTAGGTGTCCCAAAGCCTGATATGTATATGCTTTTTCTGGATCAGCAACTCATTGAATAGCACAGAAGGATGAGGATGACTGTCTGGAAGGTTGTACAAGTCAACAAGAAAACTCCTATCATGATAAGTTTGCTTATCAGGCAGGACAGTTTCCATTTTTTCTTGTTCAAGTATAAATTACAGTGAACAAAACAGCAAAACCAGTTTTCCTTTGCTTCTGTATAGTTGCCAGTCCACTATATTGGTGGACGTTCCTGGTGAACTGGTATTACCTAAAGTATAACTATTAGCAAAACTTTTTTCTTGGATAAAGTGGTGAGAGATTAGAAAACCTGTCAGGTCTTTCACTGTCACCTGTGCCCCCCGTTAGGGAGATTCACCATCTCTTTTTGTCTTGTTTACCATTAGCACCGAAAGTGAAAGAAAATCACAACCTATGGGTTATCGCTTAACAGAATAGAGGAAAAATCCCATTTGACACTGAGGCGCTTTTCAGGCGATTTCACGCTAAAAAATAAGTGTCTGAAAAGCTCACGAAAACCTATTTTCATTAAAATCAATGAATGCTTTCACACTGGGACAGTGCGCTGGCAGGGTGGTGAAAAAATGCCCCTCACCAATGAAATGAATTGAAAGCGCTTCAAAATCGCCTGAAAAGCTCTTCAAAAGTGCTCAGTGTTTTACTGGGCCTAATTCTGGTGACAAACAGGGGTTCCCTCACTTTGGAGGGATTTCTTCTCAATTCCTGTTTTGGCTATGGGACAGGAAGTAAATAAAAAGCTCCCCAGTCTGACATAGATGGCAATAAAAATAAAAAAAGACGACAGTGGTTACTGCCCTCCCTTCTGCTATCCTAAATGGAAAGAAAATGTGCCTTTAGTTCTACTTTAACATTGCATTGGGCTTTGTTTTCATGAATTTTGCTTAGACTTTCTATTGCAGTGTAAAAGGTTTTCGGGGGGCTCCCTGCTCAGAAAGTCACCTGATCAGTTCTTCCTCCTGTGCTTAAAAGAGCTGGAGCTGAATTACAAATTACATAACATACATATCAACTAAGTGCAATAGGTAATGCATGTATTTTCTAATTTTAAATACATTCCAGGTGACATTTCTTAAAAAGCCCTTATAAACACGGTTTTATTAATCTTATGATCAGCAGAATGCTATCAAATGCAACTTTTCACATATGCCATTTTTTTAAATGGCAAGTTGTTTTCTACTAGCTGTAATGTGCTTTATGAGTGAGTGGAGAGTCTCCAAACTGGCTGCAGAGCTGCATTGTGTATTTACTATACGTCAGCCCTTACTCTCAAGTAACAAGTACCAATAACCCTTCCAGTGCCAGGGTCCTGCAAAACATTGTACGTTTGCAGAGACAACATTTATGAATGCCACATCCTTTCCAAGCCATTTTCAGATTTTTTGCTTTTTTAGAAAAATGATTACAAAACATTTTGTACCTGAAAATTGCTCTTTTGATGTTGAGCACATATTACTCTCATATTTACAGATAAAATGTTTGATGTATTGTGCGTTTGTTTTTGTTTTTTGGCCAAAAGCCAAAGATTTATTCTTGCAACATCCAGAAATCCTTGCTTTTCTGGTTGGTATATTTTAGATGAAAAAAGAAAATTGGGGAAAAAAAAAAAACATAAAAAAGGGATAAATATATTCATATTAGTATAAACAAAATAGCTGTTGTATTGAAGTATGGTTCTGACATTTGGAGATTCCAGAATATGTTCTTTGATAAAAATCTGTTGCATGGAAAAATAAACTCTGCGGATATGTATTTAGGGTGTAAAACCCACAAATAGCTGCTAAAATATCTATTTACTTACATGTTTTCTATATGCTTTTTGTATGGGTTGCACCACTGTTTTCAAACTATAAAATACAGAATACGATTTTGCACCATGTGTTTAATGCTGATGTGATTCTAGGTGTCTACAATTTGGTTGAAGTTGTATATATTTTAAAATATAATTGACTGTAGCTTTTTTATTGGGTTACTTTTTTGCTTGCATTAAGCTTATCTTTTACTATGCATTTCATTTTACCAAGTTGTATGTTTAAATACTGTGTATTTATCACTATTAAAATAAATAACCTAACTTTTGTGTTTTGACTCTTTTTTTTTCTAACTAGCTACTGTATGGTACTGCTGTATATTAATAGGTTTCACTTGAACCGTGGTAACATCATTTTTACAGGTAAGTCAAGGTTGTACACATAAGTAACATTGTTGATGTTGAGAAAGGCAAAATAAAACATTTTAGACTAGCTGCCAGTTTATGCTCAAGCTTTCCTAACTGCCATTATAACTGAAATAAACATCTATAGGTGCTGTATATGTTAGAACATATTTTTCACAGTACTATGAAAGCCACAAAACTTAAGCTGCTGTATTATATAAAAATCAACATCGGTTCCTGAAGTCAAATCCTGGTCTGCTCCTCCTTGTTACCCGTAAGTAAGGTGGGAGGCATAGAAAAACTAGGGCAAGCCTAACCTTTACATCAGGAACTAGAGTTAGTGTTTGTACACTAAAGAACCCCAAGATTAGAGGCTTTCAATGTACTATGCAAGGTATTCAGCATTGCGCAGAGGCTTTTCCTAGTGACCACTAGGTTCTTATGCATCTTCCACTGGTATAACCCAGTGTAAATTTCAGTGGCTAGTGGATGTACCCAGCCTTGATCATAAAGACAGGTGGGAATCTCCCTTTTCACACCTAGTCTCAGGAGAGGAAGAATCCCAAAGGGGTCAAAGAGATAGCTGGGCCATTATTTGGAATCTGGACCAGATCACATAATCCCTTGAAACAGGAGTACAGCTGAAGACATCTCAGCACTGAGCCCTGGCAGGGCTCAGCTTTAAATAACCTGCTTGGTGCCACTATGAGCAATAAACATGCTGGTACACTCACCCTGCAAGACACATGCTTCTGCACAAGACGCTCAGCCATGCACAATTAGCAGACTATTAGCAGAACACATGCACAAATGCTAGGTGCTGGAATCCAGTTATGCAGGTTGGCACGATCGCCCTGATGCTCATATACAGAGTTGGAACCACAGTGTTGTAGATGCTAAAGCTGCAGACTTTTGACAGCCTCTGTTAAAGCAAACACTGTCAGTAATCATTACAAAATTCTGATGCAAAAGTTCACTAAGTCAAGCAGTCAGCCTAAGTATATTTTATTAAAAATGAGATGTTTCCAACAAGACTGAGAAGATAGATTTTTTGTCTCATTTTTCCACCCAACATACAACTCTTTCCACTTCAGTGTCCCCCTGTGGTTAAAGAAAAAAAAAAACATATCACATATCCATTTTACAAGGCAAATATGATGTGATGTACACATCACCTATGCATATTTCCCAATTCCACAAGAACAGTCCCATTGCATTGCAAAAGGACACTTTTCCCAATTTTGACATTTTCATATAACCATAGTTACATAGTTGGTAAGGTTGAATAAAGACAATTGTCCATCCAGTTCAACCTGTGTGGGTTGTGTGTTTGTGTAGATAACCAGAATTGCTCGATATTTTATACTGTGCTGTACAGTGTTTTTACTCAGTACATAAATTGCCGCACTTTGTAAAGTGCATCCCCTCTTCCCAATGTTATAGCTGTGGGCAACTAAAGCTATCATAACTAGAAAACAGAACTATACATCGCTACACCATTAATTCAAGCCCCAGAGTGTTTCTGATAAAATCCCAGAACGTTTTTTCCAAAATGTAGGTAGTCCATAACAAAGCACAACACATCACATCATAACATATCCTACACTGAGGTTCTGCTGTTTAAGGGCTCATGCACACTGCAGCTTAAAAAAAACAAAAAACTGCTTTTAGGCCTGGTTCACACCTATGCATTTTTTGTGAATTTTTGGTTTTGCAGAAATACACTACAGTCTATTTAACATGGTGTCCTATGGATGTGGTTCACATCTGTGCATTTTATTTTTTTTTCTGGTTTATGGCTCCATAGACTTCAATGGATCAAAAGTGTGTATTGAAAAATGCAATATGCAACCTGCATAGGTGTTAATGAGAATAATAAAAGATGTGCCCTTACCGCATAATTAGACTCCACGTTATATGAGCCTAGTAAGACATAGATTGACACATCCTGGAGGATCCATCCACTGGATATAAACGAAAATGGCATTGAAGCCAACCTTGCTGGTTTCTCTTTGCTTTCACTCTCACGGATGTAATATAAAGGAAGAGAAAGATCGCCACATAGTGTAAAACTGTGGTGGTTTATTGAAATTATTCACAAATCCAACAAAACATGGATTAAAAAGTCCTGGGTTAAAAATATGCAAATCACAAACAAACTAGCCTGGTGTATTGAACATAGACTCCACCCTACTAGTTTCATCATACATGACATCATCGGGGGTGTGGCCGCCAGTAACGTAAGGTGGATATCCCAACCTTATTTGAATAAAATGGGTTGGCCCACATATGTGAAATCCAAACCTCGTTTGTAGAAAAAACATGGCCACTCATAGTATCACATTGTCTGGCCAAGCCTTGTTTTCGGTTAAAAGAAAAATGGGCCAGGCCTCATTTGCAGATTAACATGGCCGCGACGTTGGGTAAAAAACAGACGTCACCCCGGAATATAGATATATTGCTGGGTAAAAAACAGACGTCAAGTTAAGAATGCAAAAAGGAAACCAAGAACCATATCCAAAAAGGAAAACCCACGGTGTCACCCCGGAATATAGATATATGAGATCACACCAGAAAGAATTACATATCGAGCGTGTATCTTCTACAGGGATTGATCAAACTAAATCCAGTACATCCAAAAGATTTAAGTGGTCATTTTTCACAACTTTTTCTGGACAACATTATAAAGTTAACCACTTGCCACCCAGGCCAATTCTGACATTTCTCTCCTACATGACAAAAATCGTCATTTTTTTGCAAGAAAATTACACAGAACCCCCAAACATTTATATAGGTTTTTTTAGCAAAAAAAAAAAACTATAGTTAGCCCAATTTTTTGGGGGATTAAGATTAAGTTAGCCATGTTAATCTGCAAATGAGGCCTGGCCCTTTTTTCTTTTAACCGAGAACGGGGCTTGGCCATCCAATGTGATACCATAAGTGGCCATGTTTTTTCTCCAAACGAGGTTTGGATTTCACATATGTGGGCCAACCCATTTTATTCAAATAAGGTTGGGATATCCACCTTGCGTTACTGGCGGCCACATTTAGCAATAATTGTTGCACTAGATCAGCTGTGCTCCGCCCTGGACCCTATATTAAGCGTGGCTCTCGACAGACTCCACATTTAGCAATAATTGTTGCACTAGATCAGCTGTGCTCTTTCCACCCTGGACTCTATATTAAGCGTGGCTCTCCACATAGACTCCACACCCCCAATGACGTCATGTATGACAAAACTAGTAGGGTGGAGTCTGTGCTCAATATACCAGACTAGTTTGTTTGTGATCTGCAGATTCTTTTAACCCAGGACTTTGTAATCCATGTTTTGTTGGACTTGTGGATAATTTCAATTAGTGCTGCAACTAATGATTACAATGATTATTTCATAATCGATTAGTTGGCTGATTATTGTTTTGATTAATCAGATAATAACCTTAAAAGAAGTGTGGTATATAATTTAGTTATTAGTTAATATGTAAAGTTTTAAAAAAAAAATCAATCATATTCTTAAAAAAAGCAATCATATTCTTAAATATCTCTTTGCAGTGGTAAATATAAATAACTATATGGTTAGGGAGCAAAATCTCTAATCTACTCTGAGAATAACAGACAGAAGAGATACGGTATACTGTTTATACTATTAGAGGTTGAATCTGGTAAATATCATCAGACTCGGATATCAAATGTTTTATTTAAAGAAAAAAAAATAATTAAAGTCAGTTTTGCCGAGAGAACTGTAATATATTATATGCTGCCCATACAAAAACAATATCTTCCTTCAAAAAAAAATAATTTGAATTTTAAGAACGATCGTTCGATTTTCTAATTATTAGTGAGGTCAAGTCGACTTTTGTGTTCGACCACAGTGACGGGAAAATGTGAAGAAGCAGAATAGAAAACTTCTTGGTCAAAGGAATTTTCAGACAGTGTATGTGGTGTTCGTTTAAATATTCTCGTCCGAAAATCAATATGTGTTTGGCCAGCATAAGGCTCGGCTCACACCTATGCAGTTTGCTTTTTGATCCGTTTTTGCTGTGCGTTTTGCATTTTTGCACACGTGATTTTGCTGCGATTTGCGTTTTGTATTTTTCCTGCTTTTTTTTGGCCAATTTGTTGAGCGGATTGAAAAATGCAAATTGCTGCAAAAACACACTAAATGCTTTTCTGCAGCTTCTCTATTGAACCAAAAAAAGCACTGTTTTGCATTGTATAAAGTCCCTGACCCTTTCCAAATACGCAGCGGCTGAAAAAAACATAGATGTGAACGTGTCCCATAGGAAACCATGTTAAATGAACTGTAGTGCGTTTCTGCAAAAAACACCAAAAAATGCATAGGTGTAAACCAGGCCTAAGACGTTTAGTAGCAGCAGCATGCTTTTTTTTTTTTTTTATCACCTGTCATAATGGAGTTAAAAAAAAAAACTAAAATAAGCCCTTTATAGTACAAAAAGAGAAGATAACCACCACTATAAGAGGTTCATTTATACTGTGAAATAGTGAAAGTGATAATATATATTACCAATATATATATATATATATAATAAACACACCCAGAAGTAGGATATATGGTGTGAACAGGCATGAACCTATATAAAGGGTGGAAGGGAGATATAAATCTTTTATAATAAAGTAGTACTAAAACCTGAGACTTTTTTTCATGGATATAATCATTTTTTATATAATGCACAATACTGATAAAAGTTTACTTTAAATGTAATTGTAATGCCTTTTATTACCTCCAGTATATCAGCCTCTACCTTCTCTGGGTTCAGATGCTGATCCTCCCTGCACAGTCTTTAGGCCCTGGTTCACACTGGAGCGTTTTGACATGCAATTTGACATGACAAATCGCATGTCAAATCGGCTGCAATTGCCGACAATGGCACCGTCCTAACCTGTGCGACCCTGCATCTGCGGCGCTGCACCGATTTCAAAAAGTAGTTTCTGTACTACTTTTCGCAATTTCGGGCTGCGATTTACATTTACAGAAACCTGCACAGATGTCTCCAAAATCGCGGCCGAAATCAGGATTGACATGCAGGAGTGAAATCGTGTGAGTTCAGCTGAACTCGCGCGGCTTCATTCCCTCAGCTCAGTGTGAACCTGGGCTAAAGTAATTTTTTTTGTTTAAACAACAAACATGTTATATTTACCTGGTTTAGCACAGAGCAGCCCTGATTCTCCTCTATTGGGGTCCCTGCACCGATATTTCTGGCTTCTACTGCCTTCAAAGTGCCCCAGTAGCAAGCTGCAAAGTATAGTATATAGTGCCCCTATAGCAAGCTGCAAAGTATAGTATACAGTGCCCCTATAGCAAGGTAAAAAAAAAAAACCTCCTGCCTTCTAGAACCACTCACTTCCTGCCCAGGACTACATGTCCCATGAGGCATTGCTCCTCCAACATTTACAAATTCTCAGGCACTTTCTGACATGTTTAGATGGTGTACTGAACTGTATGTGTGCTGTACTGTCTCTTCTGACATGTATGGACGTTCTATTGAGCTGTAAGTGTGCTGCACTGTATTTCCTGATATGTAAACAAATAATGCATTCTGTATGCAGGCCAACTAATTGGCTGGCTGATTAATCGATTAGGAAAATAGTTGACAACTCTTTTCCTTATCGATTAGTTGTCGACAACTAATCGATTAGTTGTTTTGGCCCTAATTTCAATAAACCATGACGGTTTTACACTATGTAGCGATCTTTCTCTTCCTTTTATATTACATCCGAGTGTACAAGGAAAGGGAGAAGCCAGCAAGGTTGGCTTCAAGGCCATTTTCATTTATATCCAGTGGATGGATCCTCCAGGATGTGTGAATCTGTCTTACTAGGCTCCTAAAACGTGGAGCCCATAGTAGTTATCCAGTAAGGGCCCATCTTTTATTATCATGGTGGAAGGTGCACTTTGGGTGTTTCTGTCATCTATTATTCCATGCAGTGGCAGTGCGTCCATAAGGTTGCACAGGCACCGCCCCCTCTCTCCAGCCACCCCTTTATCACCAATAGATATTCATGCATTGCATGAATCAATCTATGGCCACTGCTGCCACCCCTTTTTTGGTGCCTGAATTACAGCGGCGGGGTATTTTTTTGAAGCACCTGTTTAGAGCCATAGGCAGAGAGCACCATGCTTGGCGCTCGAAGTTCACTCAGCTGTGTTAAAAAATATTCATTCGCTAACACTGAACCGCTTCTCCGCCAATCAGGTGCTCCGGTCTGTTACCCGTCACCTGATTGGCTGAAACAGGCACTGTGATTAGACACCTATCAGGCGTCCAATCATAGGAGAGAACGGGAGGAGCAGATGGGAGAAGACATCGAGGACATGGAGGAAACCGCTCGCTGCCGTCACCCGCTGCCCCATTGAGACCGGGTAATTGCCGGGCAGATGGCGGGCGGGAGGGCACAGTGGCAGCATTCGATGGGCACAGTTTGGGAGCATTTGATTGGCACAGTGGGAGCATTTGATGGGCACAGTGTCAGCGTTTAATGTTGGCAGTGTTTGGGCACAGTGGCTGCGTTTGATGGGTACAGTGGCGGCAATTGATGGGCACAGTGGCTGCGTTTGATGGTACAGTGAGGCTGCAATTGATGGGCTTTTTTTTCAGTTTATTTGCACCCCCCCAAATATTTTGAGCACCAGCCGCCACTGATTCCACGAGATACGATTTCAAGGATTCCTTCATTTATTTTGGACACTTTATGGACTGGTGACCATTATTTAATTATTATATTGTTCTCAAGTTATTAGCGCGCCAATCTTTCTGTTTTTCATCTTTTTACACAAAGTGTTGTGTGGTGTGACTGCCAGCTGCTTTTCTGATTATCCATCACTACTTTGCACCTGCACAATTACTACATTTCTTTTTCTATAGTGTTTTTTCAAACATTGTCATTGCAGCGGTGATTAATTTTATTATTTTACAATTGTTTGTTTCATTTATTTAGAATGTACACAGCCAATAGATTCTCTCCTTTTGAGGGATGATGATCCAGGACATGGTCCCTATCCCTATATGTCCTACGATAGAGACACTCACAATGAACCCCCTTACAATTACAATCAGGACTTCCCCCCCATAAAATGAGTGGGGTTTTCCCAAAGATTTCAGGGGAAGAAAAAGGGGTCCTAAACAAGGAGAGGCACTAGAGGGGGAGGCGGTTACGAAGGAGAAAGAAGGACATAAGAGGGAAAGGCATTTTCAATTTAAGTAAGACTGTCCTTACACATGAGGAGACTTTAGGGATGGATAAAGGTCTAAAATTTGTTCCACCCAAACAGATAAACCATTTTAATACCTTCATAGACGTCCATAAATATATTCGTAAAATTAATATACAAAGATATATCTTGTCCAATCCCATTCTGGTTAAAACGGCTAGTAAGACAAGTCACATAAAAACATTCAGGCCTCTCTAATGGCTCTATGTTCAATCCACCAGGAGTTTTGCCCCATCTATCAATATTTTTAGAGACCTTGTTTTGAGAGATTTGGATAAACTAAATTTAAAAAGACCCCCTTCAAACCCAGCCTTTGATTTAGGCCTCAAAAGCCTTTGTAAAAACAAGGACCTTGTTATCTGTCCAGCTGATAAAGGGGCAGTGTTGTCGTTCTAGACAAGATCGATTATCTTCAGGCGATGCCTAGGATCCTGGGAGATCGGGAAACTTATGGGTTACTTACTAATAATCCTACATTTTCATACAAAAAGGGAATGAACTACTCTTATCGATAAGGGCTTCAATGCCCAAATTTTAGATAAAAATGAAAAGGCCTTTTTGGTTCCGGTGGCCCCCCGTATTCCCACAATGTATTATTTGCCTAAAATACACAAGGACATTAACTTGGACATGTCCTCCTGGCCACCCCAGTATTAGTGGGATTGACTCTATTACTGCCAGGGTATTGATTACCATCTACAACCAGTTGTTAAAAAGACACCCTCACCCTCCTACTTAAAAGATACTAAAGATACTATCCGATCACTAGATCGTATTAAATTAAATGCTGAGGGTTTGATGGTTACAGCCGATGTTGCATCACTCTATACTTGCATATCTCACGATTTGGTTTTTGAGGCAGATAACCGCTTTTTGTCTAGCGAGAGGGACATGTCGAACACACACAGTTTTTATTCTTGACCTACTTGTTTTTGCCTCTACCAATAATAATTTTTGGTTCAAGGACCAGTTTTATGTTCAAGAAAGGGGTGTGGCCATGGGGCAAAGTTTGCCCCCAGTTTGGCCGATTTGTTTATGGCTAAATGGGAGGAGGATGTCGTCTATGCCTGTGCCCAACCGGAGCTTGTCCTGTGGGCCAGGTACATATACGACATGCCCCTCCTCCTATGGAGGGGCAGTTATGAGTCTTTGGAACAATTCATGGGTTATTTTAATTCTAACAATCAAGATGTAGCTCTTACATACGAGGCCCACTCTGAAAAAATTCATTTTTTGGACCTCGTGATTCAAGCAGAGGATAATAGACTAGTTATTAGTACTTTTTTTTTTAAAACAACAGATCTAAACTCTTATATACCCGCTTACAGTTGTCACCATGATGCATGGTTGAAATCCGTACCGCGTAGTCAATTTGTTAGACTTAGGCAGGATTGTACCATAATTGACGACTTTGACACTCAGGCATCCCTTCTGAAAGATAGGTTCATTGAAAAGGGCTATGACAGGAATATCTTGGACAAGGTGATCAGTGGTGTTAGGAGCCTTGACAGGGATTCTTTATTGATTGATCAAACTAAGCCCAATACGTCCAAAAGATTTAAGTGGTAATTTTTTACAACTTTTTCTGGACAACATTATAAAATTAAAAAGAGTTTTAAAAAACATTGGTCTGTTTTAAAAAATGATCAGGTTTTGGGCCCCATACTTCCTGATAAACCAGCGTATATCTTTAGAGGATTACCTTCCTTACAGGCGAGTGTGGCACCTAACATATTAGATCTACCAAAACGGATACCTTTTTTTCAACAATAAATAGGTTTTTACCCTTGTAAAAAATGTGCAGTGTGTCATATTAACAAAAATGGCAAAAGTAAGACATGTACTTTCTCTTCCATTACTACAGGTAAAACATACCCAATTAAACACTTCATTACATGTACTACTAAAAATGTAGTTGATCTTATTACTTGTCCATGTGGCAAACAGTATGTGGGATGAACAATTAGGACTTTTTCCATACGAGCCAATGAGCACTTCAATAACATCAGGAAAATCAGAAAGGATAATAAGGAACATACGATTTCTAAACATTTTGCACAGTGCCACAACAGAGACCCTATGTGTACCTCTTTTGTGGCAATAGATAAATATATACCACCTTGGGGAGGAGGTTCTGCCAAAAGAGGTATTTCCCAAATGGAAGTTAGGTGGATTTATGAACTAAATTTTTATGCCCCTTTTGGTATAAAACATAGACTGGGACATCAACGTTTTCATTAATAATGCTTGATATGTTCATTGTCCCCTTTTTATAGTTTCCTAGTATGTATACTATTCATTTTTGACATATGCAGGTTGTTATTCATTGTTCATTTAATTGTATACTGTACTTTTTGTTGGCCCTTTGCAGAAAGAGAACAATATTTCTTTTATTAAATACTCTCTTATTTATTTGACACAGTTACCCCATCTATGTCCTTTTTATGTCGCTTTCAATGTGTTTTAAACAGCTCATCTTCGTTTTTTACTTATTATATACATATTTTTCCGTTTTTATTTTTTTGGACTCTGTAGCAGATACAAGCTCGATATGTAATTCTTTCTGGCGTGATCTCATATATCTATATTCCTGGGTGACACTGCGGGTTTTCCTTTTTGGAAATGAAGCTTGGTTTCCTTTTTGCCTTCTTAACTTGTCGTTTGTTTTTTTTTAATCAGAACGAGGCTTGGTTGTCCAAATTGACATCTGTTTTTTACCCAAAGTCCCGGCCATGTTAACCTGCAAATGAGGCCTGGCCATTTTTTCTTTTAACCGAGAACGAGGCTTGGTCATCCAATGTGATACCATGAGTGGCCATCTTTTTTCTACAAACGAGGTTTGGATTTCTTTTTTTTTTTTCTTTTTTCTTTTAGTTGTCATACATATAGAGAAATAAACAATTTCATTAATCCATCAATCGTATGAGTTCCAACGAATCCATTCAAAATCCAATTAACAGCATTACTCCTATCTTAAATACATCTACAGAAAAAACAATAACTAGTCATTTGAGATAGTCTCCATTCTCTCTTCCGTTAGACCTGCTTCTCTTGTATGCCCTGACAACCTACTTTACTAAGAAGAAAAACCTCTACATATCTGAAGAGGCAAAAGAAGAAAATAAGAAGCCCCATGAGGGAAAGATTTCCTAAAAAAAAACACTGATATGGGAGATGTACCGAGGAAAAGGCGAGT
Organism: Lithobates clamitans; assembly: GCA_037952925.1. NCBI lineage: Eukaryota > Metazoa > Chordata > Amphibia > Anura > Ranidae > Lithobates > Lithobates clamitans. The sequence continues at coordinate 758,949 of JBBGZY010001334.1, read as the reverse complement.
TTACTATACCATCATCCACGAAAGTGAGGTCACCCCCAAGTCCACACTCTCTTTTTCACATACTCTCAGGAGCAAAGAGGGAACTCCCTTCCTCCGAGAATTTAAATGTATTCCATTGACCCCAAGTTTCTAAATATGTCTCCTTTCGATTTTGAGCCGATAATAGCAAATCCTCCATCCTATTAACCTCTTCAATTCGTGTGACCCATGTAAGAATTGTGGGAGGGTACGTATCTCTCCACTGCCGTATGATACATGATCTAGCTGCGTTAATAAGATGGCGCAAAATTAATTTACTATATGTTTCCCCCGGTATGTTTGAGACATGTAACAAAAATAGGGCTGGATCTTCTGGGAGGTTATACTCAGTAAATTTCTGTGCTATCCGCCGTATCTCCCTCCAGAGTACTCCAGTTTTGGGCAGGACCAAAGAACGTGGAGTAGAGTCCCTCTTTCCTCCTGACACCTCCAACATTTGTCTGGGATCTCCGGAAAGAATTTATTAAGTAATGAGGGTGTACGGTACCATCTTGTCATTATTTTAAAATGAGTTTCTTGGATTCTTGTGGATATTGAAGATTTCAACGCAAGATTTACTATCTGCCTATGTTGTGCCTGGGTGAACGTCCTGTCTAATGTAATTTCCCACTTCCTTATATATGGAGGGACATAATCCTCTTGGGGGGCAACCAGTAATGCATACATTTGCAAGATTAAATGAGAGCAAGGCCCTGGAGGTGGTAGAGTGTTAAGGAAATGTCGCAACTGGGCTGCACTCCAGGAATCAAGACAGAAACGGTCGTTGGATGAGGTTAGTTCAGGTAATGAGGGCCATGTCCCAGTAGCTATTTGTATAAAATGCGAGGCCTGAAAACACTGTGAGTCTGAAAGTTTCCTGAAGGGTCCCTCCTGTAGTCCCGGAGGGAAACGAGGATTCCCTACAATAGGGTACAGGGGGGAGTTGACAGATGATAATAAAGTGGTGGAACATATTCGGGAGCAAATACGCAGGATAGGGCCCAAGGTTGGGTGCTTTTTGAGAGCTGAACTCAGGTCTCCATAGCACCAAACCGCACGACGCAATGGGACCTCACACTGTGATTGCTCGATTTTTGGCCATATTTTAAAGCTTGCATGCCTACACCAGTCTACTAGTCACGCCAGTCACGTGGGTTTTTCTTTTTGGATATGGTTCTTGGTTTCCTTTTTGCCTTCTTAACTTGACGTCTGTTTTTTACCCAGCAATATAGCTATATTCCGAGGTGACGTCTGTTTTTTACCCAACGTCGCGGCCATGTTAGTCTGCAAATGAGGCCTGGCCCATTTTTCTTTTAACCGAAAACAAGGCTTGGCCAGACAATGTGATACTATGAGTGGCCATGTTTTTTCTACAAACGAGGTTTGGATTTCACATATGTGGGCCAACCCATTTTATTCAAATAAGGTTGGGATGTCCACCTTATGTTACTGACGGCCACATTTAGCAATAATTTTATCACTAGATCAGCTGTGCTCTTTCTGCCCTGGACCCTATATTAAGCGTGGCTCTCCAGATAGACTCCACACCCCCAATGATGTCATGTATGATGAAACTAGTAGGGTGGAGTCTATGCTTAATACACCATGCTAATTTGTTTGTGATCTGAAGATTCTTTAAACCCAGGACTTTTTAATGCATGTTTTGTTGGACTTGTAGATAATTTCAATAAACCACCACGGTTTTACACTATATGGCGATCGTTCTCTTCCTTTATATTACATCCATGAGAGTAAAAGGAAAGGGAGAAACCAGTATGTTTGACTTTAACGCCATTTTCGTTTATATCCAGTGGATGGATCCTCCAGGATGTGTGAATCTATGTCTTACTAGGCTCCTATAACATGGAGTCTAGTTATATGGTAAGGGCACATCTTTTATTAACACGGTGGAAGGTGCACTCTGGGTGTTTCTGTCATCTATGATTGCCAAGACCCTAAAACTGAGCTGCAGCACGGTGGCCAAGAGCATACAGCGGTTTTACAGGACAGGTTCCACTCAGAACAGGCCTCGCCATGGTCGACCAAAGAAGTTGAGTGCACGTGCTCAGCGTCATATCCAGAGGTTGTCTTTGGGAAATAGACGTATGAGTGCTGTCAGCATTGCTGCAGAGGTTGAAGGGGTGGGGGTCAGCCTGTCAGTGATAAGACCATACGCCACACACTGCATCAAATTGGTCTGCATGGCTGTCATCCCAGAAGGAAGCCTCTTCTAAAGATGATGCACAAGAAAGCCCACAAACAGTTTGCTGAAGACAAGCAGACTAAGGACATGGATTTCTGGAACCATGTCCTGTGGTCTGATGAGACCAAGATAAACTTATTTGGTTCAGATGTGTCAAGCGCGCGTGACGGCGACCAGGTGAGTAGTACAAAGACAAGTGTGTCTTGCCTACAGTCAAGCATAGTGGTGGGAGTGTCATGGTCTGGGGCTGCATAAGTGCTGCTAGCACTGGGGAGCTATAGCTTATTGAGGAAACCATGAATGCCAACATGTACTGTGACATACTGAAGCAGAGCCTGATCCCCTCTCTTCAGAAAACTGTACCGCAGGGCAGTATTCGAACATGATAACTACCCCAAACACACCTCCAAGACGACCACTGCCTTGCTGAAGAAGCTGAGGGTAAAGGTGATGGATTGGCCAAGCGTGTCTCCAGACCTAAACCCTATTGAGCATCTGTGGGGCATCCTTAAATTGAAGGTGGAGGAGAGCAAGGTCTCTAACATCCACCAGCTCCGTGATGTCGTCATCCTGTGAAGCTCTGGTGAACTCCATGCTCAAGAGGGTTAAGGCAGTATGGTGGCCACACATAATATTGACACTTTGGGACCAATTTGGACATTTTCACTGGGGTGTACTCACTTTTGTTGCCAGCAGTTTAGACATTAATGGCTGTGTGTTGAGTTATTTTGAGGGGACAGCAATTTTACACTGTTATACAAGCTGTACACTCAATACTTTACATTGTAGCAAAGTGTAATTTCCTCAGTGTTGGCACATGAAAAGATATAATAAAATATTTACAAAAATGTGAGGGGTGTACTCACTTTTGTGAGGTGGCATTGCCACATTGTTCAATCACTATGGCTGCGCTCATATAATTTGATTAATGCTCTTTTAAAAAAAGCAATTTCTGTTTTTTCTAAAATCAGGAAAGAAATGAATACGCTTCATATTTTTGGCTACATGTCAGGTTATTGTGAAAACTTGGAGAGAAACCATCCCTGAGTTTTTCAGAAGTGAAACACATCATGGGCACTACAGTTCACAAAATAATTACTTCTATTCTAGATGACACACAATCAAAATTTCTTCAAATTTAGACACCATCGTTGCAATATAATGCTGCTCAGAACCTTGACTACCCATTACTCCCTAATAATTTATGTGTTTACAAGGAAACGATATCCAGCCGGGAATTCCCAATCCCCCTATATCTCCTTTCCTCTCCTTCCCTTTCCCCTTGGCACTCCCCCACCCCTTTTTTTCATTTTTTTTTTGTTTTATTTTGGTAAATTTTTTCTTATATGATTTATAAACCAATTTTTTTTACATAATATGTAATCTTTCAGGGCTTTTTCCTGATCTTCCTTCCTCATTTATACTTTCATCTTACATATGAATGTTGTATATCCAATCCATGTTATTATACACCTCTTTGTTTTGTTCATCAGTTTTAAAGTGTTATTAAATGTTCGGTTTAAAAAAAAAAACATGTTATACTTACCTGCTCTCTGCAGTGGTTTTGCACAGAGCAGTCCCAATCCTCCTCTTCTTGGGTCCCCCACCTTCGCTCTTGACTCCTCCCCCGTGACCAGTGCCCCCAATAGCAAGCTCAGCCAATGAGGAGAGGAAGTCCCAGGACAGTCGAGGTTCTCGTGCACGCTGGATTGAGAGGGGGCTCAGGTGAGTATTAGGGGGGCTTGTGGGGGGAGCAGCACACAGAAGGTTTTTTCCCTTCATGCATGGAATGCATGAAGGGGAAAAACCTTCAGCCTTTACAACCATTTTAATCTTATGTTTTTTCATTGGCTATGTGTAGCACCCTCTAGTGTGCTAGAAGTAGTATGGTTAGAGTTTTGTGAGAGTAGGTATATTTCCAGGCTTGGCTGGCAGCCAAGCATGGGTGAGTTTTGATCTGGGATGGTAATAAAAAAGAGCAGAGCTGGCGACTCACAGGCAGCATCACCAAGAACTCCCACTTCTTTCCAGAATATTCTAGCATCTTCCAGAAAGGAAGGAGAGGAAAGGTGGAGTTGCCTGGGGTATTCTGAAGAGCCCTGACCAATCCCCAACTTGGATTGACAGGGATCAGGCCTCCTTAAATACCCAAGGTCAGCCCAGATGGGTACGAGTTGTTTGGGTTGGAAGCTTGAGATGGAGTGCTAGGCTGTCAGGGCCTTTGAGGAAGCTCCCCATTTTGGGGGGGGGGGAGGTGACCTTGGGCCTGGGCTCGGGTGCAGTCGGGACTCTCTAAGAACACGTGGAAGTGTCCTGGACAGGAGGAGCAAAAGAGGACAGAAGGAGAGAGCACTGCCGGGCAAGTCTCCAGGGTGGAATAACAGGTTGCAGCCAAGAGGGCTGGTATGTGACACAGTCAGGAGAGGACTGGGGAGGCATGCCTGAAAGGACTGGGAGATTGCAGTCTGGGATGGGTGCAGAGCCAGTAGAGTGGATTGTGGTGACACAGGCAGTGGAGAGAAGCAGCTGCAGCCGGGATGGCTGGCAGAGCCTGAAGATGTGATACTGGGCTCAGTAGCCATGTGGACAGCTAGCACCAGAACTACCTATTTACTTTTTTTTTGCTACACCAAAGGGGCCCGCGGTCCCTGCCTGCAAAGGGCATTTGCTAAGGCCTGGCTGAGCCAGTGTCAGGTCTAAATCTCAGTGCTGGCTGGTCCTTGAAGTCTGCAAGCAAGTGATGTGCTAGAGGTGTTAAGGAGAGCTAGTCTGCAAGCAAGTGTTGTGCTGAAGTGTGGAGGTGTATATACCGGAGGTGTATATAGTTAGTCCCATATATTTTTATGCCATCAGTTGGGCATCTCATGGTTATCCTATCCCCATCCAAGTTGAAAATACAAACAAAGTTCAAAGATTTTCCACCTGAGGGTGAATGAGAACCTGTGTGCCTGGCTGGGCAGGGTGACGGACGGACCACAACACTCAGCAGCCCTTATGAGGGTACCGCTACATATGAAACTCACATTTGTCAAAACCCAATAAATTGATTGAAACAAAAAAGGAGACCTGAAAGGCATTATACTTTCCCTGGTATTACCCTGTTTACCCGAAACTAAGACCTAGCGTAATTGTCAGTGATGGCTGCAATATAAGCCCTACCCCCCAAATAAGCTCTACCCTGTTTCCCCGAAAATAAGCCCTACCCTGAAAATAAGACCTGCAAGGACTTAAACTAGGGCTTATTTGGGGGGGGTCGGGCTTATATTGCAGCTATCACAGACAATCACGCTAGGTCTTATTTTCGGGGAAACAGGGTAGTTAATGTAAGAGAAGCTCAGTACGCATTGGAACCAGAAGGCTCCTGTTCATGCGCACTCTCATAATTCTGAGCAAAGGCGCAATTGTATTAGCGTGCGTGCAAAACGGAATGGTACTAGTGCCAAATAGCCTATTTAAGTTTGGACTGTGACATTAACAGATTGCTGAGTGGTCCTCAGCTAGTTCATGTTTAAAGATCAGCTATACCTGCCTGCCCGTGCATGATCTGGCTTGCCCCTGACCAGTCTCTTAAATCCTGCCTGCCTGCTGTGACCTCGACTTGTACTCAGACTCTGTGTTACGTATCTGGGATGTGAGCCTGACGTGTAGAGGAAGGTCTCCCGTACAACTCTAGCTCGCGGACTACTCATAGTGATACAGCAGCCACAGGAGGACGGTGGAGTATGAGTGCCTGTAAACAGCTCAATAGTCCTTGTAGTAGCGGTGATCAGCAGGCAGATAGTAGATGAGCTGACACGATGCTTGGCTGGTGGCAGGCTGGGATGAACCACAGAGCAGTACCAGATGCAGGCTTGCAGGGCTGGATGAGCAAGATGCAGGGTCAGACAGGCCGGGTTGGTAATAATCAAGCAGATCAGGCATAGACGGTAGGCAGAAGAGAGGTCAGGTCACAAGCCAAGTAGTACCGGAAGATCAGCAGACAGAATCAGCAGGCAGGATCAGAGTCTATGGGAAGCCCGGATCAGAACAGGCAGCAGGCAATCACAGGTAACAACAAGCTGGATCAGAATCAGAGGTCACACAGGAAACAGGATACAACACAGGAGCTGCAGACCAAACAGCAATGAACCTCTGTAGAAGCCCTGTTTAAATAGCCCGCCTGACTTCAGTATTAGTGACAGGTGTGTGTCTTAAAGTGCTAGTACGGGCGCTTACATGGAAAGCCTGTCTTCCCTGACATTGCCCCCTCCCTACGGGCAATCTCCGGGTGCCCAGCTGGTTCCTCTTTTGCGGGTTCCTGCGGAAGAAGGCACGGATCAAGTCTGTGGCATGTACATTTTGTGCGGGTTCCCAGGAATTTTCCTCTGGACCATAACCCCTCCACTTGATTAAATATTGTGTCTTCTCCCTTCTTTTCCTGCAGTCTAAAACAGCCTCAACCTCAAATCCCTCATCCCCATCAATAATAATAGGTGCGGGAGGACCTGGTCTATGATCCGGAAATGGATCTGGCACAACAGGCTTTAGCAAGGATACATGAAACACTGGGTGGATTTTAAAAGACTCAGGTAAGAATAATTCAAAAGAAACATCATTAATTTTTCTCCTTACCGGAAATGGTCCTACGAACCTTGGTGCCAGCTTCCTTGAAGGACATAGCATCTTCAAATTTGTTGTTGAAAGCCATACTTGATCTCCTGGTTGCAAGATCAGTTCCCCTCTTCTTTTCTTGTCAAATGATTTCTTGCTGTCCTCCTGCCCTTTCGCGATGGTTTCCTGTAACAACATGGTGGGATGGAATCCATAATTAGCAAAGAATGGAAATTGCTTGATGGCAGAATGGTTGGCATTATTATAGGCAAATTCCGCCAGAGGTAATAATGATACCCAATCATCCTGGACAAAAGAAGTAAAACAACGGATGTATTGTTCTAGGGTTTGATTAGTCCTCTCCGTCTGCCCATTAGTTTGTGGGTGGTAAGCAGAAGAGAATGAGAGTTCAATCTGTAGGGTCTCACACAAGGCCGTCCAAAATCTGGATGTGAACTGGACACCGCGATCAGACACAATATTTGCGGGGACTCCATGGAGTCTGACCATTTCTTTTATAAACACCCGAGCGGTTTCTGCAGCCGATGGTGTACTCTTTAGAGCAGTGGTTCTCAACTCCAGTCCTCGGGACCCACCAACAGGCCAGATTTTAAGTATTACCTTGGGGAGTTGCAGACTAGAATACTGCAATCACTGAGCAGCAAATGATATCACCTGTGATGTATTTCAGCTATCTTGCAAACCTGGCCTGTTGGTGGGTCCTGAGGACTGGAGTTGAGAACCACTGCTTTAGAGGAATGAAATGAGCCATCTTTGATAAGCGATCCACTACCACAAAGATAGCGGTACATTCTTCAGAAGGTGGAAGCTCAACTATAAAATCCATAGCAATCATCTTCCACTGTCTGTCAGGTATAGGCAAAGGTCTGAGTAATCCCCAAGCTTTGTTAGGGAACTTTTACTCCGGATGCAGGTGGTGCATGCATTTACATAGGCTCTGCAGTCTTTCTCCAAACCTGGCCATCAAAATGAGCGTTATACAAGTTCGACAGCCTTATGAACCCCAAAATGGCCGGCCAAAGGGTGGTCATGACAAACCCCCGAGATCATTGCTCGAACCTTTTTAGGTACAAAAATCTGCTTACCCCTTCATAATAGCCCATTCTTTGCTTGTAGTGTGACCCCTGGAGGACTGGGTGTTTCTGCAGAAGCTTGCTGTAACTGAGACATAAGGTCAGTGTGTAATAGTAGGAAATTTCCAGCTGGTAAAGTGGTGTCTGGTATTAGGATGTCTCTTGGATCTTCGAACATGCACGACAACGCATCAGGCTTAGTGTTCTTTGATCCGGGCCTGTACGTAATATGGAATGAGAATCTTGAGAAAAATAGTGCCCAGCGAGCTTGGCGTGCTTTGAGGCGTTTAGCGGATCGCAGATATTCAAGATTCTTATGATCCGTGTAGATCAGAATTGGATGGTACCTCCATTCCTCCAACGCGGCTTTGATCGCCAAAAGTTCCCAATCCCCTACATCGTAGTTTCTTTCAGCTGACGTGAGTTTATGTGAAAAGAATGCCACTGGATGGGTCACTTCTTTGAGGCCTTGACGTTGTGATCGAATGGCCCCAACTGCACTTTCTGAAGCATCCACCTCCACAATATAGGGCAAGGTAGAGTCTGGGTGACTTAAGACAGGAGCAATGGTAAACCGTCTCTTCAAAATTTCAAAAGCAGCTTGAGCCTCAGAAGTCCAACAGAAACGGATACCTTGTTTGGTCAGCTGTGTAATAGGGTGAATGATAGCAGAAAAGTTCTTGATAAACTTGCAATAAAAATTGGCAAAGCCCACGAATCTTTGTATTCCGTTCTTGTCTGTGGGGGCTGGCCAATCTAGTATTGCTGAGACTTTCTGTGGGTCCATCTTGATCCCTTCGGTCGAAATGATCAGACCTAGGAACTGGATGCTCCGTTGCTCAAAGTCGCATTTCTCGGCTTTGCCATAAAGTCCATATTTGCAGAGCCGACACAATACGCTTTTAACATGCCCTCGGTGCACCTCTAATGATACAGAGAATATCAAGATGTCATCAAGGTAGACAACCACGAAAATATCCAGAAAGTCTTTGAAAATGTTGTTAATAAAGTACTGGAAGGTGGCAGGGGCATTACAAAGGCCAAAGGGCATAACTAGATATTCAAAGTGCCCAAATCGGGTACGGAAGGCAGTTTTCCATTCATCCCCTTCTCGTATGTGAACCAGGTTATAGGCCCCTCTTAAATCCAGCTTAGTAAAAATGCTTGCTGATTTGAGTCTTTGGAACAGTTCAGGGACTAGAGGAAGGGGGTAGCGATTTTTCACTGTTATTTTATTTAGGTCACGATAGTCCACACATGGTCTCAGGGAATGATCCTTCTTTTCTACGAAAAATATACCGGCACCGGCCGGTGAAGTAGAGGGACGGATGAATCCTTTCTGCAGATTCTCATCAATATAGTCCTTCAGAACTCCTGATTCCCGCTCAGATAAAGGGAAGATGCGCCCGAATGGAATCTCGGCCCCAGGATGGAGCTCAATGGGGCAGTCATAAGGTCTGTGTGGAGGAAGGGTGTCTGCTCCTCGTTTACTGAAAACGTCCAGGTATTCGTGGTAAGAATTCGGAACTACTTGACATAATTCAGGGTCTGCGTCCATACACAGCAGGGTAGCAGGTGATGGTGGTGAAGTTTCCAAACAGTGTCTCTGGCAATATGCTGACTGGAACTTAGCCAGGGTAGGCCCAGGATGATGGGAAATAAGGGCGAAGAAATTGCGTCTAAACGCAGCAGCTCTCGGTGGTTGGTGGAGGAGATGGTCAGCATCGGTGGGGTCTCCTTGGTTACCAGTCCAGATTTAATGCGAGACCCATCGGCCAGGAATACAGTGAGTCCCTGTCCTCTGGTTTGTAGAGGAATGTGTTGCTGAGCTGCGAAGGACTGGTCGATGAAACAGCTACACGCTCCAGAATCAATAATAGCGGTCACTGATACGGTTCTTCCCGGTAGTTGGAAGGAATCAGGCAGAGCGATATGAGCTGAGCTGGCAGACAAGGCAGGCAGGGGTGACTGCTTGAGTGAAGAAAGGGAAAGACACTTACGCAGCTTGGCAGGACAGGTATGTATGACGTGACCGGCTTCTCCACAGTACAGGCAAAGGTTATTGACTCGTCGGCGTTGGCGTTCTTCTGGAGTCAAAGAAGAGCGAATCAGGCCCAATTGCATGGGTTTAGGCACCTCTGGAGTGGGGAAAGCGGAATTTCCAGGAGCCGGGTTAGGAGAAGCAGGGATCTTAGGTAACATCCAGGTTGGATGGAAGTGTGGTTCTTTCAGACCTGCGTTCTTGTAGGCGGCGGTTAATCTGAATGGACAGAGTGATTAGGGCTTCCAGAGAGCTTGGCACCCCGACCCGAGCGAGCTCATCTTTCAGGCTTTCCGAGAGACCCAGACGAAATTTATGACGCAGGGCTGCGTCATTCCAGCTAGTGTCTGCACTCCAGCGTCTAAAGTCAGTGACATAGTCCTCTGCCGCTCTACGGCCTTGCTGGAGTGCATGAAGAGCGGCTTCAGCAGTAGTGGTACGTTGTGGGTCATCATAAATCAGCGCCATGGCATCAAAGAACATTTGCATGGTGTTTAGTTGTGCATTGTTCTCTTCTAACAGCCGGTGGGCCCAAGACTGTGGTTCCCCTTGGAGGAGGCAAATAATGAATCTCACCTTCGTGGTTTCCAGGAAAAAAGTCTGTAGCTTGAGAGCAAAGTAGAGCTGACAGGCATTGCGAAAGGCTCTAAATTTACTCCGATCACCTGAAAACCTCTCAGGAGTAGGTACACGAGGCTCAGGAGGTAACATCATTACTGTATGGCTGGCTAAAGCCCCAGCTTGGGTGATGGAGGAGGCAGGATCAGATGCAGGAGCTGTGGTTGCTGGATTGGACAGGGACTGTACTCGCTCTACGAGACGCACGTATCCTTCCTGCAGCGACTTAACCGCCTGTGCCTGGGTTCCAGGGATGCTCCTAAGGGCTTCCAAATGCAGTCATTAATTCGGGACAGGAACTTCCAAATCCAACGCCACTTCAGGAAATCCAGAATGGGAATCGTGATGGGTAGATGTAGCCAGGAGGAGTGCCCACTCATACCGAAAGGTTATGTGGAGAAAAAATATTGCTTCCACATAGTGCAGATAAAAACGGGTGGTATTTTATTTATAAAAAAACAATACAATAAAATGTGATCACAAAAAGGAAAAGGGCAATATGAAGAGTGATAGAGCCGCCCTACGCGTTTCGACCAAGGGGTCTTCTACTGGGGCATAAATCCTCTGCACATTGCCAGTATATATAAAAATAATCAACAACAAGGACCAATCAAAAGGAAGGAAGAAATGCTTCGTCTCATTGGAGGAAATGATTATGTGAATGACTGACTGGGCCAATGATACGTGAAGAATACAAAACATGTGAGCCTCGTAGCCAACCAGAAAAGTCCTCCTTCAATGGCTAAGGTGCCCGCATGTAAAAAGGGAATGACATCATGACGTAAAAAGCCCGTGAAAACGTGGGTCTAAAGTCACGTGACACGAAGGGAAAGTGTCACGTGGCCTCATTTGATTGGAGAAAGAAGATCATCTGACCCACGTAAACACGGCCGTCTGAGCCAATGGTAAATATGATGTGTGACACATAGACCGGAGTGGCCAACCAAAAAGCAGACCGGAAGATCCGCCTCCCTAACCCTGGCTCCACGTGGCAAATACCGGAAAAGGCATCATGGTGAAAAGCCCGCGAAAACGCAGGTCTGAGATCACGTGATGCGTGCAAGCCAGAACATGTGAATACACAAGTGAAATGTCTGCATCAACACAGGGCAGCCAATAGTTAACATATCTTGACACATGATGTAACTGACCTGGAAGGTCAGGGGCATAAATCGTGAAACAGGATGTATAAAACTGTTCTATAACGGGGATATAAACAATACTCCAAATGGTAAATCTTGCTGATCAAACGTAGTATGTGGAAACCACGCGCAATCAGAGATAAAAAATATAAAACTATGATATGAAGATACGACCGGAAATGGGGACACCAAAATAGTCCTCAAACCGGAAGTGGCTCCAAATCACAAAAAAAGGGCAGTAATATACTAAAAAATGTAATAATGATCAATAAATATATAGAGTACATAAACTAAAATGCATAATATATAGTATAAGTGAAGGGATGTGTAAAAGAGGATTAATAACATATCTGAAAAGCTCAGTAGGGAGAAGAAGACATCCCAAAGAGACATAAGTCCCCTGACTCCCAAAAGTCAACTGTGCAATAAGGTAAAAAGGGGGTTATATAGGAAGAAAAATGAATGAAAAATGAAAAAAATATATAGAATCAAAAACTAAACCAATTATTAGGACTGATTGATAAACGAGTTGAGGTCCCACTCCACGTTCAACCCAAACGGAAAGTAGGACCTCAACTCGTGAATCCAATAAGTCTCTAGACACAAGACCCCGCGAAGGCGGGACTCACCTCTCCAGTGGGGCACAAATTTATCAATGACTTGAAATAACGTACCAGTAGGATCTTTTGTGAAATTGTAAGTAATGGCGTGGTACCGTGTGTTTACTTTTCCCACCCCTGATCCCCGCAACGTGTTCATTAACTCTGATGGAAAAGGTTCTGATGGTATGACCCACGTATTGCTTGTGACAGGGACAGGTAAGCAGATATACAATATATTGAGAAGCACAGGTGGTAAAGTGCTTCATGGAATAAATACGTAGAGTAACGGTGAATTAGAAAGTATCCATTTTATGTCTTCCCCCAATATTATGGAGGCATACATTACATTTGCGGCAAGGGTAGTAACTCTTGCACTGCTGCAAAAATGACACTTCCTTTGGGGGGTCGATCACGTTCAGAGCAACTTGTCCCTGGATGGACCGTGCACCCCTAAAAATGACTCTGGCCCGTTCGGGAAGAACCGGGCCGAGCAGTCTATCGCTTTGGAGCACCTTCCAATGTTTTTTAAAAATCTCCCTGATCTGTTTAGACTGGGTAGAATAGGTGGTGAAGAAGGACCATCTGTATCTAGAGTCAACCCCTTCCCTAGGGCGCTCAACTAAAGTGGAGCTTCTCTCGATGGACAATACTTTATTCATTTCAAAGTCCAAAGCCTCAGGCTACAGGGAACGGGGAACCGACTTCAACCATTGGGCCTGGTGGCAACTATCGACCGGAATGTACCCATTACGGTCAGTGGGTTTGAAGTATGTTCTAAACAAATGTTGCTCTACTACCATAATCTCAAGGTCTAGGAAATACACTGAAGTGGTACTAGCCTCATTGCTCAGCACAATCCCACGGTCATTGAGATTAAGTGTGGCCATAAAGTTATCCAAAGATGCACGGTCCCCGTCCTATAGGGGGAGGATGTCGTCTATGTACCTCGCCCAGAGGGTCAGCTCTGGTCTCGGGGCGGCATAGATGACATCCTCCTCCCACTGGGCCATAAAGAGGTTGGCTAAGCTAGGGGCGAACTTCGCCCCCATAGCCACAACTCTTTTTTGCAGATAGAATTGGCAAATTTGAGAAGCTGCATAATAAAATTTTGTTGTAACCGGGGAAGTCTGGCATCTATCGAAAGATAATTCTCAACAGCCTCAAAACCCAAACCGTGGGGTATACACGTATACAATGCAGCTACGTCGGCTGTAACTAGAATCGTCCCTTCACGAAATTCAACTGATTCCAGTAATTTGATGGTGTCCGTGGTATCCTTCAAATAAGAAGGAGTGGAACGAACAAGAGGTTGGAGATAGAAGTTGACATATCTACCTATGCGAGCTGTAACGGAGTCAATCCCGCCGACTATAGGTCGGCCAGGGGGATTGACTGGGTCTTTGTGGACCTTAGGAAGATAATATACGGCCGGAATACGTGGAACATTGGGAACAGAAAGCTTTTCTCCTTCTTGTTAAGAATCCCCAGGGAATAGCCTTCCTCAATAAGTTCAACAAGGGCCTTTTTAAAACGAACAGTAGGGTCCATGGGGATGGGGCTGCATGTACAGGAGTCATTCAGAATCCTGTTCATTTCAGTTAAGTAATCCTCTTTATCTAGAATGACAATCCCCCCGCCTTTGTCTGCGGGGCGGATTATAAGGTTTTTCTTTTCGCATAGTAGTTTTAATCCAACTTTGTTGTTGGCATTAGTGTAAACTTTTTTCTTTGAATTGGATAGTTTGTCTAGGTCCTGTAGGACGAGACTCTTAAAGACTTGGATGGATGGTGCTGTGGTACCTGGGGGGTTAAACAGGGAGGGGTTTGACAATCCCGAATGTATAAAGTCCATTTCGGGTGGAATAACATCTGTAGAGATAGAAGCCTTATCAGACGTGGAAGGTCTAAGGGGCTGGGCCAAAAAGTGTCTTTGTATACTGAGTTTACGAGTAAACTTTAAGACATCAATGAAGGTAGTGAACCTATTGAGGGGTCTAGGAGGGACATATTTGAGCCCTTTATCCAAAACTGTCTTTTCCGCATCAGTCAGGACAACCAAACTCAAATTATAGATGCCTGCCCCCTTTAGGTCCTTTTTCATTTGACCTTGGACCCTCGACCCCCCTCGGGTCCCTCTTTTCTTTCTAAATTTCCCAGGTATTCTGCTTTTGGTCTCTGAAAACCCGAGGGTGGAATGTAACCTGAATGATTTTGGTTGTAATTATCTCTGGAGCCTCCACCCCTATATGTCGAAATCAGGGGAGGGGGCCCCCCAGGGGGACATGGGTGCACATGTCTGGAGCCTTGCTTTTGGGGGCACTGCCCCTCGATTCCTGTGTATGGTTTTGGATCGGATGAGATATAGTAGCAATCCTCTGAGGAGGCTCATAGACCAATCTATCAGGGTTGGGTGCTGTGGGGTTAGAAGCCTCCATAGGAAGTGATTCCCCATTGCCAAGACCAGATGGAATGATCTTCTTCTGCCAATTAAAGACTAAATTAGTCGTGTAATCGGTGAAGTCTCTATTATATTTTTTTTGTTTCTTGTTTCTTTGGTCCTTTTCTTCTTTCTCTAAAATATTTTTCAAATTAGTAGATAGTGTAGTATATTCTACTGTGGTCTTATGTGGAATCAATTTGTCTCTCAAGTCCTTAATTTCTTGGTCTATAAGAGACAACTTGATCCTTTTAGCGACCAAAAATTCAAGGAGTTTAACTCCAACCTCATTAAAATATTTAAACCATGATTCTAGGTCAGGTTCATCCTGTTGTGGGTGAATGTCCCACCGGAGACCCCTGGATACCATCTGTTCCCTGACATATTGTTCAAGGAAAGCAGTATCCCTTTGAAGATGGAGTTCACTGATCATCAGATTTTTAAGTCTGAGGAACATGCCTTCCATCTCAGAATCAGGGTTGGTAGTCACAAAAACACCATCAGTGTTAAGGGACCTAGCGGTCCTATATTCAAAAACATCCATGAAGGAAACGTGTGAATAAAAAAGTGAAAAGCTGCAATGTATCAAGGGTCTGAGAAAAAAATAAAATGGTGAAAAAAAACACTGTGCTAACTAAAATGATAAAAAAAGGAAAAGGAGAGAGCAGCTGCATACAGTATGACATATACAATAAACAAAATAGTGAAAAAATGTAGCGCATAACTGAGGTGCATCAATATCGTAATATAAATGTGTTGACAAAAAAAGGTGAATCCTGTGAAGTGAATAACCCAAATTGGATCAAAAACAAACATATGCCTCTGATGCAAAAATTAAAAAGGGAAAGCCAAGTCCCATAATGTCTAAACCAAAATAAACAGTCACTGAATGGTGTAAATTTCGGAGTCATATGAATGGGTATGTAGATCCATCCGTGGCAAGAACGTCATGGATTTGCGATTAGCGATTTGATCCCCGTTGTGTCTACTTCTGTTACTTGTCTGCGTTTTTGGCTTTTATACACTGAATAAAGATGCTTTTTTGATGGAGTGCGGCAGTCCAGGACTTCTCTATTTCCAGTATAAAACCCACATATAGCTAATAAAATATCTATTTACTTGCATACTTTTCTGTTGTATGGGTTGCAACACTGTTTTCAAACTATAAAGTATAGAATACGATTTTGCACCATGTGTTTTTTTTTTTTTTTTTTTAAAGGCGTTTACGTTTTTTCCTAAGATATAAAACAGTTGCCATCTAAACCAGAGTGATGGCATTAAAGTCGACTATGCAGAGTCCAACATGTACCAAGTGTTTAATGCTGATGTGATTCTAGGTGTCTACAGTTTGGTAGAAGTTTTATTGGTTAACTTTTTTGCTTGCATTAAACTTATCTTTTACTATGCATTTCATTTTACCAAGGCGTATGTTCAAATACCATGTATTTATTACTATTAAATTAAACTGGAACTGTAGTAACATCATTTTTACAGGTACGTCCAGGTTGCACACATAAGTAACACTTTTGATACAGAGGTAAAATAAAACCTTTTTAGACTAACTGCTAGTTTATCCACAAGCTTTCCTAACTGCTGTTTTAAATGAAATAGACATCCACACAGTAGGTGCTGTATATGCAAGAACATATCTTTCACAAGTGACGGCTGTTTTTTTTTTGGGGGGGGGGGGGGGCGGCAAACAATCACCCCCCCCCCCCCCCCCCGCGCTTGCTGTCTGCTGGTCGGTCCGGCACTTACCCCATTTGGGTGGCAGGTGGCGGACAGCGGCTCCTGTGTCCTCTCCTCCATCATGACAGCTCCTGTCTTGCGGCTCCTTCCCTCCTCCTAGGTGTCAAATAGGATCGCCTGTCCTTTCAGCCAATCGGGTGACTGGACTCAAGACCCGCTTCCTGATTGGCCGAGAGAAGGATCAGTGTAACACATCTGGGTGGGTTCGCATTCCCTGAGCCCACCATATTTTGAAGCCTATTGGGGCCTCTGGCTCTAATCAGGTGCTTAAAAAAAAAAAAACACACCCCATTGGAATCAATGCATCCAGTGTCCTGCAAGGGCCGGACGCATGGATAAGGAGGGGGCGGCGCCCGTGCACCCCTCATGGATGGGCCACCCCTGCCTTTCAGAGTTCTACAGAAGCCCCAAAACGCAAGCTGCTGTATTATATAACATTCAACTTCAGTTCTTGAAGTCAAATCCTGGTCTGTTCTTTCTTGTGCCTCACTGCTGGCCTATAGCCAAGGTGGCCATCCCCAGTGACCATAGGGAGGCATAGAAGAACAAGGGCAAGCCTGACCTTGACATCAAGAACCAGAGTTAGTATTTGTACACCGAAGCACCCTAGAATTAGAGGCTCTCAATGTACTATGCAAGGTATACAGCATTGCACAGAGGCAGTTTCTAGGTGACCCCAAGTACTTATGCATTCTCCACTGATATAACCCAATGTAAATGACAGTGGCTCGTGGATGTACCCAGCCTTAACCATGAGGATTAAAATGACCTGTGAGAATCTCCCTGTTCACACCAATCTCAGCTGAGTACACCTAGAAAGAATTCCAGAGGCATCAAAGGTTAGCTGGGTCAGTATCAGGACCAGATTGCAGAATCCCTTGAAACAGAATAACAGCTGAAGACGTCATGGCAGGGTTCAGCTTTAAAGAGGAACTCCGGCTTTTCCTCCCCAAAACAGATGCATTTTGCATGTAAATGAATCACGACACCACTGTCAGTTTATATGTGACCTTACCTCCATTAGCAGTATACAGCAGGTTTCTGTGTCTGATGTCATTCCTCCTCCTGGCTGAATTTTAAAGTTCTCTGACTTCCTGTTTCCTTTCTTCTACAGTTCTGATACTACACGCTCCATGATCACTGCCAGTGTCGGTTACACAGTAATCAATGCATTTTTATAGCACTGATCGCTGTATAAATGACAATGGACCCAAAATAGTGTTAAAAAATGTCCAATGTGTCCGCCACAATGTTGCAGTCCCAATAAAAAAATTTTAAAAAATCGCAGATCGCCACCATTACTAATAAAAATAAATTAAAAGCCATAAAACCATCCCCTATTTTTTTTATATATAGAGATAGAGAGATTATATATATATATATATATATATATATATATATATATTTATATTTTGGGGGGGCTCTTTTTTTGTTTATAGCGCAAAAAATAAAAACCGCAGAGGTGATCAAATACCACCAAAAGAAAGCTATTTGTGGGAAAAAAAGGACGTGCAATTTTGTTTGGGTACAACGTCACGCGACCACGCAATTGTCAGTTAAAATGACGCAGTGCTGAATCGCAAAAAGTGCCCTGGTCAGGAAGGAGGTAAATTCTTCTGGGACTGAAGCGGTTAAATAACCTGCTTGTTGGTACTATGATTAATAAGGATGCACATACATTCACACTGCAAGACACCTGCTTCTGCACTAACCGCTCAGCCATGGACAATTCTGTTACCTAGACACATGCACAGGTATCAGTGGTGAAATCCAGTTATGCAGGTTGGCATGATGTTCCTGCTGCTCACATATAGAGCTGGCATCACAGTGTTCAAGATGTCAAGGCTGCAGCCTCTTTTAGGGCAAACACTGTCAGTAATCATGATTACAAATTTCTGATGCAAAAAATTAATAAATCACTATAAGCCACAACAGTCAGCATAAGTATATTTTATTACAAAGAATTACAAATGTTTCCAAGATTTTTGGCCCCTTTTTCCATCCCAATTATAACTCCTTCGACTTAAATACCCCCCTGCGGTAAAAAAAAAAAATAAAAATATATGAGGTATCCATTTTACAAGGCTTTATGATGTGAAGTACAGACCACCTGTGCATATTTCCCAATTACACATGTCCACAGGAATAGCCACATTTAATTGCAAAAGAACACTTTTCACACTTTTTGGGGTGCATTTTATATGGATATGATGTCATACAGTGTTTTTATTTAATATAGCATGTGTTCAATACAGTGGTTAATAGGAAGTAAAAGAGAATTTCAATAAAAACCCCGTATTGGATTACATTCCTCCATACAGAACAATGAAAGGATTCCACCTCCCAGACTCTTGACATGAGAAGACAGCACTTAGCACAACATCTATAATTGCAGATCTCTGCACACACAAGCAATTTGATTGTCTTGGTAACAAAAAATCTAAGCCTATGCAATGTAAATTCCAGTGCATTTCCCCCGCTCAGGAGCTGCATACAACCACCAATATGAATGGCTATGCACAGGTGTACTCAGGTAGATGCTTGTACGGGCATACTACATAGAGACTTTTTTTTAGAAATGCAAGTATTGCTGTATACCAAAGTACAGTCATTCGTGTCCATAGGTGGTTGTACACAGACTTCCTTGGCAGGAGAAATACACTGGAATCTTTGTAGAAAGGCCAAGGAAGCTGCCGCCTTAACCTCTGTTCGATCTGCAGTAGCTATGGTGCTGCACATGTCATCAGGTATGGCCCCAGTCATTTAATGGCTTGAGCATTTGGTTGGGAGCAGAGGCAGCCGTGACAGTTATCATTCACAGCATGCCTTGAAAGTAACTGTTCTGAGAAACAGTTAAATTGATGCATTTAGTTCTGCTTAAGGTGTTTGTTAGCACCTCAACACATAAAGATGATTACCCAACAATAAAAACAGCATTGTATTGTGGACTCTTACTATATACAACATGGAATCCTGAACATAAAGGCATTTTGCAGGTTTCCTTATAGTATACTATAGAGCAGAGATATGCAATTAGTGGACCTCCAGCTGTTGCAGAACTACAAGTCCCATGAGGCATAGCAAGAATCTGACAGCCACAAGCATGACACCCAGAGGCATGATGGGACTTGTAGTTTTGCAACAGCTGAAGAACCGCTAATTGCATATCCCTGCTATAGAGCAATGATCTCCAACCTGTGGCCCTTTTCTTACCAGCCCTTGGAGCACTATTCCTCCAATGCTGAGGCAACATTTCTTCCACTGACTCCAACAATGGGATAATAGTCCTTCCACTGACAATGGGGCCCTACTCCTCCTTCTACTGCCATATGCGTTATGTATTATGTATTTTTTCTTCTTACTCCCATTGACACTGGGGCATTTTCTAATCCCACCAGCCACAGTCCAGCCCCCTTAAATGTGAAGGACTGTAAACTGGCCATTTAGAAAGTTTACAGACTCCAGGCATAGAGTATACCTGACTAGATGTCATCCCTACTATACATGTGTCTTTTTCATAGAAAGTTTAAATGAAAACCAAAACAAAAATGTTGAAAACATAAACTACCGTCAATTTTTAAAACATTTTTTTGGATAAGGGTTAGAACCCGCTGTTTGTGTCTACATTTTGAATGATTTCCCTTCCATTCCTGTATCAGTAGCAGACATCTGGACAGTGAGAGGAAATCTCTCTAGAAGGAACACGCAGCAAATAAAAATGAAATATAACACATTGTCCCTTTTGATTTGAAATAATTTTTAATATTAATTTGAATAAATTTTTGTTTATGCAACATTATAGAAAGATTAAATGGCAACTGCACTTTTTTTATAAGCTTTTCAACTGAGGTTTTTTATCTGATTAGCTACAGTCATGGCTGAAATTGTTGGCACCCCAGAAATTTTTCCAGAAAATCAAGTATGTCTCACAGAAAAGTAATGCAGTAACACATTTTGCTATACACATTTATTCCCTTTGTGTGTATTGGAACAAAACAAAAAAGGGAGGAAAAAAAAAGCAAATTGGACATAATGTCACCCAAAATTTCAAAAATGGGCTGGTCAAAATTCTTGGCACCCTTTCAAAATTGTGGATAAATAAGATTGTTTCAAGCATGTGATGCTCCTTTAAACTCACCTGGGGCAAGTAACAGGTGTGGGCAATATAAAAATCACACCTGAAAGCAGATAAAAAGGAGAGACGTTCACTTTGCATTGTGTGTCTGTGTGCCACACTAAGCATGGACAACAGAAAGAGGAGAAGAGAACTGTCTGAGGACTTGAGAACCAAAATTGTGGAAAAATATCAACAATCTCAAGGTTACAAGTCCATCTCCAGAGATCTGCCTAGATTTGCCTTTGTCCACAGTGCGCAACATTATCAAGAAGTTTGCAACCCATGGCACTGTAGCTAATCTCTCTGGGCGTGGACGGAAGAGAAAAATTTATGAAAGGTTGCAACGCAGGATAGTCCAGATGGTAGATAAGCAGCCCCAAAAAAGTTACAAAGAAATTCAAGCTGTCCTGCAGGCTCAGGGAGCATCAGTGTCAGCGCGAACTATCTGTTGACATTTAAATGAAATGAAACGCTATGGCAGGAGGACCCCACTGCTGACACAGAGGCATAAAAAAAGCAAGACTACAGTTTGCCAAAATGTACTTGAGTAAGCCAAAATCCTTCTGGGAAAACGTCTTGTGGACAGATGAGACCAAGATAGAGCTTTTTGGTAAAGCTACTGTTTACCAAAAACAGAATAAGGCCTACAAAGAAAAGAACACAGTACCTACAGTGAAATATGGTGGAGGTTCAATGATGTTTTGGGGTTGTTTTGCTGCCTCTGGCACTGGGTTCCTGGAATCTGTGCAAGGCATCATGAAATCTGAGGATTACCAAAGGATTTTGGGTCACACTGTAGAGCCCAGTGTCAGAAAGATGGGTTTGCGTCCGAGATCCTGGGTCTTCCAGCAGGACAAGGAACCCAAACATACGTCAAAAAGCACCCAGAAATAAACAAAAAAAAAAAAAAAGCGCTGAAGAGTTCTAAAGTGGCCAGCAATAAGTCCAGATCTAAATCCCATTGAACACCTGTGGAGAAATCTTAAAATTGCTGTTGGGAAAAGGCGCACTTCCAATAAGAGAGACCTGGAGCAGTTTGCAAAGGAAGAGTGGTGCAAAATTCCGGGTGAGAGGTGTAAGAAGCTTATTGATGGTTATAGGAAGCGACTGATTTCAGTTATTTTTTCCAAAGGGTGTGCAACCAAATATTAAGTTAAGGGTGCTAAGAATTTTGACCAGCCCATTTTTGAAGTTGTGTGACATTATGTCCAATTAGCTTTTTTTCCTCCCTTTTTTTGTTTTGTTCCAATACACACAAAAGGGACTAAACGTGTATAGCAAAATATGTGTTACTGCAATACTTTTCTGTGAGAAATACTTGATTTTCTGGAAAAAATTCTGGGGTGCCAACAATTTCAGCCATGGCTGTATGTGTACACAATCTCTATTTTACAAACAGTTAATAAATAACAAAAGGTTCCCCAGTCCATTAAGGATTTGCTAAAGAGACAGCTCATCAAAAGTTGTCAGTCTTTTATTAAAAAGATTCTTAGTCCTAATAGTTCAAGTAATTATGTGCAAACCATTATACACTCCTATTAAGCCTCATGAACACTACTGTGGACGGTTTTTGGCATATAAAATGAAATGGCCTCCATTCCTTGATGGTGCTGCAGTCCTCTCTACTGGTGATCCCCCAGCCTCCAGCCCTTGTGTGTACTTTCCCTTAATGAGTAGAGATCAGCAGATGGTGGATACAATGTACACTGTATCGGTCAATGCAAGGAACTGGTGCCATAAGAATCTTACCATATCTACCATCTGTTTTTACACAGTGACAAGAAAAATAGTATGATGACACTGTATTTGATCTTTGGTTATCAACACAAAAAATGCAACAAGTTTAATCACTTAGTGCATGTATGCAGAAAAGTGTTTTTAACACCCAGGGCACCCCTTACCTGCACTGCAGGTGGGCTAACAACTTGTGACCCAGCAAATATGTCCCCTGTACTCAATAGCAACTACATGAGCTGAAAAAAGCCACACAGTTGAATATAATCCATGAGACAATTGCTGATGACTTGGAATACCCCATGAGCTCTGGGAGGTGTTATATCATCAGTTGACCAGAGTATCATGATCAATTAAATGAACCATTAGTCCCTCAGAATTCAGTACTTTTTTTCTACATATCTGCAATGACTGATTGCAATTATTGAACAATAGGAGACAGGTAAGCTTGATAGTGACTGTGATCCCTGTATAACATCAGAAAGAAGCAGCATTTACAAAACGAAAATCTTCCAATTTCCTTTATAACTTTTCTACTTTCAAGGGAGTCATGTACACCTTTTTATATTGTAAACAACTCAGGATATCATAAACTCCAACCAAAACCTTTTTTTTTTTTTATAGAGCAGAGAAGGGTTAGTGCAGTCATTCGCAACCAGGGTTCTGTGCAAACCTTGGGTCCTTCAGAGGTTGTTAGGGGTTCCTGGAGTTGTAGCCGACTGACCTCCTTCCTGACAGTTCCAAGGGCCAACTCCATGGCAAGGTAAGCGGCATGACACCAACGATCTTTGTAGAGCTCTATAAAAGAGTGGCAGCCTGACCCCCACTAAAAGGGTTACATTCTTCCTACAGACTACAAATGTAAAGGCTATTTTTCCCATTGACCCCAATCAACTGGTTTTTCTATGGGTTCCCCAAGACCTGACATTTGTTTTAGAGGGTTCCCCTGTTAAATGTTGAGAAGGGTTGGGTTAGAGCCTCTCATTAGCATTTATGGCTTTGCATGTCCCTGTTGGGAAGATTTTGCCTGACTTTCTGTAAGGGCAGGAAGTGAGGGGAAATCTCTTCAGTGGAGAAGTGGGGTTAAGACCTCTGACAATGTTCTTATTGCTTTCTGTGATTCTTTGATTCCTGTCTCAGTGAAAACAATTCTCTCTATCTACCCCCCCCCCCCCCCCCATTTCGTGTAAGGGTGTCACAGGGGCAGAAAGTGAAAGTAAAAAACCGCCACTGAGACAAAATTAAAAACCAGACAGACAGAGGTGTTACTTTTCCCCACTCCTGCGAAAAAAAGTGCCTGTAATTATTCTTTGAAATAAAAATTTGTTGTGGCCAATTCAGAACATCAGAACAGAGGAGAGAGAGATATATATATATATATATATATATATATATATATATATATATATATATATATATATATATATAGATATAGATATATATATGAAAAAAAGTGTAGGTGTGTGTTGGGAAGGGAGCCATTTGCAAACGCATGGTAACATGTATACATACGCTTGGGCCTACAAAGAATACAGCAACTTTAATAAGTTTATCACATTATAGGGGTGATGAAAAAGTAAATCAAACACCTACTCCAGGGGAAACCACCACATGATAAATGTAACACAGAGCTGCCTCCTGCCGTTATATAAAGGTATATATTTTTGGTCCTTTCTGGTATTATCTCTTATTAAAATGTAGCTACCATTGTGCCATGTGAATTACAGCATTTAGGTCTTTATTTTACTGGCTATATCTGTAAACATTTGAAGTTCCCTTCTTTAAGAAAATGATTCAAATAAATATTGGCTCACCCAAAATCTAAAGTAATGCAATAGACACTCCTGGCCCAGTGACACAATGCATGAATTGTCATGGTGTGATGGCGGTGCATTAAAAAGGGTCACCACACACAAATGCCAGACTTTATAAATACGTTTCACAACATAGGTGCATAACTTTAGGACTGTAGGTGCAAGGATCACAAATGCACCTAGATGTTGCCAAACAGCCATATTTGCCATTTTGGCAGATTTGCAAAAGTAGATTTAGCACTCAAGAGGAGACAGATTTTGACTCTCAACAAACCCATAATGAAGAAGTGGTCAGGGACAGGTTTTAATCTTTCACAATGCTACTTTAGGAGCATTACAGGGGGAAATGTACGATTCATACAAAACTAAAGATGGCCATACACAGATCACGTCTACCAATTACTGTAGAACTGGCCAAATTCATTCCATAGGTGGCCATGTCGCCACCACCTGGCTTTAAAAAGTCAATCAAAAAAGGAGCCAAGCCAAAAATTTGATCGAACAGGGCCAAACCAGATGTAGGCATTGTTTAGATATCCTGAGAGCTGCTGATGCCGGCTGTCAGGATACAATAGCAGTCACTGCAGTCTTAGCCATACATGCAGTTTAGGAATCAAGTGATTTCTCTCATTCATCCTAAGGTGCTGAACCAAAAAAAAATTGAATGGCTAGTAATGTCTTACTGCTCTTCAATCAAAGTTATAACAGGAGACATTATTTCTATTAGTGGTAACAATGGCAGATGTCCCAAACTCTTATAAAATGTAATAGCTATATCTACTTGTACATACATCAGATCAGCAGACAACTGGGTGCAAGAACATCAGCCATGCTGGGTAATGCTTTTGTCCTCCTTTAAGCTGGTGGTGGTACAAGATACTATGCATGTAGGACCTTTTCTCCAAAAGGTTCAAAAATTAAAAGCTATGTCTGTAGAACTGCGATTGGATGACTGGAGCGACATCAAGTGTAGGCAGTGGCTCCTCTCCTATTGATCAGGAGTATATATTACATGGGGAGAGCAAAGCTCCAGTTATGCAAAGGTTGTTTCAAAGCATAGTTAAAACTACTAATGAGAGTATCAAGTAATAGAATAGGTAGACTCAAGGTTCAGCCATCTGCAAAAGTCCAGAATAATGTACATTCCATTTAGTAAAGTCAGGCAATCTGCAATGAAGGTGAGCCCCTGTGTGAGTACTTGGGACTAAGCTCAGGACAAACATTTAGGGAATGGCTGCGTCCATCACAGTCTTCTCACACAGGTGTTTTCTATTGTGACAAAGTGCCTTTAAGTGCTTATCTCTACAAAAACAGATTCACATTTTAGCTCAAAAAAGTGCTTACAAAAATAGTAAAAACCCTTAGAACTAGCCCTTTTTGAGAATACATTCGAAAAAGTGTATACAACAGTGATAAATAATATAATGAAATACAATTTGGACCATTTAGAAAATTGCATAATTACAATAATTAGACCATGTGCACACAGGCTGATGGTAAAACCACTACCACCCAAACATCAGATCAAAGGTGACCGCTAACTGGAATGTTTTGTTCAGGCGTTCCAATGAAGGAAATACTCAAAACCACTCCTGTGTTCCAAACTGTGACCTATTCTTTTACTTTGTTTCAATGGTCTTCTGATCCATGTGATCCATCATTTCCCTGGAGAAAAATAGTAATTACTTACATATGTGTTAAAGTAACTGTGCTAGATACTTCAAATTTGTGGCATAACTCTAGACAGTTACAAATAAGGAAGTTCATTACTATCTTATTAAAATAGTTCTAAAGAATGAATATTTACCTTAATGCATTCCCTGCATAAAAAATGTCCCAGTGCTTTTTATCAGCCCCTCAACCCCCCTGTATACTTACCTGAGCCCGATCCCGAGCTATGCCTGTCTGCAGTGGCTCTCTTCTCTCTGCTCACAGAGGCAGCAGCGGGTGCCATTGGCTCCTGCTGCTGTCAATCAAATCTTTTGAGCAGAGAGCGGGGCTGAGCCACACCAGGCTTGTCAATAGATGCACATAACCCGGGTCAGGAGGCGCGGCAACCTATAATGGAGAAGGAGGAGCCAGGAGTTCCAAAAGGGAAACTGAGAAGAGGTCCGGGGGCCGCTCTGTGCAATGGTATTGCAGGTAAGTATACGCATGCAAGTAGTGTAGGTACCTGAATTTGACCTGGTATTGGCCTCTAGCAGTCCCTGTTGAGCAGTGCTCAGAATGGAGAAGGGAAAGCAGCAGTCAATTAGTTCATGCGCTGACAAGAAACATGTGCATAAGAAGAGACAGCATATTGGCAGAAAGATGAGCTGTGCTGCTTCTGATTTTACTGTACAGTTAAAAGGCTGACATGGGTCCAGGAAACCTGGGCTCAGAGGAAGTGGGTTGAATTATGCTGGCCATCAGACTGGGAACATCTAGTGGTATAAAAAGTAGTGTGGACAAAAAAACTCTGTATTGAAGCTGAACTTTCAGCAAAAGCGGTTTTATTTTATCTTTGAGCTGTATGGGTATCTGAATGCAAAGCAAGCTTACTGATCTCTACACAGCTGTGTGCATGGACACATGGAAAACAATACACCTCTGTTCAGACCTGTAAAAAATGCTGTACAGATTTAAAAAAAAAACCACTGCATTTTTTTCAGTTGTGTGTAAATCCATCCTAATGGGCTATTCATTTGTATCTTATTATTTGTGGCTGGCTTGCTTTCATTTGATTCTTTGAAGATGAACTGCAAACAGGTAGCTAGCCAACCTTACATTTGTCATATACACAATTGTGTTCGGCTGGTCTTGTGATCAGGCACTTCTACCAAACCGCAAACAGCAGAGTCATTTTTCTATACTTGGTCGTCAATCGGCTCCAGCCTGTCATTGGACAATGAAGCAAAAGTCCACTAATGAGTTCATCTCTCTGCCCTCTCCTTCTGTAAGCACGTTCATGGTGTTGATTGGTAGTACTATGCAAAGTAGCAGAGCCCCAACTGGCACCTTGTGCTAATCAGGTAAAGTACTGGTACTACAACCCAACTGCAGGTATAGGATGGGCTAGAGCTCTCTTGACTCAACACTCCTGACAAGCAGTCTCCAATCTACACACAAAAGTCCTCCAATGTAAGGTGAAGTTGGCAACCAGGTGAGTATTAATAAAATCAATCTTTATTCAATCCAAAGGAATTCATACAGCGGGTAAAATAAGTATTGAACACGTCACCATTTTTCTAGGTAAATATATTTCTAAAAGGTGCTACTGACATGAAATATTAACCACATGTCGGTAACAACCCATGCAATCCATACATACAAAGAAACCAAAACAAATACGTTCAGAAATTAGGTTATGTGTAATAAAATGGAATGACACAGGGGAAAAGTAGTGAACACGCTAACTGAAATGTATTTAATACTTTGTACAAAATTCTTTGTTGGTAATGACAGCTTCAAGACGCCTCCTGTATGGGGAAGCTAGTCACATGCATTGCTCAGGTGTGATTTTGGCCCATTCTTTCACACAGTCTTCAAATCTTGAAGGTTCTGTGGGACTCATCTATGAACTCTGATCTTTAGTTCTTTCCATAGATTTTTTTATTGGAATCAAGCCGTAGCTTAACTATCGGGGGGGGGGGGTTCGGTCCCCCCCAGGTGCCACACATTGTGGGGGGTTAGGGGGGAGTCGTTCCACCCCAGGTGCAACACATTGGGACGAGGGGGGCGGGGGTTGTGTCAGGCCGGCTATCAGAGCCGGGACAAGGCAGTGGCGAGTGCAAGAGGTGCTGTCTGCTCTGTAGCTGTGCTGGCTCTTTGTGTTTGGTGTTAGTCGGCTGCTCTGTCATTGAGCCCACATCGAGCTCTATACTGCCACCTCTGGCTGCTTCATGTATGTGCCCCCTCATGTTACTGCCCGTACTGTATTTTCCCAGGGACATGTAGAATCAAGACCTGGGACAAGGAAGACCACCTTATAAGTGAGGGCTGTGTAGAGGGGGGCAGCAGAGTGTCTAGTGGTGTGAGGGGGGGCGCCCGAGTGTCTAGTGGTGTGAGGGGGGGCGCCCGAGTGTCTAGTGGTGTGAGGGGGGGCGCCCGAGTGTCTAGTGGTGTGAGGGGGGGCGCCCGAGTGTCTAGTGGTGTGAGGGGGGGCGCCCGAGTGTCTAGTGGTGTGAGGGGGGGCGCCCGAGTGTCTAGTGGTGTGAGGGGGGGCGCCCGAGTGTCTAGTGGTGTGAGGGGGGGCGCCCGAGTGTCTAGTGGTGTGAGGGGGGGCGCCCGAGTGTCTAGTGGTGTGAGGGGGGGCGCCCGAGTGTCTAGTGGTGTGAGGGGGGGCGCCCGAGTGTCTAGTGGTGTGAGGGGGGGCGCCCGAGTGTCTAGTGGTGTGAGGGGGGGCGCCCGAGTGTCTAGTGGTGTGAGGGGGGGCGCCCGAGTGTCTAGTGGTGTGAGGGGGGGCGCCCGAGTGTCTAGTGGTGTGAGGGGGGGCGCCCGAGTGTCTAGTGGTGTGAGGGGGGGCGCCCGAGTGTCTAGTGGTGTGAGGGGGGGCGCCCGAGTGTCTAGTGGTGTGAGGGGGGGGCGCCCGAGTGTCTAGTGGTGTGAGGGGGGGCGCCCGAGTGTCTAGTGGTGTGAGGGGGGGCGCCCGAGTGTCTAGTGGTGTGAGGGGGGGCGCCCGAGTGTCTAGTGGTGTGAGGGGGGGCGCAATACAATACTTATTTTTACCGTATTTCAGCCCACAAGGGCCTTAATCAACCCTTAAGGCACCTGTGGGCTGAAGCATGTCAGTGTTGGTTTTATTTTGGAACGGATGTACTCTTTTGGATTAAATAAAGATGGACTTTAGCAATACTCACCTGGTTGCAGACTTCAACTTACAATGGAGGACCATTTTTAAAGTGTATAGCTTGCTTAAATAGTTTTCTTTTTACTAACACCTGTGATGTGTACAAACAATCAGCGCTCTAATAATGCCACCCAAGAATGACTGCATTTCTTATTCAAGATGGAGTTTTACTCCATTTACCTTTCCTGATATCTGCTGCCTCTGACCAGTTTCATGCTTGGGGTCCACCAGCTGTCAGTCAGAGGTCTTATCCATTGTCTGGTCTTTTGACTGATTTCAGGTGGAAAGGCAGCCAGTGGAGGGGTCGGGAGTGTGTGTGGTGCTAGAAAGCATAAAGGAAGCTGACAGTCAAGTAAACAAAGAGTGTCTAGGGGTGGGGATATGTCATAATAGACAGGACACTGCTGTGGGTGGGACCGCTATTATTGAGTCACTGGACACCTTCAATTTGATTTCAAAATGGTGTTCCCAGAACGCCAAAATACTTCAAAATAATTTTTGTATAAATGGCAAACAAGGGTGCACTAAAGTAACAAATAGGATTTTATCTCCACATTTCAAAATGTAGATTTTCAAGTGCTGAGAGTGCATTCTGAAAATAATGGCTGCCATGCTGATCTTCCTGCTCCTGACCTTACTCAGACTTTCTCGATCTACATATTTGTCTAATGCCGTGTACACACGAGCGGACTTTTCAGCATCAAAAGTCTCACGGTCTTTCCAACGGACTTTTCTCGGACTTCCGACAGACTAACGAACGGACTTGCCCACACACGATCACACCAAAGTTCGACCGCCTAGTACGCGGTGACCTACACCAGGTCCGACGAGACTATAAAAAGGCAGTGTAATAGCTCGTGCGCCACCCATTGGGCCCCTTCTGCTAATTTCGTGTTTATCTCGTGTTAGTAGAAGTTTGGTGAGAGACGAGGCCAAAAGAGTACATCCGTTCCAAAATAAAACCAACACTGACATGCTTCAGCCCACAGGTGCCTTAAGGGTTGATTAAGGCCCTTGTGGGCTGAAATACGGTAAAAATAAGTATTGTATTGCGCCCCCCTCATACCTGTATGCACTCGGGCGCCCCCCTCACACCTGTACGCACTCGGGCGCCCCCCTCATACTTGTACGCACTCAGGCGCCCCCCTTATACCTGTACGCACTCAGGCGCCCCCCTCAGGCCCATGTGATTGGCTGATTAGCAAATTGTGTTACCAAGCAATTGAACAGGTGTACCTAATAAAGTGAGTGTATATTAGGTATTAGGACTGATGACCAGTGTCTCAGTTTTCAGCCAAGCCTTCAGCCAGAAAGGAAGGTGTGGGGTCTTGGGCAGTAAAGACTTGGGAGCAGTGTCTCTATGGTAAGTCTGAGATCATTAGAAGTATGATCAAATATCAAGGCAAAGGAAAAATAAGTTAGGAAAAGAAAGGTTCTTACCAACTCCTCGTAATCCTCTACATGTTTGTATTTTTTCTCTCTGTAGTAATGCCTTTTCTTAAAGAAGTGGAAGACAATGATATCACATAACACAGTGGCCTAAACAGAAACAAAAATTATTAAAAAAAAAAAAAAAAGTTAGTTTGTTCAATTCATCCCATGCTGCATACTAAATACACTAGATATCACTTAAAAGTGACATTAAAAACTGGTTTAATAAAAAAAAAAAATAATAATAATTCTATAAAAGTATGTATTTTTTTTTGGGGGGGGGGGGGGGGTTAGAAGGATCTTCTATTGCTCTCAACCTCCTCTGGATCTCCAAATTCCTTTTTTTGCTTTTGTGATCTTACTTCTGTTCTGAAAGTGACTACAGCCCTGGCCAAAAGTTTTGCGAATGACACAAGTATTACATTTTCACAAAGTCTGCTGCTTCAGTTTTCATGATGGCAAATTGCATATACTCCAGAATGTTATGAAGAGTGATCAGATGAATTGCTATTAATTGCAAAGTCCCTCTTTGCCATGAAAATGAATTTATCCCCCCCCCCCCCAAAAAAAACACATTCCCACTGCATTTTAGCCCTGCCACAAAAGGACCAGCTGACATGTCAGTGATTCTTTCATTAAACACAGGTATCGGTGTTGACAAGGACAAGGCTGGAAATCACTCTGTAATCCTGATTGAGTTAGAATAACAGACTGGAAGCTTTAAAAAGGAGGGTGGTGCTTGAAATCATTGTTCTTCCTCTGTTAACCATGATTACCTGCAAGGAAACACGTGCAGTGATCACTGCTTTGCACAAAAAGGGATTCACAGGCAAGGATACTGCTGCTACTGAGATTGCACTTAGGAGAGAGGTTCAATTGTTGTGAAGGCGGCTTCAGGGCGCCCAATAAAAGTCCAGCAAGCACGAGGACCATCTCCTACAGTTGATTCAGCTGCGGGATTGGGGCACCACCAGTGCAGAGCTTGCTCAGGAATGGCAGCAGGCAGATGTGAGTGCATTTGCACACACAGTGAAGCAAAGACTTTTAGAGGATGGCCTGGTGTCAAGAAGGGCAGCAAAGAAGCCACTTCTACCCAAGAAACACATCAGGGACAGACTGATATTCTGCAAAAGGAACAGTTGGAATTGGGCTGCTGAGGACTCGTAAAGTAATTTTCTCTGATGAATCCCCTTTCTGATTGTTTGGGGCATCAATAGTGAGTGAGTGCTACCATCAGTCCTGTGTCATGCCAACAGTAAAGCATCCTGAGACCATTCATGTGTGGGGTTTCTTCTCAGCCAAGGAAGTGGGCTCACTCACAATTTTGCCTAAAAACACAGCCATGAATAAAGAATGGTACAAAAACATCCTCAGAGAGCAACTTCTCCCAACCATTCATGAACAGTTTGGTGACAAACAATGCCTTTTCCAGCATGATGGAGCACTTTGCCAAAAGGCAAAATCGATAACCAATAAAAAAAAGATGGGAAAACAATCTGCAAATGTGCACAAGAACAATGATGAAACTCCTCATAGAGGAGTATCGTATACGTAGATCTGCATTAGATAAAGTTATTGATATAATTTACACGAAATT
This sequence comes from Lithobates clamitans, assembly GCA_037952925.1. Taxonomy (NCBI): domain Eukaryota; kingdom Metazoa; phylum Chordata; class Amphibia; order Anura; family Ranidae; genus Lithobates; species Lithobates clamitans. Next base: position 726,935 of record JBBGZY010001334.1, on the reverse strand, counting down.
GTAACCTTTTCAAAGTCTGCCTTTAGGGATCATAAAGATAAAAATCAAAAACCATTTAGATCAAATCACACATGATACTTTGGGAGTAAAAGAGAAAATTTTGGAGGGATAAGACAGCCTTCCAAGAAGGGAAAGCATACAATGGCAACAAGGGAATCAATCTTATAACCAAAGAGCTAAGGGAATGCAGAAGTCCTCTAATAAGAGAGGATTGAATTCCTCTATTAACTCTTCAATTTCTTCCTCCTCACAGAATCGTACCAGAAATGTGAAAGAACAAACAAAATGTTCTTTATCGGGTGATGACTCAACTCTACATAAAAAACGCATTCTGCAATCCACTTCTTCCTCCATTCTGCCCTCTTCTGGGTCATCTGGCAACTATGGGAAAAGTAATGCACGTGGTGATATGTCTAATCGCCCATCTGGGCATATTGGTGATGGTTCTAACAGTACTGTACACATGGGTACACACCCTACACAAGGCAATGTAGGCCTCACTCCCACAATTGATGAAACAAAATTGCTCAAGTCAAGCATCTTTTCTTCAGGGGGCTGGGGAGTTAAGAGATAGACTCCTCTTGAGAGGATACTCCCCTACCTGCCTCAAAAAGGCATTCAAACGTGCCAATAACCAATTGAGACAGGACCTCTTGTTTTCTAAGAAAAAGTTAGAAAAATTACATTACGACCCGCATCATTAACAAATACAATAAACATAAAGCCATATAGAAAAATCTTTGAGAAGTTATGGCATCTATTACATAAAGACCCGAACCTAAATCCACACATACCTGAGGTTCCAGCAATTACCCATTGGAAAACTAGATCACTGAAGGACCAGCTGGTCCCACAGTGAATTTGTGGGTACATTTAGACGAGACCCTTGTAAAAGACTAGGCACATTCACCTGTGGGGGTTGCTCACTTTGCCAATATATGAATACCCAACCCAACACTGTGTTGCCAAATGGATGCTTATATAAGCCACAACACTTTGCGAATTGCAAAACAGTGGGGGTAGTGTATTTACTAACCTGTCAATGTTATAGCTTTTATGTGGGCGAAACCAAGCCGGGGTTCTCCAAGAGGGATCCAGACATGTGACAAGTATGAAATCTGCATACCCGGAACTCCCTCTGGGGAGACATATTATCAACGGTCATCAGAAAAAATTTCCAAAAATTTCTGATTCTAGATAGGATTCATCCCAATCCCAGGGGTGGAGTTTGGAAATAGCTCTTGCTGCAATGTGAAGCACATTGGATTGCAGAGCTTGGGGCGACTCTCCCCCCAAGAGAGAACGAACAAATGAGTTATCGCCCCTTCCTAGAGGGTTTTTCCTCAGGAGGGTGTGAGAAGGAACAGTAAGGAGGTCACTCTATATCGCTGGCTTCCCACCCCTAGCCTTGCTGCCTGACTGTTACAATAAGTGATTTGACAAGTATGTAATAATGCATTTAATTGTGGGTTATTACCATGAATAATTTTGAATACTATGCCAAGTCTGTTGGCAATTTATACACTGTTGATGAATGTCTCAATCTAATCATATGGTTCATGCAGAGGATCATGTGGTGTGCAGCTGCAATCGCTGTGGTGGGGTAGTGTTCATCTAGGTGTGTAGCCCCTTTAGTCCCGCCCGGTGAACGGGGGCCTCCCGCTACAGTGGGCAGCCTTATTGCGTCCCAATGAGGAGCAGACTTCCTTGTAGCCCTGGTCTTTGATCCGGGCGGATGGGTTTAGTCTTTCCCTCGGGACGTCTACAGTGCGTCGGTGGACCGCACCTGTATGTCGCTTTCCCCATATCACCACATGGGGAGGCGCAGTGCATCTGAGATCCCAGGTATTCTCCTTGTGCTGCGGTGAACCGGCGTTCGGCTGTGTCGTGGGAGACAGTCATGTGAACTTCTCCATGTGTATGACGCATGTGCGGTCGATCCCTTCGGACGATACGGGCATGCGTGAACGTCATACATGACGCAATCATGTCAACGATCAGGGTCCCATTAAAGACGGCGGACCCGATCCGACGGGATGCCGCCACTGGGATCTCTGGACACGCCATTCCATCTTATATTATCTGTAAGGTAAGAACACCTTATTGATCTACATGTGGGATTTTTGCCCGTATTCCAGTTAGCTGAGGTTGAGGACACCATCGCACCGTGGTGGTGATAGATGGTGTCCTCATTTCTGTCTGTCTCAGGACTTACAGTCTGCTGAGAGACTAACAGTATCTCCCTGTTTCCTTTTTTTTTTCATACCTACAGACTATCTCACCTTACAAGGTTGAGCTCTATGACACCACTTCCACCGTGGCTGCAGTTTGTTGGGGATACATGTGTGGAACATTGGGGTCCCTAGTGTTCACCTCCCCTCTGCCTCGCCCGGGGTATAGGATTCCTCCCCACACAGAACAGCTATTTTTGCTGTTAGACCACAGCTGATTCTCTTGCTGACTGTTTGCATTGGTATGTTATACAGGTCTGCTGCCCTTGTTATGACATAATGTTTAAAATATGGGTATCTTTCCCGGTCACTTGTCATGACTAATAGGATTGCTCTCTTATAGAACATAACATTGAGGGGCGGCACAGTGGTGCAGTGGTAGCACTCTCGCCTAGCAGTAAGAAGGGTCACTGGTTCGAATCCCAACCACGACACTACCTGCTTGGAGTTTGCATGTTCTCCCTGTGCCTGCGTGGGTTTCCTCCGGGTACTCCGGTTTCCTCCCACACTCCAAAGACATGCTGGTAGGTTAATTGGATCCTGTCTAAATTGTCCCTAGTATGTATGAATGTGAGTTAGGGACCTTAGATTGTAAGCTCCTTGAGGGTAGGGACTAATATGAATGTACAATGTATATGTAAAGCGCTGCGTAAATTGACGGCGCTATATAAGTACCTGAAATAAATAAATAAATAAATAAAATTTCTTTGTGTTCCTTATGTATTAATGACCCCGATGAAGGGACGTATCCTGCCCCGAAAGACTTTGGGCTCATAGGACCATTTTTTCACATACACATACTTATGTTTTTAATAGTGATGTATACACCTGTTTTAGATTTATACTTTTGTAATAAAATTTGAATTCAACCAATTTTCTGTACTTTCACTGTTGCCCTTAAAGTCCCATCAGTACCGGTGGGTACTTGTGTCTTTGTCAAAATTGATACCCAAGTGGCTTGGGAAACAAAACCTGGAAATTTTGGGTCCATGACCAGGAAATTCCCCAGACCTTAATCTCATTGAGAACTTGTGGTCAATCCTCAAGAGGCGGGTAAAAAAAAAAAAAAAAAAACACACACATTCTGACAAATACCAAGCATTGATTGTGAAAAAAATGGGCTGCCATCAGTCAGAAGGTGGCCCAGAAGTTGATTGACAGCATGCCAGTGAGAACTGCAGAGGTCTTGAAAGAGAAGGGTCAACACTGCAAATGTTGACTCTTTGCATAAACTTAATATAATTATCAATAAAAGCCTCTGACACTTATGAAATACTCGAAATTATACTTCAGTATACCATAGTAACATCCGACAAAAACATCTAAAAACACCGAAGCAGCAGACTGTGAAAATTAATTTTGTGTGTCATTCTCAAAACTTTTGCCCATGGCTGTACATTCATTCTTTATGTATATATAGGATTGTAGCCACCATCTCTCGCTCCCAACATGGACTAGGAACTATGGTATATGTAGTGTGCACAACCACAAAATGACATGCACTGCTCATTCCAAACAGAATTTATGGCAAAAGTTTGGGAACTCACAAAGGAAATTATAAGGAAGCAAGAAAAACAAATTTCATGAAACAGACCACAAGGCACGCAGCTGTCCATTTTGGCTGCAGTGAGCCGGTGGTAAGGGTAAGTGCGATGTGCGTTTTACTGTATCACATAGGTCCCCCCCTTCTCTTTTTGCCTTCTTTATTTTAAGTGTACAAAGTGAAATTTCATTCATGTCACCACTCAGCAGCGCGATGTGTTGTGCTGCTGTGCAGTGACCTGCAGTGCCATCCAATGTGCTGCGATAAGACACAGCGTGTCTGTACACACATACAAGATAATGGCATTGCAACTCAATCTTGAAATCAGGGCTGGCAAGAGCTCTCCATTTTAAATCACTGTGCCTGACTTGTGGTCTCCACCACGCAAGAAATAGGGTAAAACATTAACAATAAGCAATATTGTTCACAATTATACTAGAACAGTGAAAATAGGGGATGGTATAAAAAAATTAATACTGCATAAAATTCCATGTCCCCAAAAATCGTCACCGAAGGGGAGGCTTTTTCTGCAACCCAACCTCCATATGAGGCGACGGCATGAACCAAGATAGTGAGAAACTAGTAAGAAAGTGAGTAGAGAGAAAAGGTTGAGAGGGTCATAGATAGGAGAGGGGGGAAAGGGAGAACTCGGACTCGGGAGCCCCACAGGTAGGAATCAGACAAGGCCCAAACAGGACACTTGGAGTGAGGGGAACTCACAAGAGATCCATGGTTCCAAAATTTTGAGAAAGTTGGCCTGTGAGTCATTCACAATACTGGACATTCGTTCCTGAAGCAACATAGCAGTTATACGTGTCCTCACCCCCTGGAAAGCTACGTGTTGGGTCTTCCAGGCTTGAGCTATAGTCCCTTTAGCCGCTATAAAGAAGTATGTAGCCAGCTTCTGCTGTGGAGCATATAAACCAGGCATTGGATAATGTAATAGGCCTAACTTAGCGTCCCTACGAACTGTTAGATGCCAGGCCGGGACCCAGTACCATGAGAATAGGACCTTATATGCTGCTTCTAGGGTGTTTGTATTAAATGAGCATTTGACCACTATTTTCCAAGCCTTACTCCAGTCTTCTAAGTCTATGGGGGACTGGAGGTCCCTTTCCCATTGGGCCATATAGGAGAGGGGTGCTGATGTTGGACATCCATTCAAAGATGCATAGATAGCCAAAATGAGGCCAAGGGACCCAGGGGCGTGCCGACATGCAGTCCACTTGCCCATTTCAAAGTCTTTTGAAATGGGCAAGTGGACGTGCGGCGCAGGGCAGTGATCCAGTGTTTCAATTGAAAGGAAGCGATAATGTTTTCTGGCCGGTGCATCATGTGTTTCTCGGATGGTCTCCCAGGATAGAAAGGAGCGGGAGGAAAGAAAGTCGTGTAGCCGTGAGAGAGCCACCAAGAGATTGCCTGAGGCTCCTCAAGGCCTGGAGGGAAAAGTGGATTGCGAGTGATAGGAAGTAGTGGTAAAAAGGAGGAGGACATCAAATTACCAGAATAGCGAACCGAGTCCCAAATTTGCAGGCCATGCAACAGCACGGGGCCGAGAGGGGGGGGGGGCAATTTATCGGAGCAGAGCTTGGAGCGAGGACAAGTCGCAGTTGGGCAATTCAAGTAACACCCAAAGAGGAACATCCGTAGCCGTGTGGAGCATAGTCAACGGGAGATCTCTACAGTACTTAGAGACATTGGGGACTAGGGGTGCAACGGATCATTGCCGATCCGTGATCCGTACGGATCACCCTCCGCGGATTGGCACACCCGCGATCCGCGGAGCACTTTTCGGCCTCAGCCATAGGAAAGGCCACGGCTTCGGCCTATCTCCGGAGCCGGCGGCCATCTTAGTACACCCGGAAGCGGCCGCTGTCTCGACAGGAAGTGACATTTCGTCGCAGCCATCTTGCTACACCCCATACTCCTGCACAGTACAATAATGATAGAGTGAGAAGGGGGCAAGCGGACATCTTGTTACACCCACCGGAGTTTTAGATTTAAAAGCCATTTTCAACACAAAACTGAGCTTATATGCACAAATACTGTATTTATGCATATAAGCTCGGTTTTGTGTTGAAAATAGCTTTTAAATCTAAAACTCCGGTGGGTGTAACAAGATTTGTGTGCGTTTTTTTTTTTTTTTTTTCTGATCCGAAAATGATCCGATCCGTGACTCTGATCCAAGGATCGATCCAATCCGTGAGATTTTTGATCCGTTGCACCCCTATTGGGGACCCCCAAGCCTCCTTGTAGCCTATGGGTATAAAGAGTAAAACAGAGGGACTCTGGGACATTTCTGCGTCCAAATAAATTGGAGAATCCGATTTTGCAAAAGTTGAATAAAGAGGGTACTCTAACTGGTAAAGTGCAAAAGTAATAGAGAACTTGGGGTAGGATCGTCATTTTGACTGCAGAGATTCTTCCTATACATGAAAGGGTGGGAAATTGCCACAAATGAATGAGAGTGGTCAAGGCACGCAACAAGCGGTAGTAGTTGGCGGAGAACAAGAAAGAGTAAGACATCAGTTTGATGCCTAAATATTCAATCTAATGAGATGCCCAACGATATGGGAAATGTTCCTGAAGACGATGCTCCACATCACCAGGGAGGTTGAGGTTCAGCGCTGTGGTTTTGGAGGGGTTAATTTGAAGGCCTGGGGATGGCTGAAAATCGGTCTAATACAAGTTGTAGGTTGGGAAGGGAGATGAGTAGGTTTGACAGAAGCAGAAGCGCGTCATGTGCAAGAAATTTGGCTTTATACTGGGCTCCAGCATGAGGCACTCCTGAAATGTCAACGGTGGCCCTGATCGCCGCCATTGGCTCCAGCGCTTTTTAGATAAAAAGCACTGGGGACAGGGGGCAGCCCTGCCAAGTACCCCAAAATATAGGAATTAAGTCGGAGATAAAGCCTGAATATTTTACAGACGCCGAATATAGGGCTTGAATCCACAATAAGAAGTGTGTCCCAAATTCCCACCGAGTCAGAACATATTGGAGGTAGTCCCAAGAAAGCGAATCGAACGCTTTGTAAATATCAAAGGAGAGCAAAAAAACCTAGGATTTTACGCTGGAGGATATGGATAAGGTGGATTGCTTTGCAGACGTCATCTCCTGCCTGACGACCGAGCACAAAGCCCACCTGGTCCCTGTGAATGAGGACCTGAAGGTATTTATTGACTTGTGTGCTTAAAATTTTCCCCAAAACCTTCAGGTCCACATTCTACAGAGAAATAGGATGAAAAGATTGTGGGTCAGTGGCCTCCTTAATTGACTTGGGAATCATAGAAATGTGGGCCTTAAGCGAGTCTGGTGAAGGCCTTGCGCCATCACGCCAGGAATTGAAATAGGAGGTCAGGTAAGGCATGAGTAAGGTTGTGAATGTTTTGTAATACAGTCTGGTGAAGCCATCCAGACGTGGGGCTTTGGATGGCTTAAGAGATTTGATAGCTTGGGCAACCTCCGGCTCAGAAATAGGTGTGTTCAGGGTGTCTTTGGCCATCGAGGACAGCAAAGGAAGGCTAAGTGTTTGGAAAAAGCTCTCAGCCTTGCCCAGATCAAAAGAGGTGGGTCTGTTGTATAGGGATGACAAAAAGGAGGCAAAACTAGAAAAACTCTTTTTAGAAGGGTCTGAGGTGAATCCACCTCCCCTTACCTGTAGCCGAACTGGCTTACATGAGCGCCCCACTGAATTAAGTTTCCTGGCTAACATAGGACCAGGTTTGTTTGCACTACTATATAATTTATATTTGCTCCAGTGCAAAGCCTTTTCAGCCTGGGCAGAGGAGAGCAGATCCCGCTCAGTGGCCAGACTGTCATGGGCCTTTGTCACCGTCAGGTGTGCTTTCCAGGTTGCGTCTGCTACCTCCAACAGGGAGGACAATTCCCGGGCACGTTGCTCTCTGGCGCGTTTCTTACAGGACGCAATTTGAATCAAATGTCCCGACTGTAGCCTTGTGGGCTTCCCATAAGGTGACAGGAGATTCAACAGACCCTATATTTTCAGTAAAATAAGTTTGAATGTGCGTTTGCACCTGAACACATGTATCCTGGGTAGTTAAGAGGGATTCATTAATCCGCCAAAGATAGGCTGGATAGGTCAATCTGGTGAGGGAGATTCCAAAAACCAAAGAATCATGATCAGCCCACGGAGAGGTGAAAATAATAATCTTGTTCACCAACAGCAGAGAGCAAAGTTGCAGAAACACATGGTCTATTCTGCAAAAAAACTCTGATGAGGATTAGAGTAGAAGGATGTCGCTCGTGCCACACATCCACCAGGCCATATGACTGCAAGAGAGGGCACAATGCTAGTTCTTGAGAGGCAACGAGAAGCCAGCCACCGCGTCCTGAACAACCGATGACTTATCAGTTGTTAGCGGGCTTCCCAATAAATGTAAAACAAAAAAAAAAATCGAGAGAAAAAAACAGCGTGGGTCCCCCCCCAGGTCCATACCAGGACTCGGAGGGGACCCCATGCCAAAATTTAAAAAAAAAAAAAAAAAAAAGTCCCCCCAAAATCCATACCAGACCCTTATCCGAGCATGCAGCCCAGCAGGTCAGGAATAGGAGGGGACGAGCGAGCGCTCCCCCCTCCTGAACCATACCAGGCCTCATGCCCTCAACATTGGGGGGATGGGTGCTTTGGGGCCGGGGGCTCTGCGCCCCCCCCACCCCAAAGCACCTTGCCCCCATGTTGATGGGGACAAGGGCCTCTGCGGGCCAGGGGCTTATCGGAATCTGGAAGCCCCCTTTAACAAGGGGGCCCCCAGATCCCGACCCTCCCTCTATGTAAATGAGTATGGGGTACATTGTACGAGTACCCATTCACTAAAAAAAAGGAAAAAAAATAGTGTAGTGTTAAAAAATACAGTAGACAGTTTTTGACAAGTCTTCTCCGCTTCTTCCTCCGGTCTTCCTCCATCTTCTCCCACATCTTCATCCTCCAATCTTCTCCTTCTCCCCCTGCTTCTTCTTCTGTCTTCTTTGTGCAGTGTTGTTCTTCCTGTCGCTGCTCCCGCCGACGACCCTCCTCCGATGCTGCATCCCGCTGATATGTCGGCGCCGATGTCCTGCATTTCTTAAATAACGATAGGGGCGTGCCAATCGGATTATGCCTTCCAGAGGCCACACCCCCTTGTGACGTCACTGACCCAGCATGCCCCGGGCGGTGACATCACAAGGGGGCGTGGCCTCTGGAAGGCATAATCAGATTGTCACGCCCTATTGTCATTTAAGAAATGCAGGACATCGGCGTTGACAGATCAGCGGGATGCAGCATCTGAAGAGGGTCGTCGGCGGGAGCGGCGACAGAGGAAGAACAACACCGGACAAAGAAGACAGAAGAAGAGCGGAAGAAGAAGGGGGAGAAGAAGACTAGGAGGATGAAGATGCAGAAGGTGGAGCAAGACCGGAGGAAGAAGTGGAGAAGAAGATTTTTAATAAAAGACTTGTCAAAAACTGTCTACTGTATTTAACACTACACTACTTTAATTTTGGGAATGGGTAGGGGTACAATGTACCTCTACTCATTCACATGGGGGGGCAGCCTGGATCTGGGGGCCCCCTTGTTAAAGGGAGCTTATCAGAATCTGGAAGCCCCCTTTAACCCCGACAACTCCAGGGCAAGGGTTGTCGGGAAGAGGCCCTTATCCCCATCAACATGGGGGAAAGGTGCTTTGGGGTGGGGGGCACAGAGCCCATCCCATCCCCCCCATGTTGAGGGTATGTGGCCTGGTATGGTTCGGGGGGGGGGGGGCGCGCTCGCTCGTCCTCTTTCCTGACCTGCCAGGGCTGCATGCCATTTTTTTTTTTTAACGCAATTTTTTTTTAGCCGGCATTTTTTTTTTTACATTGAGCGGGAAGCCATTTGACAGTTGATGACTTATCGATTAAGGACGCGGTGGCCGGCTTCCCGGCCCCCTTCTTAGCAACCAGCTATATACAGTGTAAATAAAAAAAAAAGAAAGGAAAAAAAAAAAAAAAAAAACGCAAAATGCTGCAAAATCGCGATAAAAACACAGTACTTGCGTATTGGATGCGGGTCCATGGAATTCTATTACATGCAAAACGCTGCATTTTGTGGGGGAAAAAAGTCCGACCCTTTCCAAAAACGCAGAGGCACAAAAATGCATGGATGTAAACATGTTCCAAAGGAACCCATGTTAAAAAAAACTTCCCTGCATTTCTGCAAAATGCTTCAAAAAACGCATTAGTGTGAATCGAGCCTAATAACCCACCAAGGTGACCTCTTGATCCCAAATATCTACCCGTGGGGTCTGCTATATCCATAGAGAAGTTGAATGGGAGATTATGCCAGAACGACATCAGCACCCCTCTGTGTTTCTGAGGCAGAGGCCGTGTAAAAGCACTGGAAAATGGGAGGACAGATACCTGGGACATGAGGTTTCAACGCATTGCGAGCCATCATGGGAGAGAGACAGAAAACGGATCATAGAAAATTGCGCAGGCCAGATTAAAAAAAAAAAACGAAAAGCACACCTCAAAAAAAAAAACAAAACTCAGGACACTGTACAAGAATAGACATGATAAAATGCAACACAATTTAACATCTCCAGTCAGGCGTCCCCAGTCGGGGGAACGCCAGAGGGAGGTCGCTAATAAAAGGGTCCTCAGCCGTAGCTCCCATTCAGGGGCGCCACAAAACCTCCTGTAACTAAAACTACTCCCAACAGGGGGAGGGGGCCAACTGAAGCACAAGGCATTACCCCGGGACGATCCATCTGGAAGACCATTGGACACAATACTGGTATCAAAAGGAAAGAAAAAAAAAAAAGAAAGAAAGGGGGGAGTGGGAGAAGATGAGGGGGGGGGTAGAAATGGAGGGATTGGGAAGAACAGCAAGTCTTTTGGTTAACAAATGTATATCATATGGAAGTAGTGCATGTAATCGTTCTTGGCTCAGGCCTCCAAAGAGGTTCAGGTGCCACTGTGGTATCACCTCCCACCTGACCTCCCAGGCACCCGGAGCCAGGACGTAAAGCTAGCAATAAGGCCCAAGTCAAGACCCCAGATTCATCACAGTGAGGACCTGAGTAAAAACACTAGTCCTGGGAGGACCAGTGCACTAGGAAGACAACAGGTCAACAGAGGAATATTAGGTGGACATGCTGAATTGGTCAACAGTGCTATACAAAAAAACAAAAACAAACAGTCATTGCAAATCAGGCAGGGACCATCTACCCATCAGAGGTAAACTACATCCGGAAAGCGAGTAAGTCTCAGCTTCACAGAAGAGAAGTAGCAAGCAGGCTCACCTGTTCCATCATTCATCCTGGGTCGGAGCGAGGGGATCTTGAAAGTGGGGTGCTAGGGAGGGCGTGTTTACGGCTGCCAACTACTAACGCCCACATGCGACCCAATTGCTTGGAAGAAGGCTGGGGCCCGAGGTCCTCACCTGGCTGTTAAAGGCATCCGGAGGAGACATCAGGTGAAGTGCCTCGAAGGTCACCTGGGCCTCCTCCACGTTGCGAATAGTGTGGCTCCGCCCTTAAAAAAGTGAACGAGAGGTGGAAGGGGAAGCCCCAAGCATACTTAATATGATGGTTCATAAAAACTGAGATGAAAGGCTTCATCTGTCGCCGCTTTTGTACTGTAGAGGGTGCCAGGTCCGTGAAGAGCTGGTACTTGTGCCCATGGAAGCATAAATCAGGCTTGTCATGTGCTGCCTTAAGGAGGGTCTCCTTAGTGTGAAGGTATGTGAACTTGACGATAATGTCCCGGGGGGCCCTTCCTCTCTTTGGCCCCAGAGCTCTGTGGATACGATCGAACTCCATGCGCTCTATGGGGATGGCTGGAATCAGTTCCTGGAACAGGGCGGTGGCAGTGGGGGTCAGATCCACAATGGTTTCTGGGAGGCCCCGTAAGCGGAGATTCACCCGGCGGGACATAACCTCATAATCCTCCAATTTTAAAAGGGCTGCATCTAGTTCCTTACGAAGGTCCTGCAAATCCTGTTCATGGTGGTCTATTACAGTCACAGCAGCATCCATTTTGTCCTCTAAGGCATTTGTGTGGTTGCCCAGCTCCCGGATCTCTTTTGTGAGGCGTGTCTGCCAGATTTGAGGTGGCAGCATATAACTTGCCATGGAGCATATTTTTAAAAAGGAGCCAGCAGGTCCGCATCTCTCAACGTTGCTGTTGGCTATGGCAGCTGGGCCCCATGCAGGCTCTCTGCATCCGAGCAGGCATCTGGCTCACCCGATAGAGGTGGGGGTGAGGGCTCCATGTCAGAGGCAGGTGTCTCCAGCGGGACGACTGGCGGGAAGGCCGCAGATCTCGTGCGAGCGGTGAAGCTCCGAGCTGTGCCTATCTGATCCGCGGGGGTGCAGAAGATGCTATGCCCACAGAACCTGGGATGAAAAGCTCTCCAGGTGGCATTATATTGGCCGATGTGGTCAGTAGCAGAGGAGCGGGATTAACTCGCAGCCATCTTCGTGCACTGTTCACGAGCTCCCCAAGTACATGTTTTAAACCAGGGGTCTCCAAACTATGGCCCACCAGTTGTTCAAGAACTACAATTTCAAAGTTTTACAATGCCTCATGGGACGTGTAGTTCCACAACAGCTGGAGGGCCGTAGTTTGGAGATCCCTGTTTTAAACAGAGCCAACACTAACGGGTTTCAGCTTATCAAGGCTACTCATAGCAACTATGATTAAGGCCTTGATGGGCTAAAACATGTTAGTGTTGGCTTTGTTTCGAACAGGTGTACTCCTTGGAAAAACAAAGCGAAATTTTATTCATCCTCACCTGGTTGCCCACTTTATCTACATGGTGGTATGTCTGTATTTTATCGTGCTGCACAGTGTGAATGGGGTAAATGCAAAAGAAACGTCTTCTATGTGCCCTAGTGGTAACTGGCGTTCTTCCAGTGTGGAAAAATGCCCGTAACCGCACTAGTGTGAACTGCCATTAACAGATCCAAAGCTTTGATCGTCATTTCTATTGTTTATTTTGTTACACAAATTCTAGTGAAAAAATAAATACCCAGGAAACATACTTTACGTTTTTCACTTAAACTGGCAAGTCTATGTTAATTTTTCTTTTCTGAGACCGTATAATGGTTTCTTGCCATTATTTTTAATTAATGGAGAAAACGCAGTTTCATTTAGGGCAAAAATGAGTGACATCTTTAAAAGAAACATGAAGTTGGGGAAAATCAGTTTCCCATAACAAAGTAAAACTTAAAGGAGTTGTAAAGGCAGAAGGTTTTTAATCTTAATGCATTCAGAAAAAAAACTCACCACTCCAAGCAATGCAACGCCAGATCCGATGTTAATCATAGTTGGAATTATATCAAATTTTCCAGCCTGACAAAACAAATAACTTTATTGTTGTTATGAGAACTGTGTTATCTATCTAGAAGGAAAAAGGTTAGACTTCTTTGTAAGGTTTCAATATAAAAGCACAAAAAATATCTGCGGCTTCAAAGACATCAAAAAGGACTTCTATATACAGTGACAAGAAAAACTATGTGAATCCACTGGCATGAACTGGAATTTTGCCATAAATTGTGATCTGATCCTCAAAGTCACAACAACAGACAAACACAATCCCTGGAATTCATAAGGACCGGTGCAGACTGATTTTGTGAAAGTGACACTTATGCGTTGTAAATTTGGTGCAGAATGTGCCAAAATTCACGTACCCATCTAGAAATTGTACTTAAAATTTAGCACATACTGAACCACTTTTAGAACGCATGCGAGACACTTTTGCAAAATCTGTCTGCGCCAGTTTCCCTCTGTACACCAAAAGAGAGTTGGCCTTAATTAGCTCCACTTTCGTAAGATGCAAACGGTTGCTATTTTATTTTGAATTTGGCGCATTCAATGAGACACAATGTAAAAGTGACACATTTTAGAACTAGCTGAATTTGATGCACGAGTTGCTGTCAGAATCAAAGGTGTCGCAGAAGCTTCATGAATTTGGTGCAATGCATTACCAAGAGGGATTGAACCCAAAAAAGTGGTGCAGAGGCTTTATTGAATTGCCCCCCCCCCCCCCCGCCCCCATTATGTCTGTCTTTTGTCATGACTTAGATGAGGATCGGATCACAGTTGAGGTTAGGTTTACACCTATGCATTGTCGCATCTGTTCCCATGGTCGCAACAACTCTCACAGAGGAACACGCGTGGGGATGCCATTAATATTAATGGCACCCCCACGCATTGCAAACTGCATCGCAGCTTCCAGCCCTGGGAACCTCACAGCACTTGTGTTTCAAAAAAATGGAGCAGAGACCTTTCCCCTGCATTTTCAAGAAGCACAGCATTCCAATTAAATGAACAGACTGCTGTGCCCCCGCAAAACGCGGCTTGCAGAGCAGCACAAGTGTGAACCTAGTCTTATGGCATATTACTGCAGAAAATCAGGTATTTCCAAGGGATTCACATACTTTTTCTTGCCACTGTATGTAAACAATATATATTTTTTAATGAGAATGAATGTAGTTTAGGAAAATGTTTGCCTATACAAAACAAGCATTATGTCAGAAAATAATTGGAACTTCGCAAATGCTTGCCCCATTATCAGTACTGTCCATCCTATAGGCTGGAGGTTTTATTCTAGTAAGCTCTGAATCAACTGAAACAGTCAACCTAATGAACGACAATCAGACTATACTTGACTCACAACAAAAAGGTACATGCTGGGAGAGAAACAGATTGTTTGCCTTTCTGCTGCCTTCAAAACGCCGTACACATGGGGCAAATGTCGGGAGACATCGGTCGGTTAAAAGAAAAATTAAAACTGCCAACAATTGGCCTGTGTGTATGTCGGTTTGTCCAACAGAAGCTGGCCATTTAAGGCTAGTACACAGTTTTTTCCGTTTAACCCAGCAGAGCGAACTAATTATGCAAAGTTCGTGCAACGATCTTCCCCACTGAGCTGTTGTGTTCTGACTGGGGAACACCCCCCTCCCCGCCAGAACACTCTGAGCAGCGCTCTCTGTCATTGGCTGAGCGCGCTGATAAGGAGTCAATCGGCTGCTCGTCCGACAGAAGCCGGCCGTTTGGACAGACCAACATACACACGGGCCATGTGTACCAGGCTAGGTTCACACTGATGCAGTGAGATTTTCAGTCTGATTTTCAAGTGCAGTTGTAGTGTGACATGATGAGATTCTGACATGATTTCTGTGCTGGGGAAGAAAACGTGCTGGAATTGTATGACAATCGGACAGCTAAGCAAATTGAAAGGGTTTCCATTTATAGTGCATCCGGAAAGTATTCACAGCATTTCACTTTTTCCACTTTGTTATGTTACAGCCTTATTCCAAAATGGATTAAAGTAGAGGTTCACACAAAAATTGAACCTCCGCTTTTCAGAACCCTCCCCCCTCTGGTGTCACATTTGGCACCTTTCAGGGGGGAGGGGGTGCAGATACCTGTATAATACAGGTATTTGCACCCACTTCCGGAAATAGACTCCCGCGGGAGTCACGCCCCTTCCCGTCCCGTCCCCCCGTTGTCTCCTGGGAAACACACAGGTCCCTGGAGATAGCGGGGACCACTTAGGACGCGCGTGCGCAGTAGGGAACCGGGAAGTGAAGCCGCATCGCTTCACTTCCTGATTCCCCCACCAAGGATGGCGGCAGCAGCAGCCGAGAGCCGAGCAATTGATCGGCTTCGGCTGCCGACATTGCGGGCACCCTGGACAGGTAAGTGTCCATTTATTAAAAGTCAGTAGCTACAGTATTAGTAGCTGCTGGCTTTTAGTATTTTTTTTTTTTTTTTTTTTTTTTATAGGTGGACCTCCTCTTTAAGTTCATTATTTTCTAAAATTCTGCAAACAGTACCCCATAATGACAACATGAAAGAATATATCTCTATCTATAGAATATATTCAGTTGATTGGACACGATTTGGAAAGGCACACATCTGTATTTAAAGGGGCACACATCTGTATTTAAAGGTCCCACAGTTAACAGTGCATGTAACAACCCCCTACCAAGCCATAAAGTCCAGGGAATTGTCTGTAGACCTCCAGGAAAGGATTATAAATCGAGGCACAGATCTGGGGAAGGGTACAGAAAAATGTCTGCAGCATTGAAGGTCCCAATGAGCACAGTGCCCTTCATCATCTCGTAAATAGAAGTTTGGAACCACCAGGCATCTTCCTAGAGCGGGCCGCTTGGCCAAACTACATGATCGGGGGAGAAAGGCCTCAGTGAGGGAGCAGACCAAGAACCCAATGGTCACTCTAACAGAGCTCCAGTGTCTCTCTTTGGAGAGAGGGGAACCTTCCAGAAGAACAACCATCTCTACAGCACTCCACCAATCAGGCCTGTATAGCAGAGTGGCCAGACAGAAGCCACTCCTCAGTAAAAGGCACATGAAAGCCCGTCTGGAGTTTGCCAAAACGCACCTGAAGGACTTGAGAAACAAATTTTTCTGGTCTGAGGAGACAAAAATTGAACTCTTTGACCTGAATGGCAAGCCTTGTGTCTGGAAGAAACCAGGCACCACTCATCACCTGGCTGATACCATGATACAGTGAAGCATGGTGGTGGCAGCATCATGCTGTGGGGATTTTTTTCAGTAGCAGAAACTGGGAGACTAGTCAGAATCAAGGGAAAGATGAATACAGCAATGTACAGAGACATCCTTGATGAAAACCTGCTCCAGAGCGCTCTGGACCTCAGACTGGGGCGATGGTTCATCTTCCAACAGGACAAAGACCCTAAGCACACAGCCAAGATAAAAGGAGTCGCTACAGGACAACCTCTGTGGCCTAGACTTGAACCCGATAGAACATCTCTGGAGAGATCTGAAAAATGGCTGTGCACCGATGCTCCCCATCCAACCTGATGGAGCTTGAGAGGGTCCTGCAAAGTAGAATAGGAGGAACTGCCTAAAAATAGGTGTGCCAAGCTTGTACCATTATACTCAAAGACTTGAGGCTGCAAATGGTGCCAAAGGTGCTTCAACAAAGTATTGAGCAAAGGCTGCGAATACTTATGTACATGTGACTTTTTCGTTTTTTATTTTTAATAAATATGCAAAGATTTTAAACAAACTTCTTTCATGTTGTCATTATGGGGTTTGTAGAATTTTGAGGAAAATAAATCAATGTAATCTATTTGGGAATAAGTGTGTAACACAACAAAATGTGGAATGTACAGCTTTCAGTGCTGTCGGAATTTGAATGACAATTGCGCGGTCATGCTACACTGTACCCAAACAAATTTTTTATCATTTTTTTCCCACAAATAAAGCTTTATTTTGGTGGTATTTTAACACCTCTGCGATTTTTTGCGCAACAAATTAAAAAAGACCGAAAATTTTGAAAAAAAAAAAAAAAAAAAAGTTTTTTTGTTTCTCTTAAAATTTTTTGTAAATAACTATGTTTTCTTCTTCAATGACGGGCACTGATCAGGCGGCACCGATGAGGTGGCACTGATGGGAACTCATAGGCGGCACTGATGGGTGGCACAGATGGGCACTGATGGTCACACCGATTACACTGGTGGGTGGCATTGCTGGGCATCACTTATTTTTTTATTTCTGTAATGGTACCAGTCAGTGCCCATTTGTGGGCACTGATTGGCATGTATTGGGCATTTTTTTTATATGTGGTTTGCCATGGGGTACATACCTGGCCATCCACATGTTGGGGGCTTCCCTGGTGGTCCTGGCAGCTTCCCTGGTGGTCCAGTGTGGGCATCCAAGGGGGGGCTGCGCTGATAAACAATCAGCACAGACCCCCTCCATCAGGAGAACCGCCGATCAGCTGTCCTCTACTCGTGTCTGTCAGACGCGAATGAGGAAATGCCAATCAACGGCTTTTCCCATTTACATCATGATCAGCCGTGATTGGGCATGGCTGATCACATGCTAAAGAGCCTCCGTCGGAGGCTCTTTACTGAGATTGGTGTAGCGGTGTGTCAGACACACCGCCCCGCCGATCGCCGCGATGGGCGCCCCCACGCGCGCGCAGCGGCTGTTATTCTGCAGGACATCATAGGACGCCCAGTCAGGATAACTGAACCACCGCCTGGCCGTCATTCTGCTATAAGCCGGGCAGGAAGTGGTTAAGTGGTTATATATTATACTGTAGTTAACTCTTTAGGGTGTGTACATATCTCTATTTTTTCTGTCTTGATTTAACGTACTCACTTTGTTTATTAGTAACGGAATGGTCCCTATCTTAAAAGGTTTCAATGAGCAGATTTTAAACAAAAAAAGAAAGGGCCTACTTAGTAGCAACTGCAGCCAGGATCCCTATTATATAACATCTGCCCAAGATCCATAAGGATCCTACCCATCCTCCGGGCCGACCAATTATAAGTGGGATCGACTTGGTAACATCCTGTATCGGTAGATATATAGATTTCTATCTCCAACCATCAGTTAAACGCACTCCATCGTACCGCAAAGATACCCCTCAGGGATTTCTTTGTGCTTTTAAATCACAGCGAACGGGGTATCTCGTTGACATATGAATTCAGCTCTTCTAAAATCCACTTTTTAGATTTCGAGATCAAGATTGTCTTACGCCAATTTAAATTCCAAACATTTTTTAAAAATACTGATCATAACAGCTTTATACCAATTGATAGCTGCCACCATCAATCCTAGTTACAGTGTGCCTCGTAGCCAGCTCCTGAGACTGCGCAGGAACTGCACTGATGTAAACTACCTGACTCAGGAGTCAATACTGAAAGACAGATTTATAGAAAAGGGATACGATCCAACATCTTTGTTGGTACAAAAACCTCCATGGAACAAGATAACTCTTTTAAATGCTCTATGCTCACTACAATTTTCAGTTCAACACAAAAAAATGAAATTATTATTTGGTCGACATTGGGATATACTTAGAAATGATCGCGTCCTGAAAAATGTACTCCCAGAACAACCTAAAGTTATTTTTAGAGGAGTGCCCTCTTTTCAGGGAAAAGTTGAACCCAATATTATTAATCCTCCCACACGGCTTTCTTTTTTTCACAACTTAGTTGGCCGTTTCCTTGCAAGAGATGTACTGTATGCCAATATAACTCTTGTGGCAGACACAAAAGCCTTGAATGCAAATCTAATGCCACAAACCGTGTAAACTCCATTAAAATTTTTTGCACTTGTGCAACCACATGTTTACATGATCACCTGCCCTTGCGGAAAGCAATATGTGGGCCGCACAATTCAAGCCTTTTCTGTCAGTCAGTGAGCATATAGCTAAAATAAAAAGTGGTGATGTTAAACATAATGTACCCCGACATTATAGAGAACATCACAGACGGGACCCCACTGGCTCCCAATTTCTTGTCATTGACAAATATACCCCCTCTTGGAGAGGAAGAGGCATGACACGTGGGGTTTCACGTTTGGAGACCTATTGGATCCACCAATTACAGACCTATTCGCCTCTCGGATTAAACATCGAAAATGGGATATTAATGCTTTTATTAACCAAGCATGTCGTCTTCCCACTCTAGATATAAGGTGCAGTTGGTACATAGTAGATTATTTTTTCAATTTTTATGAATATATTTAACATTTTTAGACTTCTTATGAATTTTCCATATCTGATTAAATATTTGTTTGGTCTCCATCACGAATACCAGCTCTATGAAAACTAATGACTAATTGTTCATTTTTTACATTAACTTGTCATTTTTTTATATATCTCTCTGTATATTTCATTTAACCTTTCAATTTTTATTTGTTCTGACTTGTGCACTGGATGTTGAGCAAGATTTAACATAACTTTATCTGGCGACGTGCAAAATAGATTATTAAACCGGTGTAACATTGTGTCATTACATACACCCAAATGCTTGACTTACTGTTCCGAATATCAGGATATCAAATCGGATGCCATAGACTTTCATTAGAGTTCTTGACTCCCTGTTATTCGAATCTTTGTAGTATTTTGCATATCTGGAACACAGGTAAAATACAATACATTATAACCCTTTATGGCATAGCTATCTATTATAGATTACCGAGCCAAACCAATGACAAAGGAATCATTTAGTTCCCATTAGGAAATCAGTGAGACCTCAGATAGAAAGTTCAAGAAAAAAAAAAAAAAAAAACACATCTCTACCTTTATGTTTGAACACATTCTGCACTAGATTAAAAAAAGTCACTTAAAGTGATTGTAAAGGCTGGCATGTTATGTTATACTTACCTCCTCTGTGCAGTTGAGGTTGCACAGAGCAGCCCAGATCCTCCTCTTCTCGGGTCCCTCTTTGCTGCTCCTAGTCCCTCCCTCCTTTGAGTACCCTTCAGCCAGCAGGTTGCTACAAGTTGTCACCCAAGCCGAGTCAGAGCTCCGTGTATCCATTCAGACACGGAGCCCCGACCTGGCCTCGCCCCCTCTCTCCCCTGATTGGCTGACTGACTTTGACAGCTGCAGGAGCCAATAGCACCGCTGTTCTGTCTCAGCCAATCAGGAGGAGTGTGGATGGCTGAGGGGATAGTGGACATTTCTGGAGAGAGAAAGAGCTCAGGTAGGTAATTGAGGGGTGCTGCTACACAGGTTTTTTATCTTAATGCATAGAATGCATTAGGTTAAACCTTCTGTCTTTACAACCCCTTTAAGTCCTAGAGACCATCCATCATGTAATAAAATCATTGCCCGCTGCTGTAAGGAAAACCATCTTTTCCATCCAGGTGAATTGTGGCTCCTGAACCAATGCACAAAGCAAATATAAAAAAAAAAAATTAACAATACTCATCTGCTTGGTTGATATGTTTATTAGGTGGAAATCTTGAGGCGTTTGATCCCTAGGCGTGTTTACTTGTCATTGTGAGTAACCACCTCTAGGTGAGAAGCGCATTAAGATATTGTGAATCTGTTTTATTGGTTATTTGCTTTGCACAGACTATTTACACATTTCTAAATATGCAGAGGGAAGGTACAACCTAAGAAGTTTGACCTAATTTTCTCACATACAGTGAAAATTTTTTTTAAATACGTTTAAGAAGGGAAGTGTGGACTGTTGAAAGAAATAAGAATCCTGGGCCTAAAGCTTTATGTAGTCTATAATTATAAAAGCACATTCTGATGCTCAGTAATGGAAGAAATAGAAAGTTAGCAATATATACAAAAACTGATGCAGGGACTGGGGTTCTACACTTTGCAGTTTGTAAAGACCACATAAAAGGGGTGCTTTCACAGAGTGGTAGCCAAATTGCATTGTAGAGGTTAGGACTTAGACCAGTCCTTCCTTTACTTTGCTATTTTCATAAGCACTAAATAGAAAAAAGGTAAAAGCGAAGAAATTATAGTTTGGGAAAATTGTTATATACAAAGTTCAGTAGGTCTTAGCAAATCATAGATTTCAGATTAAAGTATAAGACACAAAACATGTTTAGTTTTGAGGAGGGTAGGGTAGAGTAAAGATTATTAGAACACCTACCATATATCCATGAAAATAAGACTGGGTCTTATATCGATTTTGGCTACAAAAAACACACTAGGGATTATTTTCAGAGGATGTCTTATTTATTTATGGTATGTACAATAATCTACACTTATTCAAATACAATGATGTCATCTTCTTCTGGAATAGTCACAACTCTCCAAACCCAGAATTGGGCCTAATCTCTCATGTACAGCAATAGAGCTCTCCTTAAAACGAGTACTCCTTGTCCATGTAGCCTGCTCTTAGTGTATTGGCAACACAGCGGTCTGATTTTTTTCTATAAATTCTTCACCCATGTCACCTCTTGCAGGCTAAGCTTTACAAAGTTTCCATGCTGATTTTTCTCCAAACAATTTTCAGTATATTCATTGATTTACGTGCGCAAATGGTCCTTGAATGGCTTGTTTGTTGCCATATCAAGAACAAGGAGATAAGCAGTCATTACTACAGGAATCATGACTTGATCTATTCTTCTCTCTGCAATGAAGATCTTCATGTCTTTTGCGTGGCGTGCTAGCTGATTCCCAGACAAGCAGACCTCTTTCGCCACCTCTCAAAACAAGTGGCAGCAATAAATCAACCCACTTCCTTATAACTGCTTGTGTGCACCAGGCTTTCTCAGTTTCAAGAACATAAATGCCTGAAATAGTTCACTTAGGTGAAGGAAGCCATTCAGCCAGTGGTCCAATGCTTTGAATTCTTCTGGGGATAGCTCAAACTGTGGTGCCTTTGAAAGGGCAAATGCTTGAATATCAGCCCTGCGCACAACCAAAGCCTTTGCTCTCTTGTCAGCAATCCATTCACAGATGAGGTTCTCCAGCTGAAGAAATAATGGCTGCCGACCTGATCCATACTTGCACTTCTTAGCATTTTCCTGGTCCACCGTTTGACTGAGGTTACTGTACTCTGCTCGCCATTTTCAGACCATTCCAGAGATGGAACTTCATCTCTTTGCAGAAAGCCGTAAGATTCTTGCCTTGGGAGTCCTCGATGGTCCCTTTCTTGTACTCGATGGAATAGCTTTCTTTTTGCGCTCATCTTGTCTGGGGATCAAAATACTGTATTAATATACCATACGCATCAAGTGCGCATTAAGTCTCGAGTGTCTGGCCGACGATCGATCTTAGTGGTTGTAACCCAAAAATAAAAAAATAAAATATTTCCTTATCCTTTAACCAGTTGCCGACCGCCGCACGACGATGTACGTCGACAGAGGCAGCGGGCAGGCAAAAGGGCTTACCTGTACGTCCTTGCCTGCCCGATCGGACCCCCCCCCCCGGTGCCAGTGGCGGTCGGCAAATCTCCCCCGGCGATCGGTGGTGAGGGGGAGGCCATCCATTCGTGGCCCCCCCCTCGCGATCGCTCCCAGCCAATGGGATCATTTAACTGTATTGTACACAGAGGCAGAGGAAATGATGTCATCTCTCCTCGGCTCTGTATTTTCCGTTCCGGGCTGAGGAGAGAAGACTGTAATGTGAGTGCACCAACACACACACACACACAGTAGAACATGCCAGGCACACATTACACCCCGATCCCCCCCCAATCACCCCCCCCCAATCACCCCCCCCCGTCACAAACTGACACCAAGCAGGTTTTTTTTTGGTTTTTTTTCTGATTACTGTATTGGTGTCAGTTTGTGACAGTTACAGTGTTAGGGCAGTGAGTGTTAGGCCCCCTTTAGGTCTAGGATACCCCCCTAACCCCCCTAATAAAGTTTTAACCCCTTGATCACCCCCCGTCACCAGTGTCGCTAAGCGATCATTTTTCTGATCGCTGTATTAGTGTCGCTGGTGAGGCTAGTTAGGGAGGTAAATATTTAGGTTCGCCGTCAGCGTTTTATAGCGTCAGGGACCCCCATATACTATCTAATAAATGTTTTAACCCCTTGATTGCCCCCTAGTTACCCCTTTCACCACTGATCACCGTATAACCGTTACGGGTGACGCTGGTTAGTTTGTTTATTTTTTATAGTGTCAGGGCACCCGCCGTTTATTACCGAATAAAGGTTTAGCCCCCTGATCGCCCGGCGGTGATATGCGTCGCCCCAGGCAGCGTCAGATTAGCGCCAGTACCGCTAACACCCACGCACGCAGCATACGCCTCCCTTAGTGGTATAGTATCTGAACAGATCAATATCTGATCCGTTCAGATCTATACTAGCGTCACCAGCAGTTTAGGGTTCCCAAAAATGCAGTGTTAGCAGGATCAGCCCAGATACCTGCTAGCACCTGCGTTTTTCCCCTCTGCCCGGCCCAGCCCACCCAAGTGCAGTATCGATCGATCACTGTCACTTACAAAACACTAAACGCATAACTGCAGCGTTCGCAGAGTCAGGCCTGATCCCTGCGATCGCTAACAGTTTTTTTGGTAGCGTTTTGGTGAACTGGCAAGCGCCAGCGGCCTAGTACACCCCGGTCGTAGTCAAACCAGCACTGCAGTAACACTTGGTGACGTGGCGAGTCCCATAAGTGCAGTTCAAGCTGGTGAGGTGGCAAGCACAAGTAGTGTCCCGCTGCCACCAAAAAGACAAACAGGCCCGTCGTGCCCATAGTGCCCTTCCTGCTGCATTCGCCAATCCTAATTGGGAACCCACCACTTCTGCAGCGCCCGTACTTCCCCCATTCACATCCCCAACCAAATGCAGTCGGCTGCATGAGAGGCATTTTTATGTCCTCCCGAGTACCCCTACCCAACAAACCCCCCCAAAAAAGATGTTGTGTCTGCAGCAAGCGCGGATATAGGCGTGACACCCGCTATTATTGTCCCTCCTGTCAATCCTGGTCTTTCCATTGGTGAATGTTTTGAACTCTACCATTCACTAGTTGAGTATTAGCGTAGGGTACAGCATTCCACAGACTAGGCACACTTTCACAGGGTCTCCCAAGATGCCATCGCATTTTGAGAGACCCGAACCTGGAACCGGTTACAGTTATAAAAGTTACAGTTACAAAAAAAGTGTAAAAAAAAAAAAAAAAAAAAACCCAAACAAAAATATAAAATAAAAAATAATAGTTGTCGTTTTATTGTTCTCTCTCTCTCTATTCTCTCTATTGTTCTGCTCTTTTTTACTGTATTCTATTCTGCAATGTTTTATTGTTATTATGTTTTATCATGTTTGCTTTTCAGGTATGCAATTTTTTATACTTTACCGTTTACTGTGCTTTATTGTTAACCATTTTTTTGTCTTCAGGTACGCCATTCACGACTTTGAGTGGTTATACCAGAATGATGCCTGCAGGTTTAGGTATCATTCTTTTCAGCCAGCGGTCGGCTTTCATGTAAAAGCAATCCTAGCGGCTAATTAGCCTCTAGACTGCTTTTACAAGCAGTGGGAGAGAATGCCCCCCCCCCCCCCCCACCGTCTTCCGTGTTTTTCTCTGGCTCTCCTGTCTCAACAGGGAACCTGAGAATGCAGCCGGTGATTCAGCCAGCTGACCATAGAGCTAATCAGAGACCAGAGTGGCTCCAAACATCTCTATGGTCTAAGAAACCGGAAGCTACGAGCATTTTATGACTTAGATTTCGCCGGATGTAAATAGCGCCATTGGGAAATTGGGGAAGCATTTTATCACACCGATCTTGGTGTGGTTAGATGCTTTGAGGGCTTTTTCAAAAAATAGTACCTGTCACTACCTGTTGCTATCATAGGGGATATTTACATTCCCTGAGATAACAATAAAAATGATTTAAAAAAAAAAAATGAAAGGAAGAGTTTAAAAATAAGATTAAAAAAAAAATAATAAAGAAAAAAAAAAAAAAAAGCATCCCTGTCCCCCCTGCTCTCGCGCTAAGGCAAACGCAAGAATCGGTCTGGCGTCAAATGTAAACAGCAATTGCAACATGCATGTGAGGTATCACCGCGACGGTCAGATCGAGGGCAGTAATTTTAGCAGTAGACCTCCTCTGTAAATCTAAAGTGGTAACCTGTAAAGGCTTTTAAAGGCTTTTAAAAATGTATTTATTTTGTTGCCACTGCACGTTTGTGCGCAATTGTAAAGCATGTCATGTTTGGTATCCTTCCAGTGAAGAGTGAAATCAAAAATGTACACCCTTAGAAATCCTGAAGGCGGTGATTGGTTTTCGGGGCCCCGTACGCGGCTAGGCTCCTAAAAAGTCTCACACATGTGGTATCCCCGTACTCAGGAGAAGCAGCAGAATGTATTTTGGGGTGCAATTCCACATATGCCCATGGCCTGTGTGAGCAATATATCATTTAGTGACAACTTTTTGTAATTTTTTTTTTTTTTCTGTCATTATTCAATCACTTGGGACAAAAAAAATGAATATTCAATGGGCTCAACATGCCTCTCAGCAATTTCCTTGGGGTGTCTACTTTCCAAAATGGGGTCATTTGTGGGGGTTTTGTACTGCCCTGCCATTTTAGCACCTCAAGAAACGACATAGGCAGTCATAAATTAAAGGCTGTGTAAATTCCAGAAAATGTACCCTAGTTTGTAGGCGCTATAACTTTTGCGCAAACCAATAAATATACACTTATTGACATTTTTTTTACCAAAGACATGTGGCTGAATACATTTTGGCCTAAATGTATGATTAAATTGAGTTTATTGGATTTTTTTTAGAACAAAAAGTAGAAAATATAATTTTTTTTCAAAGTTTTCGGTCTTTTTCCATGTATAGCGCAAAAAATAAAAACGGCAGAGGTGATCAAATACCATCAAAAGAAAGCTCTATTTGTTGGAAGAAAAGGACGCAAATTTCGTTTGGGTACAGCATTGCATGACCGCACAATTAGCAGTTAAAGCGACGCAGTGCCAAATTGTAAAAAGTGCTCTGGTCAGAAAGGGGGTAAATCCTTCCGGGGCTGAAGTGGTTAACCACTTCCCGACTGGCCTATAGCAAAATAATGGCTGGGCGGTGGTTCAGTTATCCTGACTGGGCGTCATACATCATCCAGCAGGTTAACTGCCAGCGCGCGCCCGGGGGGGCACTCAGCACGGCAATCAGTTGTGCGGCATGTCAGTCTGACACACCGATCTCGGTAAAGACCTCTGACGGAGGCTCTTCAGCCGTGTCCAATCATGGCTGATCACAGTGTAAACAGGAAGAGCTGTTTATCGGCTTTTCCTCACTCGCGTCTGACAGACACGAGTAGAGGCAGGGGGGGTCTCTGCTGATTGTTTATAAGCGCAGCCCCCCTCGCGGATGCCCACACTGGACCACCGGGGATGCTGCCAAGACCACCAGGGCGTCCACCACACATTGATGAGCGGGTATGCCCCCCATGGCTAGCAGGGATGCCACACAGTGCCCTAAAAGATGCCAGTGCCCACAAATGGTGCCAGTCAGTAAATGCCAGCCGCCTCCTCAGTGACGCTCAGCAGTGCCACCCAGTGTCCATCCATGCCCACCTACCAGTGCCACCCATAAGTACCCATCAGTGCAGCCTTTCAGTGCCACCTCATCAGTGCCGCCTCATCAGTGCCCGTCAGTGCAGCCTCATCAGTGAAGGAGGAAACATACTTATTTACAAAATTTTAACAAAAAAGGAAAAAATGTTTTTTCCTAAATTTTCTGTCTTTTTTTTTACTTGTTGCGCAAAAAATAAAAACCCCAGCAGTGATTAAATACCACCAAAAGAAAGCTCTATTTGTGGGAACAAAAAGATTTTAAAAAATGGTGTGGGTACAGTGTAGCATGACCGTGCAAGTGTCAAAGTGCGACAGCGCTGAAAGTTAAAAATTGGCTTGGGCAGGGAGGGACGAAAGTGCCTGGTATTGAAGTGGTTAAACTAGGGCTCTCCAAAATACGGCCCGCGGGCCACATCTGGCCCGCTAGGATATTTTTCCCAGCCTGCTGCTTGAGTCCTCAGACTTACTGCAGGGACCGGTCTCTGCTCAAGCCTCTTCGAGGTTGCGAGACATCCACTGCTTATACAGTATGCTGAGCAGGTCTCGCTACCGGACAATGCCACCCCCTCCGCTATTGGTTGCTAGGACTGCCAGTGAAGTATTTCAGCGGAGACCCACTGCACCTTCTGGCTCCTGCCCGCTTTTAACGCAAGTGTCTTTCAAACAGCATGCCTGTGTAACAGCAGGACCAGAGCTGGAAGGTGCAGCGAATCTGCACAAAAGATAGTGGATGGTTGGTAGGCAGGCAAATGTACATGGGGTGAGCTCTGAGGGGGAACACAAAAAACTGGGCGGGGGCTCTGAGAGGGACATAAATGTAGTTTAGTTGGAGTCCGTTCAGCATAGAACCTATGGGAGGCCGAGATGGAAACCATAGGGATCGATTCCAATGCCATGTCCCATTGATCACAATCAATCTCTCCAATGTCCGTGACCCATTTAGCTCTACATTTCAACAAGGGATGGTCCTGGATGGAACATAACAGTACTGAGTAAATTTTTGAAATCTGCCCCTTCCTGGCATTCGCTTGAAACAGCTCCATTAGAAGTGGGGGTGAGGCGGCGGTCAGGGGGGGTTATCTGCCTCTGAGCCTGCAAAGCGTGTCGGAACTGGAGATATTGATAGAAACATCTAGTGGGGAGTGTAAATTCTGAGTAAAGTTGTGCAAAAGATTTCAGTACGTTCCCTGTATATATCTGTGGAAAAAAAAATATTCCCTTGCGTTTCCATAGGGCAAAGCCCTCC
The DNA here is from genome assembly GCA_037952925.1 of Lithobates clamitans. Lineage (NCBI taxonomy): Eukaryota > Metazoa > Chordata > Amphibia > Anura > Ranidae > Lithobates > Lithobates clamitans. Next base: position 699,146 of record JBBGZY010001334.1, on the reverse strand, counting down.
AGTTTATTGAGTTCTGGGTATCTTGGATTATTCCACAGAGGGGTGAATCCCAAGGGGCCCTTGACCTTCAGTGCCCCTCAGGTTGCCTCCCATACTTTTCTAAGGAGATCCACAGTTGGGGAGGTCAGGGGCAAGCTGGGAAGATTCATTTCCAAAGAGAGCCGGCTCTCAAATCTGGGTTGGCTTGGGTTACTAATCGTACAATAGGATCATCTAAGGCATCATCTCTACACCACCCCGTAATCTGTTGCATTTGGGAGGCCAGAAAAATAGGATTTTTTATAACAGCTTACCTGTAAAATCCTTTTCTTTCGATGTACATCACGGGACACAGAGCCTCAGTAATTACTGATGGGTTATATAGGTATCACTAGGTGATTGGACACTGGTACACCCTAACCAGGAAGTTCAACCCCCTATATAATCCCTCCCCTTGCAGGGATACCTCAGTTTTGTAGCCAAGCAATATAAGTGTATTAGAAGAGGGGCGGGACCTCTGTGTCCCGTGATGTACATCGAAATAAAGGATTTTTACAGGTAAACTGTTATAAAAAAATCCTATTTTATTTCTCATACATACATACTTTCTCATACATACATACATACATACATACATACATACACGGGACACAGAGCCTCAGTAATTACTGATGGGATGTCCCAGAGCAATGCTACCTTAGGGGAGAGGAACCACAACCAAGCAGGGTGCAATCAGACCTGAGGACCCTGTACCGCTGCCTGCAGCACACTACGCCCAAAAGGCGATATCCTCATGCCTTCTCACATCCACCTGATAAAATCTGGTGAATGTATGAACTGAAGACCAGGTTGCGGCCTTGCAGATTTGAGCCATAGAGGCCCGGTGATGCACTGCCCAAGAAGCACAAATAGCCCTTGTGGAATGTGCCTTGATCTGAAACGGAGGAATCTTCTGTTTCAAACCGTAAGCCTGAATAATCAATTGTCGAATCCATTTAGAAATAGTAGCTTTTGAAGCTGCCTGTCCTCTACTGGGACCCTCTGGCAGCACGAACAAAACATCCGTTTTGTGAATTTAAGCAATTGCTTCCAGATAGGTCTTGAGTGCTCTTACTACATCCAAAGAATGTAGTGACCTCTCTTCCAAAGAACAGGGATGCGGAAAAAAGGAAGGCAGAACAATGTCTTGGTTTAGATGAAAATCTGAAACCACCTTCGGTAAAAAACTAGGATGAGGGCGCAATACCACTCTATGCTTGTGTATAATCAAATAAGGCTCCTTACAGGAGAGAGCTGCTAATTCTGATACTCTTCTAGCAGAAGAGATGGCTACCAGAAAAACGAACTTTCTTGTCAACAAGACCAAAGGAATTTGACGTATTGGTTCAAAAGGCTGTTTCTGTAAAACAGACAGAACCAAGTTCAAGTCCCAGGGGTTTAGGGGCGCCTTAACCGGAGGAATAAGACGCGTCACCCCCTGCATAAAGTTTTGGACCAAAGAATGCGAAGCAAGTGGCCGTTGAAATAATACTGATAAGGCCGAGACCTGGCCCTTGATAGTACTCAAGGCCAGCTTCATTTCTAATCCCAACTGTAGAAAATTAAGAATTCTACCTATGACATATTTTCTGGGATGCCAACACCTGGATTCACACCAGGATACATAAGCCTTCCAGACTCTATGATAAATTACTCTGGAAGCCGGCTTCCTTGCATTGATCAAGGTAGATATCACAGGACCTGAAAGCCCACGATTCTTTAGAATGTTGGTTTCAATAGCCAAGCCGTCAAATTTAGCGTTTGTAAGGCAGGATGGAACACTGGACCTTGAGATAACAGGTCTGGGCGTAACGGTAGGGTCCACGGGGAACCCACCGTCATCCTCACTATTTCTGCATACAGGTCCTCCTGGGCCAAGCGGGGGCTACCAGAAGTACCGACTTCCTTTCCTGCCTGATCCTGCGAAGGAGTCGTGGCAGTAGCAGAATAGGCGGGAATGCATAAATTAGTGAGAACCGATGCCACGGAATCATCAACGCATCTGTCCCGCATGCAAGAGGATCCTTTGTCCTTGCCACAAATCTGTCTATCTTCTTGTTGAATCGGGATGCAAAGAGGTCTACATCTGGAAACCCCCATCTTTGGCATATGGCCCAAAAGACGTTGGGATGCAGAGACCATTCCCCTGGGAGTAACTGCTGGCGACTTAAATAGTCCACCTGCCAGTTCTCTATCCCTGGAATGAAGACTGCCGATATGCATGGCACCTGCTTCTCTGCCCAGACTAAGATCTGGTTCACCTCTCTTTGAGCAGCTCGGCTTCTGGTGCCTCCCTGATGATTGATATAAGCCACTGCTGTGGCATTGTCGGACTGGATCCTGACTGGGCAACCCTGTAGTCTGAGAGTCCAGGCCTTTAGGGCTTAATATAACGCACGGATCTCCAGAACGTTGATGGGTAAGGTTCTCTCGTTTTTGGACCATACTCCTTGGACCACAGACTGTTCCAGAACTGCTCCCCAACCCGACAGACTGGCATCTGTTACCACCGTCCAGGTCACCGGTAGAAAGGATTTCCCCTTCTGTAGGTTTTCGGGTATTAACCACAAATTGAGGCTCTGACGCACCGCATGAGACAGGTGCATCGGAAAGTCTAATGCCTGAACCTTCTTGTTCCAGGCCGACAGGATACTGTGTTGCAACAATCTTGAATGAAACTGAGCATAGGGAACTGCTTCGAATGAAGACACCATCTTTCTTAGCAGCCTCATACAAAGGCGGACAGAAGGACCCTTCTTGGTCCTGACTACTAGATTCGGCTCCTTTTGCCTGAGGTAGAAATACTTTCTCCTGGCTTGTATCTATGATCAAACCCAAATACTCCAGTCTTCTTACGGGTTTTAGGAAAGATTTTTCTAGGTTGAGAATCCAACCTAGGTGTTCCAGGTACTTGACTGTGGTCCTCAAGTTCCCGTTCAAAGAGGCTACCGACCGGTCTATTAGGAGCAGATCGTCTAGGTATGCTATGACAGCTCTACCCTGAGCCCTTAATCTGGCCAGAGGAGGAGCCAAGATCTTTGTAAACACTCGAGGTCCAGTGGCTATCCCAAAAGGCAGAGCCACAAACTGGAAATGATGCCCTCCTATCTCGAAGCGCAGAAACTTCTGATGAGCAGGAAAAATGTAGATATGCATCTCCGATGTCTATCGATGCCAGAAATTCTCCTCCCTGCAGGATGGAGACTACTGTCCGAATTGATTCCATGCGGAAGGACCGAATCCTTAGGAATCGATTCAGATCCCTTAGATCCAGAATGGGTCTGACAGCCCCATTTGGCTTTTGGACCGTAAAAAGGTTGGAATAAAAGCCCAATCCTTGATCCTTCGCGGGAACCACCCTGATGACCTCTTGCAACAAAAGTCGCTCTAACGCTAGAAGGAGCAACTGCTTCTTCTCTGGATCTCTGGGGACACTTGATCTGAGGAAACGAGGAGAGGGGAACTCTTGGAACTCCAGCTTGTACCCTAAGGTTACTGTGGAGATTACCCATCTGTCCTTAAAGGCCTCCTGCCAGAGCTTTGAGAACTGTAGCAGTCTTCCCCCCACTCAAGCGAGCCGGGGCGCCCCTTCATAAAAAGAGGCCTTAGTGTCTTGTCTAGTAGACTTCTTCCCCCAGGACTTCTTTTGTCCCTGGGGTTGACTCTTGTTTCTTGACCCAGACGGAGGAGGCCGTCGCGACTGCCTGGAGGCTGATGCCCCTGGCGATGGGGAAGAGTCCGTTTGAAAGAGGGATGCTTACTCTTTTTCTTAACAGGTAAGAGTGCTTTTACCACAAGAGATCCTTTGGATATATTTATCCAAGTCTTCTCCAAACAACCTTGCACCATGAAATGGAAACCCAGCCAGAAGCTTCTTACATGGTGTTTCAGCTGACCAATTTCTCAACCATAAGATTCTACGTATATGCACCAACCCAAGTGAAAGACGAGAGGTTTGGATGATAGAATCTCTGATGGCGTCAACAACAAAACATAAGGCCGCTGGAAGGTTAGCCAACCCCTGGGCCTGCTGTTCAGGTAGAACTTTGATGACCTGTTTAACATGGTCTCTTAAGTATTGAGAGACTCCAATCGCTGCTACTGCAGGTTGAGCCACTGAACCTGCTAAGGAGAAAACATCCTTTAACAAGGACTCCATTTTTTTATCCACAGGATCCCTGAGCATCTGAGCATTGTCTACAGGACAAGTCAGGTTTTTATTTACGGAGGAGATGGCAGTGTCAACAGCCGGTATTCCCCACATTTTTATAAACTTTACTTCCATAGGATAAAGTGTTGAAAACTTTTTCGGTGGAAAAAAAACGTTTATCTGGGTGATCCCACTCAGAATAAAGGAGCTTTTTAAGTAAATTATGAACAGGAAAAGCATGTGCTGTTTGAGGAGGTTTCAATGACCCCAAAAAAGAAGAGGGTTCTTTAATTTGTTCAGATACGGGCAACTTAAATGTGGAGCGGACCAATCCAGCAAGGATCTGTGCTAAGACCTTCTCCTCATAAGAAGCCGAAGAGGGTCCCTCTCCACCTGATTACTCCGAAGAGGAATCATTCGTCCCATCCCGATCCTCTGAAAGGGATTCTTCTCCTCTATACCAGAGCTCCTTTGCCTGAGGGTCCTGGGAAGCAGAGGAAGGCCTAGTGCGTTTTCTTCCACTGAGTGAAGATGTGTTTACGGCCATTAATCTTTCCTCTAATCCATTAATGGTTGAGGAAAAACCTCCTTTGTAATGTATACAGGGGCTGAAGTGCCAGAAGCAAGTGTAGCCCCTGACCCCAATGGCTCTCCCTGGCTAGCCGTCCCTGGCCCCTCAGGGGGGGGGAGGATGCTGCAGAAAGGGGGTCCTCAGAACCTGAAGGAGATCCCTTAGAGCAGTGGTTCTCAACCTTCTAGTGCCGTGACCCCTTGATAAAATTTCCCAAGTTGTGGGGACCCCTAACAGTAAAATTATTTTCGTAGCGTAGGTTGTCAGCACCCAAGGCAAGACAAGTAATTTGCTCCCCTAACCCACGGAGACAGTTAGCGTTCCCTCAGTCCTTTTAATGACAACTATAATCACAGGTAGTGTTACTCACTGTGTCTCCGGCTTCACTGTGTCTCCAACTTTGTGGTGTCTCGTAGCAGTGACACCTATGCCGAAATTAGGAGATAGGGTCTCCTCCAGCCCCTCCCACTTCACATTCCTCACCAGTCAGCTGACCTCTAGTCTCTGCCCCCCAGCCATGCCATGAACTGAATGGGCATCTGCGAAGAGGCTGAGTGGGTGGCCGCGGGCTCCAGGAACAGCCCAGCTGGGTGGCCACAGCCTCCAGGGATAGCCCTGCTGGGCGGCCGCAAAAAGGCTTGGAGAACGATGCAGACTTTAGGAACAGCCCAGGATTCGGTGACCCCTGGCAAATCATCATTCGACCCCCCAGGGGGTCCCGACCCCCAGGTTGAGAACCACTGCCTTAGAGCCTCTGGTTCTTGGGGTATTTGAACCTCTTCTACCCATAGTGCAAAGCAACAAGGTGGAGGTATCACAAAATGAACACTGACTGCTGAGCGATGTAGTCCAGCAAAAAAGCCCTGCTACCGAATGCCCAGTCTGGCGTTTCCTTAGTAAATGCTGCCTAGGAGAATGCCTGTGTCCCACCTTACATTAGACCGTCAGCTCTGTGTCCCTCCAAAGGCTGTGTGCACCTGTAAAGTGTGCCTCTTAAGCCATGCAGCCGGCAATGTGAGCGTCTGAGCATGCTGGACGCGCTGGCGCTCCTCCCCCCCCACTCTACCGCCCCCCCCCCCCTCGTTTTTCAAAAACGTGCACTTCCCACGTGAGCAGACCTTCCTGGACAAGCATGGAGGAAAGGCTGAGGGTGGGGAAGGAAGGAGAGGGGCCGGCAGTGATGGGGCCTGCACGTGGCAATGGCGGCGGCGGTGATAGTGCGGTATACTACCGCCTCACAGACCACCTGCGGCCTCCCCCTATTCTGGGGGGAATATCCAGAGAACCCCCCATCCCATCCTACCTGGAGCTCGGCTGGAGGAGCTTGTGCAGTGTGAAACACTGAGACAGACATCAGCATGAGAAGGTATGTGCTCTTGGCAGCCCCCGGTGGCGACAATAGGCATAGCATGCATTTACCTTAAAGGAGAAACCTACTAGAATTAAAAAACTCTGTGGAATCTCCCTTACCTTAGCCAGCTGCAGGGTTCTGTTACACAGACCCAATCTTCACCTCTCACGGTGGGCTCAATTTGGAAAAACCTTCAGAGACTGGGGCCCCCTACAGATAGGGGGATTCGCAGTTCTGGGCCTGTAAAGCACCTGGCCAGAAATAAGGCTAGAAAAACCATTTTCTGAAATGCGGGGTCCAGCTCTCTAAAAAGAGGAAGCGTTACAGGTAAAACCTCGTTTCTTCGGACACGAGGCCCGGGTACCATCCAATTCAACCTAGAAAGGACACTTTGAAATGGATCCGGTTTGCCTGGCTTGCCCCAGTATAGGATATAGGATATTCCCTTTGGAGCTCAGCACAGGACATCTTTACACGTCCAACACCTAAGACACTGGCGTAAAAACTGAGGTATCCCTGCAAGGGGAGGGATTATATAGTGGGTTGAACTTCCTGGTTAGGGTGTGCCAGTGTCCAATCACCTAGTGATACCTATATAACCCATCAGTAATTACTGAGGCTGTGTGTCCCGTGATGTATGAGAAAGAAATATAGTTTGGGATGGGGTACTGCCAGGCCCCTTCTGTCTTTACCACATTGTAGGGTATTTAAACTGATTCTAGCTCCTTTCCGTTTCCAGATGAGATCCCGCATCTGGGTATCCACTCTTTTGAACCATTTATTAGAGATCCACATAGGGGAGTTCTGAGAGATATACAGCAATCATGGGGCCCAGATCATTTTTATTAAGTTCACTCACCCCACCACCGATAGGGGGAGTTTGCACCAGCTAAGGGATTTTTCCAAAAAAGGGGCTCAAATTTAATTCTAGGTAACTAGAAGTGTCCGGAGTCACCACCACCCCCAGATATCTAAAAGAATTAGCTATAGTAATTTGTCCAGCCTCCTGGGGCAGGGAATTCATCATGGGATCTATGGGCTTTAGGATGGATTTAGACCAATTTATTGAGAACCCCGAGAATTTGCCAAACCTGGTTATAAAAGCAACATTAGTGCCTGCAAAGAGGTTGTCGTGTCTCCTAGGTAAAGCAGGGAGTCGCCGGCGTAAAGAGAAATCTTTTCCTCCGAAGGGCCTCTCCGAAATGCCACAATATCAGATGAACCGCGGATTAGTATGAAGAGTGGTTCCACTGCAAGGTCAAACAACAGGGGCGACAATGGGCACCCCTGTCCAGTGCCCCTATGAAGCAAAAATTGTTGGTAGAGAGTATTATTAATGCGGAGTCTCACTCTGGGGGCCGAATAAAGAATCTTCACCCAGTTAATAAACTGGTCATCCAGGCCAAAGCGAGCTAGGATTTCCTAGAGGTAGGGCCACTCCCCGCTACTGAACGCTTTAGCGGCATCTAAGGAGATTAGATCACTCCCTCCAGGATTGTCTACTGGGGTTTGTAAGTTTAGAAAAAGGTGCCTAATGTTGTTGGCCGTAGATCTAGTGGGTATAAACCTGGATTGATCTCTATGCACTAGTCCCCCAATTACTCTAGATAGTCTATTCGCCAATACTCGAGCCAGAATGCCTCCTGCATGCTATCCGGTAGACACCCGTCCTCCACCGCCGCAGAAAAAGCCTGTAGAAGCGGCGGAAGGAGGATATCACCATAGCGCGAGTAAACCTCAGCAGGGAGGCCATCCGAACCCGGAGATTTATTTTTCTTAGCTCCCTGTAGGGCTTCTGTGAAGTCCTCAATTGTTATAGCGGAACTCAGCATGGCCCTGTCAGCCTCCGAGACTTGAGGGAAAGTACAGTCCTGTAGGAATGACTCCAGTTCCGAAGAACTGGCCGTAGCCCTAGAGGCCTAGAGTAGAGATCTGTGTAAAATTGGTGAAATATCTGCAGTATGTTAGCCCCAAGAGTATGAGTTTCCCTTGTCACTGACTTGATGGCCAGAATGGAGGCGGTGTCTCTCTGTTCCCTGGCCACCAAGGCAAGAAGATGGCCCGTATTCTCTCCCTCTTCACAATACTCCTGTTGTAAACAGAATCTCCTCTTTTCGGCTGCAGATAGGACCACCGAATTATATAATGATTGGGCTTCGATCCATGCCTCCCTAGTTGTTTGGGAAGGATCGGTGACCATTGCCTGTTCTCTAGTTTGTAATTCGTCCCCTATTGTGGTTAACCATTCTCCCGACCTCTTCTTAACACCAGTGATCCCTCGAATGAGACATCCCCTCAGAAACGCCTTGAGAGAGTCCCAAATAACAGCCACCTTCGTGGAGCCCCTGTTGAAGCGGAGGAACTCCCCCCAAGGCACTTGAAATCCCATCCGGTGACGGCAACAGCGTCAGCAAGAGTGGATAGATACTCCAGAGGGGTTTAATTTCCTGAGCCATGACATCTATTCTTACCTAAAAGGGAGAGTGGTCAGAAAGTAGTCGGGGCTCATAGGCTGCATCTAGTACCTTCTGCATAAAAAGGTACACATTTTCTAAGCCGAGGTCTATGCGTGAAAGACCTCCATGTGAGGCTGAGTGACACGAGAAACATTTGACCATTGGATGCCTCTCCCTCCACACATCCCTCAGACCCAGTTCAGATAGCAAGGATGCAAACATGTTTTTACTTGTAGATTGGTTGACTGATCTGAGAGTTAGGGATAGTCTGTCCAGTTGTTGGTCTAAAACATTATTAAAGTCCTCCAAAGCGAGGACCAGTACATTGGTGTATAGGGCCATGAACTGGTCTAATTTTTTACAGGGGTCTGAGAAGGGGGGGGGGGGGGGGGGACATACATGGTAGCAATAATACACAAATTTGTTGAGCTTGCATAATAAAAACACAAATCTGCCTTCCCCAAAAATCCTCACCAACTCCCCTCGAGTAGGAGTGCACTGAATGAAACTGCAAGAGATATTTGCGCGGCCACAATCAGGCTGTAGATGTGTCTCCTGGAGACAGATCAAGTGGGGTTGCAGCCTAGAAAAATATTTAAACATTGCACTCCTCTTGATTTTGTCCCCTAATCCCCTTATACTCCATGAGAGGAGCATTAGCCCCTTAACACCACTATTCGCCATTTGCAGGTATAATAGATGTAGAGCAAAAGGGCAGAGGCCCCACTGTTATACAAGGTATTATCATCATGGCGTTTAAGGTATGTAGTAGTAGCATTTGTACATAGTATGGATCCCAGCCTGCCCATTTGACCTCAGTCACAAATCCCAGCTCTATACACCATCTTGTGCAAATTACAAGTATTAGCATCAGTAAGTATTCACATAAATGTCCCACCTGTAGGGAGAAGAGGGTTATACTAGGAGAAAAAAAAGGAAAACGTGTATTGTTAAAGTCAGCAGAGTGTCTGGCCAACTGGGCCGCACATAACCAAAGTAATCCCCAACAGAAAGGGGGATACAGTCCTCGCAGGACCATTTGCAGGGGGCTCTTGCGCAGCCCTGGGGGCATGAAGTCCTTTCAAACTGTGCACTTGTAAAAGGAACATCAGTATTTCCCTGGTGTCAGGGTACAGGTGTTCAAAGGTGATGTGCAGGGGGGGAGAAACAAATAGTAGGGAAAATCATCCCCGCTGTAGTGAAAAGAAGGTTTATCTCAGCAAGGCACCAGTGGATCAAAGTGTAGTAAAGAAATTAGAATATTTTGCCTATGCAGGACGTTGTGCCAGGGCTCTCTCCTCTCTATACAGCCAATTCATAGCCACAGAAGGGTTTTTAAAGAAATGTGAAGTGCCACTGGCAATCACTTTCAGCTTTGCAGGATACAACATGAAATATTGTACGTTAAGGGCCCTCAGCCTTTTCTTGATATCAATGATTTTGGATCTGTCGCTGCACTTCCGCAGAAAGATCCAGAAATAATGACACCTTGGCATTGTCCACCCTTAGGATTCCAGCTGTCCTAGCTTTACTCAAGATGGCATCCTGGTCTTTGTAGTTCAGTAGGCGGAATAGGAAGGGTCGTGGTGGGGCTCCCTGGTGTGGTGGCCGTGAGGGGACTTGGTGGGCCCTTTTCACTGCGAACATAGGGGAGAATGCATCATTGCTAAAAGTGTTAATTAGCCAAGCCTCAATGAAAGTCACCAGATTTTTACCCTCTGCTCTTTCAGGCATGCCCACCGCCCGCACATTATTTCTGCGCAGGCCATTCTCAATGTCCTCTAAACGGGCTGCGTTAGCGGAGGCCACAGTGTTAACATGCCTGACATCTCTCTGAAGGGGCTGCCATTCGTCCTCCAAGGTACTCAATCGGCCTTCTAGGGCAGAAGTGCGCTCCCGCAGTTTCTGCATGTCATGCCTTATGAGAGAAATCTCTTTTCATGCCCTTCTCTTCCCCTGTCAGTACTGCTATAGAGGAGCTGCATGATGTAACTGCAGCAAGGATGTCTCTCAGTGTGGGCTCAGGGTTAGCGTCATGTTGCTGTGATATGGCCGCCATATTAGTAGTATGTGGGAAACTACTCACATTTGAGGAGGCCGCAGCACCTGCTAGCTGTGGGGGAATCCCTCCCATCCAGCGATCCTATGGCTTCCTCCATAGGCATTTCATCCGGGTCAGGCATCAGGAGTGGTGGGGGATCTTTCTGGGGTAGATTTCGGCCGAAGAGGCGTTGAGCTGCCTATCTTGCTGTGTGGGGCGGCAGGCCTCCATTATGGCGAGGGTGACCGGCGCCGTTCGTGGAGCCGATCCACGTCTAGACATTGTGGGTCTGGAAATATCCTCCACCAGGGCTGGCAGGTAAGTAGGGGAGTTCAATGCCCTCAGTCCCAGGTCTCGCTGAGGCAGGATGGCGGTGCTATGAGGATTGTGCAGGATTCTCGGCAGAGCTAGTTGCTGCACGTCTTACGCCATGCCTTGCTCGTCCACGTCCCGGGGGCCCCTTTGTTAAACGAGGCTTCCAGATTCCAATAAGCCCCCCACCCACAGACCCCGACAACCAACGGCCAGGATTGTCTGGAAGAAGTCCTTGTCCTCATCAACATGGGGATAACGTGCTTTGGGGTGGGGGGGGCGGAAGGCCCCCCTGCCCCAAAAGCACCCACCCCCCATGTTGAGGGCTTGCGGCCCGGTACAGTTTAGGAGGGGGAGCATCGCTCATGCCCACCCCCTTTCCTGACCTGCCGGGCTGTATGCTCGGATAAGGGTCTGGTATGGATTTTGGGGGGACCCCCACATAGTTTTTTCGGCTTGGGGGTTCCCCTTAAAATCCATACCAGACCGAAGGGACTGGTATGCTCTTGGAGGGGGAACCCATGCCGTTTTTTTTTGTTTTTTTTACATTTGCGTGGAGTTCCCCTTCAAGATCATCAGAGCACAAATATCATGCCAAAGTCAGATCAGTTAAGACGGCGATCCGACTTCAGTGATATTCAATGGGCTGAAGTAGGATCAAAGTAGTGCAGGGACTACTTTGAAATTGGTCTGACCTGAAGTCGTACTAATATGAATGGTTGTCATTGGAAATCATGGGGAACGACTTGTCATACGACTTTGCAGTCCCAAATCGCAAGACAAGTCGTGCAAGTGTGAAAGGGGCCTTAATGCCCGATTTGTCTGACGCAATAATCGCAGTCCCGCTATAAGTCGTTGATCGCCATTACTAGTAAAAAAAAAAAAGAAAAAAAAAAAAAAAGGGATGAAAATATCCTATAGTTTGTAGACGCTATAACTTTTGTGCAAACCAATCAATATACGCTTATTGGGATTTTTTAACCAAAAATATGTAGCGAAATACATATTGGTCTAAATTCATGAAGAAGTTTGATTTTTTTTCAATTTTTTATTGGATGTGTTTTATAGCAGAAAGTAAAAAAATTTGTTTTGTTTTTTCAAAATTGTCGGCCTTTTTTTGCTTATAGCCCAAAAAAATAAAAACCCTAGAGCGTGATCAAATACCACCAAAAGAAAGCTCTATTTGTGGGAAAAAAGGACATACATTTTATTTGGGTACAGCGTCGCACGGCCAAGCAAATGTGTATATAAGTAAAGCAGTGCCGTTATGCAAAAAATGGCCTGGTCATGAAGGGGGTAAATCTTCCAGATGGCAAGTGGTTAATGTACAGGGATTTCCTCTCACTTCCTATTTTGGTTATGGGATAGGAAGTGAAGGTAAATCTCTCAAATAGGTTAATTCAATCATGGGGATGGAGGAGCTATTGCACCCTTCTAGACAGTTAGATTTTCACCAGGAAACAAACCCATCTAAACCCAAATAGACCAGTTTAATATATTGCAGCTTTTCAGTCCTTAGATGTATTAGTTGCATTCGTTTTTTTTGTTTTTTTCAGGGTTACTAGAGTGACAATGCTCGCTCAATGTGCTGGAATTATGGAGAAGAACTGCCACCCCAGGAAAGAAACAACACTTGTTTTGGTATACTCTATACCTATCCAGTGCTGCGGTCTCCTGGAGCTCCCCGCCGGCCGGTGTCATCTTTGGCTGGATCAGCTTCCGGGTACCAATATTCGCCCATTTTCATTGGCCTTGTCAAGTCGACGTCACTCCTGCACGGGAGTTCATCTCAGCATTGCCAAAACCTGTACACAGAGCTGTGCGTGCGCAGCTAAGTGTATAGAGCATACAAGCAGGTAATGCAATTTTAATGCAGGAGAGACATTAGTATGTTTCTTGTGCATTAAAATCCTGCCGGTTGGCCAATTAAATTCCTCTTAAAGCAACTTCCTGCTTGTAAGCTCACCTCCAGCCCTATGGAAGTGAATTTTGGCAATGCCTTGTCTACAAACTAGATACTGTTGCATTGGTTACTAACAGGAAAATCTATAGTTACGGCTGGTTGCAGATTGAAACATGCATTATTTAAAGTGAAGCACGTGTAAACTAAATTACAGTTAGGGTCCTTGTACACAATACTGATGTATGAATGACTGCTCTCCCTTGCAGAAAGTTCCTGCGTGAAAATAAGCAATTAGGGTTTGTATTGTGTGCATGAAAACACACATGTACATGCGTAAAAATTTGTCTAGCTCCCAAAATTTCAAGTATTATAGGGGCGAAGGTGTGATGTACATGTAGCGCCACCCCCGAAGGAGCTACTTGAGAATATTAGGTTCTTTGTTCTGCCTCTCGACCGCAAGAACAGTCTCAGCCCCTGTGGCACACCTGGTAAACAAATGTTACTGTAGACACAAGTTGTAGCGAACCAAAAAGTATCTCTTTACTGAAAGACTTTTTATCATAAAGCAAACTGTAATTCTATAACCAGGCTCTTTAGGAAGCTGGACTGGCATTTGGAAGGCCCAGCAATGTCTGTACAGGCACCCACACAGCATGTCCATCCGTCCTGGTCACCTTGTGGTCTCTCCCCTGATCTGCCTGGGTAACCCCATTTACTTTCCTGGCTCCGGCTCTCCCGTGGTATGAGGGGGCTGCAGTTTCCGTGCTGGAGTATTCCCTAGGTCCACCTGTCTTCGGGACTACATATTCCAAAAAGCTCCCCTGATTGGCCCATCTTCGGCCAATCAAGTGCTGGCATCAGCAGACATGCTATTAGGCGCCGCTTGGCGTGAGGAGAAGGGGGGGAGAAAAATTCCCCACAGCTGCTGTTGTCTGTGTGCCCATCATCGCCGCTGTCTGTATCTGGTGGCTGACTGGATAAGCGGGGAATTCGGCACCTCGCTACATACACAACCACTTGTAACAGTATTTTCCTTTTTTTTTTACTGATATTTTCCAGTATTTTCCTTTTTTTTTTACTGATCTAAAGCACAGTACTAGTTTACTTATAGTTATGTGCCTGTTGTTCTATTGAAAGCTATGGGCTGCATTTCAAGCAGAAAAAAAAAATGCCCAAAAGCCTAAAACTGTGACCTTTTCGGTGCCCATGTTCATTTTTTAAAGCATTGTGTATAATTAATAATTTCTTTTTTTTTTTTTTTTTTAAACGTATTTTTACCCTTTGTTGCATCTCAGTACCACCGATTTCCTGCAGCCTTATTGCAGCCCTTCCCATCCACATACCTGCACTTCAGCGATGGCTGCTTGCCATTTTTCAGGGCAGTTTCCTGGTAAGGAAAACCAGTGGACCGTGCCTGTGTAATGTGTGTTGAAATGGCCACCTGTGTGACAAGGTGACAAAGCAGAGGCACAATTGGGGGACCAAGAGTGAGTTTTACCCAATAAACGGGAAGTGCCTGGACAAGTATCTTTATGGCAGTTTTTTTTTTTTTTTTTAAACAATCAAAAGGTGCTTTATCGTTGTCATTTCGGGTAAACAAAGCATACAGACTGACATAAAACAAAACAGATCGTTGATCATAGACAGTAGGAGGAAAAACAAAAAGGGTATTTCCAGTACCATATATAACATTCAGAATGCACTAACAAAAAAGTGAACATTTGGCTTGGACATGTAAAGGAAAATTGCAGACAAAAAGGACAGTGCAAGCATGCTATATGCGGCTCAGGTAGAGGTCCATGGGGCCCATACCTTGTCATATTTCCACTGACATCCTCTATTTATACATGTAATTCTGTACATAGGCAGGGCGGCCTCAATCAGTGCTTCCTAGGAGGATGGGGGAGCTGGCCAGATCCATTTTAGGAGAATCTCCTTTTTGGTGTAGAATAGGAGGTAGGAGATCAGTAGCTTTTGGTGATGAGACCGCTGCGCCTCACCATGCACCCCGAGCAGCGTTAATTCCAGGACCACTGACGATTAATTTCGCCGAACACTGCTGACCAGTAGGATGATATAACCGGGCAATCCTAGAACATATGGAGAAAAATCTCACCTGTGTTTTACATCTAGGGCAGTTGGGGTCCCCGTCTGCAAAAATGCGGTGCAATCTCTGAGGTGTGTAATAGATCCCTTGGAGGATTTTTACCTGCATGAGCTTATCCCTGGAAGAGATGACCAATCTAGGACCCTGATCCAGACAGTCCTCCCAATCCTCCTTGTCCAATGACGGCATGTCCCCTCCCACAACCTATCCATCTTAGAGGAGTCAGTGCCCAGAAGTGCAGCTTATAAAGTAGAGAGGCTTGTCTAGTTTACCGGGAGAGAACAGTTCAATAGGATCTGCCTGGAGGAGAGGCACCCAGGGAAATTGTGCCCTAGCTGTATGTCGCAACTGCAAGTATCTAAACCACATCCACTGGGGTAACTTAAAATTTAAGAGAGGTCAGGAATTGACAGTAAAAGCACCTTGATGCATAACATCTCCCGAAGTGGCGATGCCAAATCTGGCCCACACTTGAGGGCCTAGCAGGGTGCGAAACTGTGGCTTCGCCACAGGGGATGGGCCGGAGAACACTGGTTAGGGCGTAAAAACCTCTGCCTCCCCACCACCCACACCCTCCACGTAGCCTGTGTTGGACCTGGAACCCCTTGATAAGCCCTCGGGCCTCTGTAGATAAAATTACGTAGATCAGCCAGGGACCCCAACCAACTTGCCTCCAGGCAGGTAGCAGCATTTGATTTGGAGCCCTCAAGCCACCACTGGACCGTCACCAGCATTGCAGCCCAGTAGTAGATAGGAAAATTGGGCAAGGCTAGACCCCCGAGACAGGCCGGAAGCCACAGGGTAGAGCGTGCCAGTCGCGGAGTCATTCCACACCACAGAAAGGACCCCACACATTTCTCAATATCTTTAAATAAGGAAACAGGAACCCATGTCAGACAATTTCTGAAGTAGTAATTGAACTTAAGCAACATCACCATTTTAAGGAGATTTATCCGCCCCAACAGATTAAGGGGGAGGCTAGATCAGGAGGAACATTTCATCCTTAAGGTGGCCATCAGGGGGAGAAGGTTTTTCTCCAGGTAGTTAGTTGGATTTTTGGTCACTATAACGCCAAGGTAATGGAATTCGTCTACCCAGCGTGGCGGAATTATAGGGGTCGCTAAGGTTGCCATGGCGGCTGGGCCCCTTGCTGCAGGGGGCCCTAGAGGGCCCCCTGTATATAGTACTTTGATAGGAGGAGCGGAGACAAGCTCTCCGATACTAAGCCAAACTGTATTCGGCACTGTGCAAGGAGCTGGTCACATTGATTACAAAGTGAAAGCACAGTGCTGTGCTCTTTGTCTCCCCCTACAGTGCAGTACCCGTCAGGAAGAGCTAAGGTAAAAAGTCTGCCGTTTTTTATCTACTGTATGTGTGTTTATATGTATGTGCGTGTGTGTGTGTGTGTGTGTGTGTGTGTATGTACGTACGTACAGTGGGGCAAAAAAGTATTTAGTCAGCCACCAATTGTGCAAGTTCTCCCACTTAAAAAGATGAGAGAGGCCTGTAATTGTCATCATAGGTATACCTCAACTATGAGAGACAAAATGTGGAAACAAATCCAGACAATTACATTGTCTGATTTTTGAAAGAATTTATTTGCAAATTATGGCGGAAAACAAGTATTTGGTCACCTACAAACAAGAAAGACTTCTCGCTCTCACAGACCTGTATCTTCTTCTTTAAGAGGCTCCTCTGTCCTCCACTCATTACCTGTATTAATGGCACCTGTTTGAACTTGTTATCAGTATAAAAGACACCTGTCCAAAACCTCAAACAGTCACACTCCAAAATCCACTATGGTGAAGACCAAAGAGCTGTCGAAGAACACCAGAAACAAAATTGTAGACCTGCACCAGGCTGGGAAGACTGAATCTGCAATAGGCAAGCAGCATGGTGTGAAGAAATCAACTGTGGAGCAATAATTAGAAAATGGAAGACATACAAGACCACTGATAATCTCTCTCGATCTGGGGCTCCACGCAAGATCTCACCCCGTGGGGTCAAAATGATCACAGAAAGGTGAGCAAAAATCCCAGAACCACACGGGGGGACCTAGTGAATGACCTGCAGAGAGCTGGGACCAATGTAACAAAAGCTACCATCAGTAACACACTACGCCGCCAGGGACTCAGATCCTGCAGTGCCAGACGTGTCCCCCTGCTTAAGCCAGTACATGTCCGGGCCCATATGAGGTTTGCTAGAGAGCATTTGGATGATCCAGAAGAGGATTGGGAGAATGGCATATGGTCAGATGAAACCAAAGTAGAACTGTTGGTAGAAACACAACTCGTCGTGTTTGGAGGAGAGAGAATGCTGAGTTGCAACCAAAGAACACCATACCTACTGTGAAGCATGGGGGTAGCAACATCATGCTTTGGGGCTGGTTCTATGCAAAGGGAACAGGACGACTGATCCATGTACATGAAAGAATGAATGGGGCCATGTATCGTGAGATTTTGAGTGCAAACCTCCTCCCATCAGCAAGGGCATTGAAGATGAAACGTGGCTGGGTCTTTCAGCATGACAATGATCCCAAACACACCGCCCGGGCAACGAAGGAGTGGCTTCGTATGAAGCATTTCAAGGTCCTGGAGTGGCCTAGCCAGTCTCCAGATCTCAATCCCATAGAAAACCTTGAGGGAGTTGAAAGTCCATGTTGTCCAGCGACAGCCCCAAAACATCACTGCTCTAGAGGAGATCTGCATGGAGGAATGGGCCAACATACCAGCAACAGTGTGTGACAACCTTGTGAAGACTTACAGAAAACGTTTGACCTCTGTCATTGCCAACAAAGGATATATAAAAGTACTGAGATGAACTTTTGATATTGACAAAATACTTATTTTCCACTATAATTTGCAAATAAATGCTTTCCAAATCAGATAATGTGATTGTCTGGATTTGTTTCCACATTTTGTGTCTCATAGTTGGGGTATACCTATGATGACAATTACAGGCCTCTCATCTTTTTAAGTGGGAGAACTTGCACAATTGGTGGCTGACTATATACTTTTTTGCCCCACTGTATGTATGTGTGTGTGCACATATGTGCATGTGTGTGTGCGCATGTATGTATAGGTGTGTATGTATGTGTTTATAATTCAGTGGCGGTGCGTCCATAGGGGCGCATGGGCGCCGCCCCCTCTCTCCAGGCACCCCTCTATCACAAATAGAAAGATTCATGCATAGCGTGAATCTATCTATCTATGGCCGCCACTGCCCCCCTATTCAGACACCTGGCCCCTTTTTGAACGCCGAGCGCATGAATTACACCAGCGGGGGTGTTTTTAAAGCACTAATAGGCTTCAAAATAGGTGAACTGCCATGCTTGGCGCTCACAGTCCACCCAGGTGTGTTAGAAAAGTGAATAAATATTCGCTTTCCTAACACTGAACCGCCTCTCCACCAATCAGGTGCTCGGGTCTGTTACCCGTCACCTGATTGGCTGAAATGACAGGCGCCGCTATTGGATGCCTATCAGGAGGAGAGGGTGGGAGGGGATGCATGGAGGACCCCACTCGTCGCCGTCACCCGCTGCCCCACCGAGACAGGGTAAGTCCAGGGCAGACTGTGAGCGGGCAGGGGGGGGTCACAGTGGTAGCATTTGATGGCACAGTGGCTGCGTTTCATAGGCACAGTGGTGACAATTGATAGGCACAGTGGCTGCGTTTGATGGCACAGTGGTGGCATTTGATAGGCACAGTGGCTACGTTTGATGGCACAGTGGTGGCAATTGATGGGCACAGTGGCTGCGTTTGATGGGCACAGTGACTGCGTTTGATGGGCACAGTGACTGCGTTTGATGGGCACAGTGACTGCGTTTGATGGGCACAGTGGTGGCGATTGATGTGCACAGTGAGGCTGCAATTGATGCGTTTTTTTTTAATGCTGTTCCTCTGAAAAGTGATCCATGCTCAGATCGCTTTTCAGAGGCATTTGACAACCGGTAAAGAGGCAATATGTTGCCTCCTGACCGCCTGTTTTAACCCCTTAAATGCATCATCACTATGCTGCAACTGCATGCAATGCACACAGTTGCAGGGTGGTTGCAGTGCAGCCACTTCAAGGGTGCCCTGACTGGAAAAAGATTGAGAAACACCGACAGAGGAACCCATCTCTCCATTTTCCTCCTGCAGCCCCTGAATGCCTGTGGGAGGGAGAGGAGGAGAAGTGGGGGGGGGGGGGGAGAAATCAATTCCTTTACATGCAGCCACTCACTTGCGACCGGGCCCTGGTGTTTCGCCATCGGGCTCGGAGAAAAGAGCCCTATCCGGGGGTCAGGGGGGCTCTTCATGGTTTTGGTGGTTTTGGCAGCATCATCAATGGGGAACAGAACCGATTTGGACCAGTTTATTTTTATGCCTGAGAAGTTACCAAAATTATCAAAAGTCCACAGAGCAGCCAACAGCAAGGGTCCAGCATCATTTAGATATAGCAATATGCGTCATCTGCATACAGGGACAGCTTCTCTTCCAGCCGAAAGCCCAGGACATCCAGAGCTTCCCTGATGAAAATGGCCAGGGGCTACAGAGCCAGAGCAGAGCAAACAAACTGGGGGAGAGCCCTGTCGCGTACCTCAGAAAAGACGAATGGGATCAGAGAGCCAGTTGTTTGTGCAGACCCTCACCCTAAGGCCATAATAAAGCAATTGGATCCCATGGATAAACTTTGGGCCAAACCCAAAGTGATGGAGGACTTCCCAGAGATGACCATTCTAGGGAATCAAAAGCCTTTTCAGCATCTTAGCAAGCAATAACTCTGGAGCCTTGATCATCATGAGGGATAGTTAGATTCAAGTAGATGCGTCTAATATTTATGTCAGTTCCCTTGCCCGGCATGAATCCGGTCTGGTCCACATCAACTAGGTCCTCAATTACCTGTGACAGACGGTTGGCCAAGACCCTGGCATCAACATTCAGGAGAGAGATGGGTCTGTAAGATGGACAATCCTGAGGGTCCTTGCCAGGTTTGGGAACCAGCACAATAATGGACTCATTCATAGAGTCGGGCAACGATTCCAGGGCTTCGTAGTCCGAAATGAGGGAGGTCAATTTATGAGCAAGTATCTCCATGAAATGGCTATAGAACTTGGACGGCAGTACATCCGGCCCGGGGGCCTTCCCACCCTGCAGCCTTCCCACCCTGCAATCACCCCATTGCCAGTTGAATCTCCTCCAGGGTGAGGTCCACATCCAACCTCTCCCTACCTGCTGGAGCTAGTTGTGGGGAAGAGATAGGATAGGTCAGAATGCGAGAAATCAGCCCGGGAGGAGTATAGGTCCCGAAAAAACTCAAGGAATCCGAGATTAATGCGGTCGGGTGCTGTCAGGGTTTGGCCATTTGCATCCTTAATACAACCAACCAATGGGTGTGGATAGGATGTTACCCATAGCCAACCATGCCAGTAGTCTTCCATTGTTCCCCCCAAATTCAAAAACCTTTTGGGCCAAATATAATAGGGCTTTGTCAGTCTGGGCAATTCTATTGGTAGATAACTCCCATAAGACCTGCTGCCATAACCTATAGTGAGCACTATATGGGGTAGAAACATATTCAGCCTGGTCGCTCTCTCCTCCAGTTCCTCCAGGGAATGAGCAGCCTCCTTCTGTATACATGGGATTTTGGAAAGATATTTCCCCCCGAGCCCAGGATTTAAAAGGAGTCCCACAGCACAGGTGGAGAGGCAGTGTCCTGGCTATTTGTCCAGTAGGTACAAATAGAAGCAGTTAGCGGTTCCTGTAGGCATTCACCATTCGCCCAAAATCTGGATAGTCTCCAAAGTCAGGATTCAGGGGGGGTGGTCAGGGTAGGGGAGAGACACAGGGGGGCAATACCCCTGGGAAGCACAGATATGCCCTGGACATACCGCAGAGCAGCCTTTAGACGCAAAAACCAGGTCTAGACAGGGCCTTATACGTGGCAGAGTGGCAAGTGAATTCTCTCAAATTCGAGTGCATGTGTCTCCATACATTCGTGAGGGCAAAAGGTATCAGCCCACTGCCGAACGTCAGGAGAGTCACAAGCCGAAGTCTGCAATCTATCCATAGCAGAGGAAGAGACCATATTGAAATCACCCATGAGATAGACTGTATCGGTATCAAATTGTATCACAAGTTGCATAATAAGCTGTAGAACCTGAACTGAGGCCGGGAGGTGGAACATAGATCCCCACCAGCACCACAGTCTTGTCATACTTCTGGGCATGCCGGAAAAAACAGGGCGCATATTGGTGAGGATTGCAAATTCTTTTCAGAAGTCACCAACCATAGGTGCCGTTAGAACTAAGATGGGTAACATAGTTATTACACCTGAAAAGGTGTTGCAGGAACTGATTTTTATGAAGACCTATATAGTCCAGGTACACCCTACACCTCAGAGGATCTAGAGCAGTACTTGGGGCAGATTGATTTCCCTGTATTAAATGAGGGTCAGAGATCAGACTTAGAGAGCCCACTTACGGTAGAAGAACTACAGAATGTGGTCAGCTCCTTCCCTAGCTGCAAAGCACCAGGGCAAGACGGAATCCCTATGGAGATATATAAACAATACCTTACTGAATTACTGCCACAACTACTCAAAGTTTTCAATAGATCCCAGGAGGAGGGACATCTATCAATCTCAATGTCCAGGGCCAATATTGTTTTGCTCCTTAAACTGGGCAAATATCCAGTAGATCCAGGGGCGTATCGCCCGATCTCATTGCTACAGAGCGATGTGAAAATATTAGCCAAAGCACTGGCCATTAGAATGAATGGAGTAATTACTTCTATTGTGCATGGAGACCAGGCTGGCGTCATGCCCAATAAATCAACTGCCGTCAATCTCAGAAGGTTATTCCCTAATATTCAGTCTACAGCGGACAATGTGGGTAGTAGGGCCCTATTGTCATTAGATGCTACTAAAGACTTTGACAGCATAGATTGGGACTACGTATGGTCAGTACTGCACAAATTCAGATTTGGCCCGAATTATATTTCCTGGGTCAAGCTCCTGTACAGCCAGCCGGTGGGCGCTGTTAAGATGTCTGGCTTCCTGTCTCAGAGCTTCGCGTTGAGGAGGGGTACTAGGCAGATATGTCCCGTCTCTCCTCCTCTTTGCGCTGGCCATTGAACCATTGGCGATTGGGATCAGGGCAAATCGGCGTATCACTGGCTTTCGATATGGAGACATGCAGGAAAAAGTTATGTTGTATGCTGATGATACCATGCTTTTACTCGGTGACACTGGCCTTTCCCTTCAAAAAGCCATGTCGACCATATCCAAATTCGGGAGGTTTTCAGGTTTACTTATAAATTGGTCAAAGTCTGCACTTCTCTTACTGGACGGAGATGTCTCACAGACGGTGAGCGCCTCTTGCCCTATACCGATTGCTACTTCCTTTAAATATATAGGGATTCAAATTACTTCCAAGCCTAGGGATTTCATCTACTTGAACATTTTTCCCCTCTTACAACGATTACGGGACAAAATTAAAACTTGGAACTCTCGCTTTCTGTCAGTAGCGGGTAGAGTAAACCTAATAAAAATGATTCTTATGCCAAAGTTACTTTACTTCCTACATAATACTCCCATGGTTATTCCCTTAAAGAGATTTCATATAGTTAATGCCATCTTCCAAAACCTCATTTGGAAGAATAAACCTGCCCGGATTAAATTAGCACACTTACAGAGACCCAAAGACAGCGTGGTCTGGCATTGCCCAATCCATGGTTGTATTATTTGGCTGCCCAATTGCAACACTTGATAGGTACATTTGTACCATCACAAAACTTGTCCCATAAACTAATGATCCACACAGTAGGAAGGGGCCCGATTCACATGGCTCTGGAAGCCTTAGCCTTCACTAAACCACACAAAAAATACCCAACTTTCAGTTTGGTGCAAAAGGTATGGAAAAGGTGCAAAAGGTATGGAAAAAGTCCAAATAACTCCAGAATGTGGATGAAGAGTATAGCCCCATCTGGCATAATGATACCTATGGGGAACTAGCCAAATTACAATGTGGGGCTCGATGGAAGAAGTTCGGAGTTACACACATTAAACATATATTTAGGGATGGGGTGTTACGTACGTTTGCTGACCTGAAGGAAATGTATAATTTGCCTTCCTCGATGCATTTTTATTATATGCAACTTAGACATGAGGTGGTGGCTCAGGGCCGCTCTTCGGAGGGGCATTTGTCCCCAACCCCTGTATTTTACCCTCTGGGGGATGCTGGCTCGTCTAAAGGATTTATCTCTCAATGCTATGCCATCCTGTTGCAATCCGTGATGAAGCCGCATCTCCTGAAGGTAAGGGAGAAATAGGAAACAGAGGTGGGACAGCTAGATGGTGATCAGTGGGAGGAGATCTTTCAGGCGGTGAACCTTTGTTCACTTAATGTGTCCCAAAAGCTTAACCAACTTTACATACTGTTGAGAACGTACTATACTCCCCACAGGTTACATCTCATGAATATGCAGGCTGAACTGACATGTACGAGATGCAAACGAGACCACGGGGACCTTATACACATGCTGTGGAGGTGTCCCAAGCTACATACATATTGGGCGGGAGTGGTGCAGAACATCAACTCAATCTTTAATGTGAATCTTCCACAGGATCCTAGAGCTTGTCTCTTGGGGGCTCTGGAGGTATACGAGTGGGAAGGTCACAGTAGAGAAGCTGAACATAGAGTACTTTTTCAAGCTAGAAAACTGATTATGACTCACTGGAAGTCTGAGACGCCCCCGACTATTAAAGAATGGATTGATAATATTAACGTGACTCAGAGTGGAAAGGTTGATATATCAACATAGAGGTAGCATGCAAAAATTTGAAAAAATATGGGCGTCATGGTTAGATGTGCCGGGATTGGCCCCTATGGAACTAGTGGCTGACAGGTTACTGGGAATCAATGCCGTGTGAAGTACAGATTAAGTTTGGCTATAACTGGGATTATGTGATATTGCTGTTACATTGAGGCTGATGATTGTTAACCGGATTGTGTACTGTACAGAGGTGTTGTATGGTTTTGAATACAATGTCTAACGTTTTTCCTGCAAATTCAATAAAAATCTTGTTGGATAAAAATATATATATCACATATCTACCAGCCGGATCCATTTTGACTTCAATAAGCCTAAAACCAGGATGCTGACCCCGCGAGCATAGGTGGAGTATGTGGCATGGTAGTGGAGGCCCATCCATGTTTTTTTTAAGGCAGATAGTTTTTTTTTTTATCCCTGGAGATGTGTCTCCTGGGGGATACAAATATGTGGGTTATGCTTTTGGAGGAAACGGAATACCAACGACCATTTAAACAGCGGAGTTCAGACCTCGGACATTCCAGGAAATCACAGTGAATTGAGACATTGGGAGTGTGGAAAGGTAAAAAAGGGGTGAAACACCAGCTCACAGGGACAGCAGCCCAGTCTCTGAATTATAGGAGGCAAATATATAGCACACATCGCACAGCATTACATACCCAAAGCCTAGAGGCATTCTAATGTCAATACCATATACATAAGAACAAAATGAAGCATCTTTAAAAAAATTAAAAAAAACCCAGAACAAAAACACCCCAAACCTCCCCCCTGCCAACATCCCCCACCCCAACCAGGGAATGCTTGTACCCTTAAACATATTACACCAAATGATAGGAGGCATGGACCAGTGGGTGTAGTCTCGCAGTGGAGTTAGTCTGTCAACTTGGAGGAAATGGAAACTGTAGGATTGTAGCAATAATAGAAAAAAAAAAAAAAAAAAGAAGAAGAAGGTCTTTTCCTGCATTTATAAGGAGAAGAAAAGAGCAAAACAAAATATAAAAAACATTTAAACTGTTGATGGGAAAGTTTTCATCTAGGAGAACAAGATACCTTCTGAGGAAGCATGAAGTATCGAGTGCAGCCAGAATAAGTTTCCTAAAAGTAAACAAAGGAACCCTGCGGTTCCTCTAAAAGGCTACTAGAGTCCACCAGCAGCCATAGCAAAAGATGCAGCAGAGCGCATCAAGCTGCAATCATAGGAATTGAAGGTAGTGAGGATTCCCCAACCCTTGTTCCATTGTAAAAGGAGATAGCAGCACATCTTCCCCTATAGGAGGTTGCCAAAGGCAACGGGTGACAATACATCATATGGAACACAGCATTAAACTCCACAGTGCTGGGATAGATAAAAGGTTAACCAAAAAAACACCTGGGTTTACAAAGGGCACAGTTCTTTTGGCGGTGCACATAGGCAACATTTTCAGCCTGTAGCTGAAGCTGAAGCCCTGCACGGAAGTCAGCAGGCCGGGGCCATCAGCCGACCAAAAGGGGACTCAAAGCCTGCAGTCACCTGCAGGGTATTGGGGGAAAAAAGGGAAGTAAAGCTCACTTCTCAGCGGTGCGGTGATAGCGATTCCAGCCAGGAGGATGCATCTCTGGGTAATGTAAAGAATTTGGTAGTTTCGCCATCTTGGACCCGCAGCCAGGCCGGAAAGAGGACACTGTAGCGAATGCCCCGAGTACGCATGGCAGCTTTAAACTGGTCAAAGGATCGTCTCAGCTTCTGTGTCTCCACCGCATAATCCGGGAAAGTTAAAAGTTTAGTGTTCTGGTAATTGAGGTCCTTCTGTACCCTGGCAGCGCGGAGTACCTCATCTCTAGAGGTCGACCGATATGGGTTTTTCTCTGGCCGATGCCGATATTTAGAAATCAGGGAGGCCGATATATGATGCCGATTTTTAGGCCGATTTTTTTTTTTTTCATTCTTTTCATAAAATCTAACAGTTTAGTCAAATAATAAAGAAGGGATACAGGAAAAACACAAAAACAGGTGAGGTAATCAAAACTTTTGAAAAAAAAACAACGTAATCAACAGCAATAGATAATGGCCATTACTGAGGTAAGTTTGTAAACAGTACAAAAGTGCAAATTTTCTTTTAGTTTTAGGCTTTTTGCTTCAGTTCCAGTCCCGGATTCTCTTCTTCTTCACCCGCATCCATCACTTAAAAGTTTTCTTGGTACTCCCAGTTTAATAACTTCAGGTTGTAGTTCAGGAAACACAGTCTCTCTGCATTTTCTCCTGTGATCCTGCTCCTCTTCTTGT
The DNA here is from genome assembly GCA_037952925.1 of Lithobates clamitans. Lineage (NCBI taxonomy): Eukaryota > Metazoa > Chordata > Amphibia > Anura > Ranidae > Lithobates > Lithobates clamitans. Next base: position 673,164 of record JBBGZY010001334.1, on the reverse strand, counting down.
CATAGATTATCCCAATCTCACTGAATACTCTTTCACTGGGAACAGAAGAGGCAGGTGGACAGAGAAATTTTCTTGCCAGTGGTGCAAGGTGGCACAGGCGGGATGCATTCTGTTTCCACCATTCCAGTGACAGACCAGTCCATCTGTCTATCAGTAGCTCTCGAAAGTACTTTTCCAACTGCTCAGAAATTAAGTGCTCATCACTCTCTTCAGCAGGAGTTCCACGAGCCCCCAAAATGTTTGCATACATTTTCTCCAGAAGACCAGAGGGACTGGGTTTCTCCTCCTCTTCTACCCTTGTCCTGGTTTTGGTTCTGGTCCTTCGTCTCCACTGGTGGCTCTTTTTTGTTGCTCGGACACAAGAGCGTGCTTTTCTCGCAGCCAAGTTTTTGCTTTGCTCAGTGTGTCCCCTGAAAATACATGACCCTTGTACCGAGGATCAAGCAGTGTTGCCAGCACCAAACATTTGTTATCTTCCATCTTTGTGAATCGTCTCTCCAAGCTTTGCCACATGGTTTCCCTAAGTGTTTTGATCCCCCTTGTGGTGCGACCCTCTGCCTGAAGCACCATCTTCAGCACAGCAATGCATGGGATGATGCAGGAGATGGAGGCCTCTGCCTTGCTGATATCCAAAGTCACTTCCTCAATAGGGCCCAGTGTATCTATCAAATTTGAGATGATATCCCATTGTTCTGCTGGAGGTGTGGTAAACTTGCCATGTTCTGCTACATAGAGATTCAGGGCACGCTTCTGCTCCAGCATCCTCTGCAACATATGTAATGTGGAGTTCCAGCGGGAGGGAACATCATGAATGATGCTGTGCTGGGGGAGGCCAAGATCTTTTTGGATGGCTCCAAGACGCTGCTTTGCAAGCACAGAGTGGCTGAAGTGTGTAGCACAAGTCTTTAATTTGGCAATGATGTCCCCCACTACTCGCTGACTGCTGATGCCCTCTTTCACCACAAGCTGTAATGTGTGTGCACTGCAGCTTAAGTCTGGTATATCTGCCAGTCTGAGGCCTTTAATCATGTTAGCACCACTGTCTCGCAGCACAAGCACCACTCTGTCTTGGTTGATGTCCCAATCATTGAGCATGCTAAGGAACATCTCCCTGATATAGTCCCCAGTATGGGAGCCAGACATGGCCTTGACATTTAGAATTACCTGTTTCCTTTCCCAGTTACTGTCTATAAAATGACATGTTAGGCTCATAAGTGATTCTGTTTCACCAGACCAACAGTCTGTTGTGAAGGACAAATAGGGGCCAGCATTCTCTGTTTCAATTAGTGTCTTAATTTGCTGTGTAACCTTTTTGTACACACTGTCCAGCATGTCTGTGCGGTAGTATTTTTCACTTTTGATTGAATATCTTGGTTCTATTGTTGCCAGCAAGCGTTGGAAGCCAATATCTGCAACAACTGTAAAGGGCTGCTTGTCTGTGGCAATCATTTCTGTGATTAGGGTATCAATTTTCTTGGACCGGGGATCAGTATTTTGCCATTTTCTTTTACAATCAAACATCTGTACTACAGTGGGCTGAAAGTTGGCTGAAGAAGCAGCTGCATCTTCTTTCTCCCTCTGTGCGTCTTTATAAGATTGGAGGTGGTGGGCTTTCAGATGATTCCAGATATTTGTGGTATTTTTAGCCTTTCCTTTTTCTGCTCCCATGCTCAGCAATTTCTGGCAGATATTGCATTTGGCCTTCTGTGTAGGGAAATTTATGATCAGTGCTGTATCACTAATATATATATGTTTGATGTGTTAATACATTTATTATTTTGTGTATTCTTCTGTCAGCATTACAGAACAAGTGAACAACATGTTTTTCTCTTAAAATATATGTTGCCAGCAAGTTAAGATAAACATTCTGTAGTGTAAGCTGTTGTAGATGGTAATCACATTGTAAGCAGTAGTGTGAAGATGCAAGTCATTGTATGTGATGCGCTGATAACAATAAGTCATGGAATGTTAAGTCATCATTCTACGTCATCATAGCTCTGAAAAATATTGATAAAGCAGAAAAGCTAGGTGTGTCTACCATAGAATGGGTATAAAAGTAGGAAAGTTGTCATATTCTCTAGAACAAGGCTAAGACACACACATTCTGTGTACAAGCTCTGTTCTCCATATATATATATGCAATAAAACTTTTGAATTTGGAGCCATTTTGTTTTCAGGTAATTAATCCTTTTACATCAATGGTGCCGTAGAAGGACCCGGATTGCCAAACTGAACACAGGATCTGTGGTCTATCTGACGTGCAACTGCAATGAGACAAGGGCCCAAGGGTGAATAAAAATGTTCTCCCTGATTGTCTGATTGATCTTGTACGGCGGGGGGAACACAGATCGTGTGTCAAAATGCAATCAAAAGAACCTGGGCAAAAGGGGTGATATTTTATGTCCTGTTTGCCTACTAACTTGAATGAATGGGTTCCTGAGCCATAGTCTGGCTGTAAGTCCTTCAGGATTTATGAAAGTGTGAACGTGTGGGGAAAGTTGGGGTCTCAAGGTAAGGAGAACCCCTTTCCAAGCAAATGTGAAGAGTGAACATTATTGTCTGTTATATTAAACAGTTGTCTTTTTAACTAACGCAGAGTACTAAATTGTTTTAAGTGTGAATGAGAGGGTTGCCTAAACGTCAAAAGCTGGAAAGCCTGGGTTTATAGCCTAAGGTGAGGCCATACGTGTATGTGCTGTTTTGATGCCTATGACGTCAACAGGTGCCCTCTGAGTGAAAGTGTATTGTCTAAATGTCATAAAACTATACTAATTGTTGATACTTATGCATACTAATTGAAAGGTATTAACAGCTACCCTGTGTGAGTGGGGTTTTACTAACAGGGTTCATAGAGTAAAATAAGATTTTGCCTAAATGAATAGTACGGGTAATCTTTACATAATATACATAAAATTGCATAACCTTGCTGATGTGTAGAAGCAATGAATGTGGGCAACTTGAAGTGTTAGTAGATACCTTGTTCATCTGTTATATTATATTGTTTGTGGTATGTATGCTGTTAAAAATCTGGAGAGATAGACAGCGTGGTTTCCCTGTGTGTGTGATCTCCAATTCGTGCTGTAACAAACTGTGCCACAAAAGTCCAGTATACAGCCTCATCCAAGTAGGGGGTGAGGATGTGCTTTCAATGGAAGAGAGCACAAGGGGAGTATTGGCCAGCTCCCATAGGAAAGGAAAAGTAACTGGAACCTCACTGACGATCCAGTAATGGGGAATCAGGTGGGAGGAGGTGCTAAAGTTTACGGGGCGCCATTGACACCCCGGGAGGAAGTCAAGGCCCACTATGGGAAGTGGGTAATGAAGTACCTAAAGAAATGGCACAGTTTGGCAAAGGCAACGGATTGGCCGGTACCCATACAGGGAACATTTGATGTCAGAGTTTGGACAGCATTACACCATAACTTTAAGAGTAGGATGACTGAGCCTAATGAAGTTGCAGCATGGGCCAGATGGGAGGCAAAGGCATATGGGAAAACAACTAAGGTCCTAGTTGCAACACTGCCCAAGGTATCGGAGGAAGAAGGTGAGTTATCAGAGGAAATGATTGCTAGTACACATGTTAGCAAAAACACACATCAGAAACCCAAGTAGGCCTGTCTCTGACCAACTAATATCTAGTAGTGGGTCCCCACCACCATATGTCACATCATCTACCCCTCTTGGAGCAGGTGCTATAGAAGCATCTGCGCCAATGAGAGAGGAGGTGATGCAAGGATGTGTACCAGACACACCTAAGGGTAAACATTGGTATCAGTCACCAGGATGGAGTAGCATGCCTCCATCCAAGTTGCTGAGTACAGAAGATTCGCCAGAGGTATGTTGGCAGGATAAAAGTTTCCTAAGAACACCTGTCGGGATGACAACAATACAAGGGGTGAGTATGCAACAAGAAAGAATTTACCCACCTCTCCCCCCTGACTCAGATGACTAAGAAGTAATAACTTCTAAACAAGGGGGGACAGGAAGGTTATTACCAGTAAGAGAGCAGAGCGCTTATAATGATAAGAGTGAATTAACAGGGACTATAGTCCACCATATGCCCTGAACTCTTGGGAGATGAATACTTTCTTGAATTCAATCCCCAAGCCTAGGCATAGTCCTCATCTGTTTGCTAAGCAGCTATGGAACATAGCTGCAAGCTACAGGGCAAATTGGGAGGACATGTTACGAAATATAAAGGGGGTGTCAGGAATAAGTGATGCTGATCTTATGATACGGGAAGCAAGGTTAGCAAAATCAGAAGATTTAGGGGTCTTCAAACGGGACTCACCAAAATTAGCACTAGAAGAGTGTGAGAAATTGAAGGAGAGGATAGGGAAGATTTTTCCGGCAGCTTCCTGGAATAAGGTGAGTTCAATGACCCAAGAAAGTAAAGAGGAAGTGCACCAATACACTGATCGGTTTAGGAATGCAGTCCTTGAGACTGGGCAGGACCCCGATAGTCCAGCCTTGGCCTCAATGATTGTCACCATGTGGGGTACAGGTTTGAAAAAATCTGTTCAGGAAAAGTTAACCACCCGTTATCCTGAGTGGAAGACCATGAGCCTACAAGCTCTGACCTCAGTGGCATCCCATATCCAAAAGAATATGGATGACATGGAGGCAAGAAAGCCACAAAAGGTGTTGCTCTCCTACCTCCCACCAAAAGAAGCCCCACAGGGCGAAAAGGGGAGGGAGGGTGGGAGACCAAGAGCTATGGGTGTGTGTTTCAACTGCCAAAAACCTGGCCACATTGCTAAATTTTGCCGTGCACCCAGGAAAAGTGGCAAGGATGCATGGGGAAAGAGGGATTGACAGGCAGAGGCCCCAGTGTGGTCAGTAATATCTGAAACTGATGGTAATGATGCTTTTGTAAAAATGACTTTGGCAGAAATGCCTTATTATAATGAACTTATATTTTTAACAGACACTGGGGCATCAAAGTCAATCCTCTCGTCCCATTGTACCCCATCTCTCCCCTACTCAAATGAAAGGACAGTGATTGGTTTGGATGGTTCCGTGGCAACTCTGAAAGAAACCGCCCCTCTGTCTGTAAAGATCGGAGATGTTACGGTACAATCTACCTTTTTGTTGTCTGATACCGTGCCTTGTAATTTGCTGGGAAGAGATATCTTATCAAAATTACAGTGTACTATAAGTTACACTCCTGAGGGGGTCTTTGTTACCTCTCCGCTGACTGAAATAGAGCAAGATGTGTGTGACAGTCTTCATGTTTTGGTGGCTGCCTCACAAAACCCAAATTTACCACCAGCCTTGCTGGAAGTACCTGAGTCACTCTGGGCAGAGTCCAAAGAAGACATAGGTCTCCTAAATGTGACTCCAGTCAGCGTTAAGGTAAAACCAGGATCTATCTTGCCTAAACTACCTCAGTATCCTCTCTCCTATCAGCAACGGGAAGGTATCAGGGATCAAATAAGGATTTACTTGGAGAAGGGGGTGTTGCGGGAAGAAAGCTCCCCTTGCAACACACCTCTATATCCAGTGAAGAAGAAACCTACAGATAAGAAAGCTCCAGTTAAGTACCGGATGGTATATGATTTGAGAGCTATAAACAAAATAATCGAAGCTGATGTACCAGTCGTCCCAAATCCCTACACTCTCCTTTCAGGTATTCCCAGTGACGCCAGCTGTTTCACTGTGATTGACCTGGCAAACGCTTATTTTAGCATAAAGCTGGACGAATCATGTGTCTATCTTTTTAGTTTCACCTTTTCTGAAAAAAAATATACCTGGCTCCGCCTACCTCAGGGCCTGTCTGTTTCTCCAAGCTGTTTTAATCAAGCATTGAAACAGGTGTTGGACCAATGGCGGGCGCCTCCAGGTGTCACACGGCTCCAGCATGTAGATGACTTGTGCTTGGCAGCAGTGACCAAGGAAGTGTGTGAAAAGGCTTCTTTGAGCTTGCTGAAATTTCTGGCAGAACAAAATTGTAAGGTAGCTAAAGATAAGCTACAGTGGTGCCAGGAAAAAGTTGTTTTCCTGGGGCACTGTATGTTTAAAGGGGGCAAACACCTAACCTCAGAAAGGAAAGAGGTGATACGTTCATACCCCCTTCCAAAGAATCAAAGGTCTCTAAGAGCATTTTTGGGTTTGGTTGGTTACTGCAGACAATGGATCCCAAATATGTCCCAAATAGCTAAACCATTGTATGCTTTAACCTCAGATAAAGTTGTGCATTTTGAATTGTCTGCTGAGGAGATGCAAGCTGTAGAGGCATTAAAGGAGGCTATAATATCATCTCCAGCATTATCACTGCCTGACTATAAAAAGGACTTTTACCTATTCTGTCATTAATCAGGTAATCAGGCATCTGGAGTGTTAACACAAAAATCTGCTGATAAGCATAAACCTGTGGGATATTATTCCCAGCCTCTTGATCCTGTAATCTCAACAGCAGCACCTTGTGTGAAAGCCACGGCAGCAGCAGCCATGTTAGTAGAGAAAACTGCTGAAATTGTGTTGGGGAACACCCTGATTCTCATGGTCCCTCATGCAGTGGAGCAGGTGCTGGGACATCTTAACACGAGACACTTATCTGCTGCGAGGTTAACTAAGTATGAGCTGGCTTTGCTTACACCAAGTAATATCATTATTAAGAGGTGTGATGTTTTAAATCCAGCCACTTTGTTACCCATTCGGCCTGCTCCAGTGGAGTGGGTACATGACTGTTGTCACACAACTGAGGCCTACTATGAGCTCCCAGTGATGGTACAGGATTTTGCCCTGGAGAACCCAGAGCTGGAACTGTGGGTAGATGGTTCCAGGTATTACACTGAGAAAGGTTCTCCCGTCACTGGTTTGGCTGTGGTAAGTCAAGAGAAAGTAATTTTCCAGAGGGCTCTACCAAATCATTGTTCTGCCCAAGTGGCAGAGTTGGAGGCCTTGATAAAAGCATGTGAAGTGGCAGAAGGGAAATCAGTGAATATATACACTGATTCTCGTTATGCCCACGGTGTTATACATGATTTCTCTATTTTATGGAAAAGCCGTAATTTTTTGACATCTCAGGGCAAACCTATTAAAAACTCTGCTCAGGTGAAGGCCCTACTTGAAGCTATCACTTTGCCCGCTGCAGTTGCAGTGGTCAAGGTGAAGGCTCACACAAAAGCGTCTGATGCTGTTGCAATGGGTAACCAAAGGGCAGATGAGGCAGCTAAAGCAGCTGCCTTGCTCCCCCTGGTGGTGAGTGATGATGAAAGAGTATATTTCCTAAAAGGGGATACAAACACTCAAACCCTACAACAACTGCAGAGCACAGCATCTCGAGAGGTAATCAATAAGTGGAAAAAGAACAATTGTCATTACAATGAGGATACCAGTATTTGGCTCCATGAGGATGGGAGGCCGTGTGCCCCTCCTTCGATGTACCCTTCTCTTTGTTCTATGGCACATCTCCCTTCTCATGTAGCCAAAGGGGGGATGGTTGATCTGATATGGAAATTGTGGTATGCACCAGGCATTGAAGAAGTAGCTAAACAGTATTGTCAGGCTTGCTTGATCTGTGCACAATACAATCCAGGGAAACGTGTAAAAACTCCTCAGGGTCACATTCCGAGGGCTCTATATCCCTTCCAGAGATTACAAATAGACTACATACAATTACCTAAGGTAGGTTTATATGAGTTTGTGCTCACGTGTGTGGACTGCTTCTCAAGCTGGTTGGAGGCGTGGCCTATACGGAAGGCTACAGCCACAGCAACAGCAAAGAAGCTGATACAGGAAGTGGTGTGTAGATATGGGGTTTTTGAAACCTTAGAGTCAGATAGAGGAAGTCACTTTACTGGGCAGGTAATGAAAGAGGTACTTGTAGCCTTTAACATTGATCAACGCTTACACACTCCTTACAACCCCACAGCTAGTGGTAAGGTAGAAAAATACAACGGGCTACTAAAAGCCAAGTTGAGTAAAATTACAGCTGAGACAGGGCTAAATTGGCTGCAAGGGTTGCCTATAGCTCTGTTTGCATTGAGAACTACACCGAAACAAAAAGGGAAGCTCTCTCCCTATGAAATATTATTTGGATCAGTACCAAAGACAGGTTTGTACTATCCACAGGCTTTAGCAAGATCATATGGGTCACTCACTGAATATGTCATCGGGTTACACAGGCATTTAAATCAATTGCACAAGAAAATACATTCATCTCTTCCAGACCCAGATGCCCTTGAAGGGATTCATGACCTGCAGCCAGGTGACTGGGTAATGGTGAAAAAGCATCAGAGGAGGGGTCTGTATCCCAGGTGGACAGGACCCTACCAGGTGCTACTTACTACAGCTACAGCAGTGAAGCTGGAAAACAGGGATACTTGGATACATGCTTCACATTGTAAACGTGTACATTCTGCAATTGTATCTGAGCAGTAGGACCAGTTCTCCTGCCTAAGGATTCTGTGTCCTCAGCAAGACACTGCTCAGAATGTGATCATATCTCTCTAGTCGTTGCAGGAACATCTACCAAGAAGTTGTGCTGTGTTTAAAGTACCCGATGAAGGATCATGAGTGCCTGGAAAAACTTGCTGCTGTTGGCGTGGTGTGGGCTTGTGGATGGTCAAACCTATCTGAATAGGATGATCCAGTTACATGAGGTGATCAGTACTCAATTCAAGCTCTCTAACTGTTGGGTGTGTTCTATGATTCCCCCAAGTGTGAGACATAAACCGATAGTAGCTATAGCAGTTACAGATCCCAATTTATTTTATGCAATATTGATAAAAGAAACAGCCAATAGTACCCTAGCTGAGAAACCTTGGAAACTGGTAGAAGACAAAGGGCTTTTAGTGCAGGGAATATCAGGAAAAGGAATAGGACTAATCCTTAACCATAGTACTGACCCAGAGATGGTTGAAATGGGGATTACTGATTATTATCAGGATCCGGGGAATGTTCAGGTTGTGGTGAATGGTTGTTTTAGCATAAAAAAACCAGACGATGTGTCAGTGCCTTAGGGATTGCTCTAACTGTTTTGATGAAACTTTGAAAAGGTCATTGAAGGAATTAAATGTAACTGATGAATGTGAGAAGGATTATGAGTTTACTGACTTAAATAAGTACAATCGCTCTTTACAGGAAATAGTAGATTCCCAATTGAAAATTTACCATATAAGTGTTGAAGCAAGAGTCCTACCAGGTTCATATTATTATGTGTGTGGTCGAAAGGCCTATAAGTGGCTACCAGTAAAAGCAAATGGTACTTGTGTGCTTGCTAGGCTGATTTACACTACTAGAGTTGTTAATACTACAGAACTAATAGAGGCCCATAAAGGAAAAAGATTCAAGAGAGCTACGGAAGATAAGGTATACTCTATCACTACAGCACAAAAGGAAATGGAGCGAATAGGGAAAAAGTACTCACTTTCTTTGTTTGGGGAGGCATTTAAGACATGGACTTATGCCCCCTCATTCACAGGCTGGGGACATGAAATGATTAATAGGTTAAATTATTATGCTAATGCTACTAATATGATGTTGGGACATGTCTTGGAGGCCCTAAAGGAGGAGACAGATGAGCTAATAGAGATACAAAGACAGGTAATTGCTAATCACATGGGATTAGACATATTATTTGCTTCACAAGGAGGGTTGTGTAAAGTTATTGAGCAGGAATGTTGTACTTATATAGTTGATAATAGCTATGATATGATATAGAAAAACATCTAGCCGCAGCAGGGGAAAGTGCATGAAGTTGCCAATCATACATTAGATATATCAGAATGGGGAGGGGGATTGCTATCCTGGTTGAACCCTCTTTCATGGTTCAAGGGAATAGGAGAAGTGTTTAAAACCTTTCTGATAGGACTACTGAAAATTCTGGGGGTGATCTTAGGAGCTGTGCTATGCTTGTATTTGTGTTTTAAGATAGTCATGTGTGCATGTGTAGCAATGTGTAAGGTAAAGATGAGACCTGATAAGAAAACCTCAGATGTTTCTCTTGCTTTTCCAAAGGAAGAAAATTGCAGAAAGAGAAATGCCAGACCTATCCTCCATCTTTGATGGCCCCTGCAGTTGTCTGTCCTGTTATGCTGCTGAAGCAGAAATGCCTGAACTAGAGTTTGGACCTGAAATTGAGAATTTATCCACCCAGAGGATTTATGAAATATTTGAAGAATCTCTAAACCCTACTACAGTCGCTACCATGAACTTTGAACTAGAACAATTAAGCTGTGCTACTGGACCCAGTTCCCTACCCAGTGCTGAAGAATCTCCAGAAAAGAATCAGGAGTCTGTTTATTCTGATGATTCATGCCAAATAGTGGAAGATGAACAGACTGTGCGAGAACTTTGGGTGGTGGGACATTCATATATACATTGGGCCCATAAGAAGACATTACAAGTGGGCATGGAGAATTTGGGCTGTGATCCTAACAAGATAAGAGTAGTTTGGGTGGTGTTAGGGGAATGCGCTGGAGAGCTTTGAGGCCACTCTTGTTGGAGGCAGCTGGTCATTGCCCTACTCCTCTTGGCATTATCATCCACTTAGGTGGTAATGACGTGGGGAGAAAAAGGAATCTTGAATTGATTTCTTTGATGAAAGGAGATCTGAAGTGGATTTCAGAGTATTTCCCTGACACCATTCTAGTGTTCTCTTCCATTGTTCTTAGACCCTGTTGGAGTCGGGGAGCAAAATGGAGGGGAAGGAGAATAAATAATGTTCTACAAAGGTTTTTGTGTAAGGAAAAAGGGTATATGTACCATAATCATTCTTTGGAAGGAGAACAGCTTGATCTCTTCTGAGATGATGGGGTTCACCTGAGTAATGAAGGAGATTGCATTTTTGTGTCTAGTTTAAAGCAGATGGTGGAGTTCTGTTTGTTTATGGGAGGATGTGAATTTTTAGTTAGAGTGTGGATGATTGATGTGTGCAATGGCTAAATAAAAATTAAAGTTTGCTTGAATGAATAGTTGATGACTCTGTCCCATTAACTCCAACTCTTCGAGGGTAACATTTACCCAGTTCATGAGTATGGCTACTCCAGCTCATGGATGTCGGTAGAGGAGATGGAATGGACAGTGTCTAGATCTTAGGAGGATAGTAAGGAACTAAAGTATTGTAACCTTCCTTTACACCAAAAGATCTGTGAACGGGGATGAGTGTGGGAGAGTAAAGGACTTATATCTTTACATTTCCATACTTAAAATTATAAATATTTTGAAGGGTCTTATACACCCGTGGTCCCTGTGCCTTTCAGGTCGGTGGAAGGGAATGACAATTAGTGATCGGCAATGATCAAAGGGGGGAAATGTGTAGGGAAATTTATGATCAGTGCTGTATCACTAATATATATATGTTTGATGTGTTAATACATTTATTATTTTGTGTATTCTTCTGTCAGCATTACAGAACAAGTGAACAACATGTTTTTCTCTTAAAATATATGTTGCCAGCAAGTTAAGATAAGCATTCTGTAGTGTAAGCTGTTGTAGATGGTAATCACATTGTAAGCAGTAGTGTGAAGATGCAAGTCATTGTATGTGATGCGCTGATAACAATAAGTCATGAAATGTTAAGTCATCATTCTACGTCATCATAGCTCTGAAAAATATTGATAAAGCAGAAAAGCTAGGTGTGTCTACCATAGAATGGGTATAAAAGTAGGAAAGTTGTCATATTCTCTAGAACAAGGCTAAGACACACACATTCTGTGTACAAGCTCTGTTCTCCATATATATATGCAATAAAACTTTTGAATTTGGAGCCATTTTGTTTTCAGGTAATTAATCCTTTTACACTTCCCTGATGTTGGCTCACTGAAATACTGCCATACTGGGTTTGATTTCTTTCAACCATCATCAGACTGTAATTATTAAAAAAAAAAAAATTATATATATATATATATATATATATACACACACAATCTTAGTCATTTTAAAGGAGGGGGGTACAGAGAGGGGGCTGTGGAGGGAGGGGGGTACAGCAGTGGCGGCTGGTGCTCAAACTTTTGGGGGGGGCGCAACAAACTGAAAAAAACCCCCATCAGACGCAGCCACTGTGCCCCATCAGACGCAGCCACTGTGCCCCATCAGACGCAGCCACTGTGCCCCATCAGACGCTGCCAGTGTGCATACCCCGCCCGCCACTTACCTTGTCTCAGTGGGGCAGCGGGTCATGGCGGCGGTGTCCTCCACGATCCTCGATGTCTTCTCCCGTCCTCTGTACAGGTGTCCAATCACAACGCCTGTCGTTTCAGCCAATCAGGTGACAGGTAACAGACCCGAGCACCTGATTGGCTGAGAGGTGGTTCAGTGTTAGGAAAGTGAATGAATCGCTTTCCTAAAACAGCGCTGAGTGAACAGCGAGCGCCCAGCATGGCACCTGCTGTTCACCTTTTTGGATGCCTATTAGAGCCTATGGCTCTAATCAGGTGCTTCCAAAAAATACCATGCAATCATGCATGAACCTATCTATGGTGATAGAGAAGTGACAGGAGAGAGGTGGTGGCGCCTGTGCGCCCCTTATGGACGCACCGCCACTGGGGTACAGAGAGGTGGCTGTGGAGGAGGGGGGAGTACAGAGAGGTGGTTGTGGAGCCACCTCTCTGTACCCCCCTCCTCCACAGCCACCTCTCTGTACCGGGCGTAGGTGGGGAATGGGGATGCGTTGTGGAGAGGGGTGGATGGGGATGGGGGTGGATGGGGATGCGTTGTGGAGAGGGGTGGATGGGGATGCGTTGTGGAGAGGGGTGGATGGGGATGCGTTGTGGAGAGGGGTGGATGGGGATGCGTTGTGGAGAGGGGTGGATGGGGATGCGTTGTGGAGAGGGGTGGATGGGGATGCGTTGTGGAGAGGGGTGGATGGGGATGCGTTGTGGAGAGGGGTGGATGGGGATGCGTTGTGGAGAGGGGTGGATGGGGATGCGTTGTGGAGAGGGGTGGATGGGGATGCGTTGTGGAGAGGGGTGGATGGGGATGCGTTGTGGAGAGGGATGGATGGGGATGCGTTGTGGAGAGGGATGGATGGGGATGCGTTGTGGAGAGGGATGGATGGGGATGGGTTGTGGAGAGGGATGGATGGGGATGGGTTGTGGAGAGGGATGGATGGGGATGGGTTGTGGAGAGGGATGGATGGGGATGGGTTGTGGAGAGGGATGGATGGGGATGGGTTGTGGAGAGGGATGGATGGGGATGGGTTGTGGAGAGGGATGGATGGGGTGGGTTGTGGAGAGGGATGGATGGGGATGGGTTGTGGAGAGGGATGGATGGGGATGGGTTGTGGAAAGGGATGGATGGGGATGCGTTGTGGAGAGGGATGGATGGGGATGGGTTGTGGAGAGGGATGGATGGGGATGGGTTGTGGAAAGGGATGGATGGGTTGTGGAGAGGGATGGATGGGGATGCGTTGTGGAGAGGGATGGATGGGGATGCGTTGTGGAGAGGGATGGATGGGGATGCGTTGTGGAGAGGGATGGATGGGGATGCGTTGTGGAAAGGGATGGATGGGGATGGGTTGTGGAAAGGGATGGATGGGGATGGGGATCTTTTATATACACCCAGTCATCCTCATCCATTTTCTAAATGCCAAAGGAGATTAAATAAAGTCTGCTGAGGGGCGCAGTAGCACACTCAATTTTTGTGACTTACCCTCTATACATGCTGGTATCTATTTGCATGCACCTGATAGGGCTAGGTGCATGCAGATAGACGCTGATGAACTGACCAGCCAATCACATAACAAGTGACACAGAAGCAGCCAGCAAGCTCCGCCTCAGCAGGGAAGGAAGAGGAGCTTAGCTAGTGCTGGCCACGATCTCCTGCTGGGAGGAATTACAACTTACTAGTCAGGTGGCAGAGGCTTGTCATATGGTAATGATGTTCCTCTGCTACAGGCCGCCGGGGGGGGGGGGGGGGGGCGGGCCGGGCCAGTGAAACTTTCTCCTTCCCTTCTATAGTAGCCGGCCGCGCGGCTGAAGGTTGGAGGATTCATTTTACATGCTGCAGGCACACTGGTCAGTACTGCAGGCGGCCGCGAATCGGCCTCGTTTACACACTAATCGGCCGATGCCGATTTCTTAAAAACGGCCAAATATCGGCCGATATATCGGTCGACCTCTACTCATCTCTGTCCCTAAAGTTGAGAAATTTCAGGATCAAGGTGTCCCCAGGGGCCCAGGTTTGGTTGGGATGCGGTGGGCTCTCTCCACAGCATATAATGGTGAGAACGGGGCCACAGGGAGGAGGGTACGTAACAGCTTCTCCATGAACTCCGTCGGGTGAGGACCCTCCACCCCCTCTGCAAGACCCATGATACAGAGGTTGTCCCTGCAGTTGCGATTTTCTGCCTCATCAGCCTTGTATTCCAGGGCATGGGTCTTAGTTTGCAGGTTACGGAGATCAGTGGAATGGTCTGCAACAGTGTCCTCCACATGCCCCAGCCATTGCTCTGCAGAATCCCACAGCTGCACTGCATTCACCTTGGAGGTTAGAGTAGTGATAGAAGCCCGACAGGTGTCTATAGCCGCCAGGACCTCAGCCAGGCCCGGCTGGGTGGGAGAGTATTGCCCCCCCAGCTTAGTCTGGGACGCCATGTTGGCAGATGAGCGTGCACATGTCCCCACAGACCGGGAATGATTCCTCTGGAATAGGGGGGAAATGGAGCCTCTTACCCCATCCTTTGGTTGCCCCAGAGGATCGGCATCGCATTGGGGGTGGAAGCAATCAGTCAGCAAGTGATAGTGGGGCCGGATGGCACTGTTCAGCAGCGGAGCTTCAGCACAGACGTCAACTCCTTCATGGCAGGTTTACCACTCTTATTCATATCCCTCTATGAGGTTATAGGCATTTGTTTTTTGCCATTTCTCACATTTTCAGCGCGACTTTTTTATTATTATTAGACAGATCCCGTGACCACGTCCTGTTGTGACGAAACGACGTAGGGAGGAGGAGCCACGTCCCAACGACACCGCGATTCGAGTACCCGGATGCTACGGGTTATTTTGGAGCCGGCCGGCTTTCTTTGTATGCCTATATACTACTGACGCTTGTAAGTGTATTCCCTGTTTTTTATTCAATAAATGTAAGGTTTTACGCTATGTGGAGCTCTTCATTTCTTTTATGGTGATATATCCAACCTATCCTGGTGCGATCAGTGGAGGGGGTTCTTGCAGACCTTGCAGACCGGATGACATCCAGTACCTGTCTCACAGATCCCGGGCTGGGGTTGCAGCCATCCGCCCAGTAAGGTCTCCTATAACTAAGAGACCAACGTTTTTTGGTAAGAGGCAGCAGTTTTTGAAGGTGGAGGTTTATCAACGCACTCTATTTACTGCAGCAAGATTATTAACATTCACTTGTCACCTGGGGATATTTTGCATTCACTTTTTGCATTGTTCCTGTATTTGAGTTATATACAACATATGGACCATTATCATTATTGTTCTATGTGTGCTAACCAAGGACAATATCTGTGCTTTTAAAGATCTGTTCACATTATACATTGAATTTTTTATTTATTTTCTATTTATGTTTGTCATGGTTTTTTTGAGGTATTTATTTGTCACAGTGAATTTTTGCTTGACATATTCTGTCATGGTGTTTTGAGGCATCCATTTGCTGCCTCTATCACGTCACAATATTGTTTCACTCTTTGCAGACATAGAAATAATAATTGTGTCTTATGAATTTAATATATTTATTTTTGTATCACTAAAATTAAAATGCACAGTGATTTTCACTCTTATTCATATCCCTCTATGAGGTTATAGGCATTTGTTTTTTGCCATTTCTCACATTTTCAGCGCAACTTTTTTATTATTATTAGACTGTGTTGTTTACTACTTTTTAGTCGCAGCTCACGTAGGTTTAGTTTTTTGTTAGCGCAGTATCTTATTTTATATTTACCAACAGGTTAAAGCTTGTAAGATATTTTAGGGATTGAGTTTACATATACAGTAAAAAGAGCTTTTTTTTTAAAATTCTGAATCAATTTGCGAGTGTTGTCCCACAAGATGAGCAGGATTCAAGCCTCTGGGGTGTGCAGTACCGCATGTGGCCACTCCGAGTGTCTCCGGCGCCCCCCACCTCTGGCCACATGCGGTTCTGCATACACTAGCAGTGACACTGGAATGAATTAGCTAAGTTTCCATTGATTCCTATGGGAAAACTCGGTTTGATATACGAGTGATTTGGATTACAAGCATGCTTCTGGAACGAATTATGCTTGTAATCCAAGGTACTAATGTACTTTAAAGCTGGACTTTTTCTTTAGCAGCAGGGGTACAAAATGTTAACAGAACAAATGCACTGTCACTGTGCATCTTAATGTGACAGAATATAGACCAGGTCTGTCACACACATAGTAACATGCTGATCCAGATAAAAAAAAAAAAAAAAAAAAAAAGAATCCAGTTATATAACCTATATCATATAAAAACAAAGGCATGTCTAACTTATAAAGGATATTTGTTCAAAATTAGCCCTACAATGTGTTAAGTATGCTGTATTTGCTTACCTGAAATTATATCCAGGAGAGACATTGTGGTCTAGTTCTCTGTTGTCCAAGCGTCGAAATGAATACTTTGGAACACAGTATGTATGCTTCTGGTCCAGATCACAATTCCAGCTAATCTGGATTCCCATAACTCCACCCTAGCACGACAAACATTTATTTTACTAGACTGTGCCAAGCAATTAAAATTAACGTACACTAATATGCAAAAGTTTTAGGCAGTTGTGGGGAAAAAAGTGCTGTAAATTAAGAAGGCTTTCAGAAATAGAAGTGTTAAAAGGAGAACAGTCAAAGCTATTTTGGCTTTATTTTCCTATGGAGTTTTCTCCTACCAGTTTTCAGCCTACAGCCTGCCAAAGCCTGCTGTCGGCCGACATCACAGAGCCACATCACAGAGCCAGTCCAGGTTCTGAAAAGATCCTGACCATATGGTGGGGATCCACCCAGAACCCTGGACCAGCAGCTGGCTCAGCCTCTGAGCCACTGAAAGCCCAATCCAGCTCCTCCCACCCCCTCCACAGCTCACAGAGTGCGGTTCGGGGACAGAGCAGACAGTGGTGACTGACCTGTGACCAGCTGAGAACTGAGTGATCAGCAGTGTTTGAGCCTTCAGTTCTCAGTGGAGAGCCAGCGGGGGACAAATGCAGCATTGGATTGATTCTGCATCCACCTACGCGAGTATATATAAATTTTTTTCTAAATCCTGAACTTCTCTTTTAATATTTTGTGTTTACCAAGAAAATAGAAAGTAAACAGACAGAAGAGAAATCTATATCAAATCAACATTTGGTGCAACCATCTTTCACCTTCAAAACAGCATCAATTCTTCTAGGTAAGCTTGTGCACAGTTTTTGAAGAAACTTGGCAGGTTGTTCTAAATATCTAGGATAACTAACCACAGATCTGTGGATGTAAGCTGCCTCATACCCTTCTGTCTCTTCACGTAATCCCGGACAAACTCGATGTTGAGATCAGGGCTCAGTGGTGGCCAAATCATCACTTCCAAGATTCCTTGTTCTTCTTTACACTGATAATAGTTCGTAAAGAGGAACTCCATCCAAAAGGTGAAGTTCCGCTTCAAGTCCTCCTCCCGTCAAGTTTGGCATGTAATTTTATGAAGGGGGGGCCGAAACAGGGTACCTAGTTTTGACAGGTACCCGCTCCCACTTCTGCTCGGATCGACTAGCCAATCCGAGTGGAAGTTCTCCTCTCCCCCTTCCATAGTCTTCTGGGTCTACAGGGCGAGGAAGACTGAAGGTCTAGTCACAAAGTGCAGTGCAGCTTGTGCATGTGCAGTGGGCAGCCAGCTGTGAAGCCGAAAGCCGCATAGCTGGCTGCCCACAATTAGGTTGCCAGCGCTGGAAACCTAAAGGCCAGTGAAGAACCAGCCCGGGTGAGGACAGTGCTGTATCTCTGGACAGGCAAGTCCTTTTATTAAAAGTTGGCATCTATAGGATTTGTAGCTGCCGACCTTTAATTTTATTATTTATTTTTATTTGTCCTTTTTAAGAACATTGGCTGTTGAGGTCGTTGTCCTGCTGCAGAATAAATATGGGGCCAACCACACACTTCCCTGATGGTGTGACATGATGGATAAGTATCTGCCTGTATGCATCAGCTTCGAGGACACCATTAATCCTGACCAAATCCTTAACTCCATTTGCAGAAATGCAGCCTCAATCTTGCAAGGAACCTCCACCATGCTTCACTGTTGTCTGCAGACATATATTATTGTACCTCTCTTCAGCCCTTCGGCGAACAAACTGCTTCTTGTTGCAGACAAATATTTAAATTTTTGACTCATCTGTCAAGAGCACCTGCTGCCATTTTTCTGCACCCCAGTTCCTATGTTTTTGTGCATAATTGAGTTCCTTAGCCTTGTTTCTATGTTGGAGGTATGGCTTTTTTACTGCAATTCTTCCATAAAGACCACTTCTGGCCACACTTCTCAAGACAGTAGATGGGTGTACCTGGGTCCCACTGGTTTCCAATGCTGAAGGCACTGCTGGACATCTTTCAATGTCGAAGGGAAGTAAGAATGATGTGTATTTCGTCTGCTGCATTAAGTTTCCTTGGCTGACCACTGCGTCTACAGTCCCCAACGTTGCCCATTTCTTTGTGCTTCTTCAAAAGAGCTTGAGCAGCACATCTTGAAACCCCAGCCTGCTTTAAAATCTTTGCCTGAGAGAGACATTGCTGATGCAGTATAAATACCTTGTGTCTTGTTAATGCACTCAGTCTTGCCAAGGTGCATATGACCTGTGGCATGAAACGGTCTTCCACAACCTCACCTTATTAGCAGAGTTTGGTTATTCCTCACCCAGTTTTAAGCCTCACAGCGGTTTCTGTTCCAGTTGATGACCATTGCTTGGAATAATTGGTTAATCATACACCTGACTATTCCTACAAAATCCCTGACTTTGTGCAAGTGCAAGAATTGTTGCGGGTTTGAAGCCAAAGGGTACTCAAAATATTGATTTGATTTAGACTTTTCTTCTGTTCGCTCACTTTTCATTTTGTAAATTGATAAATATAAACAAAACAATGAAAGGGTCAAGATTGACTAACATACAGCCTAGGGCACAGGGGTCAGGAGTGTGCATCATACAGCCCAGTGGTAAGAGTGCAGCACCACCTACAAGAGACTTTAAATCCCCCTATCTACTTTATTCACTTAATCACTCTCCACCCTCCAGAACCAAGACAGCCTAAGACAGCCTAAGCTTCTCCTTTAAAATGGACATAGGCATAAAGAGCAGTCGCTTACACCTACAACCAGTAGCAACAGGCTGATCGTAGTATAGCAGGACTACATGCCATCAGTCAATCCCTCACGCTGCCATCCCACCCTTTTCTTTTATTGTGTTGCTGCTCGTTCAGCTGTAGCACATGGGGTGAGCAGGGAGAAAGTGATCCATGGGACTGGAGTATCTGCTTGGCTCCATTTTCCCTGACCACTCCTCAACCAGTCTTCCCTACTACACGTTTGGTCTCTCCATAGGAACCCGACAGTGACACCTCATTTGACAAAATGTGCTCTGAGCAGCCCAATGAGTGTTCATTCAGAACTTCCCAATGACTCTCCGTTGGGACAGACCCAAAAAATAAAAAACACACCACACAAAGGGTTCTCCATTCAAAAAAAAGCTTGGATAAAATTTGACAATTTATAAAATAAGTTTCATATGACTATTCTGCCTCACATCCTGCATAACAGCCTTTAAACTCCTTTCGCTTCACATTCTAACCATGAAACTTATAGTAGATGTGGGTGAGGCTTAGGCTTTTTCTAATACACAGAGATAGCTATGACAACCCTAAATCATAAATCTATGGGCTAGCATTCCCCTAACCACACACCTGTATAGCCATTTCCTGGAAGGATTCTCCCGCTTCTTTCACAATAGTACCCAGCCGGAATATAGGGCAGAACGGATCTTTCACACGATCGTACTGGCAGCTTTTCAGGTAATCAGTGCTGATATTCGGTAAGATGTTTCGTCTGGGAATAAATAATACTGCAATATAGGATAAATTGAAGACCCAATCAAATATCAAGTTTAAAAAGTTAAATCAGATAGAAGATTTGCTTTTGTTTGAGGCCACTCATTCCATCATGTTATGCATTTTTATTAGTTCATAGATTTCTTATAAAAGTGTTACCTTATACAAAAAAAAAAAAAAAATAATAATATAATTTCACACTTACTTGGAGAATTTAAATTTCGGGTACCAGATATTATTTTTAATGAGAACTGTGAAGTTTTCAGCATCCTTCAGAAAAGCAGGTCTGAAGCAAGACATGGATATACAAGTCAACCACATAAATGCATAAACAGTACAGAACAAATTATACTAAAGACAATATTATTGCTGCTGTCAAATCAGGGGTCACTCACTCTGGCACCTTCATGTCATTTTCCACTGGACACCAGGCAAAAACTTCACATGTGCGAACTGTCCTGTTATAAGGTACACACCGTCCAGTCTGTAAACCTGTAAAGTGGAAGGTAAATGAAATTCCACTGTGTAAAGTGCCATGCAGATAAAAAAAACAAAACACACACACCCCACAGAATAAAATTAAATTTTAATTATTTTTTTTTTGTAATAAAAAAAAAGTATTATTGCAGCAATATGTTGAGTTTAAAGAAAAAAAAAAAAAAAAAAAAAAGAAGAAGGAGAAACAAAACAAAAACAAAACCAGTACAAAAAATAAAACCCCAACTAGCACAGAAATAAAAACTTCCCTGAGCCGTTTCTCACAATCAACAGAGTAATATTACAATCAGTACAGTGGATGTCATGCATCGCAAACATCAAGTCTTAGGAGACAAAGAAAGCACAATTGTTCGATAGTCTGCAGTTACAGAGGCAAGGGTCAGTGGGTTGGAAATCCAAGATCCCAGATAGCATCAAACAATCGAGGTTTCTTTCAAAACCGAGTTTATATAAACGGGAAACTAGCATTAACAATTGTATTTTTAAATGCAACAAGGCCAAGTGCCTACATTTTGTCTTGATATCAAGGTTTTTGCGAGTCTTTGTCTCAGATTGGGAGAAGAAGGGACAGCATTAGCAGCCAATTAGACACTGCTGCAGTATACAAATGCATCCACTGAAACCAATGAGAAAAAGTGAGCAAAGTGAGCAGGGGGATAACTTCATTTGTGTTTGACTGCCTTTCATTGACCAATCAGCAGGCTCGGGGTGTGTTTTTGACCAAGCTGTGCTGCTGATGCATTGAAGGTCAATGATCTAGTTATGCCGCCCCGCAGACATGTCTGGATCACATGACTCTCTAAATAAAATTACGATTCCTGTGCAAGTTCTCATATATACTGTATATACTCGAGTATAAGTCGAGTTTTTCAGCACATTTTTTTTGTGCTGAAAGTACCCCTCTTATACTCGAGTCAAGCACTTTTTCGCAGCAAAAAATTTCATTTTCCGAACCGATTTTGGGGCCCCGTATCTCAGGGCCACTTTGTGCTAGGAACCCCAAATTTGGTGTGCAAACCTAGTGGAACAGGTATCACAACATATCCAAAGCTGGGGTTCCTAGCCCCAAGTGGCCCCGAGATACGTGGCCAAAAATTCGGTTCGGAAAATGTCATTCTCTGCTGCAGAAAAGTGCTTGACATTTTCTGAACCGATTTTTGGGGCCCTATATCTCGGGGACACTTGGTGCTAGAAACCCCAGCTTTGGATATTTTATGGTGCTAGTTCCACTGGGTTTGCACACTAAATTTGGGGTTCCTAACACTAAGTGGCCCCAAGATACGGGGCCCCAAAGTCGGTCAACTGTGTCCATCTGCAGCAATGTCATTTCGGGACCCTTTGGGTTCAGAGACCCCAAATTTTGGCTGCAGCTAGGGGGCATCTAGGAACCCTTAACTACCGAGTTTGAAGTTTAGGGGACCTATGGCTGCAAATGGGCACAGTGATGCTGCAAATGGGCATTGTTGACCCTCTTTTCCACTTACAGTAGCTGTGCATTTCTCACCCTCGTCTTATACTCGGGTCACTAAGTTTTTCCCATTTTTTTTGTGGTAAATTAGGGCCTCGACTTATACTTATACTCGGAACGACTTATACTCGAGTATATCTGGTATTTCAACTTGGTGTTTAGTGGTTTGTCTGGAGCTTAGCTTCTTACTAGGAGTATGCTGTCCCCAACTAACATTTTCAGAAGATCAGCATTCTCAGCCTTTGCATTTTTCTTTTTAAGTTTCCTTTAAACAAGGCACAGCTATTGAGGCAAAACAGGTAGATCCTATAAAAATAAAAAAGTAAATGAGTAGCAATTAAAAACCCTAATTTGACTTCCTACCATTGCTGTAAGTGTCCACATGACCAGGGATACAGTTATGACTGGAATTGCATATTGTTTTGGTATCTGGGTGCTGAAAAAGAACACAAAATCAGAAGATCTCACAAAATAAAATCTTGAGGCCCCTTTCACATGTGTGACTTTTCCTTGACTTTGGACATCAGAGTCGCATAGTAAGTCGTACCCCATGATTCCCAATGATAACCATTCATATCTGTGGGACTTCAAGTCGCACCGACTTCAAAGTAGTCCCTGTACTAATTTGGTCCAACTTTGAAGAGAGTTGAGGGCCATAGACCTCAAGTTTACACAGGCATTCAATAAAATCGTGGAAAAATCACGGCAGTGTGAATGGGACCTAAAGTGTTTGTAAACCTTACTCACATGAAAGAAAAAAATTTTATAGGGAAATGTGAGCTTTTAGATTCGCCATTAGCTTGTTTAAACAAAAAAACAAAAACAAAAAAAACACAACACAACAAAAAACAGAGATGCACGGACCTGCTAGTGGGTGTGTGCAGTGCTGGGGGCATTACATCATGAAAAGATGCGACATTGCCGCCAATGCGCCTGCATTTCCAAAGCAATATAACACCATCTAACCCGGAGGCACAATGTGACTGTACCCTTTACAGTCGAGTGCAGTGCCGATGAGGGTGCGGCTCGTGTACTGACTACAAAATGACACAAGTGCGCTGCACAGCATACTTGTATATTCAGTGGAATGACACAAGACGTAAATGGACCACGCTAGCATGGACCGGCAGCGAGGAGAATGCAAGCGTGCTCAGTTTACTCTCAGGAGGTGGGGCACTGGCAGGATCAACTAGGTAAAACAAGACATGGGCAGGGAGACATTTAATACTAAAATGGAAAATCAGATCTAAAAAATTAAAAAGCTAGTAAATTTTTTTTTTTTTTTTAGGTTTACAAACACTTTAACATTTATGTCAAGCCTAAGTTTTAGGCTGGGTTCACACTATATGTGGAGTGGCTTGCAGCAGGGGGTCCGGTGCATCCCTGTTCTCTGTTTCAGGGGCAAATCAGGTCAGAATTATTGCCTGAATTTGGACCTAAAAAAGGCCCACAGGACCCTTCTGCAGTGCGCTGCATAGTCACCCGGGACGTGTGTGAGAGCCGGTCACAGCCTCCTGTCATGCAAATTGGATGCCGGGAAACCTGCATCCAATTTGCATAAGTGTGAACCCAGCCTGAGGGTTGCTCTAGGTTTGGACATTGGTATAAGAATACTTTCCTTTCCCCCTCCCTGCCAGGTAGCCAGCCCAATTGCTCGAATCATACTATGGCTATTCCTCACCAGCTGACAGTATTCCCCATTCCCATCCCTGATCATCCCTCTCCAGTCCCCTTGACCCCCATCTATTTGCCTACCCCCCTTCCCTCATGCCAGCACAAACCCTCCTCCGTTTTTGATCCCTATACAGACCAGGATCCCAGTTTCACTCCAGTTCTCCTCTACCCATCCCTCATCTACTACCCACTTCCCCCTTTCCCCCCCCCTCCTACGTCTCCCCTACCCAATGGTTCCCAGCCCCATCTCCCCCCCCCCCCCCCCATTTTTTAGGGGTTAAGGAAGAACCCCAAGACAGAGCATCTTAATATGCTGCTTATGTGGGCGGGATATAGTTACATAGTCAGGTTGAAAAAAAAGACAAGTCCATCCAGTTCAACCATAAAAATAAATAAAAAATAATATCAAACAGTCCCATATACCCAATCCTATACCCACAGTTGATCCAGAGGAAGGTGAAAAAAAACACCCCAGCAAAGCATGATCCAATTTGTTACAGCAAAAATTCCTTCCTGACCCCCAAGAGGCAGATTTTCCCTGGATAAACTTTACCTATAAATGTTAGTACTCAGTTATATGGCGTGCATTTAGGAAAGAATCCAGGCCTTTCTTAAAGCAATCTACTGAGCTGGCCAGAACCACCTCTGGAGGGAGTCTATTCCACATTTTCACAGCTCTTACTGTGAAGAAACCTTTCCGTATTTGAAGATGAAATCTTTTTTCCTCTAGACGTAAAGAGTGCCCCCTTGTCCTCTGTGTTGACCGTAAAGTGAACAACAACACAAAGTTCACTATATGGACCCCTTATATATTTGTACATGTTGATCATATCCCCCCCTTAATCTCCTCTTCTCAAGAGGGAAGAAATATGTACTGCACCAATCTCGGTTCTCCTAATTATCCCATGTGATTGGCGCAGTAAACATCCTACCCACACAAGCAGCAGCAGTAATAAGATGTTCCACCCTGGGGTTCTTCCTTAACCCCTGCAAAGTGCCGGACGAGAGCCAGAAACTGCAGGGGGAAAGTAGAGGGGAGTGCCCATTCCAGTTGTAGATTTAGCCCAGTGACAGCCTGCCAGAATAGATAGGATCTGTGACGGCAGCCTCCCTGTGCAGCTCTGCTAGAGGAGACCATATCTGTATTATATATTACTGCCCCTATACTGTACTCTCCTGCCCCCTGTACTGTACCCTCCTTATACAGTTTAACTTTCATCTCTTCAGTTATTTTTTCCATTATGGGCGTATGTGAGGCCTCATGTCTAAGTTTTGCCTAAGGCCTCACAAAGCCTAGAGCCACCTCTGAATCAGCTTAAAGTGGTTGTATACCCGCACTGAAATTTTTTTTATATAAAAACAAAAAAACATGTAAGGTAAAGGCATAATGAGTTAGTATGCAGCGCATACTAGCTCATTATGGAATACTTACCTTAGAACGAGGCCTTGGCATCTGATCCCGGTCCACGCTGAGGGAGCTGACACGTTCCCTCTGCGTTTCTCCCGGATTCGCGGTTCTGGCGCTGTGAGTGGCCAGAGCCGAGATTACGTTACTTCTGCACATGTGCGCGGGAGTCTTCTTCCCGGCAAGGCCCGGAAGCATCTGCCGAGCCTTCACAACGCATGCACGTTGGCGTCAGCGGCTGCATGCAAAGTGAATATCTCCCAAACCGTACATGTTTAGTAGATATTTATTTTTACCTTTTGCCTTATTATAGGCTTACCTTTAGGTAAAAACAACAAAAAAGGGTATACAACCGCTTTAAATTGTTAGCGACATTTTCAGTAGCATCCAATTAATGAAAGGGGTGGGCCAGGGACAATAAAGGCTGGGGAGGAAAGTTTTAGATGATGTTGGGTGTCCCCCTTAGACAGGAAATGGGGCAGACTCTTCCTTACTGCAGCTTCTAAGGCTCACAGTCTGCTGTGAAATTATAGTAAGCCATTTTAGTACAGGAAAAGAGTCTGTATAACTATGTAGAACTGAAGATAAGGCTGGAGTTCAGCTTTAAAATGATTTCTAAGCAAATATTAGCAGATCTGTGTTCAGGTATCTACCAGCTGGGCTCACCTCAGGACAGTAGCCTTGTGTTTGATTCTGGGTCAGAATTAGATTGGTCATCACAAAGAAAGCATTTTCTTCCTATATATTAAGAGAAAAACAAAAATCTTGCTTTTACTTACACTGACCAGATGAAAAAAAAATAAGGCCATGTAAGCTTTCAAAGAAATCACATATTGCAGAATACTTGTGCACCGACATTATAAAGGCTTTTTGAATTTGTAATAAAAGGAAACCTCCATCAAAAAATATGTAACAGACAATTCTAACTTCTTTATGTAAAATATTAATTGCCTACAACAGGCCTGCATATCCCTACCACACTACTGCAATAAAAACAGCCTAAAACAAACAGACTAAACACATAAGGATCTATCATTATGTAATGCAGTCTAGATAACATCATGCCAAAGGTTGACACCAGCATACACAAAATCTCCTATGTATATATACTACCCTGTTTCCCCGAAAATAAGACCTAGCGTGACTGTCGGTGATGGCTGCAATATAGGCCCTACCCCCCAAATAAGCCCTAGTTAAAGTCCTTGTAGGTCTTATTTTCGGGGAAACAGGGTAGGGCTTATTTGGGGGGGTAGGGCTTATATTGCAACCATCACTGACAATCACACTAGGTCTTATTTTTGGGGAAACAGGGTAGGAGGTGCATTGAATAGAAATTTTGGTGCTGAAAATTCAGGATGCTCTTGGCCGAAACCAAAAATGCCAGTTTTTAAAAAATATATATATGCACACACACCTTTTTTAATCGGCGTATAACACGCACCTTAATTTTATAAGGGAGGTTTCAGGGGGGGGAAAAAAAAAAAAAAAAAAAAAAAAAAAAAAACATACATTTTAACCACTTCAATACAGGGCACTTTCATCCCCTTCCTGCCCAGGCCAATTATCAGCAATGGAGCCAAACCATTGCCCATCAATGCAGCCTGATCTGTGTCGGATTACACAGAGAGATATCCTGTTTAATCGGCACTCACAGTCACACACAGTCCCGCCTCCTTGGCCAGCTCTTATGATAGAAAAAAAACATCGGTCCAATGGGACATGTGATGTCTATCCTAAGAGCCGGACCAGGAGTTGGGACTGTGTGACTGCGAGCGCCGAGTACACAGAAGATCCCAGCTAACCCCCCCCCCCCCCTTCTGAGGCAGCCAGGTAAATATCAGGTTATATCACGCACCCATGGTTTGCCTTCCATTTTTTAGGGGGGGGAAAAAAAAAAAAGAAAGAAAAAAAAGTGCGTGTTATATGCCAATAAATCCGGTATGTATGTGTGTGTGTGTATATATATATTATTTTTTTCGGTATATATATATATATAACATAGCATGAATTTAGACGAATATGAACTTGTCGTCGGCACCTTTAGCGCAAGTAAAGCTCAAGAAAAATGCATCTCTTTAGGCTGGGTTCATACTAGAGATCGCAGCATCTCACAGCAGGAGTCTGGTGTGTCTCCATTTAGGCTACTTTCACACTGGGGTGGAGGGGGGCGCGTTAGAGGTAAAGCGCTGCGAATTTTAGCGGCGCTTTACTGCTGTTATAGAGGTGCTTTTTGGCTGCTCGCGGGTCGTTTTTTAATCCCCCGCTAGTGACTGAATAAAGAGTTAGAAGGTGCCCGCAAAGCGCTGCTGCCAAAACGCTTTGGCAGTGGTGCCCATTCATTTCAATGGGAGGAGCGGTGTATACACTGCTTCCCCGCCACCAAAAAGATGCTGCTTTTTTAACGTCTTGCAAGCGCGCCGCCCAGTGTGAAAGCACTCAGGCTCTCACACTGGGGCTGCAGTGAAGGAGTTTTTCAGGCGCTATTTTTAGCCCAAAAGCCCCTGAAAAACACACCAGTATGAAAGGGGGTCTTACCCTTTCAGGTCCGATTTCAGCTCGAATTTGGACCTGAAATGGACCAAAAGACGCATAGGGCTGTGGAGAGGTGTGAACTATCTCCATAGAGAGCCGGTTACAATCTCCTGCTATGCGCATTGCATGGGGGGAAACCCGCATCCAATTCGAAATAGTGTGATCCCAGCCTTAAATTTGATGTATGCTTTACACTGATCCCTTGAACTTCTGTTGGTGTTAAAAAATCTTGCTTGCTGCATTTTTGGTCAGTTAAAAAAAACTCCACCAAATACGCACGTCCCCATTGAAATGCATTGAAAACTCAGCAACCATGCATCGATAACGCACCCATGTTACATTTTTAACGCACTTTGAGTCACATGACCTATGGGGGACAAAAAAAAAAACAAAAAAAACACAAGCACACAAACGCACACCATAAGCACAATAAAAGCGTGACAAAATTGCGTTTTTCAGCACCACTATCGGGACATTTTCCCTCTTTCGGCAAAATGCCAAAAAACACAATTTTCCGTGCATCTCAAATATATACTCAAACACATGATTCCCTTACAGTGGTTGTAATCGTAAACCCTTACATACACTCACTAAAGTACTGAATTATAAAGCTTGTCTAGGCATTCAGAAAAAAGGGGTTGGAGAGTGGACGTTACATTCTGTAGAGCTCAGTGAGGAGAGGTCTGAGAGCTGATTGGAGTGAAGGGACGCACCCCCCCCCCCCCCCCCCAACACTTCACACAGCACCAGAGCTGAGGCTGTAATTCAGCTGGAGGTCCCTCCCATCACCACTTTTCTCTTGGTGTCAGAAAAACTTGTCAGAAGTGATTTAGGCATGCATTCATATAGGATGTAACATGTTACTAAAGCAGCATCACCTGCACCTCCACCCCTGATTCCTCAATATGACAGCAGGCAGTGGATCTTCTGCCTGCACTTACTGTCACAATCCAAAAACAATGTGGCTGTGCAGGGCTTTCACAGAGTTCCATGAAGACGGCCTGTAGTTCTCAATGAACTGTGAGGGTGCTGATAATGTAGTTCATAGATTCCTCAGTAAGTTCTTGCCTGTACGGGAGGTGCGAGCAGACAGCTAGCTGCACTGAGAGTCTGCAGAAGCCTGGCATTGCATCAGCAATCTGTTGATTGCAGTTGCAATGCTCTGCAGGCACCTCAGAAAAACAAAAATATTATAATTAGATTTAGATAGAGAATATAAAATTTATATATATATATATATATATATATATATATATATATATATATATATATATATATATATATATATATATATATATATATATATATATATATATATATATATATACATACACACACATATATATATATATACACCAATGAGGACACTTCCTGTTTGGCTATGGGTCAGGAAGTGAAGGGAAAACCCCGCATTGGGACACAGGTGGCGAAAATAAACCTTACAGGGGTTATAGCCCTCCCATACTCCATCCAAAATGAAACAAAAAAGTTTTGCCTAAAGTTTTACTTTAAGATAATAAAAATATAAGAGATAGAGATCTTACAAACACACACACATACTTACAGTATGGCAGCACAGTGGCTAAGTGGTTCGCATTTCCATCTAGCAGCGCTAGGGTTGTTGGTTCAAATTCCAACCAGGACACTACCTGCCTGGAGTTTGCATGTTCTCCCTGTGCCTGTGTGGGTTTCCTCCGGGTACTCCGGTTTCCTCCCACACTTAAAAGCCAGGCTAGCAGGTAAATTGGCGAAATAGGGACCTTAAATTGTGAGCTCCCTAAGGGTAAGGGACTGATGTGAATGTACACACAAACTATATATATATTGAACTATTGGAGTGGCCCTGAAGTAGTCTATGGGCTAGCTATACATGCTAGCCACGTGTGAGGAAGCTGCGCAGCCTGCTTAGAAGTTCTTGGAAGCAGGTCTATACATAGGACTCTATAGGCAGCTTATATTGTTTAGAATATCTTGCAATGTCCAATTAACAGACTGAGGGACAGTTTCTGTTAAACTACATTAACATACAATGTACCAAATATTAACCCTCTGTTTAGAACAGAAAGTGAGCACATCTAGTTGACAACTGATAATGATAATCTCCCCTGCCAGCATAGTACAGACAGGGTCAATTGCAGTCAATCATAACTCAGAAGTAAAAAATAAATAAAATAATAGTCAGCAATTTTTAAATTTCCAATAATTCTTTTCAAAAAACTTTCCAAAAAGGAACACAAATTACAGAGTACATTACAATGTAATATATGAAGGATAAAAAAAAAATAAAAAAAGTTGTACAAGGCCTCATGCTTCCATGAACATACAGATAAAGAACACACAAAATAGAGCAACAGGGGAGCGCTAGGGAGAAACCTAGCAGTATACACAGAAGAGGTTGTACAGCCTTGCCATTTAACAGGTCAAGCACGCCGATCATCAGGAGGATTTCACTTCACTTAATAGCAATAATGCCAATACCCGATGTGTCATCTACAATAAAATAACAAAACAAGGTATTCGAGCTAAACTGAAAATATAAAAAAAACTTTTCATCTAAGCTCACAAGTTGGGGGGGTATAAGTGGTAGAAGTGAGCCCCCCCCTTCAGTACCACACATGGGGACACCATCTACCCGGAGGTTTCTGGGGCATCACCCATCAGATAGTGAATCCAGGGGCTCCAGGTTATTTAAAACAAAGTAACTTTGTCATTCAGTATTGCAGAAAGGCACTCATTGACCACGATCCAGATGGTATCATGGCATACCTCCAGTATCGGGCTATGGCCATCTTCGCTGCTGCAAAAATAAAAAGGTGATCAATCTGCGCTTAGGTCTCGGGGCATCATCCACTAGGTTGCACATAAGAAAAAATATCAGAATCAGGCCTTTAAGTTAACTTGAGTAAGGGAATCAATGAAAATTATGCATTTGAGTCCAAAAGTGCCACACCTGGGGGCATTGCCACCAGGTGTGGAACGCCATCCCCTCCTGTCCACAACCCCAAAAGCAAAGTGGGGAAGCCCCTGGGACATAAGTGATCTTAGCTTGGACCATGTACCATCTCAAGATCACCTGGTATTTAGCTTCCGTTATGGTGGTATTAATAAGCGACTCGTGTTAGCTTATACCAGACATCTCATTTCAAAGTTTCCCCCAAATCTCTCTCCCATGGTTTCATGTAAAATGAAACCACAGAATATATCTTGGAGATGTAGCCCCTTAACTTATATTTATTACACAAATATTCCATGGGTGTCATTGTTATATCTAAAGTGCATTTTAGGGAGTTAGGAAAATGTTCTAACTGGGAATAGCGAAAGAATTCTGATTTCAGCAACTGATACTTTTCAAATATTATCAAATATTGCTTCATTAATACACCCCGATGGTCACATAAATAAGCAATTCACAGAAACTCTTTGATTCACTATTCAAAAAGAACGAGGGGTGAGGCCTGGGGTGAAGTGTGGATTTTAAAAGTGGTGCCAGAGGATGAGGGGGGTCTGAAATTGTAGACCCTGGAAAACCTATCCCACAACCCAAGTGAAAAAGACAAAGATGGGCACAATACTGTAGGCCTATCCTTAAACAATAGCCACATCGTATGCAATATTAGTCCGGCTGGACAGGAGGATGACTGGGCCTGCATTCAGAAAGAATAGGAGTAGGAGAATAAGTATAAAAAAAACGAAATGTAGTGCTCGCATCTATTGTTTAGAGCAGCCATTCTCAACCAGGGTTCCGTGGAACCCTAGGGTTCCTCCAGAGGCTGCTAGGGGTTCCTTGAGCTGTGGCTAATAAACCACCTTTTTGGTGGTGCCTACAGAGGTCAAGGTTCAGCATCACTTAGCAAAGCCAGCAGCATGACACCAAATATATTTTTAGCTGTCTTTAAAGGTGGCATTCTGAGCACCATCTTAAGGGGAACATTCTTCAAATTGACCACCAGTATAAGTGGCATTGTTCTACTGACCCCTGATGAATTGTAAGGGTTCCCGAGACCTGAAAAAAATTTTGGGGGTTCCTCTAGGGTTAAAGGGTTGAGAAAGCCTGGTTTAGAGGATGTAAAGCCCCCCTAACCTATCTCAGCCTCAATGCCCTCTGTTATTCGTGCATGGGAGGTGACAAGCAGGGGTATATTGGTGAAAATCCCATTCCATCGCTGCCATCTGGAAAAAAATTGGGATAAAAAAACGCTGAGGATGTGGTGAGGGGGGGGGGCGTACTGCTACGATCTGTTTCTCTCAAAACCCAAATTCCATTTCCCAAACTTCTACCCCCCCCCCCCCTCAAAACAGTTCGGACATGCGTTCTATGCCCAGTTTGGCACATTCAAAATGCTGGTCAGTGTGGGAGATTAGGAAGCTGTTATGTGATGGATGCACGCACTGCCTAAGGCACTCTACAATTTATAAACCGCTATTCACAGATACGAGCAGGGTCCTGATGTCACGTAGACATGCCTGGCTAGCTGATTTCCCTCAAATGAGTGGCGATGATTGGTGGGAAGTCCCGCTCACTAGCCTCTTATCAGCAAAGGATCACCCTAGTCAGTATAAATTCCTACATAGGGTGTATTTGACTCCTGCTAGACTAGCCAAGTTCTTCCCCTCTCAGTCCTCTGCCTGCTGGCATTGCCCCGCCGCACAAGCTGACTTTATACATATCTGTTGGGATTGCACACTATCTAGCAGTTTTGACTGGATGTTGTGCAATGTGTTCAGTAACGACGCTACATATTTATTCCATTGCAATTTGTTTACTAGACCTGGTGGATTCTTTGGCCCCTAAAAAAGTGATCTGTACATTATTCTCCTTTGTTATTGTATTATGCCAGGAAAATCATTATTTTGTCATGGAAAAAGCCTGTGGCTCTGGCAGTATCTGCCTGGAAGGTGTTAATAAAACTCTACCATCATACAAAGCTACTTATGCCAGTAAAGGTCTGTTTAAGGGGGTCCAGGGTACGCCCTTCCAGGGATATATTTAACGCTTGGGACTTGGCATGGTAAACAATTTTTTTTTACAGTTATGTTATGTGAAAAGGAACATGTAACAAATATAAAATTGGTGTTATCCTGGTGGATGTTACTGCATTACAAAAGATCTTCCTCTATCATGTAACGTATTGCCAATGTCATAATGGGCATCGGTCTCATTATCAGAGCAAGGGAGGGAGAGAGCGGCGCTGGTTTGAATGTTGGAGGTTGTGTGAATGCTTGTGCTTCCCTATGCAACAATTTTGTATACCACGATGACCTTATCCGGGCGCTGCGTAGCCTAGTTCTTTAGCATTGGTTATTCATACTTTTGTATTCGGACTACTACATACTCTCTAATTGATATCTGTAATTCCGTATTTCATGTTGAAAAATTCTAAATAAAACAAAACACCTTTAAAAAAAAATAAATAAAAAGTTTGTGTTATCCCAAAAGTGAAAACGCTCTATAAAAATACTTTATGGTTGTAGACATGAAACCTACTAATTGATTTGTCAGTTTGTGATTTAGGGATTGCCTTTAGAAGAAATATCAGTCCTTATGATGAAAATGGTGATATTTGGTATAATGCAAGGTGGGGACTGACGCAGTGCATTTTAAAAGACAGCTAGTTAGCACGGCACTGTAATAGCATATGTTATTAAAGTGGTAGTAAACGAACAATACATAATTTCCCGTATTAGAAGCCTTCTACTATAAATTAAATGTCAACGGCGCATGCACGATTTTCCCGTCATCTACGACATGATCTGTGTGCCGTCAGTCAAGATGGCCCCCTGCCATGCCAGCGTCATCGTTACTCATGGCTTATTTATTCAGTATTGCGAGAGGAACGTCCCCTTGCCAAGGCTTGGTTAACACAATGTGCATGCATGAGATTATGTGGCTGTCGTTACAGAGAGAGAGGGCAGGGAAGCATTATCACGCTTAATGCGGAAAGGAATACCCAAGAAGGTGCAGGCTTCAGCAGGGATATAGAACAGTGAAAGCAAGGGAAAAACAAAACTAAATATTATAATAAGAGTTTTTATGGGAAATAATATTCCAATGGGGTTATTTATAAAAGGCAAATCCACTTTGCACTACAAATTACAAGTGCAAAGTGCACTTGGAAGTGCAGTCGCTGTAAATCAGAGGGGTAGATCTGAAATGAGGGGAAGCTCTGTTGATATTATCCAATCATGTGCAAGCTAAAATGCTGTTTTTTATTTTCCTTGCATGTTCCCCTCGGATCTGCAGCGACTGCACTTCCAAGTGCACTTTGAGTGCAATTTCAAGTGCACGTTGCACTTGTAGTGCAAAGTGGATCTGCCTTTAGTAAATAACCCCTATGTGCATTATCATGAATTAAACTATTGCCCTTATGCTGGTCTATTCATGGCGCCTAAGTTTACTACCGCTTTAAGAGACTACACACTGCTCTAAAAAGCTGAAACACTGATCCATCAAATAACCGTTACATTGTAAAATATAGTAAGCCAAACCATACTCCGAACTGCCAGTTAATTTATTCTTTAACGTTTTGGTGTGATCCTCTACAACCTAGATTTACTTCCAGTGAATCCATTCAAACTGTCCTCACGAAAAAGTGCTCACCCAATTTACAGGGCAGACTCTGCTGACCAGCTCCAGTATTATGCCTTAAAGTGAACTTTCACTCATTGCAGAATCCCAACCACCTCCCTGCCATTTGCACATTTATCCAACTTTTTTTTTTGGGTAGCAAGTACCTCTTTCAGTAGTTACTTGTTCCCACTTCCTCAGCTAGGCGAGGATGACCTCACTTCGATGCATGTGCCATTCAGAACTCTGATCCATCAACACCACCAGATGTGAACCTCAGAACTCTGAAAAAAATTACCTAAAAAGAAGGCACTAGCACCTTTCAGTGTGTTATAAAAAACAAGGTGTTCTTTTATTCAAGTCACAGAATTGCCAGGCCAGTAGGCCTGAGCTGAGTTTTATGGGCCAGCTTTCTGGGCTGGGATATGCTCCACAGCTTTTACCACTGAGTTTTCTAGAAGAGTTTTTTTTCCCCCACAAGGTAGGTGACCTGATCTTTCTTCAACCTTTATCACATTCTGCATGCCAGTCCCATGCAAATGGAAACACATGTGCATAGACAATTATATACCGTATTTATCGGCGTATAACACGCGCCGGCGTATAACACGCACCCCAAGTTTAGGAGGGAATTTTAAAGGAAAAAAACTTTTAGGAGGGAAGTTTAAGGAAAAAAAAAACTTACATTTAAATGCCCATCAATGCAGCCTCTCATCAGTGTTCATCTGCAGCCTTTCCCCAGTGTCCAGTGCAGCCTTGTCAGTGCAGCTTTGCCCCAGTGCAGCCTTGTCCCCAGTGCAGCCTTGTCCCCAGTGCAGCCTTGTCGCCGCCGACATACAAACGTTTCGTTTGTATTTTTAAACATGGCGCCGCGGAGTTCGGAGGGACTCGGGGGCGCTCGTTCAGCTGAACGAGCGCCGCCGAGGACACAGTGACTGGGCGGAGCCGAGATACACATAGCCGAGGCTTCTCGGCTATTCTCGGCGCCGTTCACAGTCACGCCCAGTCCCTATGATGGACATAACACAGGTCCAATGGCGGGACTGGGCGTGACTGTGAACGGCGCCGAGAATAGCCGAGAAGCCTCGGCTATGTGTATCTCGGCTCCGCCCAGCCACTGTGTCCTCGGCGGCGCTCGTTCAGCTGAACGAGCGCCCCCGAGTCCCTCCGAACTCCGCGGCGCCATGTTTAAAAATCCAAGCTATGTGATCTGTCGGAGCGATCGCCGCGATCGCTCCGACAGATCACAAAATAGCGGGGATCGGCGTATAACACGCACCCACGATTTTCCCCTTATTTTAAGGGGAAAAAAGTGCGTGTTATACGCCGATAAATACGGTACTTACTAGGGCTAATTTGGAGCCTAAGAAGTTTCCATGTGCTGAGGAGACCAGATGTAGTGAATGCAGGGTCCTGATTTTAGTAACACTAAGCTTTTGAAATCTGCTAAAGTGACCGAATATCTGAAAAGAAGGCACCTAGAGAAGTAAGCAAGTACTTTCAGTGTGTCCTTGGAAATAATAAAAAAAAAAAAAAAACAAACACACACACACCAAAAGGCATTCCATTATTCAAAAACTCAAGTTTTATTTTTTACTAGGAAGGTTGCCAGGTCTTTCCTCAAGCCACCCCATTTGCACGGGCTTGGAACCAACATGCAGAACGCGATTATACACTGCATAGCCAATTTGTACACACATACGAAGGTCAGTTTAGACAGGAGCCAATTAACCTAGCATTTCTTTTGAGTGTAGGAGAAACCAGGGAGTGCCCTGGCTGAGAAACAAGCTATAAAAATGCTAATTACTAAGCTACTGTGTTGCCATAACCCCTCTAGTGCCGAACTACTTGTCATTTAAACCGCCTATCATAGTCATGAGCCAATAGAGAGCCACAGGAAGTAGGATTCTGGTCTATACGCCACATTAGGGGCCAAAGCCACTTATAGCATAACAGTTTCCAGAGATTTGGTACTCCTGGGGCACTCTGCGATGTATCTGCATTTTAGATCCACATTCATTCCAGATTCCACTTAAACTTTGCATAGGATGCCTCTGAATTTCTCATAGGAACAGGTAACTTACAGGTATTTTCTTGTGCCCATTAAAACACTTTCAATTATGTATTTTACAGACCAAAAGCAAATATATGAACATTATTATTAGCGTTTCCATACATTTTAAATATAGCGGACACATTCTCTCAACTCTTCTACCTACCACTTACCCTTTCTTAGAATGGATAAGACATTCACTTGGCTGGTCATTGAAGTAGATATACTGGTACCATATTCCGGTCTTGGATTGGTCAACATTATAAAAACAGGGTGGAGATATAAAATGTAATGTACACTTAGAAATATGAGCTTATAACCAGGACAGAAATAGTACGGGGCAAGTGATTTTATAGTCACTCCATAAAGACGTGATGTCAGTGCACAAGTCTAGTAAAATACTACTACCTGTAACAAGTCTTTCACCTACTAAAGAGAAGACAATTTCAAGTAGACCAACCAATCATCAAAAAAGACAAAAATTACACAAATGAATGCAATATATCTGCACTAAAAATATATTATATATAATAAAATTTGGGATGCCTGCCTTTACACGCACATGAACTTTAATGACATCCCAATCTTATTTCGCAGGGTTCAATATTGAGGTGGCCCACCCTTTGCAGCTATAACAATTTCAACTCCTCTGGGAAGGCTGTCCACAAGGTTTAGGAGTGTCTATGGGAATGTTTGACCATTCTTCCAGAAGCGCATTTGAAAGCCAGGCCTTCTCATCCAAATCAGTACCTGACCTCACAAATGCACTTCTGGAAGAATGGCCAAACATTCCCATAGACACACTTCTAAACCTTGTGGACAGCCTTCCCAGAAGAGTTGGAGCTGTTATAGCTACAACGGATGGGTCAACTCAATATTGAACTCTACGGAATAAGATTGGGGTGCCAATAAAGTTCATATGCATGTAAAGGCAGGCGTCCCAATACTTTTTGCAAGTGTGTGTAATCATACACACAGACTCTCTCACAATACACTTGAATCTTGGCAGAATCAGCAGAACATAGATTATCTGGTCCAGTGGTCTCCAAACTGTAGGATGCATCCCTTTGCTTGCTTTTATCTGGCCCTTGGGGCACAATTTTATCCACTGATACAAACAATCGGGCACCCCCCCCCCTATTCCTCCCACTGACACCAAAGATGGGGCATTGTTTTTCCCCCACTGATGCTGGGATATTTTCTACTCCCACTGGCCACAGTCTAACCCCCCCCAAGCCTGAAGGACAGTAAGCAGACCCTTTGTTAAAAAAAAAAAAAAAAAAAAAAAAAAAAAAAGTTTGGAGATCCCTTTTCTAGTCTAACAAAAGCAAAGTCTAACAGAAACTACATTCTATGAACAATAGGTGCCAAATAAAAAACACACAAAAAAAAAAATATACATTTTTTTCCTATCCTTTACAGCCAAGCTTTAGCTTCATTTTAATAACTGAATCATCCATGTTTATGTATTCACTATAATTAAAGACTTGTTCACACTTGCTCAAAATACTGATGCTAAAAAAAGTGCCTATAGTGTTAATGGGCATTGTTCAGCGCATTTGATAATCATTTAACATGCATTAAAAATGCTCCCCCAAATGCCCAGGCTTTTTCTTTTAGTTGTTGTGAACAAGGCCTAACATGCCGTAAACGAGTGCCCATGAGTTGCCATAGACCTAAATAGAAGGAGTAAAAATGCTTCAACTCCTAAACTCAATATGTAGCTTCATTTTCACACGACACGAGCGCTTCATGTTTTGAGAACGTGAACAGCTTTGTGTGCTGTCCATATTATCAATTGCAGACTGTTTACTAAGCATTTGAGGGGCGTCAAAAAAAACACGCTGCAAACGCCTGCTTTTATTGCCCATGTGTACAGAGGATTTAGGGCCTAATTCCACCCACACACATCGATGTTCATTTTTCTGATAGTGGTAGTAAAGGCGTTTTTGTTGATTTTTTACCTACCTATAGAAGGCTTACCTGTAGGTACAGGAAATATCTCCTACACGTGTACCGTTTAGGAGATATATACTTAAGCAGCGCTGAAGTTGTCACCGGCGCATGCGCATTGTGTTCTCAATGAATGGCGTGCCGTGATTCCTGTGTGCATGCGCAGGAATGACAACATATTGACTGAGCCAACCAGATGGCTGCAGCCCACAAACCTAGGAAGAAAGACCAGATGAAGATGGAAGTCCTGTCAGTGCGCCGCTGGAGGGCTTCATTTTCAGGTAAGTCTTTCATAATGCGCTAGCATACGGTGCATACTAGCAAATTATGACCTTAACTTGCAAGGTAAAGATTTTTTTTTTTGGTTTTCTACCACTGTAAGCTTGCGTTCAACATGGCAATTCATTTTCAATGCACCCTCACACTTCATTTCCTTCCAGCACACGGCCAGGCAATGTACATTTTCTTTACTACATGCGCTGCGATCTTCTGAGACACAGGTGTAATTATCTGCTCCGTGTATAGCACTGGGGTGCAATGAGAATAATGGCAACACACCACAAAGCACACACACACGTCGTTGTATCATACGTTATTGCACATGATAAAAGGCATAAACACATTATAAAATCACACCTGAGCAGGTATAATGTAATCAGCAACATCCCAAATCCTCAGTCCCAGCTCTGACGTGTTCGTCACTGCAACGCCTTTCACTTTGGAGGTCACGGAGCTAACCACTGTGTCGAATTCCTGGTAGCCTTTCTCCCAGACGAAAACCCACCTATTACAAGACAATTCAAGTATACAATGAAGAAAATAAAAAGATTACATATATGATGCAGTCTGTCAGGCTTCGTTTTTTTTTGTTTTTTTAGTCTTTGTAATTTTTATCTTTTGTAGGTCGATTCTGCTCAACTTCCTGTAATGGTGGCCACACACGCTTTAATAAATAATCAAGCTTTAGTTGACAACCCATTTGGTTGATATGCCACACAGGGGAAGTGCATTCCAATAGATAAGATATGGCTGTAACTTGCAATTGTAAATGACATCCCTGTTTCCATCATGTCATCTCAAAATCTATTTATTTTTGAATAACATTTTATATTTTGATATATTTAAATAGATATGTGGGCATGTGCTAGGAGTATGTATGTGTGGTTTTCTTGAGAAATGTTTTATTGCTGCTGTAAAGGGTATCCGGAAAAATGTTGATGTATACAATGACAACAAAGTATATCTATCTATCTAATCTGATCAATCAAAAATAGTCATATTCGTGAAGTATCTCAGTGCTTCAGATCAATGTAAAATGATCAAATAATTTTTCACCCGGGGCTGATCAACTTAATTCAATAGGATCAGATTAGAATTGTGTAATGCCCAATACACACGATCAGAAATTCCGTCAGAAAAAACTTGAATGGTTTTTCCAACGGAATTCCGCTCAAGCTTGGCGGTCACACGAGTTCTCTGAACTTTCGATGGTCAAGAACGCGGTGACGTACAACACTACGTCGAGCCGAGAAAATGAAGTTCAATGCTTCCGAGCATGCGTGATTTTTTTGCGTGTCTGCATTACATACAGACGATCACATTTTCGGATAGGAACTTTTTCCGACCGAAAAATAGAGAACATGCTCTCAATCTTTTGCTGGCTGGAATTCCGCCAGCAAAAGTCCGATGGAGCATACACACGGTCGCATTTTCTGACCAAAAGCTCTCATCCGACTTTTGCTGGCGGAATTTCTGATCATATGTACGGGGCATAAATCGATCGGTGGGTAAAATAGTATGGCGATTCTATTGTTTTGATAACACATCAGTTAGATTAAAAAAAAAAAAACACACAAAGTGTGTAAGCCATCAAATGAGACCAAGCTATCCAGCAAAAGCAGCAGTTAGAGGGTTAACCACTTGACGACCGCCTCACGCCGATGTACGTCGGCAAAGTGGCACGGACAGGCAAAATCACGTACATGTACGTGATTTGCCTTCCGCGGGTGGGGGGTCCGATCGGACCCCCCCCCGGTGCCCGAGGCGGTCGTCCTATGTCCAGCGGCGATCGGTGATGAGGGGGAGACCATCCGTTCGTGGCCCCCCCCTCGCGATCGCCGCCGGCCAATGAAAACGCTCCTTTGCTGCTGTATGCTAAACAGCAGCAAAGGAAGTGATGTCATCTCCCCTCGGGTCGGTATTTTCCGTTCCGGCCCGAGGAGAGACGACAAGTATGTGAGTGCACAACACTACACACACACAGTAGAACATGCCAGGCACACAAATCACCCCGATCCCCCCCCCGATCGCCCCCCGATCCCCCCCCAATCACCCCCCCCCCCCCTGTCACAAACTGACACCAGCAGTTTTTTTTTTTTTTTTTTTTTTTTTTTTCCTGATAACTGCTAGCTGTCAGTTTGTGACAGTTACTGTGTTAGCACAGTTACTGTTACCCCCCTTTAGGTCTAGGGTACCCCCCTAACCCCCCCTAATAAAGTTTTAACCCCTTGATCACCCCCTGTCACCAGTGTCGCTAAGCGATCATTTTTCTGATCGCTGTATTAGTGTCGCTGGTGACGCTAGTTAGTGAGGTAAATATTTAGGTTCGCCGTCAGCGTTTTATAGCGTCAGGGACCCCCATATACTACCTAATAAATGTTTTAACCCCTTGATTGCCCCCTAGTTAACCCTTTCACCACTGATCACCGTATAACCGTTACGGTTGACGCTGGTTAGTTCGTTTATTTTTTATAGTGTCAGGGCACCCGCCGTTTATTACCGAATAAAGGTTTAGCCCCCCGATCGCCCGGCGGTGATATGCGTCGCCCCAGGCAGCGTCAGATTAGCGCCAGTACCGCGAACACCCACGCACGCAGCATATGCCTCCCTTAGTGGTATAGTATCTGATCGGATCAATATCTGATCCGATCAGATCTATACTAGCGTCCCCAGCAGTTTAGGGTTCCCAAAAACGCAGTGTTAGCGGGATCAGCCCAGATACCTGCTAGCACCTGCGTTTTGTGCCTCCGCCCAGCCCACCCAAGTGCAGTATCGATCGATCACTGTCACTTACAAGGCACTAAACGCATAACTGCAGCGTTCGCAGAGTCAGGCCTGATCCCTGCGATTGCTAACAGTTTTTTTGGTAGCATTTTGGTGAACTGGCAAGCACCAGCCCCAGGCAGCGTCAGATTAGCGCCAGTACCGCTAACACCCACGCACGCACCATACGCCTCCCTTAGTGGTATAGTATCTGTACGGATCAATATCTGATCCGATCATATCTATACTAGCGTCACCAGCAGTTTAGGGTTCCCAAAAACGCAGTGTTAGCGGAATCAGCCCAGATACCTGCTAGCACCTGCGTTTTGCCCCTCCGCCCGGCCCACCCAAGTGCAGTATCGATCGATCACTGTCACTTACAAAACACTAAACGCATAACTGCAGCGTTCACAGAGTCAGGCCTGATCCCTGCGATCGCTAACAGTTTTTTTTGTAGCATTTTGGTGAACTGGCAAGCACCAGCCCCAGGCAGCGTCAGATTAGCGCCAGTACCGCTAACACCCACGCACGCACCATACACCTCCCTTAGTGGTATAGTATCTGAACGGATCAATATCTGATCCGATCAGATCTATACTAGCGTCACCAGCAGTTTAGGGTTCCCAAAAATGCAGTGTTAGCGGGATCAGCCCAGATACCTGCTAGCACCTGCGTTTTGCCCCTCCGCCCGGCCCGGCCCAGCCCACCCAAGTGCAGTATCAATCGATCACTGTCACTTACAAGGCACTAAACGCATAACTGCAGCGTTCGCAGAGTCAGGCCTGATCCCTGTGATCGCTAACAGTTTTTTTGTAGCGTTTTGGTGAACTGGCAAGCACCAGCGGCCTAGTACACCCCGGTCGTGGTCAAACCAGCACTGCAGTAACACTTGGTGACGTGGCGAGTCCCATAAGTGCAGTTCAAGCTGGTGAGGTGGCAAGCACAAGTAGTGTCCCGCTGCCACCAAAAAGACAAACACAGGCCCGTCGTGCCCATAATGCCCTTCCTGCTGCATTCGCCAATCCTAATTGGGAACCCACCGCTTCTGCAGCGCCCGTACTTCCCCCATTCACATCCCCAACCAAATGCAGTCGGCTGCATGAGAGGCATTTTTATGTCCTCCCGAGTACCCCTACCCAGCGAACCCCCCAAAAAAGATGTCGTGTCTGCAGCAAGCGCGGATATAGGCGTGACACCCACTATTATTGTCCCTCCTGTCCTGACAATCCTGGTCTTTGCATTGGTGAATGTTTTGAACGCTACCATTCACTAGTTGAGTATTAGCGTAGGGTACAGCATTGCACAGACTAGGCACACTTTCACAGGGTCTCCCAAGATGCCATCGCATTTTGAGAGACCCGAACCTGGAACCGGTTACCGTTATAAAAGTTAGTTACAAAAAAAGTGTAAAAAAAAAAAAAAAAATATGAAATAAAAAAAATAGTTGTTGTTTTATTGTTCTCTCTCTCTCTATTCTCTCTCTATTGTTCTGCTCTTTTTTACTGTATTCTATTCTGCAATGTTTTATTGTTATTGTTATTGTTATTGATTGTTATTGTTATTGTTATTGTTATTGATTGTTATTGTTATTGTTATTGTTATTATGTTTTATCATGTTTGTTTTTCAGGTGTGTAATTATTTACACTTTACTGTGCTTTATTGTTAACCATTGTTAACCATTTTTTTGTCTTCAGGTACGCCATTCACGACTTTGAGTGGTTATACCAGAATGATGCCTGCAGGTTTAGGTGTCATCTTGGTATCATTCTTTTCAGCCAGCGGTCGGCTTTCATGTAAAAGCAATCCTAGTGGCTAATTAGCCTCTAGACTGCTTTTACAAGCCGTGGGAGGGAATGCCCCCCCCCCCCCCACCGTCTTCCGTGTTTTTCTCTGGATCTCCTGTCTCAACAGGGAACCTGAGAATGCAGCCGGTGATTCAGCCAGCTGACCATAGAGCTGATCAGAGACCAGAGTGGCTCCAAACATCTCTATGGCCTAAGAAACCGGAAGCTACGAGTATTTCATGACTTAGATTTCGCCGGATGTAAATAGCGCCATTGGGAAATTGGGGAAGCATTTTATCACACCGATCTTGGTGTGGTCAGATGCTTTGAGGGCAGAGGAGAGATCTAGGGTCTAATAGACCACAATTTTTTCAAAAAAGAGTACCTGTCACTACCTATTGCTATCATAGGGGATATTTACATTCCCCGAGATAACAATAAAAATGATTAAAAAAAAAAATATGAAAGGAACAGTTTAAAAGTAAGATTAAAAAAGCAAAAAAATAATAAAGAAAAAAAAAAAAAAAAAAAAAAACACCCCTGTCGCCCCCTGCTCTCGCGCTAAGGCGAACGCAAGCGGCGGTCTGTCGTCAAACGTAAACAGCAATTGCACCATGCATGTGAGGTATCACCGCGAAGGCCAGATCGAGTGCAGTAATTTTTCCAGTAGACCTCCTCTGTAAATCTAAAGTGGTAACCTGTAAAGGCTTTTGAAGGCTTTTAAACATGTATTTATTTTGTTGCCACTGCACGTTTGTGCGCAATTTTAAAGCATGTAATGTTTGGTATCCATGTACTCGGCCTAAGATCATCTTTTTTATTTCATCAAACATTTGGGCAATATAGCGTGTTTTAGTGCATTAAAATTAAAAAAAGTGTGTTTTTTCCCCAAAAAATGCGTTTGAAAAATCGCTGCGCAATTACTGTGTGAAAAAAAAAAATGAAACACCCACCAATTTAATCTGTAGGGCATTTGCTTTAAAAAAATATATAATGTTTGGGGGTTCAAAGTAATTTTTTTGCAAAAAAAAAAAAACTTTTTCATGTAAACAATAAGTGTCAGAAAGGGCTTTGTCTTCAAGTGGTTAGAAGAGTGGGTGATGTGTGACATAAGCTTCTAAATGTTGTGCATAAAATGCCAGGACAGTTCAAAACCCCCCC
Organism: Lithobates clamitans; assembly: GCA_037952925.1. Classification (NCBI taxonomy): domain Eukaryota; kingdom Metazoa; phylum Chordata; class Amphibia; order Anura; family Ranidae; genus Lithobates; species Lithobates clamitans. The sequence goes on along the minus strand of JBBGZY010001334.1, from coordinate 629,065 downwards.
AAATGACCCCATTTTGGAAAGTAGACACCCCAAGCTATTTGCTGAGAGGCATGTCGAGTCCATGGAATATTTTATATTGCGACACAAGTTGCGGGAAAGAGACAAATTTTTTTTTTTTTTTTTTTTTTTTTGCACAAAGTTGTCACTAAATGATATATTGCTCAAACATGCCATGGAAATATGTGAAATTACACCCCAAAATACATTCTGCTGCTTCTCCTGAGTACGGGGATACCACATGTGTGAGACTTTTTGGGAGCCTAGCCGCGTACGGGACCCCGAAAACCAAGCACCGCCTTCAGGCTTTCTAAGGGCGTGAATTTTTGATTTCACTCTTCACTGCCTATCACAGTTTCGGAGGCCATGGAATGCCCAGGTGGCACAAAACCCCCCCAAATGACCCCATTTTGGAAAGTAGACACCCCAAGCTATTTGCTGAGAGGTATAGTGAGTATTTTGCAGACCTCACTTTTTGTCACAAAGTTTTGAAAATTGAAAAAAGAAAAAAAAAAATTTTTTTTCTTGTCTTTCTTCATTTTCAAAAACAAATGAGAGCTGCAAAATACTCACCATGCCTCTCAGCAAATAGCTTGGGGTGTCTACTTTCCAAAATGGGGTCATTTGGGGGGGTTTTGTGCCACCTGGGCATTCCATGGCCTCCGAAACTGTGATAGGCAGTAAAGAGTGAAATCAAAAATTTTCACCCTTAGAAATCCTGAAGGCAGTGATTGGTTTTCGGGGTCCCGTACGCAGCTAGGCTCCCAAAAAGTCCCACACATGTGGTATCCCCATACTCAGGAGAAGCAGCTAAATGTATTTTGGGGTGCAATTCCACATATGCCCATGGCCTGTGTGAGCAATATATCATTTAGTGACAACTTTATGAAAAAAAAAAAAAAATAAAAATAAAAAGTGTCACTTTCCCGCAACTTGTGTCAAAATATAAAATATTCCATGGACTCAATATGCCTCTCAGCAAATAGCTTGGGGTGTCTACTTTCCAAAATGGGGTCATTTTGGGGGGTTTTGTGCCACCTGGGCATTCCATGGCCTCCGAAACTGTGATAGGCAGTGAAGAGTGAAAGCAAAAATTTACACCCTTAGAAATCCTGAAGGCGGTGCTTGGTTTTCGGGGCCCCGTACGCGGCTAGGCTCCCAAAAAGTCCCACACATGTGGTATCCCCGTACTCAGGAGAAGCAGCTAAATGTATTTTGGGGTGCAATTCCACATAGGCCCATGGCCTGTGTGAGCAATATATCATTTAGTGACGACTTTTTGTAAATATTTTTTTTTTTTTTTTTTTTTGTCATTTTTCAATCACTTGGGACAAAAAAAATAAATATTCAATGGGTTCAACATGCCTCTCAGCAATTTCCTTGGGGTGTCTACTTTCCAAAATGGGGTCATTTGGGGGGGTTTTGTACTGCCCTGCCATTTTAGCACCTCAAGAAATGACATAGGCAGTCATAAACTAAAAGCTGTGTAAATTCCAGAAAATGTACCCTAGTTTGTAGACGCTATAACTTTTGCGCAAACCAATAAATATACGCTTATTGACATTTTTTTTACCAAAGACATGTGGCCGAATACATTTTGGCCTAAATGTATGACTAAAATTTAGTTTATTGGATTTTTTTTATAACAAAAAGTAGAAAATATCATTTTTTTTCAAAATTTTCGGTCTTTTTCCGTTTATAGCGCAAAAAATAAAAACCGCAGAGGTGATCAAATACCATCAAAAGAAAGCTCTATTTGTGGGAAGAAAAGGACGCAAATTTCGTTTGGGTACAGCATTGCATGACCGCGCAATTAGCAGTTAAAGCGACGCAGTGCCAAATTGGAAAAAGACCTCTGGTCCTTAGGCAGCATAATGGTCCGGGGCTCAAGTGGTTAAAGTGGTTGTATACCCAAATTTGACATTTTTACCTACAGCCAAGCCTATAATAAGGCTTAGCTGTAGGTAAAATTAATATCTCCTAAACCTGTACGGTTTAGGGGATATTCCCTTTGCATGCAGCCACTGATGTCAGCGGCGCATGCGCTCTGAACGCCCAGCTGAAGGTCCAGCAGACGCTGCCAGACCTTGCCGGGAAGAAAACTCCCGCGAACATGTGCGGGAGTGACATCATCGCGGCTCCGGCCACTCACAGCGCCGGAGCCGCTAACCCAGAAGACACGCCGAGGGCAAGATGTCAGCTCCCTCGGCGATACGGGGGGCTTCGCTTTGAGGGGAGTATTTCATAATGAGCTAGTATGCGCTGCATACTAGCTCATTATGCCTTTGCCTTGCAGGGTTTTTTTTTTTTTTTTTTTAATGTGCAGGTTTACAACCGCTTTAAAAAGAAACACTGATAGGAGTGCTTAAAACAATCAGGTTTTATTTATTCAAAACCTTTATCCCAAAAGAAACAAAACTATGCTGTAACTGCTTTATAAAGTGTTAGCTGGAGTTTCTGTTAGTCACTTCTGTAAAGTCCAAGGCTAATCACACATTACAATCTGATTGTACAATATTTTTAGATATACTGACAACTATGTAGCGTAAAGGCATGCCTCATAAGATAGACAGTAATTGGATAGTTTAGGAGGTCCTCATATTACATGATAAAATGCATTAATGCATGCACAAATATGAATGCAGCATAAATTATTAAAAGGAATATTTGTAAAACGATTATAAAAACACGCCTGGGCAGGTATGCAGGCAGCACACTCCAAAAAGAAATATTGAAGGTGGAAGATCTCACTATTGTTGGAAACTGTATGGTGGTGGGAACTTCATTCAAGATGTTACACAAGATATGTCAAATCGCCGCCAATTGCTGGCAACAGCATCGTCCAAATCGGTTCAACACCGACTTTGCGGCACCGCACCGATTCCCAAAAGTAGTTACTTTGGCGACTTTGGGGGCGATTTGAATAGATGTTTGTGCATGAACCCGCTAGGGCTAGTTCACACCACAAAAACGTCCTTCAGATCCGTTCCGAATGGGTTTCTGCATGCACATTTGATGCCTTTTTTATATGTTCTGGTGGGTTTTTCATGCATACAAGATTGCTTTTTTCTTCCCCACGGTACTTGGGTCCAGTGCATTTTTGATGTATTTTACTATGTTCTAGTACAGTTCTGTGCTGGAAAAATGCAGCACGTTCTACCTTTTTTCTGGCACCGGAACTGACTGCACTGGTGTGAACTATGCTAGTAGAACCTTGTAACCTACTTTCTATGCAGAAAAAAAAACAAAAAAAAAAACACTGGAATGCATAGCATACTAGCTCATTATGAATTACTTACCTGAGATTGAAGCCCCCAAAGCGACCCTTGTTCACCTTCTCCGTCACCGCCATGATACCCGGAGTGACTAGCCGGAGCAGCGATGACATCAGTCGGACGCATGCGCATGGGAGCCGTCAGTGATGGCATGATCGCCTTCACTAACGGCGCGCTCAGTACGCCTGTGCCGTTGTCTATGGCGCGCACGCGCCGTAGACATTGGTGCCCGTTTCTAGGAAAACATCTCTCTTGGAAACATCTTTCTTGCACCTACAGGTAAGCCTTAATCTAGGCTTACCTGTAGGTTAAAAAGTGGTCTGTAAGGGTTTACAACCACTTTAAAAAGTGATTGTAAAGCTTAAAATTTTTTTTTTTTCAAATAAGAGCATGTCATACTTACCTCCACTGTGCAGCTCGTTTTGCACAGAGTGGCCCCGAACCTGGTCTTCTGGGGTCCCTCGACGGCTCTCGTGGATCCTCCTTGCATCAGATAACCCCCCAGGAGAAGCGCTCTCCCCGGGGGGGGTATTACTTTGCGGGCACGCTCTCCAGTAGGGTTGCCACCTCATCCCTTTAAACCCGAACACATATGAATTACACAGGTTCTGAGGCTAATTTAATTCAGATAAGACAACAAGTGAGTTTAATTACCACCTTAATCAGCCTCAGAACCTGTGTAACTATTGTGTTTGGTCTTAAAGGGATGAGGTGGCAACCTTACTACATGAATGCCGGAAGCACAGGAGGGTTTACAACCCCTTTAAAGATTGTGGACTATTATACGGTTGTGCATTTTTGGTGCACGCACACGATGATGCTCCTATGTGTGAATGTATATAAGCAGTTTGATTTCTCTCACTTATATAAAAAGGGATTGATAAATGATTTTATAGTGACTAGAGATTGAATGAACAGATATGATCACAGGTGGTTTATTTTGAGATGGGGGAGATTTACTAAAACTGATGCACACAGAATCTGGTAACCAATCAGCATCTAGATCAAAGCTTCACACCAATACGATTTGACTGTTTGAAATCACATGACAAGTCACACCCTATTTTCGGCAATGGAACCGTTCAAATCGTTGCGACTTTGAAAAAAATGTTCCTGCACAAGTTTTTTTTCTGCGTTTTCATTGCAACTTGCATTGACTTCTGTTAAATTAAGTCGCAAGCGACAATGAAATTGGAGCTCCAAATCACACTGATCTGCAGCTTTGAAATTGCGCTGAAGTAGTGCGATTTCAAAGCTGCCACGGTGTGAACCAGGGCTCAGTGAACAAACGGAAATTGGAAGCCGATTGGTTACTCTGCATAGATGCACCAGATTCTGGGTGCACTAGTTGTAGTAAATTCTCCCCAAAGTTGGGGATAGTTTTGGGGGTAAGTTTGATATAAATAAAGATTGTGTTTTAAGGTATGCACTGATAAGAGTACATAAAAAGGGAATTGGAGGGCTGTACCATTCATTGCTTGATTTTTGTTTCCTGGTGTGTGAATCACATTTATTGCAGCTGGCTCTCGTGGTAAAGGGAGGGGTCTGTGATAACTGTGTAAACCTGATCTGTTTTTTTCTTTAACCTCTCTTTATACCTAGGGGCATACTAGAGCTCCTTAAAGCATTTTTCGAGAGGTTTTTAAATACATGCATTTTTCAGGCAGCTGAACTGGATTCACCCAATAACAGGCAGAGGTTTACTAAAACTGGAGTAGCTGTGCATAGTAACCAGCTTCTAACTTCAGCTTGTTCATTTAGACCCCATACACACTATTAGATTTTCTACAGATTTTTGTCTTCAGATTTACCAAAACCATATAATATAGGAGGTCAAGCCTTAAGGCCCGGTTCACACATGTGTGGCGCAAATTGAAGCTCCGGTTTCCCTGTGAAGAGAAAAATCAGTCGATCAGCATTTCACGTCAGTTTTTGATCAGGTCAGGATTACATCAGGATTTTATCCTGTTCACAATGGAATACATCTGCGAATCAGATGCGTTCCTATAGATTATGTGCCTGCAATTCGCACTGCAATGCCCAGAAAATGCAATGTTTTTGGGCAATGTGGAGTGCGAATGCAACGCACATATTTGAACCAGCTTTATTCAAATGAACACATTTTAAAATGTCATGCGAATTAGATGCGGTGTAAGCATAGGTGTGAACCGGCCCTAAGCGTTTCAATTTGTATGCAATCAGGCAGGCCCTTGCACTACATGGTTTTGGAAAATCTGAAGACAAAAATCTGCAGAAAATCTAATAGTGTGCATGGGGCTTAAGCCTGCGTTCACATCGGAGCGATTTGACATGTCAAATCACAGCCTATTTGCTGGTAACGGCACTGTCCCTATTGGTGCGACAACGACTTTGCAACGCCACACCAATCTCCAAAAGTAGTTCCTGCATATGGAGGGACATATGGAGGGAACACTATACAGAGGGATCAGCCCCTATAGGTTGGGCATATGGAGGGAACGCTATACAGAGGGATCAGCCCCTATAGGTTGGGCATATGGAGGGAACGCTATACAGAGGGATCAGCTCCTATAGGATAAGTAATGGAGGGAACACTATACAGAGGGATCAGCTCCTATAGGAAGAACATATGGATGGAACACTATACAGAGGGATCAGCCCCTATAGGATGGACATATGGATGAGTAATGGAGGGAGCACTATACAGAGGGATCAGCCCCTATATAGGATGGACATATGGAGGGAACACTATACAGAGGGATCATCCCCTATATAGGATGAACACATGGAGGGAACACTATACAGAGGGATCATCCCCTATATAGGATGAACACATGGAGGGAACACTATACAGAGGGATCAGCCCCTATAGGATGGACATATGGAGGGAACACTATACAGAGGGTTCAGCCCCTATATGATGGACATATGGAGGGTAGAGGTCGACCGATATATCGGCCGATATTTTGCGTTTTTTACTTAATCGGCATCAGCCGATTGTGCTGATAAAAAAGGCCGATTATAACTTCAGCCGTGACTTGCAAATGACTTCTGTAATACAGGTAAAAGCCAGTAAATTAGAATATTTTGAAAAACTTGATTTATTTCAGTAATTGCATTCAAAAGGTGTAACTTGTACATTATATTTATTCATTGCACACAGACTGATGCATTCAAATGTTTATTTCATTTAATTTTGATGATTTGAAGTGGCAACAAATGAAAATCCAAAATTCTGTGTGTCACAAAATTAGAATATTACTTAAGGCTAATACAAAAAAGGGATTTTTTAGAAATGTTGGCCAACTGAAAAGTATGAAAATGAAAAATATGAGCATGTACAATACTCAATACTTGGTTGGAGCTCCTTTTGCCTCAATTACTGCATTAATGCGGCGTGGCATGGAGTCGATGAGTTTCTGGCACTGCTCAGGTGTTATGAGAGCCCAGGTTGCTCCGATAGTGGCCTTCAACTCTTCTGCGTTGCTAAAACTTGCTGGTAGACGGCTGCGTTGACCCTGGATCTCAGGAAACAGAGTGGACCGACACCAGCAGATGACATGGCACCCCAAACCATCACTGATGGTGGAAACTTTACACTAGACTTCAGGCAACGTGGATCCTGTGCCTCTCCTGTCTTCCTCCAGACTCTGGGACCTCGATTTCCAAAGGAAATGCAAAATTTGCTTTCGTCAGAAAACATGACTTTGGACCACTCAGCAGCAGTCCAGCTCTTTTTTTCCTTAGCCCAGGTGAGACGCTTTTCGCGCTGTTTCTTGGTCAACAGTGGCTTGACACGAGGTATGCGGCAGTTGAAACCCATGTCTTTCAAGCGTCTCTTGGTGGTGGATCTTGAAGCACTGACTCCAGCAGCTGTCCACTCCTTGTGAATCTCCCCCACATTTTTGAATGGGTTTTTTTTCACAATCTTGACTAGGGCGCGGTGATCCCTATCGCTTGTACACTTTTTCTGACCACAGTTTTTCCTTCCCTTTGCCTCTCTATTAATGTGTTTGGACACAGAGCTCTGAGAACAGCCAGCCTCTTCAGCAATAACCTTTTGTGTCTTTCCCTCCTTGTGCAATGTGTCGATGGTCGCCTTTTGGACAGCTGTCAAATCTGAAGTCTTCCCCATGTTTGTGTAGGCTTCAGAACTGGACTGAGAGACCATTTAAAGCCCTTTGCAGGTGTTTTGAGTTAATCAGCTGATTAGTTTGTGGCACCAGGTGTCTTCAAAATTTAACCCTTACACAATATTCTAATTTTGTGACACACGGAATTTTGGATTTTCATTTGTTGCCACTTCAAATCATCAAAATTAAATGAAATAAACATTTGAATGCATCAGTCTGTGTGCAATGAATAAATATAATGTACAAGTTACACCTTTTGAATGCAATTACTGAAATAAATCAAGTTTTTCAAAATATTCTAATTTACTGGCTTTTACCTGTAGAAGTTAATGCAAGTTTCCCTAAGTTATCTGTGGAGAGGATTCTCCCCTCCTCTGGGCAGCCTGCCAAGTCTGATAAGAAGATACATTTGTATCTTTCAGGTTCTTTTTATCAATAGACTGAACTCCATGTGGAGAAGTTTTCAGTTTAACCATTTAAAGACTAAATCTTTTCTGACACTTATTGCTTACAAGTAAAAATCCTGTATTTTCTGCTAGAAAATCACTTAGAACCCCCAAACATTATATATATTTTTTTTAGCAGAGACCCTAGGGAATAAAATGGTGATTGTTGCAATATTTTATGTCACACGGTATTTGCGCAGCGGTCTTTTAAACACAATTAAAAAAAAAAAAAAATACAGTAATGAATTAAAAAAAAAAACCTAAGCAGTAAAGTTAGCCCATTTTTTTCGTCCAAAAGTTTTGATTACCTGTTTTTGTGTATTTAATATTTAAGATAGAAAACAAAAAAAAAAAAAAAAAAAACTAAATTATACATACAAGTGAACTGATTGGAGGTTTGTTTTGTTTAATGTTTAAATGAAAAAAAAATTCTGTATTACTTAAGGCTGCTTTCATACTGGAGCGGGCATGCGTTGATGGTAAAACGCTGTTAGTTTTAGCGGCGCTTTACCGTCATTTTAGAGGCGCTATTCGGCTGCTAGCGGGGCGCTTATAACCCAGCTAGCGGCCGAGGAAGGGGTTAAATGCGCCCCTGAAGCGCCGCTGCCAAAACGCAGGCGCTTTGGCAGCGGTGCGCATTCATTTCAATGGGCAGGAGTGGTGGAGGAGCGGTATACACCACTACAAAGATGCCGTTTGCAGGACTTTTTTTTACATCCTGCCAGCGCATCGCCTCGGTGTGAAAGCACTCGGGATATCACACTGAGACTGCAGGGGAGCCGTTTTACAGGCACTTTACAGGCGCTATTTTTAGCCCCAAAGCGCCTGAAAAACGCCCCAGTGTGAAAGGGGTCTAACTGTTAGATTTTATGAGATGAAGGGAAAAAAAACAAAAAAAAAAAATCGGCCAAATATATCGGCATCACATATCGGCCTCCGCGATTTCTAAATATCGGCATCGGCCAGAGAAAAACCCATATCAGTCGACCTCTAATGGAGGGAACACTATACTGTACAGAGGGACCAGCCCCTATAGGATGGACATATGGAGGGAACACTATACTGTACAGAGGGATCAGCCCCTATAGGATGGACATATGGATGAGCAATGGATGGAACACTATACAGAGGGATCAGCCCCTATAGGATGGACATATGGAGGGAACACTATACTGTACAGAGGGATCAGCCCCTATAGGATGGACATATGGATGAGCAATGGATGGAACACTATACAGAGGGATCAGCCCCTATAGGATGAACATATGGAGGGAACACTATACTGTACAGAGGGATCAGCCCCTATAGGATGGACATATGGATGAGCAATGGAGGGAAGACTATACAGAGGGATCAGCCCCTATAGGATGGACATATGGAGGGAACACTATACAGAGGGATCAGCCCCTATAGGATGGACATATGGAGGGAACACTATACTGTACAGGGGGATCAGCCCCTATATAGGATGGACATATGGAGGGAACACTATACAGAAGGATCAGCCCCTATATAGGATGGACATATGGAGGGAACACTATACAGAGGGATCAGCCCCTATAGGATGGACATATGGATGAGCAATGGATGGAACACTATACAGAGGGATCAGGGTGGACATATGGAGGGAACACTATACTGTACAGAGGGATCACCCCCTATAGGATGGACATATGGAGGGAACACTATACTGTACAGAGGGATCACCCCCTATAGGATGGACATATGGAGGGAACACTATACTGTACAGAGGGATCACCCCCTATAGGATGGACATATGGATGAGCAATGGATGGAACACTATACAGAGGGATCAGCACCTGTAGGATGGACATATGGATGAGCAATGGATGGAATACTATACAGAGGGATCAGCCCCTATAGGATGGACATATGGAGGGAACACTATACAGAGGGATCAGCCCCTATAGGATGGACATATGGAGGGAACACTATACAGAGGGATCAGCCCCTATAGGATGGACATATTGAGGGAACACTATACTGTACAGAGGGATCAGCCCCTATATGATGGACATATGGAGGGAACACTATACAGAGGGATCAGCCCCTATATAGGATGGACATATGGAGGGAACACTATACAGAGGGATCAGCCCCTATATAGGATGGACATATGGATGAGCAATAGAGGGAACACGTGTCCCAGGTAAGTTGTGGGCACCGACCCATCACACACTCACATACCCGATGACATAAGCCAGGATCAGCAGCTGGATGACTCTGTTCAGTAGCCCGACCTTCCTGCTCTTAATGAGCGCTATACGAGGAGTGTTGTAGTCGAAGATACAGCTATAGACCTCCCGGCAGCAGCCCCCGGTAGACATGACTGAGGACGGTGCGGTAATACCGAGCAGCCAGGACTTGTGAACTCCAAGCAGTCATATGACCATTCCACAGGTTCGGGATCTGTCTTACTATACAACGGGGAGGAGCTGGATACAGCGCACACACGACACCTACTGTTCACTAATGGAACTACCTCTGCTCTTTATCTCATGTACAATGTACAATAAGATCCTTCTCTCCTGAGCAGACTCATCTGTGGAAAATACCTCTACACCACCGCTCTAGTATAAAAGTAATACATTGACCCCCCTCTCTTTCCTTCACATACATTTTGTTGATTTTCCAAAGAGGAAAAAGCATACAAAACATGTACATTGCATGTCAGTTGGGATATCAACTTGCACAGGGAAGGGATAATATACAGTGCCTTGAAAAAGTATTCACACCCCTTGACATTTTCCACATTTTGTCATGTTACAGCCAAAAACGTAAATGTATTATATTAGGATTTGATGTGATAGACCAACACAAAGTGGCACATAATTGTGAAGTGGAAGGAGAATGATAAATGGTTCTCTATTTTTTTTACAAATCTCTGAAAAGTGTGGTGTGCATTTGTATTCAGCCCGCTTTACTCAGATACCCCTATCTAAAATCTAGTGGAACCGATTGCCTTCAGAAGTCACATAATTAGTAATAAGAGTCCAAGTGTGTGTAATTTAATCTCAGTATAAATACAGCTGTTCTGTGAAGCCCTCAGAGGTTTGTTAGAGAATCTTAGTGAACAAGCAGCATCATTAAGGTCAAGGAACACACCAGACAGGTCAGAGATAAAGTTGCGGAGAAGTTAAAGCAGAGTTATAAGCAAAAGATTGCCAATCCAATCCAATCTCTCAAATCAGTATCAAGACACCCGCCCTAATGGAACTCACAGGTGCTGGTTCTGCACAAGCTTGAGGAAAGAGAAAAATATCCTGGACGGCCGCACACCATAGAAGACATCTTTATTGATATGAAGAAATAAAATCCAAATGCAGTCACCTCATGTACAGGGAGGAACAGGAAAGATAGCTAACATGTTTCACGCCCCATCATGGCGCTTATTCATAGCATAAGCGCCATGATGGGGCGTGAAACATGTTAGCTATCTTTCCTGTTCCTCCCTGTACATGAGGTGACTGCGTTTGGATTTTATTTCTTCATATCAATAAAGATGTCTTCTATGGTGTGTGGCCGTCCAGGATATTTTTCTGTTTTCTTAAAGCAGAGTTAGTTTATAAAAAATATCCCAAGCTTTAAAACATCTCACGAAGCACTGAAAACCTACCAAGACATGGCCGTTCACCCAGTAGCGTAGCGTGGGGGGTGCGGGGGGTGCCGTGGCCCCGGGCGCGACATTTAGGGGGGCGCAATTTCGTGCCAGTAGTGTTACTACTGGCTGCCTCCTCCTAATTTAATTTCCTGTGTCCCCCGCGCTCCGCCGCCATGTCCAGTGTTTGGCGCCCTGTGATTGGGCGTATGGGGGTCATGTGCGGCGTGGGGCTGGCCTATCCGCGATCACGGTTGCTCCTGAAGTCCCGCCTCCGCACATGACTCCCATATGCCCAATCACAGTGCACCGGGAAACAATGAACATGCTAGCCGGAGCGCGGGGGAGACGAGCACTGGAGAGTGTGAGCCGCCCGGACAGCTGTCTTCTCCTCCTCCTATCCCCCAGACCGATGCAAGACAAGAAGGTGAGGAATGGATAAACACGGGGGGGGGGGAGAGAAGAGACAGGCGCCGTATATGTAGTGTCAGTATAGGAAGACTAGGCAGGACAGTATAGTGTACAGTGTAGTGTAGTGTAGTGGACAGTGTAGTATTGTGGTCAGTATAGTGTAGTGGACAGTGTAGTACAGTGGACAGTGTAGTGTAGTGGTCAGTATAGTGTAGTGGACAGTGTAGTGGTCAGTATAGTGTAGTGGACAGTGTAGTATTGTGGTCAGTATAGTGTAGTGGTCAGTGTAGTGTAGTGTAGTGGACAGTGTAGTATAGTGGTCAGTATAGTGTAGTGGTCAGTGTAGTATAGTGGACAGTGTAGTGTAGTGGACAGTGTAGTATTGTAGTCTGTATAGTGTAGTGGACAGTGTAGTGTAGTGGTCAGTGTAGTGTAGTGGTCAGTATAGTGTAGTGGACAGTGTAGTGGTCAGTATAGTGTAGTGGGCAGTGTAGTATTGTGGTTAGTATAGTGTAGTGGTCAGTGTAGTGTAGTATAGTGGTCAGTATAGTGTAGTGGTCAGTGTAGTATAGTGGACAGTGTAGTGTAGTGGACAGTGTAGTATTGTAGTCTGTATAGTGTAGTGGACAGTGTAGTGTAGTGGTCAGTGTAGTATTGTGGTCAGTATAGTGTAGTGGACAGTGTAGTGTAGTGGTCAGTGTAGTGTAGTGGTCAGTGTAGTGTAGTAGTCAGTGTAGTGTAGTGGTCAGTGTAGTATAGTGGTAAGTGTAGTGTAGTGGTCAGTGTAGTGGTCAGTGTAGTGGACAGTGTAGTGGACAGTGTAGTGTAGTAGTCAGTGTAGTGTAGTGGTCAGTGTAGTATAGTGGCCAGTGTAGTATAGTGGACAGTGTAGTGTAGTGGACAGTGTAGTGTAGTGGTCAGTGTAGTATAGTGGACAGTGTAGTATTGTAGTCTGTATAGTGTAGTTGACAGTGTAGTATTGTGGTCAGTATAGTGTAGTGGTCAGTATAGTGCAGTGGTCAGTATAGTGTAGTGGACAGTATAGTATAGTGGACAGTGTAGTGTAGTGGACAGTGTAGTATTGTGGTCAGTATAGTGTAGTGGTCAGTGTAGTGTAGTGGACAGTGTAGTGTAGTGGACAGTGTAGTATAGTGGTCAGTATAGTGTAGTGGACAGTGTAGTGTAGTGGTCAGTGTAGTGTTGTGGTCAGTGTAGTGGACAGTGTAGTGTAGTGGACAGTGTAGTATAGTGGTCAGTGTAGTATAGTGGTCAGTATAGTGTAGTGGTCAGTGTAGTGTAGTGGTCAGTGTAGTGTAGTGTAGTGGACAGTGTAGTGTAGTGGTCAGTGTAGTGTAGTGGACAGTGTAGTGTAGTGGTCAGTGTAGTGTAGTGGTCAGTGTAGTGTAGTGGTCAGTGTAGTATTGTGGTCAGTATAGTGTAGTGGGCAGTGTAGTGTAGTGTAGTGGACAGTGTAGTATAGTGGACAGTGTAGTGTAGTGGACAGTGTAGTATTGTAGTCTGTATAGTGTACTGGTCAGTATAGTGTAGTGGTCAGTGTAGTATTGTGGTCTGTATAGTGTAGTGGTCAGTGTAGTGTAGTGGTCAGTGTAGTATAGTGGATAGTGTAGTATTGTGGTCAGTATATTGTAGTGGTCAGTGTAGTGTAGTGGACAGTGTAGTGGTCAGTGTAGTGTAGTGGACAGTGTAGTATTGTGGTCAGTATAGTGTAGTGGACAGTGTAGTGTAGTGGTCAGTTTAGTGTAGTGGTCAGTGTAGTGTAGTGGACAGTGTAGTAGTATTGTGGTCAGTATAGTGTAGTGGTCAGTGTAGTATAGTGGACAGTGTAGTGTAGTGGTCAGTGTAGTGGACAGTGTAGTATTGTGGTCTGTATAGTGTAGTGGTCAGTATAGTGGTCAGTGTAGTGTAGTGGTCAGTGTAGTGTAGTGGACAGTGTAGTATAATGGTCAGTGTAGTGGACAGTATAGTGGTCAGTGTAGTGTAGTTCTCAGTGTAGTGGTCAGTATAGTGGACAGTATAGTGTAGTGGTCAGTATAGTGGACAGTATAGTGGTTAGTGTAGTGGTCAGTATAGTGTAGTGGACAGTGTAGTGGAGTGTATAGTATAGTGGACAGTGTAATGGTCACTGTAGTGTAGTTCTCAGTGTAGTATAGTGGTCAGTATAGTATAGTATAGTGGACAGTGTAGTTCTCAGTATAGTGGTCAGTGTAGTGATCAGTATAGTGGACAGTGTAGTGGTCAGTATAGTGGTCAGTGTAGTGGACAGTATAGTGGTTAGTGTAGTGGACAGTATAGTGGTCAGTGTAGTGGACAGTATAGTGGTCAGTGTAGTGGACAGTATAGTGGTCAGTGTAGTTCTTAGTGTAGTGGACAGTATAGTATAGTGGTCAGTGTAGTGTGTATTGGTCAGTAAGGCCCCTTTCACACTGGGGCGGTTTTCAGGCGGTATTGTGCTAAAAATACCGCCTGAAAACCGCCCCTAAATAGCCTCCGCTGTTTGTTCAGTGTGAAAGCCCGAGGGCTTTCACACTGAAGCGGTGCGCTCGCAGGACGGTAAAAAAAAGTCCTGCGAGACGCTTCTTTGGAGCGGTGAAGGAGCGGTGTATTCACCGCTCCTAAACCGCTCCTGCCCATTGAAATCAATGGGACAGCGCGGCTATACCGCGGCAATACCGCGGCTATAGCCGCGCTGTACGAGCGGATTTAACCCTTTTTCGGCTGCCAGCGGGGGTTAAAACCGAACCGCTAGCGGCCGAATACCGCTGCAAGAACGACGGTACAGCAGCGCTAAAAATAGCGCTGTTGTACCGCCGACGCCCCCACCGCCCCAGTGTGAAAGGGGCCTAAAGGAATCAGGTTGGTCAGTGTTGAAATCAAGTAGGTTAGTGTAGTGGTCAGTATAGGAATCAAGTAGGTCAGTACTATTGTATTTGAAGGGACTCGGGGAGTGATAAAAGTCCGCAGGTTGGGGGGGGGGGTGCAAATTACTTGCCTTGCCCCGGGTGCTGACAACCCATGCTACGCCACTGATCTGAACTCCACCTCACTTACTACAGCCATTTGAACTCCACCTCACTTACTACAGACATTTGAACTCCACCTCACTTACTACTGACATCTGAACTCCACCTCACTTACTACTGACATTTGAACTCAGCCCCACTTACTACTGACATCTGAACTGCACTTCACTTACTACTGACATCTGAACTCCACCTCACTTACTACTGACATTTGAACTGCACTTCACTTACTACTGACATCTGAACTCCACCTCACTTACTACTGACATCTGAACTCTGCCTCATTTACTACTGACATCTGGACTTCACCTCACTTACCACTGACATATGAACTCCACCTCTGAACTCCACCTTACTTACTACTGACATCTGAACTTCAGCTCACTTACTTCTGACATCTAATCTCCGCCTCACTTACTACTGACATCTGAACTTCACCTCAGTTACTACTGACATATGAAATTCGCCTTACTTACAGTACTACTGACCACTGAATTCAGCCTCACTACTGACCCTTGGATTCCACCTTACTTACTACTGACATCTGAACTCCATCTCACTTACTACTGACATCTGAACTCTGCCTCACTTACTATTGATATCTAAACTCCACCTTACTTACTACTGACATCTGAACTCCGCCTCACTTACTACTGATCTCTGAACTCCATCTCCCTTACTACTGACATATGAACTCCACCTTACTACTGACCTCTGAACTGCACCTTACTTACTACTGACATCTGAACTCTGCCTCACTTACTACTGACCTCTGAACTCCATGTCAGGTCACCTTGAGGCTAGGTGACAGATGTACTCTGTAGGAGTCGGAAGTGCACCGCTAGGTAGTGGACCCTATGACTGACTGCTGCGGATTGAACCCTGGGAGGTTCAGGAAGCAGGTCTACTGAATCATTAACACAGATCCCACTGGGAGCTAGAGCATAGATTCCCCAGGGAATCTAAGAGCCAGCAGGTGTTCACCAGAGCCCCTAATGGTGAGGATGAACTGAGCTGCAGTCTGGCTCCAGATCGCGGCCCCCAGGGTCTCACAGCTCACGCTCACGGTAGACTACAGGAGAAGAGGAAGGAGACAGCAGGCTGGAACAACAAGAAAAGTAAGGAATAAGTCAAATGTCAGGGCGACTAGCAGACAAGGATAAACATAACACACCAAAGGTCAGGGTCACAAGCAGACAGGGAAAGTCGAGAACAGGCCAAAGTCAGTAACTGGAATCAGATGTAGGAAACACAGCAAGTACACACGAAAGCTAACACACAACTTTTCTAAGAAGCTGGCAACAGAGAACGCATTCTAGCGCCTTTAGGTGATTCAGTTCGCATTTGCAGCGCTCTACAAATCTTTCATTCATTCATTCATTCATTCACAATGGTTGATCAGCACTGCTGGCTTGCAGTGCACAGGTTAATCTAGGGTTCCCTGATAGGATCTGGGGTGGAGCCATGCTAGAGGAGAGTTTATAAAAGCAGTCAGGTGAGGGCCAGCTGGTCTCTAGAGATGAACACATGGAGACAGGTAAGCTGACATACAAATTCTATTGCATAACCATGACACTACGCCTCATTTACTACTGACATCTGAACTCCACCCGACTTACTACTGACTCCTGAACTCCATCTCACTTACTACTGACCTCTGAACTCATTTACTATTGAAACATGAATCAAACCGAGACCGAAGTACAGTTAAATCACACTTGTTTAATAATAAAAGTAAATAGAACAAACGTAGTCAAAACATAGCCAAAGTCCGGTAACTGGGACGGATAGCCATACAAGCCAGAAAGTCAGGAAGCCAGATATCTGCGTAGTCGAACAGCAAGCAGGATCTGGAGCCAGAAGGAATGTCAGCCAAGCAAGTCTTTAACAGGAACGCAGGAGATAGTCTCTGGGATTATGACCAAGGCAAAGGCAGAGATCATCTGGGCTGGACGGCTTAAGTAGGCAGGACTGACGAGCAGGATATCATCAACAGGTGAGTCACTGTGAAGAGATAGGAGCTGGCAATTAGCCAAAAGCTGAGTGGCCAGCTCAGAGAAAGGAAGGGCTGAGCCTAGCCCTGACACATCTCAATGCCAACTGACTTACTACTGACCTGTAAACCATGCCTCACTTATTACTGACCTCGGAACTCCACCTTACTAACTACTGACATCTGAATTCCACCTTACTTACTATTGACTTCGGTATTCCACCTCACTTACTACTGACCTCTGAACTCCGCCTCACTTACTATTGACATCCAAACTCCACCTTACTACTAACATCTGAACGCCGCCTCACTTACTACTGACATCTGGCATTCACCTTACTTACTACTGACCTCTGAACTCCGCCTTACTTACTACTAACATCTCAACTCTGGGGCACTACTCAGGAGCCCCAGCTGCACGGGGGGGCCCCTGCACTTTCCCCAAAGAAGCTGCTCCCTGAACCTACGCTGCCCAGAAATTGGGAGCCCCGTGATGGCACTGAGAGTGATGGATACAGAGGGGAGACAGACTGGCAGCAGTGCACCGTGCTGTGCAGAACAATACCTATTTCACAGCCAGCAGGGAGGGACAGGGACAGGGCCAGAGCGCCAGTGATGCTCGGACCCCGCCCCATGCAGCTTGAATGCTCGGGACTCGGAACCTGCGGGGTAGGAGCTGGAGTGAGAGCTGCTGAGTCAGCACCACTAAGAGCACGCGGAAGTGGCATGGTGGATGGTGTCATGGTGAGCCCAGCTGTCCAGTACTGTTTGCACCAAAGGGCTTGAAATGCCCGGAGGGATGCTCCCTCCTCCACCCCTCCTTCTACCTGCTTGACTTGATTGGTATAGGTGAGTCCTTGCCCCAGTGCTGGAGGTGGGCACATAGCCAAAAGTTCACATGCACTGTATCTACACTGGAAAAGGTGGTACTACATGGATGGAATAATGGTGCTGAGGGATATCAAGGGTGTATGGGGGAAAACAATACTGAGGGCGATCTGGGGTGTATAGGGGGTAGCAATGCTTGGGCTATCTTGGGTGGCTATAGTGCTAGAGGTATCAGGAATGTAGAGAGGCCACAGTGTAGGGGGTATCGGGGATGTAGTGGGGTCACAATACAAGGGGTATTTTATGGTATATGGTTACAATGCTGGGGGAATATCTAGGGTGTAGAGGGATCAGTGTGCTGGGGGATGTGGGGGTGCAGAGAGGGATCAGAGTGCTGGGGGGATATCTGGGGTATAGAGGGGTCAGAGTGCTGGGGGATATGTGGGGTGCATTGAGGGATCAGAGTGCTGGGGTAATACCTGGGGTGCTGAGAGGGATCAGAGTGCTGGGGGAATATCCAGGGTGCAGAGAGGGGTCAGAGTGCTGGGGGGATATCTGGGGTGTAAAGGAGTCAGAGTGTTGGGGGGATATCTGGGGTACAGAGAGGGATTAGAGTGCTGGGCACAGGCGTTGCCAGGGGGGGCGGGGGGGTGCGGGTCAGAGGGGTGACACCGCCAGAGGGGTGACACCTGTGGGCAGCGGCACCGCTCGCTAACACCGCACGCCGCACAGTCCTCACCCCTACACAGCGCTGCACACAGCGGAGTGGACCGAAGCAGTCTCCCCCTCCTCTCTATTTACGTAGGGAGACTAGGAGGAGTCCGAGGGATACATGCCGCTGTGCCTATCCCGCGCTGTTCTGAGGTCTGTAAAGTCTTTATGCAAATAGACATGTGCTGGGGGAAACACTATGGAAGGGGGGTCTGCACTGATGGAGGGATGGTGGTCTGCACTGAGGGGGGTCTGCATTGATGGGGTGGGGGTCTGCACTGAGGGGGGTCTGCATTGATGGAGGGAGGGGGGTCTGCACTGAGGGGGGTCTGCATTGATGGGGGGGTCTGCACTGAGGGAGGTCTGCATTGTGGGGGGGCCTGCACTGATGGAGGGGGGGTCTGTACTGAGGGGGGGTGTGAACTGATGGAGGGGGGTGGTCTGCAATGAGGGGGGTCTGCATTGATGGGGAGGTCTGCACTGATGGAGGGGGGGTGGTCTGCACTGAGGGAGGTCTGCATTGTGGGGGGGCCTGCACTGATGGAGGGGGGGTCTGTACTGAGGGGGGGTGTGAACTGATGGAGGGGGGTCTGCAATGAGGGAGGGGAGGTCTGCACTGATGGAGGGGGGTCTACAATGGGGTCTATAGTGATAAAGGGGGGTCTATACTGATAAAGGGGGTCTGCATTAAGGGGGTCTACACTGATAGATGGGGGTCTACAATGGGGTCTATAGTGATAAAGGGGGGTCTATACTGATAGAGGGGGTCTGCACTGAGGGGGGTCTATACTGATAGATGGGGGTCTGCACTAAGGGGGTCTACACTGATAGATGGGGGTCTATGCTGATAGAGGGGGCTATACTGATAGATGGGGGTCTGCAATGAGGGGGGCTATACTGATGGAGGGGGTCTGTACTTAGTGAGGGGGTCTGTACTTAGTGAGGAGAATCCATACTGCGAGAGGGGGGTCTGTACTTAGTGAGGAGGATCTATACTGCGAGAGGGGGGTCTGTACTTAGTGAGGAGGATCTATACTGCGAGAGGGGGGTCTGCAGTTAGTGGAGGGAGGTCTGTATTGAGGGGGGGCTATAGTTGGTGGAGGGGGGATGACACCAATTTTTTCCGCACCGGGTGACACCAACCCTAGCGACGCCACTGGTGCTGGGGGAATATCTGGGATGTAGAGGGGTCAGAGTGCTGGGGGGATATCTAGGGTGTAGAGCGGTCAGAGTGTTGGGGGGATATCTGGTGTGTAGAGGGGTCAGAGTGCTGGGTGGATATCTAGGGTGTAGAGGGGTCAGAGTGCTGGGGGGATATCTGGGATGTAGAGGGGTCAGAGTCCTGGGGGGTTATTTATTTGGGGTTGAGAATCCAGGGGGTGTGGAGGTGGTAACAGGATAACAATGGTGTGTGTGGGGGGGTGGGTGTTGGGTGGCGTTAGGAGTGCTGGATGTTTAGGGGTTACAATGTTGGTGGTATCTGAGGCCCTGTCAGGCTGGATGGTGCCTCATGATTTTTATTGGCGGCCGTGTCTATACTTGTTACAACTGTCCTGAGCATCAATCTAGCAGATATATTATATGCACAGGACAGCTTTGTTACTTTATGTAGTATTTTCCCACCGTCTCTTTGCTGTACAGAATGATTGTTCATGTAGTTAATACAGAGCTCCACCCAAAAGGGGAAGCTCCGCTTGTCTGCCCCTTACCTACTGATGTCTGTTTACCTGCGCTGTCTCCATTGTAGGGGCCCCAGAGCATTACTTTGTCCAGAAGCTATTAAGACGGCCCTGGCTACGGTGAGGATCCCTTACCCAATCAACGCTAGAGTACTCTAGTTCCACTTAGGTTGCCCTTTGTCCTTGTATTCCTAAACCTTTCTTACCAGAGCGACGCTGGACTTTTCTGAGAGAGAAACTCTTTATAAGGATAATCACAAGTAGCAGTTTGTGTTCTGAATAATTTTACTAAAGTAGTGATTTTCATTTAGACTGTCTGTTGTTATAGAGTCCTATAGACATACCTCCCAACTTTTTGAGATGGGAACAAGAGACACCTATTAGCAAAAGTATGTAGGCATAGGACACCCATCCCCCGCCACGCCCCCTTAACCACTTGCCGACCACCCGCCGTCATTATACGGCAGCAGGTCAGCTCGTTCCTGCGAATCGCCATACTGGTATGTTGGCTTCTTAAAGAGCCATAGCAGGAGCGCAGGCCCGTTGCACGGTGGGGGACCCCATGCGCGTGACTGGTGGCCGTGATGTTTGCCGGCCACCCGTGATCATGGGCATGAGAGCCAGAACGGGGATTTGTGTGTGCAAAGTAATTAGGAACAGCGATCTGTCTCCTCCTCCAGTCAGTCACATCCCCCACACACACACGAGGGAAAACATTTAACGTCTTGATCACCCACTAGTGTTAATCCCTTCCCTGCCAGTGACATTTATACAGTAATCAGTGCATTTTTATAGCACTGATTGCTGTATAAATTTCAACGGTCCCAAAAAAGTGTCAAAAGTGTCCGATCTGTCCGCCGCAATGTCGCAGTCCTGCTAAAAATCGCAGATCGCCGCCATTACTAGTAAAAAAAAAAAAAAAAAAAAAGCCATAAATCTATCCCCTATCTTGTAGACACTATAAATTTTTTGCAAACCAATCAATATACGCTTATTGCCATTTTTTACCAAAAATATGTAGAAGGATACATTTTGGCCTAAACTGATGAAGAAAATTGTTTAACCGGTTCCCGACCGGCGCACGCCGATGTACGTTGGCAGAGAGGCATGGCTGGGCAAATGGACGTACCTGTACGTCCCTTTAAATTTGCAGCCGTGCCATCGGCGGCGCGCGTGAGTTGGATCGCGGGTCCTGCGGACTCGATCACCACGGAGATACCCGTGATCGCGATCGTGATGACAGTGTCACTGATCTCTGCTCCCTGTGATCGGGAGCAGAGATCAGTGACGTGTCACACGTAGCCACACCCCCCCACAGTTAGAATCACTCCCCAGGACATACTTAACCCTTACACTGCCCCCTAGTGGTTAACCCCTTCGCTGCCAGTGTCATTTACACAGGAATCAGTGCATTTGTATAGCACTGATTGTTGTATAAATGACAATGGTCCCAAATATGTGTCAAAAATGTCCAATGTGTCCGCCATAATGTCGCAGTCACAATAAAAATCGCTGATCACCGCAATTACTAGTAAAAAAAAATTATTAATAAAAATACCATAAAACTATCCCCTATTTTGTAAACGCTATAACTTTTGCGCAAACCAATCAATAAACGCTTATTGCGATTTTTTTTTACCAAAAATATGTAGAAGAATACGTATCGGCCTAAACTGAGGAAAAAAAATGTTTTTTTATATATTTTTGGGGGATATTTATTATATAAAACATATATTAACTTACAATAGTGATAAAGGAAATTAATATAAGCGGCGCTAAAAAAATGACACTTGAAAAATGATAAAGTAAACATCCGTTTGTATACCTATATCATGAATACTTATGATATAATCATATAAAATCACTCTGTGTCAGTAATCAAAGTGCTAGTATTAGGTGCAAAAAGTCCATATATGATGAACATTGTGAATGCTGTGCAATCTTCTTAGATTATCCACCACACCACACGTGCCAGTGATTCCTCTCCCGTCAGACTCAAAACTCACCGAATAGTGAATAATTTCCTTAATCACTATTGTAAGTTAATATATGTTTTATAGATTTCATGTTTTAAAGTGGCAGCTTGGGGGGTTGGTTACATATACATATTCATTCACTATTTTACACTTTAGCGCAGTGGTGGTGACCCAAGGGTAGCGCGGTTTTCTTGGTTATCATCTTTTTTTCGATATTTATTATAGCAAAATGTAAAAAATAATGCGTTTTTTTTAAAATTGACGCTCTTTTTTTGTTTATAGTGCAAAAAATAAAAACAGCAGGGGTGATCATGTCATTTGGGGATCAATATAAGTTTTTTCCGTGGTGTTTTTTTCAACTCTATTTACCTCAATTAATTTTATCTTTTGATTGGATTGCCACTATTAATTTGTATAAGTTGTCACTTAATTAATTTATGATGATTAGCCACACGGTATACACTTGCATGTATGAGACTGACCTGCTAGTATAGTCCATTCAGGTAACACTGGACATTTAAATCCACTACCTAATGAGGAAAAAGGGGTGCATTTATTATATTATATTTTTTCCCTGATTTCTTTGAGGCTTATTAAATTATAAATCAAGGTACCCGGATGAGGTAGCGCCATCTATCCCTAATTAATTTCTTATTATTATTTAACTCACTCCTTCGGGGGTAAGTGCAAGGGGAGGCTGCAGGCATTCAGGTCCGTGAGCGCGGAAACCCTTTCCTTAATTTTACTGAAATTCAAAAGAGTATGAGACGTGTACAGCAAAGCAGGACTCTCAGACAAGTACTAGCTTACACTCTTCTCAATTTTGCTGGGTCAGATGCACTTGATAAAT
Source organism: Lithobates clamitans (assembly GCA_037952925.1). Lineage (NCBI taxonomy): Eukaryota > Metazoa > Chordata > Amphibia > Anura > Ranidae > Lithobates > Lithobates clamitans. Next base: position 606,127 of record JBBGZY010001334.1, on the reverse strand, counting down.
ATAAGTCATTGCATTTTCATGACAATGAGGACAGAGAGGATCCTGATGTCTTAAAGCGATGTTCACATACTGCAGCTGCTGACTTTTAACAATAGGAAACTTACTTGTCCTGGAGTCCAGCTGTTGTTTCCATGCTGTTGGATGCCGCCGCCGCCATTGCGCATAAGGGTGCCCAGCAGTGTAGTCTTACAGCTTCACACCAGGAACCCTACTGTGCATGCGCGAGGCCCCGCTCCTCTCTCCTACTGGCCCATCGACAGGGAGAAGAGGAGGGAGCCCCGCGGTGATGTCACGGGCCGCGGCCCGGACTCCCGGAAGTGGGAACAGGATACTTGTCAAAGACAGGTATCCTGTCCCCCTCTCCCCCCGAAAGGTGCCAAGAAGGGGGAGAGGAGACAAATGAGCAGAAGTTCCACTTTTGGGTAGAACTCCGCTTTATTCAAGAAATTTGATGAGATATGCTTACCGCAGCGTAATGTGATAATAGACAGACATGACTTTAACATGATGGCTCAGAAACCTGATGAAGGAATACAATCCTATGCAGCCACAGTGAGATTGCTCGCTAAAAAAATGTGATTTTGGTGAACAGATGAACTGATACGTGACAGGATTGTATGTGGTATTGTCAGAGAGGTTACCTGGTTGGGCGCCGGGGCGCGCCGGGGCGTGTTGGCGCTCGCGTTCCTGTCCGTGCTGGGGCGCGTGTCCCTGGGGGCGCTGGTGTGTCTGGGCTGGCCGACCGTGGCGTGCGGGGTGGCGTCCGGGCGTTCGTGCGTACACGCGTTCGCGCTAGCGCGCGTTCGCGTTAGCGCGCGTCCGCCTGTGAGCGCTGCTTGTGACGCGACCCGGTTCGGTGGGCGTGCACGCCGGTGTCGGGGGCGCGCTCGGGCGCGTGCGGGGGCGCGGCGCGCTTTGGCGAATCGGCGCGCGCACGTGCGCGGCGTTTTGGCGCCAATCGGCCTATTTAAGGCTTGCCTCTATGCTGACCCAGTGCTGCCTGATCAAACAGCTCTGTACCTTGTCCGTGATCATCCTGAGTTCCTGTTTCCCTGTTGTGCTTATCCGTTGTGACCCGGCTACCCCTTGGACTATCCTTGATTGCTGCCTGAACCCGACCCCGGCTTGTCTGACCTTGTTTCTGCCTCACCCTCTTGTACCGCTGCTGCCAGCCCGTTGCCGACCTCTGCCTGTGTGTGACCAGCCTGATCGGTTCCTGCCCAGCATCTGCTCTACCCAGTCTGAAGACCTACCGGTTGCTTGCCAGACCATTGTGCTCCAGGACCCTACTACAGGCCCTCATACCACTCCGCATTCGTGGCCTCCTGTCTACTCTATCAGGGGCCCCGAATCGGATACGTAAGGGAGCCTACCCTCTGCCCAAGCGGACTCACCTGTCTGGTAAGTGTGGGACCTGACAGTATCAGGCAGCCATGACTGAGTCCGGGCAGGGGGCCTCCCCCATGGATGAACTGTGCAGGCACCTAGCGGGCCTCACTCAAGCCGTTAAAAGTCTGCAAGAAGGCTACACCAGATTGGAAGGGCAGGTCCAGGCCCTCTCAGCCTCTCCTTCAGGAGCAGCGTCCAATTCGGCTTCAGCACCCTCTGTAGTGATGCTTCCACCAGAGCCCAGAGTACCTCCACCCGAGAAGTTTTCAGGAGATCGCAGCAAGTTCCAAGCGTTCCGCAACGCTTGCGAACTGTATTTTGCCCTGCAACCCCGTACATTCTCCCTGGAAGCTACTAAAGTGGGGTTCATCATATCCTTGCTGACTGGCGAACCTCAAACCTGGGCCCACAATCTGCTGAAACAAAAGGCTCAATCCCTTGATTCCGTGAGTGACTTCTTCCTAGCCATGTCCCAACTGTATGAGGACCCTCAGCTAACGGCAACGGCTGAAGCCACTTTGCATTCCCTCCAACAAGGTCGCAGAGCGGCTGAAGATTACGCCGTGGAGTTTAGGCGTTGGAGTGCCGACACGGAGTGGAATGACGCTGCCTTGCGTCACCAATATCGGCTGGGATTATCTGACCCTCTAAAGGACGAGCTGGCACGAGTGGGGGTTCCCCAGACACTAGAGGAACTCATCAATTTATCTATCCAAATTGACCGTCGCCTCAGGGAAAGACGCTCTGAAAGATCAGTTGGTCATCCACGTCTTGCCTGGATGTTGCCCAGGGTCCCTAGTGCCCCGCACCAAGCTCCATTGGTCTCATCCGCTTCCGCCCAGGAAGGCTCGGAGCCTATGCAGTTGGGATTGCTCCGTCCCTCTCTGACCCCAGAAGAGAAGACCCGAAGACGCACACTCAACCTGTGCTTGTACTGTGGAGAGCCCGGTCATTTTGCAAGAGCATGCCCCAATAAGAGGCGTAAGTGTCTACCGTCTTCCTCATTGTGTGCACCTGTCCTACCTAGTACCGGTAGCCATTTAACACTCTCCATTGTCTTGCAGTTACCTGGAAGGAGCATCCCAGTACCGGTCATCGTTGATTCAGGGGCATGCAGTGGATTCATTGACCGGACCTTCGTTGAAACTCACCATATCCCCACTCAAACTAAAGCCCAAGGACTGGCAGTCTTTCTAGCAGACGGTTCCACCCTCCGTTCCGGACCCGTCACCCAAGAAACGGTTCCTCTTTTGGCCACCATTGGCCCGGAACATCAGGAACTATTACGCCTAGATGTCATCTCCTCTCCTCTCTTCCCAATTATCCTAGGGATACCTTGGCTACAGGCCCACAATCCTAGCATCAACTGGGCTACGGGCAAGGTTCAGTTTTCTTCCGAATATTGCAGACAAAACTGCTTACGGGGAATTCCACCAACCTTTTCCCAATGTCTGTGCATGGACTCTGAAACTAAACTCTACCAAGATCTTCCTGAACCCTACCGGGATTTCCTAGACGTGTTCAGTAAGAAGGGGGCAGAAACCCTTCCAGCACATAGACCCTATGACTGCCCAATAGAACTTCTACCGGGTACCGAAGTCCCCTTTGGTAGGATCTTTCCCTTAACTGAGCAGGAGCTGGGCACCTTGAAGACTTACATTGACGAAAACCTGAAGAAAGGGTTCATTCGTCCTTCCACGTCTCCAGCTGGGGCAGGCATCTTCTTCGTAGAAAAAAAAGATCATTCCCTACGTCCCTGCATTGATTACCGGGAGCTTAACAAAATTACCATAAAGAACAGATACCCACTACCTTTGGTTCCTGAGCTGTTTCAGAGGTTAGGATCTGCTACCGTGTTTACTAAACTAGACCTCCGTGGAGCCTATAACCTGATCCGTATAAGAGAAGGAGACGAGTGGAAGACAGCTTTTCGTACCCGATTTGGTCATTATGAGTACCTTGTCATGCCTTTTGGTCTGTGCAACGCACCGGCAACATTTCAGCACTTTGTTAATGACGTCTTTCATGATTTACTGGATTTATACGTCATCGTTTATCTAGATGATATCTTGGTCTTCTCCGCCTCTCTGATGGAGCACCGCAAACATGTACGAACTGTACTCTCCCGGCTAAGACAGCATGGGCTCTACGCCAAACTTGAGAAGTGCGAATTTGAGCTCCAATCCATCCAATTCTTGGGTTTAATCATCTCTCCTGATGGCATTAAAATGGATCCTCAGAAAGTATCCGCTATTCTGGAGTGGCCTGCACCGACTGACAAAAAAGGGGTACAACGTTTTATTGGCTTCGCCAATTTCTACAGAAAGTTCATCAGGGGATTTTCTTCAATCATAGCTCCCATTACGGAACTTATTAAACAAGGGTGCCGGTTCCACTGGACCCCTAAAGCACAAGAGGCCTTTGGAAAACTCAAAGCGTTGTTTACCTCAGCCACTATTCTTAAACATCCCAACCCTGCCTTGCCTTTCGTCCTGGAGGTGGATGCCTCCGAAGTTGCAGTCGGAGCTGTATTGTCTCAGAGACAGGGTGCCAAAGCACTCCTGTATCCAGTGGGATTCTTCTCACGTAAGCTCTCTCCGTCCGAGAAAAACTATGATGTGGGTGATCGGGAACTTCTGGCCATTAAGGCAGCTCTGGAAGAATGGCGTTATCTCCTGGAAGGAGCAGCACATCCCATCTTGGTCTACACAGACCATAAGAATTTAGAGTACCTAAGAACGGCCAAGAGATTAAAACCCCGGCAGGCCAGATGGGCACTTTTTTTTTCGCGATTTATTTTCCACATCACGTACAGGCCTGGATCCAAGAATGTCAAATCCGACGCCCTTTCCCGAATGTTCCTTGACTCTGAAAGAACCTTGTCCCCAGACACCATTCTCCCTTCTGGAAATTTCCTCGTTCTACAGGAAGACATAATCTCTCAAATCAGGCGAGCTTCCTCGAGAATGCCCCCACTTGCTGAAGCCTGTGCCAAGGATGGACTGCTCTGGTTCAAGAATAGGATTGTGGTTCCTGAGGAGCTGAAAGCACGGGTACTAAGCTTGTGCCATGACCACAAACTTGCGGGTCACTTCGGCACACGGAAAACAATTGACCTTGTCCAACGCTCCTTCTGGTGGCCTCATCTTACCAGGGATTGTAAGGCATATGTGGAGTCTTGTGATACGTGTGCCAGAAATAAGACTAGCAGGTCAAGAGCATGGGGCCTACTGAAGCCATTACCAGTCCCAGAGAGACCTTGGGCCATGATCTCTATGGATTTCATCGTGGAGCTCCCACCATCAGAGGGTTTTTCATCCATTTTTGTTGTAGTGGACAGGTTGTCTAAAATGGCCCATTTCCTCCCCATGAAGGGCACCCCCTCTGCCATGGAGACCGCCGCTATCTTCATCAAAGAAATCGTCAGACTACATGGAGTCCCGACCAATATAGTCTCGGACAGAGGCGTCCAGTTCACCTCCAGATTCTGGAGATCCCTTTGTGGTGCCCTTGAGATCGAGTTGTCCTTTTCCTCGGCCTACCACCCTCAGTCCAATGGACAAACCGAGAGGACGAACCAAACCTTGGAGCAATACATCCGCTGTTTTTCAGCTTTTTCCCAAGATGACTGGGCCTCCCTGCTTCCCATCGCAGAGTTCTCTTATAACAACTCTTTACATTCAGCGACTAATCAGTCTCCGTTCTATGCCAACTATGGTTTCCACCCATCCTTCTTACCTGGAGCATTTCCTGAATGCCCTGTTCCTGCAGTTTCCGAGACCTTGAACTTTTTCTCCAATAACAATAAATTGCTACAGGAAACCATGACCAAGGCTCAGGAAGACTATAAGAGGATCTTCGACAGGAAGAGACGAGGAGAACTTATGCTAGAACCTGGCAATTCTGTCTGGCTGTCCACCGCAAACCTCAAGCTAGCTTGTCCATCCAGGAAACTGGGTCCCAAATACCTGGGTCCTTTCTTGATCAAAAGGAAGATCAACAATGTGGCATTTGAATTGGACCTCCCCAATTCCCTGAAAATTCATCCAGTATTCCACGTTTCTCTCCTAAAACCGGTCACGCCTAATTTCTTTCCTGGTCGTTGCATTGGTCCACCCAAACCGATCAAGGTTGATGGCGAAGAGGAGTTTGAAGTGGAAGCAATTCTTGATTGCAGAAGAAGGCGCAATCAGGTACAATATCTGGTGAAGTGGAGGGGCTACGGTCCCGAAGACAATTCGTGGGAACCAGAAAACAATTTGCACGCTAACGATCTCCTTCAATCCTTCAAAACCTCTCATCCCGCAAAGATGGCCCAGCTGGGCATCCGGAGTCTGCCCTTGAGGAGGGGGCACTGTCAGAGAGGTTACCTGGTTGGGCGCCGGGGCGCGCCGGGGCGTGTTGGCGCTCGCGTTCCTGTCCGTGCTGGGGCGCGTGTCCCTGGGGGCGCTGGTGTGTCTGGGCTGGCCGACCGTGGCGTGCGGGGTGGCGTCCGGGCGTTCGTGCGTACGCGCGTTCGCGCTAGCGTGCGTTCGCGTTAGCGCGCGTCCGCCTGTGAGCGCTGCTTGTGACGCGACCCGGTTCGGTGGGCGTGCACGCCGGTGTCGGGGGCGCGCTCGGGCGCGTGCGGGGGCGCGGCGCGCTTTGGCGAATCGGCGCGCGCACGTGCGCGGCGTTTTGGCGCCAATCGGCCTATTTAAGGCTTGCCTCTATGCTGACCCAGTGCTGCCTGATCAAACAGCTCTGTACCTTGTCCGTGATCATCCTGAGTTCCTGTTTCCCTGTTGTGCTTATCCGTTGTGACCCGGCTACCCCTTGGACTATCCTTGATTGCTGCCTGAACCCGACCCCGGCTTGTCTGACCTTGTTTCTGCCTCACCCTCTTGTACCGCTGCTGCCAGCCCGTTGCCGACCTCTGCCTGTGTGTGACCAGCCTGATCGGTTCCTGCCCAGCATCTGCTCTACCCAGTCTGAAGACCTACCGGTTGCTTGCCAGACCATTGTGCTCCAGGACCCTACTACAGGCCCTCATACCACTCCGCATTCGTGGCCTCCTGTCTACTCTATCAGGGGCCCCGAATCGGATACGTAAGGGAGCCTACCCTCTGCCCAAGCGGACTCACCTGTCTGGTAAGTGTGGGACCTGACAGGTATCTACAATGATGCAGTTCGTGCTCAATTGTTCAGGGAGAAAGATTTAACACTGGAATCAGCCATCAGAATATGTATGTTGTTTGAACATTCTGAAAGGGCCATTAAGGAACTAAAAAGAGAGGCAGAAGTGTTTGTGGTGAAACAGAACAAAAGGCAATGCAGCAACTGTGGTAGTGAACACGCTACTGAGCGCAACAAGTGTCCAGCTTTTAACAAAAGGTGTAACTCATGCCACAAATGGAATCATCTTGCAAAATGTTGTAGGTCTGTTGGGGAAATTGCATATTTCATATTTCCCTATTATTGTTGGTTCATATTGTGGCTCACTAATGAATTCTAAGCCTTCTAATCTTGGGTCAAGGAGCCATATAAGGTCATATGTATTGTTTTAAGTAAAGCTTGAGGAATGCAGGATGGCCGAGCCCGCTATACCCCTTAAAAGGTGATATCACTGTCCAAACAACTTTGATCGGTCATTTACTTACATACTAGCCTGTATCTACCACAGCCCAAACTGGAATAGGGTAGTCTCACCCAGAACAGCCATGAGGCAAGTGTCTGGTCCCGATCACCTGTGCCATGTATACGGGACTCCATGGAGGGAAAAAGCACCTTTTACTTAAGTATTCTTGATATTTTCTTTATCTTTATCTGTATCTGTAACTTTAATAAATATTTTATACATTTAAGTATTTGTGTGATCTCTCTTTGCACATATATTAAACACAACCCAAAAACATGACAAAACATTTGGTACCAGAAGTGGGGTCGATTTGTGCAAACAAGAGATACAAAAATGATGCAGAATTGTGCTAGACTTTGTGCTGAGTTTAATGTTGTTTTCTTGTATTGTATGCCATAGTGCATTCAGAAAGCATAGGAAATGTATCAGATACTTAGCTGGCTTATTTGAGATGCATATAGGTGATCAGTTGCAAGCCGATTTTTGTTTTGGTGCCCATGACTGGACAACGGTTTGCGATTTTGTTTTTGTTTGATAAATTGGGTGAGAGACTGGTATACAAATGAAACTGTTGTATCTTCAGGAAGCCTCAATTTGTGGTAGTTAACAGCATTGGTCTCTGGATTGTAAAAATTTCAGAGCAATGAGACTTGTTTGAATATCAAACGATGAGCTGATCGCTGAGGTTGTAAACCTGCAGTAACGTAAGATATGTGTGTATGTCCGAATTGTGTGTGTATGTCCGAATTGTTCGACAGAGAAGATGGCGGGGCCATTCAGGAAGCGCCGCGCGACTCGCGCATGCGCAGTAGGAGACCGGCAGGGAAGCCTGAAGGCTCCACTGCCAGTTTCCCTTAGTTGGAATGGTGGCGCTAGCACCCGATCCGATGGACGGATCGGCCTCGGGCAGACGACATCGCGGGCTCCCTGGACAGGGAAGTGTCCTTATTAAAAGTCAACAGCTGCAGTGTTTTGTAGCAGCTGACTTTAAAAATAAAAAAAATTTGCAGCTGGAACTCTGCTTTAAGTAATGAAACTGAAGCAAAATTTCTGTAAAGAAGTTAAAGGAGAAAAGTGAGAAATACAGAAGGGTTATATTGTAGGTACTGAAACTGAGAAAATGGTATATGAGAAAGATTTTGTTAGAAAGTCTTTGTAAAGGCCTGTACACACGATCAGACTTTTTCACAACAAACATTCAAATTAGCTGTTTTGGAGCAACGTCCGACCGTGTGTACGCTCAGACATCAGACAAACTTTTTCTGTTTCCATCGGACTTTTGTTGGCTGTGCGAACGCACAAACTTTCCGGCAACAAGTCCGATGGAGCAAAGTCCGATCGTGTGTACACAAAACCATCGGACTTTTGTACAAACTACAGTACGCAGCCGCGAGAATGTTTCCAGTGCGATCCCATCGCGTTGGTTCTCGGCAACAGGGTACTGTATATCTTGCGCTGGCTGCAATAGGAAAAACACATTTTCCTATTGCGGCGAGAGGGAATTCCCCTCTGGGGGCATACCAGGCCCTTAGGTCTGGTATGGATTCTAAGGGGAACCCCCTACGCCGAAAAAACGGCATGGGGGTCCCCCCAAAATCCATACCAGACCCTTATCCGGGCACGCAGCCCGGCCGGTCAGGAAAGGAGGTGGGGACGAGCGAGCCCCCCCTCCTGAACTGTACCAGGCCGCATGCCCTCAACATGGGGGTGGGTGCTTTGGGGGAGGGTGGCGCCCTCCCTCAAAGCACCTTGTCCCCATGTTGATGAGGACAAGGGCCTTTTCCCGACAACCCTGGCCATTGGTTGTTGGGGTCTGTGGGCGGGGGGGCTTATCGGAATCCCCCAGATCCCGGCCCCCCACCCTATGTGAATGAGTATGAGGTACATCGTACCCCTACCCATTCACCAAGGGAAAAAAGTGTCAATAAAAAAAACACACTACACAGGTTTTTAAAGTAATTTATTAGGCAGCTCCAGGGGTCTTCTTCCAACTTCAGGGGTCTTCTTCCGACTTCGGGGGTCTCTCTGGCCTCTTCTCCCAGTGTCCGGTTCTTCTCTGCTCTCTCCGGCCTCTTTTCCCGGTGTCCGGTTCTTCTCCCGCTCTCCGGCCTCTTCTCCCGGTGTTAGGCCTCTTCTTCCACTCTCCAGTTCTTCTGCTGGGCTCCTCTGCTATCTTCTGATCTTTTGCTGCTCTTTTCCTAGCGGTGGTCCGGTCTTCTGCGTCTTCTTTCCTCTTCTCTTCTTCCGATGTTGACACAACATTCTCTCCCACTGTAATGCTGTGTGAGCGCCTCGCAATGACTTATATAGGCGTGGGGTGTGGTCACCGGGTGATGTCATCCGTTGACCCCGCCCCCTTAAGATGTCACAGTCCCAGTATGCCCCGGGACTGTGACGTCATAAGGGGGCGGGGACCCATGCCGGTTTTCTATTTAAAATTTGGCGTGGAGTTCGCCCTCATGATTCATACCAAACGCAGTGCCTGGCATTGGCGGGGATCCAAGTCGGATCCCCACACCAGTGTGAACCCGGCTCGCTAGGTGTCAATCTCGCCGATAAAAGCGGCGAGATTGACACAATATCAGACAATACAGAAGTTGACCAAAGGGTGGCGGTAAAGAACTGAAAAACCACGTGATTTGGTGAAAGTTGGCTGAAAAAGTTCTGCCGTGTGTATGCAATACAAACTTATGGCCAACGCCCTTTGTACAAAAATCCACGGGAAAGTTTGTACAAAGTCCTATCGTGTGTATGAGGCTTAAGTTCAACTGAGAAATCATTTGTAGAAGAGAGGTCTGTTTAAGAGAGGAGAGAGGTGAAGAGACAGGCTTCAGCATCCCCCCCTCTTTAGACAAATCCTGTAAGAGGGACGGTGTCTGTGAAAGGTAGGAATGTGTTCATTTTTGACCAGTTATGATATGACTAGTATAACATGTGATGTTCAAATGTGGGTGATATATAAGACCAAGGGGAATGTTTAATTATGTTGCAGAAATAAAATCCTATTTGAAATGGTTCGTTTTTGCTCTAGGATTACTTGGAAACAAAGAAAGAAAAATCTGATTGCGGCCGACACTGAGGCGGAAGTATAGGGGTCGCTCTAGTCGCCATGGCGGCTGGACCACATGCTGCAGTGTGTGTATGTATATGCAGTATATGTGTGTGTATATACAGTATGTATGTGTGTTTATACATGTGTATGTATGTGTGTGTGTGTTTACATGTATGTATGCACATTTTATGTATGCGCGTTTAATCCTGACCCCCTATATGTGTACAATCAGAACTGATTTTTTTTTCTTGCTTGTTCATAGTACCAGCAAAACAATGCTGTTCCTCTCAAAAGCGATCCATGCTCAGATTGCTTTTCAGAGCCATTTGACAGCCGGTAAAGAGACAATATGACCGCCTGTTTTAACCCCTTAAATGCATCATCACTTTGCTGCAACAGTTGCTAAAGCACACAGTTGCTAAAATGCACAGATGCTGAAACATACAGTTGCTAAAAACACAGATACTGAAACACACAGTTGCTAAAAACGCACAGGTGCTGAAACGAACAGTTGCTGGAGCACATGGTTGCTGAAATACACGGTTGCTGAAGATAACTGTTTTTACCGGTTCACATGTTTGCATAAAGATACATGATCATGTATATAATTTCTTTTAGGCTGGGTTCACACCTATGCGAATTGTGTGCGGGTTTCCAGTTTCTCTATGGAGCCGGTTCACATATCTCCGCAGCAGGTCCGGTGCGTTTTGCAGGAAAAACGTGTACCTTTTTTGGTCCGTTTCAGGTCTGAATTCAGCCAAAATTCAGGCTAAAATCGGACCTTAACCACCTCAATACAGGGCACTTAAACCCCCTTCCTGCCCAGACCAATTTTCAGCTTTCGGTGCTCTTACACTTTGAATGACTATTACTCAGTCATGCAACACTGTACCCAAATGAAATTTGTGTCCTTTTTCTCACACAAATAGAGCTTTCTTTTGGTGGTATTTAATCACTAATGGGTTTTTTATTTTTTGTGCTATAAATAAAAAAAGACCGTAAATTTTGTGAAAATTGCCTTTTTCTTTGTTTTTGTCATAAAATTTAGCAAATTAGTAATTTTTCTTCATAAATTTTGGCCACAATTTATACTGCTATATATCTTTGGTAAAAATAACCCAAATTAGTGTATATTATTTGGTCTTTGTGAAAGTTATAGAGTCTACAAACTATGGTGCCAATCACTGAAAATTGAAAACATCTGATCAGGCCTTCAGTACATCAGGTGAATCTCATTTCTTGAGGTACTAACAAGTCAGAAAAGTACAAATACCCCCCAAATTACCCCTTTTTAGAAAGTAGACATTCCAAGGTATTAAGTAAGTAGCATGGTTAGTTTTTTTAAGATGTAATTTTTTCCCACAATTCTTTGCAAAAGGAAGATTTTTTTTTTTTTTTTTTTTTTTTTCAAAATGTTCATATTAACTGGTTATTTCTCTCACAGAGCATATGCATACAACAAATTACACCCCAAAATACATTCTGCTACTCTTACCGAGTATGGGGATACCACATGTGTGGGACTTTTACACAGCCTGGCCACATACAAAGGCCCAACATTGAAGTCGCACCATCAGGCGATCTACGAGCATAAATTGCACATCTCATTTCTCAACCACCTATTACACTTTTGAAGGCCCTGGAGCACCAGGACAAAGGAATTGCCCACAAAATGACCCCATTTTGGAAAGCAAACACCCCAACGTATAATCTATGAGGCATAATGAGTCTTTTGAACGGTTATTTTTTTTCCAGAAGTTTTTGGAAAATGTGGAAAAAAAATAAAAACGCATTTTTTTTTACACAAAGTTGTCCATTTATAAGATATTTCCAACACATAGCAAATACATAGCAAAAATGACACCCCAAAATACATTCTGCTACTCCTCCTGAGTATGGCGATACCACATGTGTGGGACTTTTACACAGCCTGGCCACATACAAAGGCCCAACATTGAAGTCGCACCATCAGGCGATCTACGAGCATAAATTGCACATCTCATTTCTCAACCACCTATTACACTTTTGAAGGCCCTGGAGCACCAGGACAAAGGAATTGCCCACAAAATGACCCCATTTTGGAAAGCAAACACCCCAACGTATAATCTATGAGGCATAATGAGTCTTTTGAACGGTTATTTTTTTTCCAGAAGTTTTTGGAAAATGTGGAAAAAAAATAAAAACGCATTTTTTTTACACAAAGTTGTCCATTTATAAGATATTTCCAACACATAGCAAATACATAGCAAAAATGACACCCCAAAATACATTCTGCTACTCCTCCTGAGTATGGCGATACCACATGTGTGGGACTTTTACACAGCCTGGCCACATACAAAGGCCCAACATTGAAGTAGCACCATCAGGCGATCTACGAGCATAAATTGAACATCTCATTTCTCAATAACCTATTACACTTTTGAAGGCCCTGGAGCACCAGGACAAAGGAATTGCCCACAAAATGACCCCATTTTGGAAAGCAAACACCCCAACGTATAATCTATGAGGCATAATGAGTCTTTTGAACGGTTATTTTTTTTCCAGAAGTTTTTGGAAAATGTGGAAAAAAAATAAAAACGCATTTTTTTTACACAAAGTTGTCCATTTATAAGATATTTCCAACACATATCAAATACATAGCAAAAATGACACCCCAAAATACATTCTGCTACCCCTCCTGAGTATGGCGATACCACATGTGTGGGACTTTTACACAGCCTGGCCACATACAAAGGCCCAACATTGAAGTAGCACCATCAGGCGATCTACGAGCATAAATTGAACATCTCATTTCTCAACCACCTATTACACTTTTGAAGGCCCTGGAGCACCAGGACAAAGGAATTGCCCACAAAATGACCCCATTTTGGAAAGCAAACACCCCAACGTATAATCTATGAGGCATAATGAGTCTTTTGAACGGTTATTTTTTTTCCAGAAGTTTTTGGAAAATGTGGAAAAAAAATAAAAACGCATTTTTTTTACACAAAGTTGTCCATTTATAAGATATTTCCAACACATAGCAAAAATGACACCCCAAAATACATTCTGCTACTCCCCCTGAGTATGGGGATACCACATGTGTGAGACTTTTACACAGCTTGGCCACATACAGTGGCCCAACATCCAAGTAGCACCATCAGGCGTTCTAGGAGAATACATTACATAGATAATTTCCTGGCAACCTATCATTTTTGAAGGCCCTTCATATTTCTAACACATAGCATGTACATACCAAGAATTACAATCCAAAATAAATTCTATTGCGGAAAGGATAAAAAAAAAGTATTACCTGTGCTTTTAGTAGTGTCCACAGAAGAGAGCACTGGTCCAGGCAGCAGTCAGGGATGTGCTTAGCGACAGCAATAACTATCCAGGCAGCAGGCAGGAATATTGTCTATAGTCGGCACAGCACAGTCCATAGGAATTGTCCAGGCAGAGACAGCCAGCACAGCCATAATATTGGTCCTGGTACACTGTTACCTGCAGACACACATTATTGTACCGCTCTCCAGCCCTTCATAAACATACTGCCTTTTGCTACAGCGAATTATTTTCATAGTCCAGGTAGCAGGCAGATGTGTGGTCCGTTCATGCGGCAGGCAAAGGCATGATGGCAGTAAGTCAGCAGAAGGCTGAGGGCCGCAATTGGGTAAGACCTGTGCACAGGGGCACAGGGGTAGAGGCTTCGACCCACCCAAATCTCTATGAAGCCTCCGGACTCCAGACCCTAATCCGGAAATTACAAAACCGGGAGAAAACAAAAAAAATTGTTATCTCCATCCGGAAAAACTATTCTGGAGCCCCTCACATATGTGAGACCCCTGTGTACTATAGTAGCAGGGCAACAGATCAGTCCAAGCGGTAGGCAAAAGCATAGTCCATAAAACAAGCCAGGGTCAGTTAACGTGCAAGCAGTCCAAGCGGTAGGCAGAAGAGTAGTCACAAAACAGGCCAGGGTCAGTTCACGAGCAAGCAGTCCAAACGGTGGGCAGAGGCATAGTCAAAACAGGCCAGGGTCAGTTCATGTGGAAGCAGTCCAAACGGTAGGCAGAGGCATAGTCAAAAAGCAGGCCAGGGTCAGTTCACATTGAAGGCAGTGGCATGGTTATTTGGGGAAGCATGGAAAATGATCAGCGAAAATGGGGAAAATATGGGCTAATAACTTGGGGATGTATGATACAGTTCGAAGCATTCACCAATGCAAAGGCCAGGTTGGGAGGGACACCGGGGACAATGGAAGCTGGTATCTTTTCGAAAACCTCTTCTGCTGCACACACGACATTTTTTTTGCCGTCTTCGGCCTGCTTCCGATGGTGGAATGTTGTACGGGAAGTGCCATTCATGAAGTCGGCTAACAGCATCAGAACGAGGTAATTCTGGGAGGGGTCTTTGTGGATAGATGAGGGACGTGACTACTTCTTCTATGAATTTTAGGAAGGAGGCGGGGCTTTCTGTGGATTTTGTGTAGATTACGTAGGAATTGTAAATGGCCAAATGAATTAGATACATTGCTACCTTCTTATACCAGAATCGGGACCTCCTTATTGACAAATAGGGCTGAATCATTTGGTCATTGAAATCCACCCCCCCCATGTAGAGATTATAGTCTTGGACACATGTCGGTTTTTCAATGGGACCTCGTCTTCGCTGAACTACAACTGCAGTGTCATCATGAATGGTGGACATCATGTGCACATCCCTCTTATCCTTCCACCTCAAGGCCAGCACTTCATTACATCTCAGTGTTGCTCTTTCCCCCTTTTTCAGCCTTTTGTTCACAATGGATTGTGGGAAGCCCTTCCTATTTTTTCTTGAAGTTCCGCAGGCCAGGGTTTTTTCAATATATAGGTGTCTGAAAAGGGGCAGGCTGGTATAAAAGTTGTCCAGGTATATATGATAGCCTTTTTTTAGAAGTGGGTAAGCCAGATCCCATACGATTTTTCCATTTGTGCCCATGTAGGCTGGGCACTCAGGGGGCTGGAGCTGGGAATCTCTTCCCTCATATATGCGGAATGCATATAGATATCCCGTGGCTCTCTCACACAGCTTGTAAAATTTGACTCCATATTTGGCCTTTTTGCTAGGAATATACTGTTTTATTCCTAGCCGGCCTGAAAATGGTACCAGGGACTCATCCACACATATATTCTTCTCGGGGACATAAAGTTCTGCAAATCGTTGGGAAAATGAATTTATTAGTGGGCGAATCTTGTATAGCTTATCTGAATTTGGATGATTGTTGGGAGGGCACTGGGTGTTGTCGTTAAAATGAAAGAATCTCATAATCATCTCATATCGGGACCTGGACATAGCGGCAGAATACATGGCCATATGGTGAATGGGGTGGGTGGACCAATAGGTATGTCCTTCATTTTTTTTTGTAAGCCCCATATTTAGGGTGAGGCCCAAAAACAATTTGAACTCCTCAATATTCAAATCTCTCCACTCAAACGGACGGGCATAAGATGATTGGGGGTTGCTGGCAATATACTGCTGGGCATACAGATTTGTCTGGTCCACAATGAACTGCAGCAAAGTGTCGGGCAAAAACAGGTGAAAAAAATTGATCTCTGTAAAATTTTGGGTGTTGGCCTGCACACCTGGCTGTGCTGTGAAAGGGGGAATATTTGGTGATCCCGAGTTGGAAGGCAGCCATGTTGGGTTGGCAAGACCATCTGGCATATAGGTAGCGGCCCTGGCTCTTGGGGGACGTGACACTCCAGTAGTTGGGGGAGTTGAATTTCCTGTGCTGGAACTCGGGTGTGATGTGGCAGCACTGGTACTGGGCATTTGTGCGCGGGGCCCATCTCTGGTGGCAGCACTGGTACTGGGCCTTTGTTCCTGGGGCCTATTGCTGGCGGCAGCACTGGTACTGGGCACATCTTCCTGGGGCCTATTTCTGGCGGCAGAGCTGGTACTGGGAATATAATCCCGGTTGCTGGCGGCTTCCTGGGTTCCAGAGTGTCGTGCCCTTTTAGAAGGGACCCATTCTTCATCCGAACCATTGCTACTCTCGATCGGCTCAAATGCCGAACTTGTTTCGGAATCAGAATGGGACTCTGATGAGAGCTCCCCGGTGCTCTCATCAGTCATAGAGAGGATCTGGAATGCCTCCTCACTTGTATATCCTCTTTTGGACATGGCTGTGTGGCGGGTAGCTGTGCGACGGGTGACAGATGGGTGACAGATGGGTGGCAGGTGACGGTCACTGATGGGCTGTGCGATGGGTGGCAGGTGACGTTCACTGAGCGGTGATGGTGTGATGGGCGATGGTCACAGATAGTTGACAGGCGACGGTCACTGATGGGTAACAGTTGCACCGCTGATGGTCACTGATGGGTGACAGGGCACAGTCACTGATGGGTGACGGGTGAGAGGGCCCGGTCACTGATGGGTGACAGGCCACGGACGGTGACAGGTGATAGTCACAGATTGTTGACAGGCGACGGTCACTGATGGGTGACGGGTGCACCGCTAATGGTCACTGGTGGGTGACGGGTGACAGGGCACGGTCACTGGTGGGTGACGGGTGACAGGGCAGGTCACTGATGGGTGACGGGTGACAGGGCAGGTCACTGATGGGTGACGGGTGACAGGGCAGGTCACTGATGGGTGACGGGTGACAGGGCACGGTCACTGGTGGGTGACAGGGCACCGCTGATGGTCACTAATGGCAGTCTCTATGTGACAGGTGCACTTTTTATGGGGTGACTGTTGGGTGACAGATGACAATTGGGGGGGGCGATGGGACAGAAGTGGTGTTGGTGCAGACACTACAAATACAAAGATCTGTAACTCACTGCTCCTGGCTCTTCTCTCCTCACACTGGAAACGGTGTGTGAGGAGAGAAGGGCTAGTAACAGCTAGTGACAGTTCTTTGTTTACACTTAGTGATCGGCTGTGAATGGATCACAGCCGATCACATGGTACACAGTACTGGCCAATGGCTGTAAACTGTCGTCGGTGACGAGCAGTGTTCCCGGGGAACACGCCGCCACCGACGTGCACGCGCAGCGCGCTCACGATCGCGCGCATGCGCCGTGCAATGCGGGATGTACCATTAGTGATCAGCCGTGACTTCATCACGGCCGATCACGTGGTAAACAGCCATGCCCAGTGGCTGTTCACCCCTGTCGGTGACGAGCGGTGTCTCGGTGACACGCCGCCACCGACAGTACAGGGCTGCGCGCTCACGATCGCGCGCATGCCCTGTTTAAACGGTGGACGTCATATGACGCCCACTCAGAACAATAGGCTTACCGCCCGGCCGTCATATGACAGTGGGCGGTAGGCTACTGGTTAAACAGTGAACCAGCATGCACTGGATCCCTGCTGTGCGACGAATGCGGCTCATATGTGAACTGAGCCTTACTCCCTGATCATTCAGCCAATTATCTATTCTGCTAAAATCACTGGTAGTAAATAAATCATTGTCCTTTTGCTGCCAGAGTTTTTTTTGCATTTTTGCACTTGTTAATATACTCATGTACGGTCTGTGAAAGCACAAACCCTGTAGAATAAAATAGTGGCAGTTGCAATTTTTTTTATATCACACTTGCTAATAATCATCAACTGCTTGAAATCACCCTATAGCAGTGACGGCTCGTAATGCAAGGTGCAGGGGCACCTTCCCCTATCCATGCATCCAGCCCCCTAATCTACATGTGGGGCGCTGGATGCATGGATTCCAATGGGGATTTTTTTAAGCACGTGATAAGAGCCTGTGGCTCTAATAGGCTTCAAAAAAGAGTGGGCTTGGGCGCAGAGCACTGTACCCTGAGTCCACCCAGTTGTGTGACAATAGCGAATGAATATTCGCTATTGTCACATTGATTCTGCCTCCGGCCAATCAGTAAGTGGGTCCTGAGACCCATTTCCAAAATTCAGGCTAAAATCGGACCTTAAACAGTGAACCAGCATGCACTGGATCCCTGCTGTGCGACGAATGCGGCTCATATGTGAACTGAGCCTTACTCCCTGATCATTCAGCCAATTATCTATTCTGCTAAAATCACTGGTAGTAAATAAATCATTGTCCTTTTGCTGCCAGAGTTTTTTTTGCATTTTTGCACTTGTTAATATACTCATGTACGGTCTGTGAAAGCACAAACCCTGTAGAATAAAATAGTGGCAGTTGCAATTTTTTTTATATCACACTTGCTAATAATCATCAACTGCTTGAAATCACCCTATAGCAGTGACGGCTCGTAATGCAAGGTGCAGGGGCTCCTTCCCCTATCCATGCATCCAGCCCCCTAATCTACATGTGGGGCGCTGGATGCATGGATTCCAATGGGGATTTTTTTAAGCACGTGATAAGAGCCTGTGGCTCTAATAGGCTTCAAAAAAGAGTGGGCTTGGGCGCAGAGCACTGTACCCCGAGTCCACCCAGTTGTGTGACAATAGCGAATGAATATTCGCTATTGTCACATTGATTCTCCCTCCGGCCAATCAGTAAGTGGGTCCTGAGACCCGTTTCCCGATTGGCCAAAAGGCGAAAAGATCCTATTGGGCTAGGAGGAGGAGGAGGGAGGAGACACATGGCCACCGTGATGCAGGGGAGGAGACGCAGGGGAAGCCAACCGACCCACCAGCCACTACTGCTGGTGACTGAGACAGAACAGAGGAGAGGTGGTGTCCCCGCACTGTGCCCCCACTATGCCTGCCATCCTTCACTGGACAGAGGACTGGAGTTGAGAAACACTGATATAGGCTGAGCAATAACTCAGGGTGACTATGGAGCCCTGCTCTACATCCTCGCATCTGCAGGTTTTTTACTACTACACTATGGCTCTTCTCTTCTACCCTTTATCCCTGGAGACAATTTTTTAAAGGAGCTGGTCGTGGAACTCGGTGTTTGTGGAGAAACAGCCTTGAGACTACAGTAGCTATCTGTCTAGGATATACCCAAGGAGGAGGAAGAGGACACATTGGTGGTGTACATCTGTTGATGCACGACTAGACCCATCTGGGGTCTTCCCTTGAGGTGAGAGGCTAGCACATACAGGGTGTGGATTGGAGAAGGATTTTTATAATCTACTATATTATCTGCATTTGGACTTTTTTCTTTCTTTGCCACACTTACTCCTATAGAGACTATTGCTTAGTATCTGTAGTTACTTCGGATCCATCTTGGATTAGTCATCCCTGTGGATGTTGTATTTTTTTATGCCATTGTTATTGCGCTATTTTGCACATTGGGAAGTGAGATTGTTATAAGCACTTTATCATTAGCATTTTATACCTTAAGATTGGTTTAGTGGTATCCGGGAACAGTATTACCACTTTATTATTAGCAATTTATATTTAGTATTGTTTTAGAGGTATTTAGCGCTGCTTCACCACAAATCACATATACTTTTGGTGTTGGCAACACTTCAGAAGTTAGCTGCTTTATATTTATTTTTTGCATTAAGCACTTTATCGCGTTTATCGTTTACACGTTTAGTGCGCATTAGTAGTTCTTGTTTAAAACCCCCACTGGACAGATCACCAACAAGAGGGAATCCTGGAGCTGTGTCCTTCCACCAGGCTGCATCTGCTATTCAGGTCAGTAGAGGAAGGCTGCCTGACCTAGTTCACCAGTGCATGACTTGCAGGCGGTAAGAGGGGGATCCAGCCTTCCCTGCCTGCCTAGCTGCTGCTGGCTCAGGGGGCATGGACAGGGTTAACCCTGCCTTTGCTACTGGATGATATGAGCTCTCTCTGTTCCCCCAGCATGGCTCTGATCAGAACCAGTACAGCAGCTGCTGCTGGTGAACTAGCAGTGTAAGCATGTCCTGCCAGCCAGGGCTTCTACAGCTCTCCTGTAAAGTTAATGCTGTTGAGTTTTTAGGGGCATGCTGGGTTTGATGGACAGAGGCAGGTTCTCTTTTATAATGATGTAGTCCTTGGCTGCTGGAGATTGTTATGGTGGCTCTGCTGGGACTTGTGGTTCTTTAGCAGTTGTGTTGGGTTTGAGGGGGGGTGCTTTCAGCTCATTGGTGGGTCAGGAGTTTGAGCTGTGGGGTGGTAAGATTGATTCCTGTCTGCATGGAGTTTGTAGGTTGTTGTGTTTGAGCTATGGGATACTGGGTTTGATAGCTTCCTGCATGGAGTTTGTAGGTTGCTTGTGTCTTAGGCATGCTTTAGATGCTTTGCTTTACACCTGCAACTGGCGAGGTTAACCTGTGACCCCAATTGGCCTCATTGTCTGCATAGCTCCCAACTGTCCCTAATTTTGAGGGACTGTCCCTGATTTGGAACAATATCCCTCTGTCCCTCTTTGCCCCTCTTGTCCCTCATTTTGGTCTGATTCATATAGTTGTATCTAAATGCATTTTTTATCTTTAAAAATTGTTTCCCAATGCTAAAACTTTCATCCAATTTCTAAATTGCTGCCTTTGTAGTGGTAAAAAGGCCTTGTGGATTTAATTAACCTTTTTTTTGGTTAATTCTCCTTTAAAGGGGTGTGTCAGGGTGCATGTCCTATGCCTACATACGTTGTTTGCAAGTAGGTGTCCCTCATTCCCATCTCAAAATGTTGGGAGGTATGGTGTCTGTGATTGTGATGGGGATGTTAGATTGTAAGTGGCACTTTGGTAGTGATTGGTGGATATGGTTCTTCGTAAGGTGCCACGGAATATGTCAGTGCTATAAGTCTTGGTGTTTGTGTGTGTGTGTGTATACAAGGGGTCTTCAAAAAGTTTTCACACTTTTTTTTTTAACTCTATTAAATGTATGAAAGTGTGGAATGTTTTTGAAGACCGTGTGTGTGTGTGTGTGTGTGTGTGTGTGTGTGTGTATGGAGCCAAGACCGTGGTGAGTGCAGAGCTGGAGGGGTTTGTTTGTGCCCCCCCAAAATTTTTTAGCACCAACCGCCACTGCTCTATAGGTTATACACTCCTCATGGGCTGAATTAACGCTCACCATGTATTTGGTTTACCAAATAAAAATGTCTTTTATCCCTTATGTAGGGACCCTGACTCCTGCCTCAAGCTGGATTGTCCTAGTCTAATCTAAATTTAATGAGCAGCTAGGCTGTAGCCATCCTAAGCTTTGATTGTTGTTATTTCTGTGCCAAGTTTTGATTATTGTTTACTTCTGTCTGTCGCTGCCTAATGTTCTCCAGTAGATAGACCAAGAAAAAACAATGTTGTGAGTTATGAATATATATTTCTCTATGGCCAGTCACCAAGAGGTGTATTATCAGTGATTTGGGCTGGGAAAGGTTATGAACATTTAAGGGAACCTTCTAGAAGGGTCTTTCCACCTGGGTTTCTGCCAGGAAAGGAGATTTGTGTCTCCCTGGCTTGGCCTAGAGGGGACATCAGAGTAGAAGGGACTTTGCCTCTTGGACCTTCTGCCTGGGGAGGGTATTGCAGAGAAAAGAACCTGGCCCTGGGTCCAAGGAAACAAAAGTTGGCCCTTGTCATGGGACCTGAAGGATTTTTATTGTCCTGCTAAAGGGTACATCCAGAGGAAGTTGAGCAGGAAGATGGCTGCCTGTATTGAGCATCTTAAGAGAAGTCTTATGTACTTCTGTTCTTCGATCTGTCCTGGGGAGCTGGGTACAAGCTGCAGCCAGTAGACATGGCAAGTTCTCATGGCTCATCCACTAGGTTACTTGTGATGGATTACATAGGGTCTGTGTTCTGTGTGGCTGCTCCTAAAAGGCCAACTACCTACTTTACTAAAAGAGAAGTCCGTAGTTGAATTTTTGCCACTTGCCTTCCTTTGAAGTTTACTGTGCCAAATAAACCATTAAAAAAAATAACTGCCATACAGTCATATTAATAACTCTTGCTGGGGCCTGAGGGCCACATTTGCCTAGAAAAATCATAGATCAGCTTAGGCAACCCTGAGCAGAGTTCACATCCACCAGGGCCAAAGGATGTTTCTGCTAGGGACCTTACAGATAGTTAAGATGGAAAAGTTGACAGAGACATCATACATGTCTACAAGTAGTAGATCAAAAAATATCCTAGATGCACAAATATTGATTTCCATAAGCTTTCTGTTTTCATAAGGAGTGAACAAAAAGCTATGTAAATCCAGATAATCTATTATAAACAGAAGGCAAAATCATACTTACCAACAGTTCCATTAACAGTTGCCTTATCATGAAAATTCACATATACAATTTATTTCTCATACCAGATTTTTATTTCTTGTTAATTTTGAAGTTCCTCTTTTGGATGTCAGCATAGTTGCTATTGTAAAGTAGCATTTCACAAAAGCTGAGGATGCAGTTTCTTTATCTGCATATTATAACACATGTTACAATCTAATTGTATAATTTAGCAAACAGCATGAATTGCAAAGGCCTGTCTGAATAATACAAATTGTTTGACTATTTTAGGTGGGAATTCACATTACAAGTTTGGAAAACCTAAACAAGATTGTAAAGAGGTTGAACTTTACACAGCAGGACTTGGGTTCCCTAGTGTTTCCCTGAATACAGTACAGCAGGCACTTGACATGTGATAGTAATTTAAAAAAAAGTAGCAGAAGGAACTTTACTATACTGTAGGCTCCAGTTGCCATTTTGGAGAGCGTAAAGCCTGAATTTGATCCTGAATCTTCCAGAGGGCAGATGGGGTCTGTGGTTTAAAAAGAGGTCTGCTCCCAAAGTGGGACAATGAACACATACTTTGTAAAGAATTAGGCAGATCAGTCACTTTAAAATTTACAAGCCATGTTTAAATCTGATTGGTGGCTACGAAAATCTTCTGCAAGTGAATTGAACTGGTATATAACAGCAATGTCTGGATAAAAAGTGAACTACTAACCTGATACACTCTGCTCCATTCATACATCCTATGGTTTAAATTTATTTTTTTATGAGTGTTCACTTAATATCACTTAATATCAGTTTGTCCGAGATGAAGCATCCAGCGAAACGCGTTGACGGCATCAACAACGCAGCCCTGTTGCGGCCGCTGGTGTATGGGAAGTAGGACGAGTGATGTCAGCTGTGCTTTGACCAGCTAAGGCTGTTTGATCGTGCAGCATCTAGTCCAAACTTCCAAGCCTTCTGTTACCTACTGCTGACTGATACGCCAATCTCTCATTTGCGCTCAGTGATCTATTTACATCAGCCAGTTCATTCCATTTACTTGTCAATTTTGCTTCCGACTATTCCCACTGTGGAGGAGGTGAACCATTGGAGACTTGAATCTTCCGCCACCGCAACAGCCAATGATGCCGAAGCAACGCAACTGAGCAAGTGAGTGTATCAATTCCCTGTCTATGCAAGTTGTTTACTACAATGCACAGGGAACCACTTTACCAAGCAGTGGACTTTTAATGGTAGGGTTGCTGATTTTTACACTATACCATATATGTTATATATACATTCAGCAAGATCTTTCTCCCTCATTGTCCATCAGTGCTGTACATATGAATCACTTTATCTGGATTACTGGAATTTCTACCAACTAAACCCATAGGGGGGAAACTTTTAATTTTTTCAACATAAACATTGTTTGATTTCAACAACACATCGTTTGTGATTCAAGATTTTCATCATTTTTATTGACTTTACCAGTCAGTCCACAAGTATTGATGTCAGTCCATCTCAGACGGCATTGATCCAGTTTATCGCACAGCCTGTCCATCCATCCTTCCCTTCCCATCCCCTTCCTAACTCCATCTATTGGATCTGCAAGCAGTCAATTGGCCCAAATTAGGATCAGGGGGGTTTTATATTCCCACACACTACCCAAACATTATTGGCCCTAACGCATGACTACTTGCACATACAATGCGTCTGGACATCGTTTGTCGTTGTCATGTATTGTTTCATGTATTGTCCTGTATGTTGAACTAGTTCATGGCCATATTTTTACGGTCCATCACTGGACCTGAACAGTTTTTACGATACTGCATTTTTCTATCAACACTTTATATCTGTAAATTAAAATAATTAATAAAGTGATTTGGTTTACAATTCTGAATTTTGGAAAGATCAAAACCTGTTGCGCGGTCCTCTGTTACCGGGTTCCTCTCCACTTTTTGTTGGAAGACAGTGACATATTTTTTGTGAAGATTACAAAACTGCAAATAATTATGGGGTATATTTTAATGACCCATATCATCACAAACTTCTTGGATCTCTGATGCATCCCTATTGCCAAAGAAAAATTTAAAGCCAGGCCTCTACAAAAGCTATAGGACCACAGTAAAATGGTCAGCCACTTCCACACTTTCTAAGTGTCTTCAAGATCAAGAGATGTTAATTTGGTGCTAAATATTAAGTCCCTGTAGATGAAACATGGTATTGCAGCCTGTACATTTAGATATAACAGTACTCTTTCAGGTCTATGTGGGTGTTTTTCAAACAAAAGTAGAGATCAAGGGGATATGCAAATGTTATTTGCCCGTTAAAAAACAATTTTGTAGTTGTATTTTTTTTCTTTAAAGAGGAACTGCAGTCTGCTCACATGATGTGTAATAAAAACATATTTGCAATTCTGAAGCTTCCCTCCAACCACTTTGCATATTATTTTATATATAATTTGATTCGGTACTCGCCAAATATGCTCCAGAAATGTCCCTCCACTGAGTCTGGCTGCATCCATTTTAACTGTGGGCAGCCGAAGCTGCTGCCTGTTCACTTCCTGAATTTACACAGACACACAGAGGCACACCTGCAGCTTTCATTGGCCCTCTTATGACTCATCCCCCCCCTTCCTGGCAAACTCTCACAAGAGTTAGAGAGAGAGAGAGTTGTGCATGATGTCATAAGCCTAGGCTTTTTAACAGACAAGAAACAGGAAGTGGCTGTATAAGGTATTTACTGGCAGAAAAAAAGTTTTACTATCCAAAGCTAAAACAACAAGGGCAGAGGATTTAATAGATGGAAAGTTGAAAAAATGACTGAAGTTCCACTTTAAGAACCTGTGCCATATTTCTGGCAGTCATTCAACCAGCATTCCTCTCATAACAACAATCTAAAATACTCTAACTAGCTAGGGAGCATATTGTCCCTTAATGCTTGTCTTGTTACCGCTACATGTCTTCCCCTCTTGGTTATGGCTCTCTTTGGATACAGTATCTATATCATGTGTTTAAACACCTAAGCAAGCCACACAAGAAAAATACAAAATACTATAATGCCCCGTACACACGGTCGGACTTTGTTCGGACATTCCGACAACAAAATCCTAGGATTTTTTCCGACGGATGTTGGCTCAAACTTGTTTTGCCTACACATGGTCGCACAAAGTTGTCGGAATTTCCGATCGACAACCACGCGGTCACGTACACCATGTACGACGAGACTAGAAAAGGTCGGTTCAGAACCAAGCGCGGCACCCTTTGGGCTCCTTTTGCTAATCTCGTGTTAGTAAAAGTTTAGTGAGAGACAATTCGCGCTTTTTCAGACTCGTGGCTTTCAGATCATTTTCTGCCATTCAGTTTGTGCTTGTGGGTTTGTATCTGCTCTTCAGTGCGTGCAGTCAGTTCGTATCAGAGTTTTCTGTGTGATCTTGCCTGCTCGTTGCTGTTTTTCAGGTCGCTCTTCACAGGCCTTGCTGTTCTTCAGTGCGTTTTGTTACTTCGTTCTGAGCAGCCGACCGTTTTCTAGCCATGTTTCGTATGCGTACTCCTCGTAGAGTTCGTGCTGTGCGGGGGCTTGGTGTTGGGGTCCTGACCTTGACACAAGTCCAGTCCATGAACAGGGTGGGGAGGAGTTCATGGACCAAGAATTGGTTGCTTCAGCGTGACCAGTTCTGTCATATGCCTTTGCTCCGTGAGATCCGTGAGAATAATCCTGATGATTTCAGGAACTTTCTCAGGATGACGGACCCCGTGTTTCACCGTTTGTTGGCTTCGCTGACCCCCTATTTTAGCAGGCAGGATACCTGCATGAGGCAAGCCACCACTCCGGAGCAGAGGTTGGTCGCTACCTTGCGGTATTTGGCCACAGGGAGAAGCCTGCAGGACCTCAAGTTCTCGACAGGCATCTCCCCCCAGGCTCTGGGGATCATTATCCCAGAGACCTGTTCTGCCATCATACAGGTCCTGCAGAAGGAGTATATGAAGGTAAGATTTTTTTCCTTTTATATCACATTTTATTGTATTGAATGTTTGATAATATATTGTATTTCTTTCCTTATTCCCTAATTACCATGATTGTAATATGCTGTGAATGTCCCCTTTGTCCTCATACATGCTGGATTTTTATGTAATTATTATTTTAGGTCCTTCATACATATTTGCCCTTCAATAACCTCTCCAGCATGGTGTCTCCTGCCCCTATATTCACCTCATGTAGTTACTTAACAATGTATTTTATCAGCTCTATAGTAGTGCTTTACCCCAAACACCCCCTAAAATGTTTGGAAATGTTATTTTTGATTTAAATTCAGGCAGAGTGCCAGAGGCTTTTTTTTGTGGTGTCCCCAAATTTTTTGTAACCCTCCCTCCCCCCAACTGCTAAGTCAGCTGATCCCAATTCTCTATCCTCAATCATCTATCTGCTGACTTTGCCCAACCCATGCACACTATACCCACCTCTTTAGTGCTCAGATGTATGGATGAATTCCCCAAAGCATGTAGTGTAAGGGCCTGCCTGTATACTTTCCAATGGTACTGTTTAAAGTTTTTGTATCCTATTATTATCTTGATAGGTAATAGCAGAATGTTCAAATGTCCTCAAATGTGTACAGTGTGTATTTATATCTTTGTATTATGACACTTCTTACCTGTCCAGTGGTCTGCCAATAGTGTAACTAAGGAGGGGCTGTTTCAAGTAATACCCTGTATTTAGGCATTCATCTCTCAATGAAGTGAAGAGGGTTACCTGTCCAAGAGTTCCCCCCCCCCTATAATGTTAGAAATGGCCCATGAGGGGGGGAGGGGGAATATGATAGGTGTACCTTATACTTTGTTGTTGTTAAATTCCCCTTAATAAATGCTATCTGGAGGTTGCCCCATAATGTTTGTGTATAATCTGCTTGCCATGTTTCTGTGAAAAAATAGTAATGTTTATTGTTTTTTCCTCAACAGTTTCCTTCAACGCCACAGGAATGGCAGACTGTGGCCTCCCACTTTGCCCAGCGGTGGGACTTTCCTAACTGCGGAGGGGCAATTGATGGGAAACACGTCCACATAGTCCCACCACCCAACTCGGGGTCGTACTATTATAATTACAAGGGGTTTAATAGTATAGTGATGTTGGCGGTGGTGTCGGCTAATTACGAGTTCCTGTATGTGGACGTGGGGAAGAATGGCCGGATGTCCGATGGTGGAGTGATCGCCCAGACGGAGTTCTACAGGCGTCTCCAGAATGGCAGCTTGGACTTGCCACCTCCAGAGGACAATGTTGAAGGTCATTTGTGTTCGTTGCTGATGAAGCATTTGCGCTGGGGGACCACCTGATGCGGCCATTCCCAATGAGGACCCTCACCCCGGAACAGAGGGTTTTTAATTACCGGCTGGCCAGAGCCCGAAGAGTGGTGGAGAACACATTTGGAATCCTGGCCAGCCGGTTCCGATTATTTCTGACACTCATCCATATGGCGGAGTATAAACTGAACCATATAATACTTGCCTGCTGTGTTCTCCATAATTTTTTAAGAAAACATTCAGCCAACTATGCTGGCTCAGTTGGGCCTGAGGCCGGAATCCCAAATCCATCAACACTGACGGCGCTTGAAAGTGGCCGTCCTGGCTTGCCCTCCCTGAGTGCCCGTGATGTCCGTTTACGATACCTGGAGTTCTTTGCGGGTAGGGGGGCTATCAATATGCCAGACAATCTGTGAAACCTTTTTCAAATAAAAAACAACCAAAAGAAATTCTTTGTGGACATTTACTGCTTGTGTTTGTTTTAGCTGACCCTGACAGAAATGTGTTGAGTGCAGAAAATGTCATTATTGGGTAACCTTATAAAAAACAGTGTTGGCTGGTACTTCCTAAATGCAAAAACACATTTCACTACAAGTGCACTTGCAACTGCACTGAACCTGCACTTGTAGTGAAAAGTGTATTTGCCTTTAGGAAATAACCCCCATTTTTGCATAAAACAGCAATTGCATCACCCCAAAAGTGTTGTAGTGTTGAGACAATAATCCACGCATTCTTGAGTAAGCCACTTTTTTATACCTGCACAATCACATGTGCATTTACCAAAGGTTTTTAAAACAAACCAACATGTTTGTTGTATAACAATTTTTGCAGTAGCATTATCAAAAATCGAAATATCCATTTCAGATAAAACAGGCCTGTGTAAAACCAACAAGAAAGCCAAAAAACTTGAACTTACAAAGTTCACATTAGGTAAAACCTGAAGGCTATATCAGACATCAGTATTTAGGAACTGGGTTTGATATAGCGTTCAGATGGGGGGAAATCACCCCTGGAAAAGCCAAATTTGGAAGATGCACACCAATTTACGAATGTCAACATGTGCTATCTGCCATCAGGGGGGATCAAGGGACGCGTTTTGGGGGTGCAAGCCCTTCCTCAACGCAACTTTATAATTGAGAAAGGGGTTGCACCCCCAAAACGCGTCCATTGATCTCCCGTGATGGCAGATAGCACATGTTGGCACACTGTGTGCATCCTCCAAATTTGGCTTTTCTAAACATTGAAAACAATTTTAGAAGATTGGACCACAATAAAACAGGTGATTTTGTGGGGTCTAAATTCGCCCCAAAACATCAATGATGTTATTATTTTTTTTAATAGCATCATTGATTTGTTGCTGTATGTTGTGCAATTCGAGATTACACCCCATGATCTCCCCGATCAGGATCTGGGCACTTTCAGAAGTAAAGTGTTCTCTATCCCTCACATCACGATCACCTAAAAAGAGATAAAGAACAAAAAAAACGGTCTCAAAAATCTGCCACCATCCATCTCTTTTACCTGAGTCTGTGGTCGCAGACACTCACCTGTTGTGGTGCCAATCTCCGCCACATTTTCTTCTTCCTCCTGCTCTTCTTCTTGGGTTGGTGTTATTTCCCCTTCTTCCAGAGGGGGGGGGCTCTGGTCTCCTGGGATGAGGGGTGTCCTCCGAGTCTTTTCTCCCCTATGTAAAACAAAAATGGTATACTTAGCACACAGATATTTGATGGCAGAACTAGAAATAGGAAACATTGCTTGGAAGTGGGGTACAATTGTCTATTTTAGCCGAGTTCCAAGATGTAATTTTCTTATTGACCTTTGTCAAGCTGCAATACTTTACCGGTTTAGTACAAGCTTCACAGATGGAGACCCCCCTATAGTATACACTGGAGCAACTGTGTGCCCCCCCCCTAATAAAAATGGTGTTCTTGTTTCCCACACTAGTGCTCCAGTGTTCAGATGTGAAAACAGCTGCTCAGTGTCCTCTCCTTACACACAATCTAGTTGGCATTTCATTCTAGTAACAAACCCATCTACACAAACAAATATTTGGCATCCAAGTAGGCCCCAAAAAATGTGTGAAAATGCATATGGCCTAAACAATGATGTTCTAGAGGCCGAAAGAAAAATGTTTGATACGAACGAATAATGGGCCCATGAACATTAAAGTTGCCCTTTTAAACGTTACAATTAATAAAAGCATATGGAGCAGAACGAACGCAATAAAGACAGAAAGAATAGGAACACAGCACAAATACTTACTTTTTTGCAGCACTCTCCGGATCTTTCGGTACTGCTCTGGCTCTCTCAACTTCAGGTCCGACCACCGCTTCCTGAGCTGATCTTTCGATCTTCGTACCCCGAAATTCCTGTGAAGGCTTTTGATCACTTTCGACATGATCTTGGCCTTTCGTATATTGGGGTTGGGGTAAGGCCCATATTTTCCGTCATAGTCGGACTTCTTTATGATGTCGACCATCTCCAACATCTCCCCAAAGGACATATTTGTGGCCTTAAAACGTCTCCTTCTGGATCGGGACGTGCCTGGATCCGGGCTTTCCTCCTCCTCCTCCTCGTTGCTAGAATTAGCACACACCTGCTCTAAATCCGCCATCATGCTCTTCACCCACTGCGCCGAACGAAAAGGGGCGGGGAATAGACAAGAAAGAACGTCAGGGGCGGGCGGAGTTACGCGCATGCGCAGTGTGTATAAAGCGTAACACGCGTGCGTATTACGTACGATCTGTGAGCGGAGGAAGGAGCATTGGACGCGCCAATCATAAGAACGAAGGTAAGAGACAAACTTGTGCCTATACTGCTCCTAGATTGAGGCCTATATTGTAACAAGATTAGGAGAGTTTTGTCTGACATTAGGCTTTGTCTTGTGTTGTGTCTTGCAGTGAACATGGATATCTTATTAAAAGATACTGACTTCATGTCATTATTCCTCGAGATGCTAAGGGAGCTGCCCTGTCTGTGGGAGATTACCCACCCCCATTTCAAGAACCAAGCAAAGAGGAAGGCAGCACTGGAGCAATTGTTGGAAATTGTGAAGCAGGTGATCCCCAAGGCAGACATCACCTATTTAAATAAATTAATTGGTGGCCTGAGGAGCACATATCTGAGGGAGCGCAAGAAAGTCCTGGATTTGCAGAGATCCGGAGCAGCAGATGACATCTATGTCCCCAGGATGTTGTACTACGACAGGCTGCACTTTCTGGCAGGCCAGACTGAACCCAGGCCATCCCTCTCAAGTCTTCCTTCCACGCTTCCTTCCCCCCGGCTGAGGCTTCTGATGCCCAACCTGGGCCTTCCAGGCGATATGTGGAGGAGCCCAGATTGAGCCAGGTATAGCATTCCTTAAATATTTCTGCTTGTCCAATCAATGATGTTAACTAGATATTAGTTGGGAGTACTAATTTAGGATTGTGATTGATGATGCAAAACATTACAACTATGTCCCTTTTTCATACACAGGGAAGTCTCAGCCAGGAGGTGGCCGGGCCGAGCCGGCTGGCTGATATCAAGGTCCCTCCATCCCCCTGAAAACAGAAAGTGGCAGTAGGAGGAGTACCCTAGAAGAGGCAGCTATAGGATTCTTTTGGAGGGCTACAGAGGTCCTGGGAACACCCCACACCATGCAGGAGAACATTGCTGCCTTCATAGCATATAAAATGCAGAGGATGGAGGAGGGCCAAAAAGTAATGTGTGAGGCCCTCATATCGGAGGCTCTGGAGAAAGGTATGAGGGGCCAAATTACACCTCAGACACACCTTTGGGATGGTCCTCCTCCTCCTCCTGCAGGTCCTCCTCCTCCTTCTCCTCCAGGTCCTCCCAGTCCTCCTCATCCTCCAGGTCCTACTCCTCCTCCTGCCACATCTCCAACTGCACAGCCACAGCCCGGAAGGAAGCGTGTAAGGAAGACCAGACAATGATTGCCCTGGGTTCAGTCTGGTCGGCCAAAAAATGCAGCCTCTTGTGGTACCAAATCCTGGGGACACAGATGTCATCTGCTGCTTTCCAGATCTCTGTGAATCCCGGACCAGACTGCCCTCCCTTAGATATGGACTCCTCAGGCCACCAATTTTGATGTTGAAGAATTGTTGTCTGCCGTGGGGGTCCCAGGCTTCACTAATTTCTCATGTTTCTCCAGTGTTGCCTTCCTCTTTGTTTGGTTCTGATACCTTAATAAAGAAATTTTGTTTTGAATTATACTCTCCTACGTGTTTTACTTCAAAAATGACTGTTTTTTTGTGAGGGTTCAGGTACATTCAAATATACAATGTGAAATGAACAAGGGTCACCAACAACAAACAATCTCCTGGAGATTAAATAATAAAATATATCAATGGTGTTGGGGTAACTTTACACACAAAACACAGACAAAAATATTCTGTAGTAAAAATAAAAATAACATTGAACAAAGATCAGCCTTGGAAAAAATCCAAACATTAAAGAAAAAAAAAGGCTGAAAATCCCAAAAAAAAAACTGTCAGATGTGACAACTAATAACAATATATTGAGGGAATCCCAATAAAAAAACACAAAGAAAAGTTTGTGAGAAGTGTGTGTGAATATGAGCAGCAAAACTACTTCATTCTTGTCACATTATAAAGAAGAAGAGAGTGCGCTGTATTAAACCATTTTTAACATTGCAGCGTGACGAAAGTGTTGTATCCATTGAGAACGCTAAGTTTACCAGAACGAGCTGTCCCGTGTCGGAATTTCTTCTGAGCATGCGTGGCACTTTGTGCGTCGGAACAGGCCACACACGATCGGAATTTCCGACAAAGGATTTTGTTGTCGGAAAATTTTATCTCCTGCTGTCCAACTTTGTGTGTCGGAAAATCCGATGGAAAATGTCCGATGGTGCCCACACACGGTCGGAATTTCCGACAACACGCTCCGATCGGACATTGTCCATCGGAAAATCCGACCGTGTGTACGGGGCATTAGTGTTCAAAGTGATAATTCTTACTTGTGAGGATTGGGCCAGCAGGGAATGCAACAATTTTATACAAACACAAAAGAGAAAAAGCACTCCTAAAACAAGTTGCTGCAAATCAGTCATCAAAAATGTATGTATCCAATTTAAAATGTAAGCATAGAAAAACATAGGAAGGGTAAAAATGGTAGTCGGCTGCACATCTAAAACCACCTTTATTGTAGATTCTTGAATAGGACGCATAAGCTCAAGCTTCAGTAGAGGAAGAGAAAACAGCTAACATGTTTTGCGCTTACTCAGCACTTAATCATAGCTGACTAAACAGACTTAACACCAGACATCCCAACCTGCAAAAACTAATTTCAGGGAGGTGGGCGTGGCTTAAACTGTGCTACATATTGGGCGTGGCTTAAATGGGGTGTGGTTTTATAGAGTCTGAGATGACATACATAGTGCAGAATGTAGTAATGTTAAATAGAGAATATACAGTGCGGAGTGTATGTAGGTGTGTATAATGTGCATGTGAGGAGTGTGGAGTGTACAGCGGTGAGTAGTATGTGCAGGATGGTGTCAGTAGGGCAGTGGACGGTGTCAGTAGTTCTTTATTATTATTATTATTTTACAATTTTATTTTTTTAATTATATTTACAATTTTTTGTTTTTTACAATGATTGGGGGTGGGGGTAGTGGACAGTGTCAGTAGAGCAGTGTGTCAGTAGTTTTTTTGTTTTTATTATTTTCTCTATTATTTTTTTACAATTTTGTTGTTTATTATTTTCTTTAAATATTTTTTTTAAATATTTTTTTCACAGTGCTTTTGGGGAAGGGGTGGGGAGTATGTGGCGGTGATGGTGTCAGTAGGACAGTGGATGGTGTAAGTAGTTTTTATTTTTTCATATTTTTTACAATTTAATTTTTTTAATGCTTTTTGGGGGGATTGGGTTGGGGCAGTGGACAGTATTGATAGGGCAGGGGGGGTGGTGTCAGTAGTTTTTTATTTTATATTTTTTTTTATAACTTAATTTTTTATAATTTTTGTTTACAATTTAATTTTTTTATATTTTTTGCATTTTTTTAAAATCAACCCTGTAATTGGGGGGGTGGGGGGCTTTGGTGAGATATCAGGGGTCTAAACAGGACACGATCTCGCTCACTGTGTCCAATTCCAAAAAGGCAGGGGCTGGTAAATGACCGGTTCCTTCATCCGCTCTCCATCCTGCCAGATCCCTACAGCTGGCGGGAGAGAAGAGGAGGGAAACCAGCTGCTTGGGGATGAGGGGGGGCGGAGGAGGAGGACAGGGAGCCAGAGAAGAAGGGGGGGTAGAAGGACACGGAGAGGAGCTGAAGAAGAATGGACACAGAGAGGGGCTGGAGGAGGAGGATACAAGGACACAGAGGGGGGCTGGTGGAGGAGGATACAGGGAACAGCCGGGGATGATCGGTGCAGCTGGAGGGACAGCTGTGATCACTGATCTCCCGGTATAGCTTTTTAGCCCACAACCGCTGGAGGGAGAGAAGGAGAAGCCGATGTCAGCTATACAGGGAGATCGGTGTTCACAGCTGTTCCTCCTGCACTGATCATCCCCGACTGTGAACCAGGGGACCATCCAGGATCAGCCCCGCAGCCGGGATATCGTGCAGCACTTGCAGGTGTCTGGGAGCCACCCCCGAAATGCAGAAGGCTCCCGCACGGGAGACTTGCAATGTCTGCAACACCTAAGCAAGTATATAGTGCAATAACACCCTTCTATAAGCAGGTGCATTCAAATAGGATGATGAACTACACAGCATCTAATAATTGGTTGCTGTGTGCTGCCTGCACAAAAGAGAAGAACACCACAATTTTAAAAATATGAATGTAACATAAAACCATATAACAAATATATATGGTGAATACATACATGTACAGTATATATGTATATAAACGGACAGCTTACTGGGACAACTTCACACAAAAAGGCCACTGTTCATTCATGGGAACAGAACTCATCCACTCATAATAATATGGCATATCCAATGAGGTCTGGGGATGTTTCGCCAGTTTATCATTTCTCAAGTCAGGCTTGTCCCCCAATGCACCTGTACAGTATCTTATGTTTACCTTACTGTTAGTATCTATGCTGGTCTATGTCTCGAGTCTGTATGATTGTCCATTTAACCTTGATGTTATTGTTGGTTTCTATTACCTCCCGACAAGCATTGTACAAGCAAATTGTTTTGTATCCCTTTTTTTCCATTGAAAATTAATCAAAACGATTAAAACGCAAAAATATGACCCATTCCATTCATGATTTAACCATGCAAGGTAATTTAAGTAGTGCTTTTCTTAATGTGTAAAGTGATTGTCAATTGTAGCTGTTCTATAAATGATCCAGTTGTGGTGAGATAGCTTAACTTACAGTCTCAGTAGCTTGGCAGACAGTAACTCGATTGAAATGACATCTTGCAGATAATCAAAAGCTTTAATTCAAAACTTGTGCTGATCATTGTAGTGTGTCTAGCTTCAGCAGAATACAGTACATGTGGTGAATGGAGAATAAAGCATGAAAAAGAAGACTAGGACTTACTACATAGAGCATCCCCTAGCTACAGAGGGAGGTGGGGACAAAGTTATTTAAAGGCAAACAAACAAGAATGCATGTGTAACATGATAGTAGCACTAAAATAAAATTTGCCAGTCAGTGCTAGCTAAGAAATCCAGATAATTATATTAGTTGTGAAAATTGAATAATGGATCATTGTGTAAATGAAATCTCCCTGGAACAATCAATACAACTTGGGCAAATAACAATGTCATTGCTGGCACATCAAAGGCAAATGTTTACATTGGTCCAACTTGAAAAATGTGAGTATGTACAGCATGTGCAATTCTTATGGGATCCCTGTGGATGCTGGATATCAATGTAGTAGACACTGCTATCTTCCAGGTCCCATACCAAGAATCCGCACTGCTGCTTACTGAACACAGGAGGTCAAGCGCTTGGCACAGGACCCATTCAGAGAACACTTTCCAGTGTCTTGTCAGCAAGATGAAAGAGTGAGGAAGACATTCTCTGATTGTTTCACCTCCTCCCTGAATCCCCTTCTCCTCCACCCTCCACACTGCTCTGTGTGAACTGTAACCTCCGGTGATTGCTGCAGGGATTGCATGGAGTAGAGCTTCTGCTGCAGGGGGTGCTGATGTCTGTCAAATGCTGGGAAGCCTGATACCATATCTACCAGTTATTGTTTGCATTTTACTGAGGTCCTTTCTCCTGACATTTGCTAGGTGCACTTGGGTTAGGAAACACCATAGCTGTGTAACAGCCAGGCACTTGTTGATCTCCTTGAATTGAGATCTTCCATTCCAGTAAGAGTCAGTGGATCACTGAGGTTGTGCACTATCACACAAGTTGAAGTTAGAAGTTGTGCACCCAAGCTGACCTATATATATTCTCACAGAGGAATAATTGAAGAAAACTCAGAACTTGGTTATAAACAAGCATTTATTGTCACATCGTTTTACACCATTTTGATGAATCCACATTTGCTTTTGTGTATTTGGTGTCTTTGATGCTATAACACTAGAAGTAATAAGTGTATATGTATTTCCATTTAAATATCCTGACATTGTAGTGTGCTGCTTATTTGGTATACTTACACTCAGAACAAAGTTTCTTTTTTTTTTTTTTTTGTGCACAAAATGAATGGGTTGTCTCAATGCAACACTAAGTTATAAACTGTAACTGTACGGGCCCTGAAAGTTTGTTGACAAGGGCTTGTTAAACATTCACTAGCCCATCAATGCATCAAATGCTTTCTCCAAACTCCTGCTTGATCCTGATGCTCTCAAGCTCATTGTAACAAAGCTTGTGCTAGTTTCACCCCTGGGTGTTGTGGGTTCTCCAGACACTAGTACAATGTGTTTCATAAGAATGATAGGAGTTAATCTGTGTCCACAGAGCTGGCAAAAGTGTCCACACATCCTGAAAGCGCTGCCAGTTTAGTCATTTACCAAGAAGCCAATCAGGTATGCTGCATTCACATGTAATAAGGATCTTGCTGTTAAAAAAAAATGCCTTGTGTACTGCCTTGTGACTCCTGAGGATCCCCCTGCAGTGCTGCTGGCTTTCTCCCTCTGCTCTGCAGGGGGATCGGTACTACATGCAAGCAACTCCAAAGTCATCCCCGAGTAGTACAGGAACCTTTTTCTAAGTTGGAGTGACTTGAGTCAATCCGATTAGAATGGTTTCATTGCACTGAATGGAGCGTGACTAAGTCGCCTGACAGGCTGCCCCAGTGTGAACCAAGACTAAGGGCATATGCCTGTAAACGTCTAAAAAAGCCAGTGGGAGCTGCTTCTTTGATATGCAGTGTTCATGAGCCCTTAAATGAGTTGTAAAGACAAAAGGTTTTTTATCTTAATGCATTCTATGCATCAGGATAAAAAACCTTCTGGGTGTAGCAGCCTTTCCAGCACCCCTTAATACTTACCCGAGCTGAGTGCAGACCTGGAGGGGTTTGTTTTTTCGCCCCCCAAAATTTTTTGGCACCAGCCGCCACTGCAAGACAGACCGAACACTCCCGACCACATGCGGGGGGGGGGGGGGAGAGGTTATCAGGACCCAGCAAAGGCAGAGACTCTGCAGCTGTCCTTGCTGCTCCAGAGTCAGAAAAGCTTACAAGTATGTAATAGCACCAATCTCACCTAGCCCGGGAAAACAAACTCCTCTCCAGTCCAGACACACACTGCCATCCACCAACAACTATTTATTAAGTCACCCAGCTCTTATAAACACAGAGCGAGTACTGTATAGAGCAGAGGAAAGGAGAAGTGTCCCAGTGTCACTTACCATGGATGAACCCCCGCACTAGGAGGTCCTGCACTTACTCGTTCAGGCGGGCTGCTGTGGTGTGCTCTCCTCTGGAGTGCGGGAATTACCAAAATAATCTTCTGCAAATAGGATGTGCTCGGGCCGTGCGTTCCATCCATGGACCGGCAGCGTCACTTACGGTTTGTCGGCTCTGAGGGAAAGCACCGCACATGTCTTACGGCGGTGCCAATCAAAAAAAGACTTCAACAAGAATGAAGGAAGTGTTCAGGTGCATTGCATTGCGCCACAATAGAGCAAAAAAACAGGCAAATGATCAGGTGATTGCGTTGACGTCATGCTTCCCATAGTGCACTGTGTCCGGCACCCGAACACAGTGCACTTAAAGGACCTTTTTTTTATTTATTTTTTAAAGAGACTTTTTTTTGTGACTAGCTTGGGGGGGGGGTGCCCCTGTGCCCCCTATTGACGGGCCGCCACTGCTTTCCATTCTCTCAAGGATCGCAAAGCGTTCTCTGATTTTATAATGTGGAGATTGTGAGGTTACCATCTTACCTCTCCACCTCGTCCAATCAAAGAATACCTTGCACTCATTTAGAAAATTCAAAGCATTCTTTGAATGGTGCCTGTGCTAAGTGAGCAACCTCCTGTGAGGTCAGTGGATGGTGAGGCACTGGCTAGTATCAGAGCCAGATACACACAGGTTACATACTGCACGATCGTTAGAGAGAGAGCAATAATTCTAGCACTAGACCTCCTCTGTAACTCTAAATATATAACCTGTAAAAAATTTTACAGCGTCGCCTATGGAGATTTTTAAGTACTCAAGTTTGGCGCCATACCACAAGTGTGCACAATTTTAAAGCGTGACATGTTAGGTATCTATTTACTCGGTGTAACATCATCTTTCACATTATGCAAAATAGTTATCCTTATGGTGGTTGACCGGTTCTCAAAGATGCGTAATTGTATTCCACTTCTAAGGAACTGGCTTCTATTGTTGCTCGGGAGATCTTTCGCGTACATGGGCGACTCAAGGTGATTGTCTCGGACAGGGGTAGTCAGTTTGTGTCCCGGTTCTGGCGAACCTTTTGTGCACAGTTGGGAATTCAGCTTGCTTTCTCCTCTGCATATCACCCGCAGAACAAGCCAATCAATCCTTGGAGCAATTCCTACGTTTCTATATTTCTGACCATCATAACAACTGGTCAGACCTATTACTGTGGGCAGAGTTTGCTCACAACTGTGCCTTGAATTCTGCTTCCCGATTGTCCCTGTTTATGGCGAATTATGGTTTCCAACCTTCCATGGTCCTATCTCTCCACATTGACTCACCTGTTGATGATATCCTGCTCGTCAGTCCTGCCTACTTAAGCTGTCCAGTCCAGATGATCTCTGCCTTCGCCTTGGTCACATCTCTGGAGACGCTCTCCTGTGTTCCTGTTACATACATAGTTACATAGTAGGTGAGGTTGAAAAAAGATACAAGTCCATCAAGTCCAACCTATGTGTGTGTGATTATATGTCAGTATTACATTGTATATCCCTGTATGTTGCGGTCGTTCAAGTGCTTATCTAATAGTTTTTTTGAAACTATCCATGCTCCCCGCTGAGACCACCGCCTGTGGAAGGGAATTCCACATCCTTGCCACTCATACAGTAAAGAACCCTCTACATAACCTAAGGATAAACCTCTTTTCTTCTAATTTTAATTAGTGGCCACGTGTCTTGTTAAACTCCCTTCCACAAAAAAGTATTATCCCTATTGTGGGGTCACCAGTACGTTATTTATAGATTGAAATCATATATCCTCTTAAGCGTCTCTTCTCCAGAGAGAATAAGTTCAGTGTCATCTACTAGGACCCCCAGGTCCTTTTCCATCATAGATTCCCCGAGAGGTTCTCCCTCCAGTGTATAGATTGCATTTATATTTTTGCCACCCCAATGCATTATTTTACATTTTTCTCTACATTAAACCTCATTTGCCATGTAGTTGCCCACTCCATTAATTTCTTCACATCTTTTTGCAAGGTTTCCACATCCTTCAAAAAAGTTATTGCCCTGCTTAGCTTAGTATCGTCTGCAAATACAGAGATTGAACTGTTTCCCCCATCCTCCAGGTCGTTTATGAATAAAATAAATAGGATTGGTCCCAGCACAGAATCCTGGGGGACCCCACTACCCACCTCTGACCATTCCAAGTGCTCCCCATTTATCACCACCCTCTGAGCTCACCCTTGTAGCCAGTTTTCAATGCATGTACTTACCCTATGGTCCATGCCAATGGACCTTATTTTGTAAAGTAAACGTTTATGGGGAACTGTGTCAAATGCTTTTAAGAAATCCAGATACACCAGATATACCACGTCTACTTCCTTTATCTAGATGGCAACTCACCTCCTCATAGAAGGTTAATAGATTGGTTTTGCAAGAATGATTCTTCATGAATCCATGCTGATTACTGCTAATGATACCGTTCTTGTTACTGAAATTTTGTATATAGCCCCTTATCATTTCCTTCAAGAGCTTGCATACTATTGATGTTAGGCTAACTGGTCTGTAATTCCCAGGGATGTATTTTGAGCCCTTTTTAAATATTGGTGCTACATTGGCTTTTCTCCAATCACCTGGTACCATTCCAGTCAGTCTTAGCCACCCTAATTGCACCCTTACATTCCTTGTTGCATTCTTTATAAAGTCTGAATGCTGATGATGATCCTTCAACCTTGTATTTTTTTGAAGGCCTTCTCCTTTGCTTTTACAGTCAGGTCCATAAATATTGGGACATCGACACAATTCTAATCTTTTGGGCTCTATACATCACCACAATGGATTTGAAATGAAACAAACAAGATTGAAGTCTGGAATGCATAGACATTACCAGACGCTGGGTTTCATCCCTGGTGATGCTCTGTCAGGCCTCTACTGCAACTGTCTTAAGTTCCTGCTTGTTCTTGGGGCATTTTCCCTACAGTTTTGTCTTCAGCAAGTGAAATGCATGCTCAATCAGATTCAGGTCAGGTGATTGACTTGGCCATTGCATAACATTCCACTTCTTTCCCTTAAAAAACTCTTTGGTTGCTTTGGCATTATGCTTCAGGTCATTGTTCATCTGGACTGTGAAGCGCCGTCCAATGAGTTCTGAAGCATTTTGCTGAATATGAGCAGATAATATTGCCCGAAACACTTCAGAATTCATCCTGCTGCTTTTTTCAGCAGTTACATCATCAATAAATACAAGAGAACCAGTTCCATTGGCAGCCATACATGCCCACGCCATGACACTACCACCACGATGCTTCACTGATGAGATGGTATGCTTTGGATCATGAGCAGTACCTTTCCTTCTCCATACTCTTTTCTTCCCATCACTCTGGTACAAGTTAATCTTGGTCTCATCTGTCCATAGGATGTTGTTCCAGAACTGTGAAGGTTTTTTTAGATGTTGTTTGGCAAACTCTAATCTGGCCTTCCTGTTTTTGAGGCTCACCAATGGTTTACATCTTCTGGTGAACCCTCTGTATTCAATCTGGTGAAGTCTTCTCTTGATTGTTGACTTGACACACATACACCTACCTCCTGGAGTGTTCTTGATCTGGCCAACTGTCGTAAAGGGTGTTTTCTTCACCAGGGAAAGAATTCTTCGGTCATCCACCACAGTTGTTTTCCGTGGTCTTCCGGGTCTTTTGGTGTTTCTGAGCTCACCAATGCGTTCTTTCTTTTTAAGGATGTTCCAAACAGTTGATTTGGCCACACCTAATGTTTTTGCTATCTCTCTGATGGGTTTGTTTTGTTTTTTCAGCCTAATGATGGCTTGCTTCACTGATAGTGACAGCTCTTTGGATCTCATATTGAGAGTTGACAGCAACAGATTCCAAATGCAAATAGCACTCTTGAAATGAACTCTGGACC
Organism: Lithobates clamitans; assembly: GCA_037952925.1. Taxonomy (NCBI): domain Eukaryota; kingdom Metazoa; phylum Chordata; class Amphibia; order Anura; family Ranidae; genus Lithobates; species Lithobates clamitans. The sequence continues at coordinate 565,067 of JBBGZY010001334.1, read as the reverse complement.
TTTTCTCTGCTCCTTGTAAATGGGATAATGAGGGAATAACACACACCTGGCCATGGAACAGCTGAGCAGCCAATTGTCCCATTACTTATGGTCCCTTAAAAAGTGGGAGGCACAAATACAAATTGTTGTAATTCCTACACCGTTCACCTGATTTGGATGTAAATACCCTCAAATTAAAGCTGAAAGTCTGCCGGTAAAGCACATCTTGTTCATTTAATTTCATATCTATTGTGGTGGTGTATAGAGCCAAAAAGATTAGAATTGTGTCGATGTCCCAATATTTTTGGATCTGACTGTATATGCATTTTTACATTGGAGTTAAGCCATCTAGGACTTTTGTTCGCTCTTTTAAATTTATTACCCAATGGGATGCATTGGCTAATGCCCTAATTTTAAGTGGTTGTAAACCCTTTACAACCACTTTAACCTACAGGTAAGCCTAGATTAAGGCTTACCTGTAGGTGTTTGAAATATCTCCCAGACCTGCACAGTCTAGGAGATATTTGCAAATCGCCGTAGGGCGATTTCTTCTGTGCATGCGCTGGAGTTAGAAAGGGCACGCTATGCTGTTTCTAGCGTGGGTCATGCCGTTAAAGGTGGCTCCCACGCGCATGCGCGGGAATGACGTCACGCGACTCTGGCCAGTTACAGAGCCGGAGTTCGCGGCCCCGGAAGGAAGAGGGGTGAAGAATGGACGCTCGCTACTAGTGAGGAAGACGGGGACATTGCGGGCTTCTCCTTCAGGTAAGTGTCACATAATGGGCTACTATGCAATGCATAGTAGCCCATTATGCTTTACCTTTGCAGGGAAACAAAGAGGAAGTAACACCCATCAGGGTTTACTTCCTCTTTAATATGCTCTTAAAGCAAACCCATGTGTTTGCTTTGTGTTCTTTGTTCCTAAGATTTTATCCCAATTCATGCCTTCTAACAAGGTTCGTAGTTTAGGGAAGTTGGCTCTTTTGAAAGTCAGTGTCTTCGTATTCCCCTTATGTTTCCTATTTGTATGATTTATACTGAAGCCAATTGACCTGTTATCGCTGTTTTCTAAATTGCCCCGTATTTACACATCCGTGATCAGGTCTGTATTGTTAGTAATTAGTAGATCCAGTAACGCTTTATTTCTAGTTGGTGTGTCTACCATCTGAACCATGAAATTGTCCTGCAAGACATTTAAGAGCTGGCGAGCCTTAGACAAATGCGTAGTTCCCTCCGCCCATTGTATGTCTGGATAATTAAAATCCCCTATTATGATAACACTTCCCATCCTTGCTGCTAATCCAACTTGTGATAGGAGATCCGTCTCCCCCTCCTCCCTCAGGTTAGGGGGCCTATAGCATACTCCCAGTAATATTTTCCCCTTAGCTTCATTCCTTTGGAGCTCTACCCATAAGGATTCCTCCTTCTCCCTAGCTCCATTAGTGATGTCATCTCTCACATTCACTTGTACATTATTCTTAATATATAGGCATACCCCTCCCCCTTTTTTATCCTCTCTATCCCTGCGATAAAGGGTATACCCTTGAATGGTTGCCAGCCAATCATGAGAACTGTTGAACCAGGTCTCTGAAATTCCAACAAAATCCAAGTCCTCCTGTTAAAGACTTGCTTGGCTGACATTCCTTCTGGCTCCAGATCCTGCTTGCTGTTTTACTACACTCATCTCTGGCTCCCTGACGTTTTGGCTTGTCTGACTATCTGTTCTGGTTCCTGAACTCTGGCTATGTTTTGACTACGTTTACTCTGTTTACCTTTTTTTTATTATTATTAAACAAGTGTGATTTAACTGTACTTCTGTCTCAGTCTGATTCATGGTTTCTGACAGCTATGGTGCACATTTGGTGGACATGCCCGAAGGTATGTAGATTATGGGTCATCTACATACTATATTAGATGGAGAGGGTTCCAGAACACTGAGATTCCAGTTGGTGTTGCCAATTTTCATCTATGCCCCCCTTAGAACCCCCAGGTCTTGATTATATCTGCTTACTTTATTCTGACTTCTCGCAATGTACCTTTGTATGTTACTTGAGATGTGACCATCACAGTGTTGTGCTGTTATGTTGGAATGAACATTAATAAAACCTTTTGTAAAAGAAAAAAATTATGATTTTTCCATGTAGGAAAGAAGTGTCAGAATTGGCCTGGGTGGCAAGGGGTTAATTACCATAAGTATTATACAAATAATTATTATATATTGTTTTTAAGGTAATTTACTATATTTTAAAAAACTGTACTCAAGCAGGTGGCTTAACGGACAAATTACTGACGTTTGAAGTTATAACTTCAAACCAGTAATTTCACAGTAAATAGATAAATAATAAATGATTATGTTATAACATATAGCATAATAATATTGATTTTGTTTGATTAAAACAGTACCTTTACAGCTGCAGATTCTCATTCTCCCTCCTAAATGTGTGAGAAAAACATGGAATGGGTAAATCTTATGTAGCACTTACCCCCGAAGGAGCTGCTGGTTTGAATTGGGCCTGTACTCTGTTTCTTACACCCCCAATAACTTGGCTCTCTATCCCCTTGACACAGCTGTGGTGCAGTGTTGGTGTGAAGCTTGACAATAAAAGACAACCCCACAATGTACAATATACAATACAATGTACCTTTACCAGTACCTGGGTATCCGTTGCTCCACCTGTAGCGTAATGGACAACACTTCACACCAATTGCAATTAACCAGAATATGACTTTACTGAAACTGGTAGAAAAAATAATTACAATAACTACACTGCCACACCAACGTAATGTGACAGTGTGATAAGTATCCACAATTTGTTAACAATATATAACTTCCTTGAGTGACCCTTGCTTTGCGTATCTCCAAGTGGGACCAGTTCTCAGTGTGACAACACCTCAACTCTGGGCACCTTCCCACTTCCAGCACGGCTTAGGCAACCACAGGAATGCAAAGCTATCAGTACAGTGCAATACAATAACTAGGGAGCTCCCCCTACTTTATGATGCAGTCCCTCTTAAAACTCATGGGATGCAAGGCCTTGCAATAGGAGATGCAGTCTTTAGTCTTCGGTCTTCTGCTAGCCATTTGTGTTGAAGTATTTGTAATCCACACAGTTGAACAACAAGGATTATTGTAGGGTGAGTGTTAAAACTGTACTTGCCATGCAGCACACTTACAACTGCCTTTGGTGTAATCTGTTCTGAACCGCACAGTGTCAGTAATCAATGGAGTGTAGGCTTGAGGCCTGTTTAAAGCGGGGTTCCACCCAAATTTTGAACAACATCTGTATGTATTCTCTTCCTTGCCTAGATGCTGACATGTCGTTTAAAAAAATTTAAATCGCCGTAGTTACCTTTTATTTTTCTATTCTTCTTTGCACTTCCTGGTTCTCCTCCCGTGGGAGTAGGCGTGTTTCTAGCCTCTCCCAGACTCCTGGGAGCTAGTCTCAGGCTTCCCAGGATGCCACTGAGCATGTGCGGGAATGAGCAGTGAATGCTGGGAGCACAGCATTCACCACATCAAGGAAATAAATGCTTGTGGGCTTCAAATGCCCACAATGAAGATGGAAACCGCCTGCAGTGAATAATATAAGTTATTCTTTCCGAAAAAATCTGACACAGGCGGACATATTACACACAATATGTGAGTATGTAATGCTGAGAAGAAAAGTTTGTGAATGAACTCAAAAAAAAAAAACGATAGGTGGACACCCGCTTTAAACTCAGTCCTTTAGATAAGATCTCCTCTGTGGGACTACAGATCCCAGCAACACTGTGTTTAGAGTCTAAGTGTGAAAAGGTGCGTTAATAAATGTGGGCGGCAGCCCTCTCAAACAAACAGGCCTGGAGAATAGAACAACTCCGCTCCAGTTGTCTCAATCTTGCTTCACGCCAGCTGGCACCGTCACACCGCTCCGTTCCACGAGATGAACCGGGACCCTCTGATGGCTCAGACAGGTTTCTCTGGATCCTTCCCGGTCCGGTTACACAGTCTTTCCAGCACACAGGTGTAGAGCAGGGTCGCTGGCTGTTCTGCTCCACAGTTGGTGTAGGCCGCGCTCTCCGGAGACCTCATCACAAGTCCTCACAGGCAGGCCACGCCTCCAGAAGAGACCTAAGATGGCCGCGCATAGTCCTTTTATAACCTACCCAGCATGCAGTTCAGTCTCTTGGTGCTCATGGGTAGGTCACTTAGCATTGTGTGTATGCAAGTTCTTGTATAATGTAATCAAACAGTCACTTCCTGTAACATTTCTCCATGTTCTTGAAACACAAATCTAAAATGTCAACGCTACACTTATACCCTTTTTCCTTGAAGTTAAGATGGCTGGGCTGGAAGGGAGCTTTTGTCTTTTACACACATCCCCCTTCTATGACACTGCAGTGAGAGGACAGTCTTCACTGCAGCATTTTTATTGGACAGCTTGGGCCTGTGGTACTTTACCATTGGCCCAAGGCTCCAAGCTGTCCATTGAGCTCAGTGCTTCTATCAAGAAGTGAGAGGCACTGTGAGCTCATCCTCTCAGTCTACCGCAAACAGAGTGTGCCAGCTTGTATTTAAACTGGCTGCTCTGTATGTAGCTTCTGACAGGCTGCACAAGGAGCCCTATATCTCTGGAACCATAAGTCTTAGGAACCCCAAATTTTGAACAGTGGTGGGATAGGACTTCAGCTTCTGTGACCCCAGGTCGCTGAACTATGACCCTCGAAGCTCGATCATTTTTGTTTTTGTGATGTTCATGGCTCTGCCTTACCTGCCTCCGCTGACTGCATGTCCCTGGTGCAGCTGCTGGGTACATGACGCAGAAGTTAGTGAAGACCACTGTACTAGTGGTGTCTACTACAGTTATTTCCAGTCTCCACAGGAATCCCACAGGTATGGCACAAAAAAACTTGCATTGGTCCAAGCTTGAATCCAGAATAAAGGTGTTTTACCAAGGACATAACTTTAGACTCATACTGTATTCCAGTTATAACCAAAATTAGGTTTGGATCCTGGCTTGTTAAACTACAAGATTCCTAAGTATCTTGGTGACACTTGACATACTGTATGTAGGAAAGGTTTCCCTTTCAAATAAAGTTACTTCTCCCGGAGCATGTGGTGTTCAGGGGTCCCTGCCACCATAAGGTAAAGGAGTGGTATCATGTGGGAGCTCAGGAAAGGGAAGGCAGCCATGTAGCAGAGATTGCTGGGGAGCCTTTCCCCTTGTGGGAGTTGCTGGAGGGCCAATGGCCTAAAGAGGTAATGACAGAGACTGTTTATAGGTCAGTGAGCAGTGAGCACCACAGCCACCACTCCTTGGTAGCGTTAGTGGAATTTTTGTATTTGTTCTAGCCACACTTTTGAAGTTACACCATGCTGTTTAGACTTATTATTGCCAATATATGGAACTGTAAAAAAAATTTTACAACTGAAGAATTGTGAAACGTTATGGGAGCTGTTCAGTAAAGCTTACAAAAAAGCCACTTAAATGCCCTATTATTGACCAAGGATACAAGAGAGTTATGTGTCTATAGGAGATGAGATTCACAGGGGGACTTGTTTTAGCTAGGCCACCAGCTGAAGGGTTTGGCCATGTGGAGCATCTAGGGGTGCCTACATATATCCTTGCCATATCCCTCTTTTAGTATGTTTGTCACAGATGGTTTGCAGAAGAATGGCAAGTTCACAGATTACGGGCACTTCGGAGTCTGCTAGTGCGAATGCACGCGCGGCCACGAACAGTGGCTAACATTGATGTCCCGCACGCACTGCGTGACAGATCCTGGTGCCCAGTGCCCTGTTTAAAGCCAGCAGTCTAATCCACAAGTTGCTGGATGATCTTCAGCTTCTCCGTGTTTTCCTGTTTCTGCTATTATTGGATTCCCTGTTATTGACCTGGCTTGCCTTTGACCTGTCTTGTCTCCATTCCTGGCTGTGACCATCAGCTTGCTACATTGACTCTGCTTCTGTCTGCTGTTCCGTGTACGACCTCTGGCTTGTCCTCCTGACTCTGCTGCTGCTTGATTTCCAGTGCATGACCCTGGCTAACTCCTGACCATAGGCGTGTGCATGGGGTGTGTCGGTTGTGCCTGGGCACACCCTAATCACCCCGTGCTGTCTCCCGAGATCTGCTTTGAAATGTTGCATCTAAGGAGTGTGTAGCCCGCGCTGCCTGTGAAACAGTTTCACATTCAGCAGATTGTTAGGCTTGTCAGAGGCTTGTCAGAGCCGCTCAGTGTGTGAAACTGTCAGGTAATGTAACTGCTTGCAGGGAGAGAGAGACCAGCTGTCAAAACTCAGCAGTGATGTCGGGGGTAGGTGGGACTGAACAGCTATCAAACACCAGCTAATGGGACGAGGTCTTTATGTACCCCCTTTCTTAAACAGCCCAATCATTAGCTGGTGTTTGGTAGCTGCTCGGTCCCACCCATTCGCGGCTGAGTTGTGACGGCTGGTCTCTCTCCCTGCAAGCAGTTACGTTACCTCAGTGCGGCCTATCAGTGCCCATCAGTGCCGACAATCAGTGCTGCCTATCAGTGCCACCTATCACTCCCCATCAGTGCTGCCAATTAGTGCCCACCAGTGCAGCCTATCAGTGCCAATCATTGCTGTCTATCAGTGCCAATCAGTGCTGCCTATCAGTGCTAATCAGGGCCTATCAGTGCTGCCAATCAGTGCTGCCTATCAGTGCCCATCAGTGCTGCTTATCAGTGCTAATCAGTGCGACCTATTAGTGCCAATGAGGGCCCATCAGTGCTGCCTATTGGTGCCAATCAGTGCTGCCATTCATTGCTGCATAACAGTGCCACCAATCAGTGCCCATCAGTGCCGCCAATTAGTGCCCATCAGTGCTGCCAATCAGTGCTAACAATCTGTGCTGCCTATAAGTGGACATCAGTGCTGCCTATCTGTGCCAATCAGTGTTGCCAATCAGTGCCACCTATCAGTGTCAATCAGGGGCCCCTACTAGTGCCCTTCAGTGCTGCCAATAAGTGTCCATCAGTGGGCAGGGATGGGGAGATGAACTCAGCAGCCAGGCACATTGTCCAGTGGGGGGGGGGGGGGGCGGGGCTGGTGGGGCACAACTGAAATCTGTTAATGTTTATTATTGCACCATGCCAATACTTAGTATAATAGGTAATCACCACACTATTTACAATAAACTATTGTAGGTAAAATAAAAAAGTGTCAGTAAAAGGCCTGCCACTAAGCACTGTTACGTGTTCCCACACCTCAAAAAAAGTGCAGCGCTAACTTACTAATAACTTAACAATAATGGTGGAACCCTCTAATGTATGGAAATCTCAATAGGCTTCAATATTACCACAATCCCGATCTCTGTGATACGCACCTTGATATATAATATACATCAAACTGAAAACAAGACATAACAAATGAAACTTAGCAGGGATAGTGGAAACCCCTCTACAGATAATTGCAAAACAAATTAACTTCAAGTGCAACAACTTTTTAGTTGGGAGATTCACACCATTATAGTACTTTGGAATTTTTATTTTTTAGATTGTTACACTTAATGTTATATGCTTTAGTTACTATTATAATGTGAATTATTGCACTTGAAATTAATTTTCCACCACCCCTGCTAAGTCCATGTCTTTATGGACCTTGCCTTGTGCACTGGTGCACAGTCATGTTGGAACAGGAAGGCACCATCCCACAAAGTTGGGAGCATGAAATTGTCCAAAATGTCTTAGTATGCTGATGCCTTAAGAGTTCCCTTCACTGGAACTAAGAGGCCAAGCCCAACCCCTGAAAAACAACCCCACACCATAATCCCACCTCCACCAAATGATTTGGATCAGTGCACAAAGCAAGCTCCATAAAGACATGGATGAGTGAGTTTGGGGTGGAGAAATTTACCTGGCCTGCACAGAGTCCTGACCTCAACCCGATAAAACACCTTTGAGATGCATTAGAGTGGAGACTGCAAGCCAGGACTTCTTGTCCAACATCAGAGCCTGACCTCACAAATGTGCTTCTGGAAGAACGGTCAAACATTCCCATAGACACACTCCTAAACCTTGTGGACAGACTTCCCAGAAGAGTTGAAGCTGTTATAGCTGCAAAGGGGGGGCCACCTCAATATTGAACCCTATGGACTAAGACTGGGATGCCATTAAAGTTCATGTGCGTGTAAAGGCAGGCCTCCCAATACTTTTGACAATATAATGTCTGTATATAGATATATATATCTATATACACACACATACATGCATGTGTGTTTGAGCTTTGGGGTGCACACCCTAATGCAATAGACTGCGCATGCCTATGCTCCTGGCTCTGCTTGCTGCCTTACTCCTGGCTGATATTCCGTGCATGACTACTGGCCTGGCTCCTGACCCTGCTCTTGGCTCTCCCTTCTGCCAGGTTTCATCTGGTATATCTGAGGGACTCCTGCTCTTCAGTCTCCACCCAGCCGACGTCTCCTCTTCACTTTAGACTTTTGCAGCTGACAACCCTGGCTTCTAAGCATAAAACTCCCTGTTGCCACCTTCAGGGGTACTCTGCACTCAGCCTCAGGGGAAGCCCTCTGAGCACTTTACTCCCTGCTGTTATTTCTTCAGCAAAACATACTGTACTTTAACAATGTTACCATGAGAATATGACTCCAAGTAATGGATTCTTATCTTAAATATTTACCTGACAGGTAAATAACAAAATTATGCACAAGAAAAAATAAAAGTACATTATATCTTAAAAGAACTACAACAATGAAAGAAAACATATTTCTTTTTATTATTAAGTATTACAATAATTATGTTACAAAATCTGGAAAAATAAAAAAAAGTATCCTAATCTGTAACATTAAATCATATATTAGCATCATGAAGTCAGACAGTGATCAGTAAAACAGTACTTCTGGTTTACTGGTTTATTAACATTTCCTTTTAGCCTGTTAGCATTGTGTAAAAAATATATGTTTATTATCTGTAATAGTTTACATTTGCATCCAATTCATTTAAAAATAGTTATGTCTTTTAAAATGTATGTATAGCTAGAAAATGTCTTTAGTTTTGGATAGAGTAGGGAAGGATTAAAACCCCTATCAGTTTATCTATTGCTTTTTGTCTGTCATTGAGGAGATTTTCCTTCACTTCCTGTCCTGGAGTGTTGCATACAGGAAGTGAAAGGAAATCTCTGCAAAGAGCTGTTATCGCAACAAGTGCCTTCATTAGAGGATTTACCATACCTCCCAACATTTTGAGATGGGAATGAGGGACACCTAATAACAAATGTATATAGGCATAGGACACGCCCCCTGCCAAACCCCCTTAAAGGAGAATTAAGAAAAAAAAGGTTAATCAAATCCACAAGGGCTTTTTTTACCACTACTATTCCTTTATATTGGCTAAAGTGTACAAATGCAGCAATTTAGAAATTGGATGAAAGGTTTAGCACTGGGAAACACTTTTTGAAAGATAAGAAGTGCATTTTGTATCCAACTATATGGATCAGACCAAAATGAGGGACAAGTGAGGGGGAAAGAGGGACAGAGGGACATTGCTCCAAATCAGGGACAGTCCCTCAAAATCAGGGACAGTTGGGAGCTATGATTTACCTTTAACGCTTGTTGGGGTGACAACTACAAAATGTTAGATTTCCCATCACGTCCTGTCTTAGTGACGTAGGCCACCAGGACAAATAGAGAGGGTGTGTCTACCCAGTGGGAGACATAGACAACAATGAAACCTCACTATAAATCGGCTATAGATACAATTAGACAGTTTCAAAACACAGGTATAAATTAAATAGCATAAAAATCCCCAGTACACGGTTAGTTCTTATACACTATTTGAACTATTCATTTTGTTAATGTTTCATAATGTCAGCCTATTCTTTAACTCTATGTGACCTCTGATTATTAGCTATTATTGATATTAAAAATGGCCATACACAGGGGAACGATGACTCCTGATTAGAAGGGATGAGAACATTTTGGAATTTTTCAGTATATGTGGTCGGATTATTCCTGAACATTATCCTGATTGGTACTGAACCTGAACCACATGAGTGGTAGTTGAGATTAAATGATCACCACATTTGACAGTGCAGCTCTGATCGGTGTATTTTTATAACGGAGGAGACCCCGCTGTCAGAATACAATAGTACAGCTGGGAGGACTCCTCCGAATCTGTTTTTTTTTTTTTTTCGTTCGGCCTCTAAACTCCTCTAAATGCCTATATGTGCATAGACACATAGGCTAACATGCAGAGATGTTTAGATGCAGAATAAAAAAAAAACACCAGATGCCCCTAGAAGCAGCGTTAAAAACATTGCGTCTGCATGAACCATTAGCTCAGAAAATGAAGCAGGTAAAGCGAGACTACTACTGCAGAACAGAATAAATTATAATTTTTATATTGATGGGCAATTTCCTCGCTGGAGTCACTGAGACACTGATACAAGGCAAGTGTTTGATTTTCCCAATCATGATCTATTCCAAATGCAAATATTAGTTTTGGATGGAATGATCTGTAAAAGTAGGCAGGCCAACACAGACAACATTTTTAGATGGGAATGAGGGACACCTACTAGCAAACGTACATAGCCATAAGACACACCCCTTAAAGGAGAATTAACCAAATAAAAAGGTTGATTAAATCCACAAGTGCTTTTTTTTTTACCACTACTATTCCTTTATATTGTCTTTTAAAATTTACAAATGCAGCAATTTAGAATTTGGATGAAAGGTCTAGCACTGGGAAACACTTTTTTGAAATATAAAAAGTGTATTTTATATAAAACTATATGGATCCGACCAAAATGAGGGACAAATGAGGGGGAAAGAGGGACAGAGGGACATTGCTCCAAATTAGGGACAGTCCCTCAAAATCAGGGACAGTTGGGAGCTATGAGACAGATCGGATGGCTGTTACTGAGATAGCAGAGGTTTGTAAGAGGGACCTGATGCAGACTGCAGGGAGGTTTCACAAGTATCATCATTAAATAAACGTTCTATTTCATGTCTACAACAGCTTGGTATCTTTGCAAAGTCTACTGTATCCTTATTGCTCCCAAAACGCCACTGGACGTACTGATTTCGAGCACACTCTGCTAGCTGTTTTTTGGCTATGGAATTCTTGTTTAGTAGAGGATTGTTGTACTGAAGAATGCGCTCCAGAGCCCGCCTCTGCAGGACCAGCTTCCTAAACATTTCTGAGTTTGTGATGCATTCGCCGTTCTGATATCGGCAGCACAGCTGATCCTCATACGGAGTTGCTGGGAGACATTGCAAACATTGACACCAAGAAGGTATTGCTGAGGATTTTTTAGCACTTCTTGTGTGAAGAGGAAGGTCTTCCAGTCCTTCGAAGAAAGACAATTCAAGCTGTGCAAGGACTGTATTAGCAGACATTTTACCTTTCTGGAATAAAAAGCATTGATGAGCATAGGTTAGCCAAGGGGTTTTATATACAGGATGAGCTAAAAAGAGGTACATTACTGATTGGATCATGGCATTATACTGTATAAATTATAGACCGGATGATGGCATTATATAGCAGATACACTCTATATTAATGATTATCACAGCAAGAGGAGCTAAGTTTGGAGTGCGGCTGATATTTTTTTTATATCATTGATGGAGAGTGGAGATGGGCTATAGTAACCAACATGTCCATGTATGATAAGAGGAGCAAGTCTTGAGTGGAGCTACAGATTTGGGTATGTTCTTGTTTTAAAGATCGGATGATGGCCTTATATAGTAGGTATATAATACTGATTGGATCATGGCATTTTATTAGTAGGTATGCATTACTGAATGGATGATCGTAGCATTATATAGTAGGTATACAACACTGATCAGTTCATGACATTTTACAGTAGGTATACATTACTGAATGGATCATGCATTACAGTGCCTTGCAAAAGTATTCACCCCCCTTGGCATTTTTTCGTGTTTTGTTGCCTTACAACCTGGAATTAACATGGATTGTTTGAGGATTTGCATCATTTAATTTACAGAACATCCCCACAACTTTGAAGATGTTTTTTTTTATTATTATTGTGAAGCAAACAACAAATAGGACAAAATAACAGAAAAAGTCAATGTGCATAACTATTCATCCCCCTAAAGTCAATACTTTGTAGAGCCACCTTTTGCGGCTATCACAGCTCCAAGTCACTTTGGATAAGTCTCTATGAGCTTGCCACATCTTACCACTGGGATTTTTGCCCATTCCTTCTTGCAAAACTGCTCCTGCTCTTTCAAGTTTGATGGCTTGCGCTTGTGAACAGCAATCTTTAAGTCTGACCACAGATTTTCTATTGCATTGAGGTCTGGGCTTTGACTAGGCCATTCCAACACATTTACATGTTTCCCCTTAAACCACTTAAGTGTTGCTTTAGCAGTGTGTTTGGGTCATTGTCCTGCTGGAAGGTGAACCTCCGTCCTAGCCTCAAATCACACACAGAGTGGTACAGGTTGTGCTCAAGAATATCCCTTTATTTAGCACCATCCATCTTTCCCTCAACCCTGACTGTTTCCCAGTCCCGATTGCTGAAAAACATCCCTACAGCAAGATACTTCCACCACCATGTTTCACTGTGGGGATGGTGTTCTCTGGGTGATGTGATGTGTTGAGTTTGCGCCAGACATAGCATTTTCTTTGATGGCCAAAAAGTTAAATTTTAGTCTCATCAGACCAGAGCACCTTCCTCCCACATGCTTTTTCGCAAACTCAGAACGTGCCATTTTGTTTTTTGATGAAAGTAATGGCTTTCTTCTGGCCACTCTGCCATAAAGCCCAACTCTATGGACGTACGGCTTATTGTTGTCCTATGTACAGATACTGCTGTGGAACACTGCTGCTCCTCCAGGATTACCTTAGGTCTCTGTGCTGCCTCTCTGATTAATGCCCTCCTTGCCCAGTCCATCAGTTTTGGTGTGCAGCCGTCTCTTGGCAGGTTTGCTGTTGTGCCATGTTCTTTCCATTTGGTTATGATAGATTTGATAGTGCTCCTAGGGATCATCAAAGATTTGGATATTTTTTATAACCTAACCCTGACTTGTACTTCTCAACAACATTGTCCCTTACTTGTTTGGAGAGTTCCTTGGTCTTCATGGCAGTGTTTGGTTAGTGGTGCCTCTTGCTTAGGTGTTGCAGCCTCTGGGGGCCTTTCAAAAAGGTGTGTATATGTAATGACAGATCACGTGACACTTAGATTGCACACAGGTGGACATCATTTCACTAATTATGTGACTTTTGAAGGTAATTGGTTGCACCAGAGCATTTTATGGGCTTCATAACCAAGGGGGTGAATAGGTAAAAAGCCAAGGGGGGTGAATACTTTTGCAAGGCACTGTATATAGTAGTGTAACATGGGGGTAGCTCTGTAAAAACCGCCAGCCAGTTTTTTGAAAGCAAACAGTTAATTTATTTCAATCACGACTAAACAAAACAACAACTTACTTCAGCCACAGTAAATAAACAGTCCAAAATCCTGGTATTGATAATTTAAGCAGGCTCACCGCTAGTTTTTTTGGTCCCATACAGGGGTTAGGCTTCTTTAGAGCAGGGGTGCCAGGCAGGCCAGACAGAGGGGGTCAGTCTCTCTCTGGCTCACTTCCTTGACACAGGTGCTGATTTCCCTTTGCTGCCTTTTAAACCTCCCTCCCTTGGGACCTGCAACTGTCCCCCTTAAAGGTACCATGACTCAAATATTGGGGGAATGTACCTGCCATCCAGGACACATTCCCGGTGTCCTGTACATATCCCCCCCCCTCCTGCCTCAACGCAGAGGTGTCCAAGACAATGTGGGACACCTTACAGTGTAACCTAGAGTGGACATCCACGTTCTGGTGTTGCTTTCCTGGTCTGTGTTCAACTACAAATTTGAATTCTTGCAATGCCAAAAACCACCTGGTAACTCTGGCACTCGTGTATTTATTCTGTCTCATCCAAGTCAATGGGGCATGGTCTGAAACCAGGCGAAACTTCATAGTGAGGAGAAATAGCGTAGTGAGTCCAGGGCCCACTTACTGGGCAGGCACTCCTGCTCCACCACAGCGTAATTTCTCTTGGCGGCTGTCAATTTTCTACTCAGGAAAACTATGGGGTGTTCCTCCCCATTGACCTCTTGGGACAGAACAGATCCCAAGCCTTCACTGGAGGCATCTGTTTGAACAACAAATTCTCTTGAGAAGGCAGGAGCCACCAGTACTGGGTACTGACACAAGGCTGTTTTAAGCTCCTGGAAGGCCTTTTCAGCCTTTTCATTCCATTTCACCATAACTGACTTTTTACTCTTTGGCATGTCTGTGAGAAGTGCAGCAATAGTGGCGAAGTTGGGGACAAACTTTCGGTAGTACCCCACGATGCCCAAAAAGGCTTGCACCTGCTTGCACCTTTGTTCATCTGTGGCTTCACCAACCCTCTACCTACAATGTACCCCAAGTACTTGGTCTCTTCCATAGCAATGGCACACTTTTCGGGGTTCACAGTAAATCCTTTTTTCTTCAGAGATTCTAAGACTGCCTGCTCTTGGGGAAGATGGGATTCCCAGTCTCTACTAAAGATGACAATGTCATCTAAATACTCTGAAGTGTATTTCCGATGTGGGCGTAAGGTTATATCCATAGCATAGTTTTATTAAATCACTCTACCAGCCCATCTGTTTGTGGATGATAGACAGATGTGTGCAGCTGTTTGATTTGGAACAACTTGCACAGATCTGCCACGAAACATGAATGGGGTGCCCTGGTCAGTCAAGATCTCCTTTGGGAACCCTAGAGAACATATTAAACAATTTCCTGGCAATTGTTTTTGAAGTAGTCTGCTTTAGGGAAACTGCCTCTGGATAACTGGTGGCATAATCGAGTACCACGAGGATATATTGGTGGCCCCGAGCTGATTTCACCAAAGGGCCCACCAAATCCATCGCAATGCGCTCAAGCGGTACCTTGATAATGGGCAACGGTACCAACGGGTTCCTCAAGTGGGGCATTGACGCGGTGAGCTGGCAGGTGGGACATGAACTGCAGTAACATCTCACCTCTTCTGTTACTCCCGGCCAGTAGAACTGGTCCATTATCTGCGCCTCAGTCTTGTCAGCCCCCAGGTGGCCCCCGCAATGCGTCATTGTGGGCTAGGTCGAGCACCGTACGTCTAAAGGGCTGGGGAACGAGTAACTGGTAGACCACATCTCCCCTAACCTCGGTAACCCGATATATTTTCGGCCTCAGGCACTTGTTAAAACCCCATTAATTATGGTAACCTGTTGCCAGGCATTTTTCAGTGTGGGATCCCTCCTTTGAGCAGAAGAAAATGCACCCCATAACACCTCAAGATTAGGATGGGCAAGACGAGAGGAGTTTTCTCCTTCATCCTCCTCGGTCATAACCTGCAGAGGGGAGGCTTCCTTTATTTTCTCCCCAGCCATGACATGCATAAGAGTGGGTCCCCCCCTCCAGGGATCCCCTTAGCTGGTGGACCATCTGCCCCAGATGAAACTCGATCAATGTTCTCTAAAGCATTGGCATCCCACCCCTTAAAGGGAACAGAGCAGTTCAGCTGTCCCTGTAGTCCCTCGCTCACGTAGTCCCAAAGTTCAACAAATAAAGGGCAGTCCCTTCCCATAACAACATCATGGATGAGGTTTGGGTACCACCCCAACCTCCTGGACAATTGTGCCACAGGCCGTGGTGAATGTCACTGATACCAGTGTGTATTCCTTGATGTCTCCATGTATGCACACCACCCTCAGGGTTTTTGCTACCGGACTCACCTCCCCGGCTACCCCGGTACCCACAAGTGTTACCATACTTCCGTAGTCCAACAGCACTTGGCCGTGAAGATGGTTCACCCAAAGGTCACATTCAAACCGCCCCTCAGTCAGGTCCAGGTGGGCAGCACAGACCATCTTAGCATAAAAGGACATCCTCCGTAGAGCGCCACACTCCATGGGTTCCTCCTGCAGGGGACAGTGGGTCTGGATTTGGCCACGGGCGTGACACCGCCAGCACAGCACGCCCTCATTCCTTCATTCCTTCATGCCAGAGCGGAGTGATTGCTCCTTGATTCTCTTGAATGCTGACTCCCTGGTTTTTGGATGGCTTGGCTTTCCTCACTGGCAAGGGTCCTCGAGGTTTGACAGGTCCCAAGAGATCCTCCACCCCAGCATATCTCTCAACCATTTCCACTAGGTCATCTGCTGTCTTGGGGTCTCCATGACTCACCCAGCACCGAATGTCATTTGGCAGTGACCTTAGGTAACAGTCTAACTGGCCCTTATGGCTACCTGGTTGCTAGAGGCACCCACGGTTTGTTCTTGTCCCTGTGCAAGAAGCTGCATTGCTTCCTGTAAAGCAGCTACCTGTGCTTGAGTAGTTTCTTGCAGGACTGTGAACTGGGTGACCAGCAAGCGAGTGGTTTCCCGTTGTTGGGCCATTGCCTCCTCATTGTGACAGTTGGCTTCTGCGGCGGCCTGCTGCTTTGCTATCGTGCTCTGAGCTAGGGATTTTATCACTTCCTCCATGTCGCCTTGTGAGGTTTTCAGAGCTTGTGCTGTCCTGACCCAGGACATGTAAATGTGGGTACTGGCCCTTTAAATGCTTTCAAACGGCTTTTGCGGCTATACTCTGCCCGCATTCTCCACCAAATGTAACCTGGGGTAGTGTCAGGTCACCTGGGTCCAGGTGACTGATGCACCCCCTTGGGGTCTGAAGTGCAACGCAAGGTAGTGGACCCTATGGCTGACTGCTGCGGATGGAGCTCTAGGTGATGCAGGAGAGCAGGTACTCTGTAGTACCAACACGGATCAAACAGGGAGCTAGAGCATGAGATTTCCCAGGGCATGGAATCTAAGAGCCAGCGGGTGTTTACCAGAGGCCCCTAGTGGTGGGGATGAATTTAACTGCAGTCTGGCTCCAGGTTGCGACCCCTAGGGCCTACCAGCTCATGCTCACGGTAGAAGGTAGAGAGGAAGCAGCAGGATAGCCAGGAGATAGCCTCCTCCAGTCCTGACGGAATACGGTGCCCTCTCTTCTTTCCAAATAAATATATCTAAATCATCTGCACTGAATATCACGGGGGGAAAAGACCTTATCACGTCACTTTGCCTGGCGTGTCCCTTTCACTGGGCAGATGACTCGATTCGCTACCTGGGATTCTATATCACCCCCGACCCCTCCACTCTCTACTCGGCGAACTTCTTACCCTTACTAACCCGCCTCAAAACAGATCTTCACCATTGGCACTCGCTCACGTTAACGTGGTTTGGGCGTTGTAATGCCCTCAAGATGACGTTACTGCCCAGGGTGCTGTACTTGTTGCAAGCACTTCCCATTCGCCTTCCTCCAGTGTTTTATAAACGAGTTAACTCAATGTTCAGAGATTTCATTTGGTCCCACTGCAAATCTCGTATTAGGTTGCAACTTCTCCATCTTGCTAAGCATAGGGGAGGAGTTTGTCTCCCAGACGTGAAAGCTTACTACAGAGCTGCACACCTCATCAGTTTGGTGGACTGGCATTGTTTCTCAGCAGCGAAACTGTGGGTGGCCATGGAGATGGAGGACTCTGTTGACACAGCCAAAAGTTGGCCGTGGATTTATCACCACTCCCAAGGACCCTTACTGAACACCCCACACTGAGCAGCACTCTCCTTGTGGCCAGGGACACATTTAGACATACTTCGGTGTCACCACTACCGGTATTGGGCAACCCAGAGTTCCCGCCAGGCCTTCAGAATCCAAATTTCCAGCACTTAGCCACGAGTGGGATTTCCCGCTTATGCGACTTCATGGTTTCCGTCGGTCGACTCACCCCCTCGGCAGGGGTATCTGCCACGGATCCTCCGCTGGACTTCTGGAGCGGTTCCCAGCTACGCAACTTTCTGCATGGGTGTCTACGGACACAGGGCGCTTCTCACCAACTTACGGAATTGGAACACCACACACCACTTCTTTCTATTTCTCCTCCCCCCTCTGCGCTTCTCTGTGGGGGCATCTACCCCCAACACCTAACCATTCTGGTTGTTCCCCCTGCCTTACACCCCCTCCTTTTAGTTACCCTCTGGAAACCCAGTGATGGATGAAAGGATGTACCCTTCAGATACGGTGTATATCCTGGTATATATCTTGCTTTCATATTGCCCCATCCCTGGGCTTATTGGGCCCAAGGGAAGTACTACCCCCCGCTATGCTTTCTGAAAATTCCAAGCTAATTTACCGCATTTTACCGTATATTCTATATTTTATTCGAGTTTACTTCTCTGTTTCATTCACTGCAGCACATATGCCTTGACCATCAACATGAATGTGTGATAGACACTCCAGTATGGCGCACTGAGCACTATCTATAAATAGTATACGCTGTTATAACCACATACTCTGTGCAACGCTGGGCCTATTGTTTTTGGTCCCGGCCTCTGCTTACTTTCCTATTTATTACCTATTTGAGATACTGTACATACTGCTTCCTCTGACTATTACATGTAACTTTTTTTTTTTTTGTCAAACAATTCAGGAACCATAATGGATAGTCAGACAAGCCAAAACATCAGGGAACCAGAGAACAGCGTAGTAGAACAGCAAGCAGGATCTAGAGCCAGAAGGAATGTCAGCCAGGAAAGTTTTTAACAGGAACACAGGAGAGCATCTCTAGAGATGTGACCAAGGCGAAGGCAGAGATCATCTGGACTGGACGGCTTAAGTAGGCAGGACTGACGAGCAGGATATTAACAGGTGAGTCACTGTGTAGAGATAGGAGCTGGCAATTAGCCGACAGCTGAGCGGCCAGCTCAGAGAAGGAAGGGCTGAGCCCAGCCCTGACAGTACCTCAATGACCCCTCCCCCTCAGAGGACCACCAGGCTTGAGGGAAAAACGTCTATGGAAATCACGGAGGAGGACAGGGGCATGTCCGAGGATGAGACCCAAGAGTGTTTCTCTGGACCGTACCCTTTCCAATGCACAAGGTACTGTATGCGCCCACAGAACCTATGGGAGTCAACAATGGACTGTACTTCATACTCCTCATGGCTCCCAACCTGTACAGGGTGAGGCACCAGGTGGTAAAGCGGTTGCAGACCAAAGGTTTTAATAAGGAGACATGAAATACATTTGAGATATGCATATTAGAAGGAAGGTCTAATACGTAAGCCACTGAGTTAATCCTGTGAAGAATACGGAAAGGCCCGATAAACTGAGGTGCAAACTTCAGAGAGGGAACATGAATTCAGAGGTTGAGAGATGACAGCCAGACCCTGTCCCCAACCTGGTAGGAAGGTGCAGGCAGGCATCTGCGGTCAGCATGGAGTCTGTACCTATCATTAGCATGTCGCAAAGCCTCGTGGAATTGTGCTCAAGTGGAACGAAGACCACGGAGATGCTCCTCTAACGCAGGAATACTCTGCGGAACAAATGAGTCAGGCAACATGGAAGGTTGGAAACCATAGTTCGCCATAAACGGGGACAATCGGGAAGCAGAATTCAAGGCACTATTGTGAGCGAACTCCGCCCATGGTAAGAGGTCTGACCAGTTGTTATGATGTTCAGAAATATAGCAACATAGGAATTGCTCCAAGGACTGATTGGCTTGTTCTGCAGCCCCATTAGACTGCGAGTGATACGCAGAGGAGAAAGCAAGCTGACTTCCTAACTGTGCACAAAAGGCTCGCCAGAACCGGGACACAAACTGACTACCCCTGTCCGAGACAATCACTTTGGGTAGCGCATGTAAGCAAAAGATTTCCCGAGCAAAAATGGAAGCCAGTTCCTTAGAAGTGGGCAACTTAAGTGGAATACAATGAGACATTTTCGAGAACCGGTCAACCACCATAAGGATAACTGTGTTGCACTAGGAGTTGGGTAACTCCACAATGAAATCCATAAACAGGTGGGTCCAGGGCCTCTCTCCATTAGGTATGGGTTGTAGGAGGCCCACTGGAAGGTGTCGTGGAGTCTTACTCTGAGCACACAAGGAACAGGTAGCTACGAAGGTGGTTACATCAGCACATAGACTAGGCCACCAGAATTTTTGGGAAATGTCCCAAAAGAGTTGATTCTTCCCAGGTTGGCCAGCAGCCTTGGGAGAATGGTAAGTCTGGAGCACTGCAGTACGGAGACTCCCTGGGACAAAGCAGCAGTCACAAGGTTTCTCAGGAGGAGCATGGACCTGAGCAGCAAGAATTTTTTTCACCCAAAGGAGAAGTGGGACTGGGGTGAACTGTGGCCAGAATATGATCAGGAGGAATCACAGGAAACGGAACCAAATCCATCTTGGAAGTGGAGGGAAATTGTCGTGACAGAGTGTCAGCCCTTACATTCTTAGTACCGGTGTCTTGTCGAATTCAGTCCCCTATCATATAGTGTCCTCCCTGTACTGCGCAGGCGCAGTACAGGGAGGACAAGGAGACGCCGAAAGTCTCCGAAGTTCAACAGCTGATCGTCAGCTGTACACGGCGCCTGCGCATTTATTCTTACCCTATGTCCAGGATCATTCCCCACTATCCAAGTGGACATAGAGTTAGAATAAATATTTGCCGAGCGCAGCGAGGCCGTGCCCGAAGCGTGGCGAGCGAAGCGAGCCCGCGAGGGGCCCTCTTACACTGCCATCGCTAACAGGTGCCCGAGCGCCGTGTACAGCTGATGGTCAGCTGATCAACTTCGGGCATTTTCGGCATCTCCTGCTCCTCCATACTGCGCAGGCGCTGCGCCTGCGCAGTACGAGGCGGACACTATTTGATAGGAGGACTCTATATGGCAGAACACCGGGTAAGAATGAGACAATGTAATTGAAACTAGACAAGAAAAGAGCCCATCGCACCCTTCTGGGAGAGAGGCGTTTAGCCTCAGACAAGAATGTGAGATTCTTATGGTCAGTAAGAATGAGAACTGGCACAGTGGTACCTTCGAGGAGATGTCTCCATTCTTTCAGGGCTAAAATGATCACTTAGAGCTCTCTGTCACCAATCTCGTAATTGGACTCCGCAGGTGACAATTTCTTGGAAAAGTAGCCACAAGGATGCATAGTGCTCTCGGAGGTAGGACGTTGAGACAGAAGGGTGCCAACTCCACTCTCAGAAGCATCAACCTCAATGATAAAAGGTAACGTAGGATCAGGATGTGCCAACACAGGAGCAGGAACAAAGGCAGCCTTGAGACTCTCTAAGGCTTTAATGGATTCCGGAGACCAAGTCTGTGGGTTACCATCCTTTCTGGTCATATCAGTCAGGGGCTTGACCAGAGACGAGAAGTTACGAATAAACTTCCGATAATAGTTGGCAAAGCTAAGAAAACGCTGCAGAGGACATAAACCCACGGATCGGGGCCACTGTAGGACTGCTGAACGTTTCTCTGGGTCCATCGAAAAACCAGCAGTGGAAATGACATAACTCTGGGATTGAACCTGTTCACTATGGAATTCTCCAATTTACAATAGAGATTGTTCTTTCTTAGTTTCTGAAGCACACGACAGACATCTGTGTGGTGGCTCTCCAGTAACTTGGAAAATATGAGGATATCGTCGAGATAAATCACCACACATAACTGCAACAAATCTCGGAGGAAATCGTTAATAAATTCCTGGAAAACTGCTGGGGCATTACAAAGGCCAAAAGGCATTACAAGGTACTCATAATGGCCTGTCCTGGAATTAAACGCAGTTTTCTACTCGTCGCTCTCCTTAATCCTCACGAGATTATATGCCCCTCTCAAATCAAGCTTCATGAAAACCATTGCTCCCTTGAGGCGGTCAGATAACACCGTAATCAACGGAATCAGATAGGCATTCTTAGTCGTGAAACCATTGAGACCCCTATAATCAATACAAGGTCTCAGTTCACCACTCCTCTTCTTCACAAAGAAGAAACCAGCACCAGCGGGAGATGAGGATTTGTGGATGAAACCTCAAGAACGTGCGTCTGCAACATACTCCTGCATGGCCTTATCCTTCAAGAATGACAAAGGGTAAACCCGGCCACGAGGGGGTATGGCACCAGGTTGAAGGTTAATTGCGCAATCATACGACCGGTGTGGAGGCAAACTACCGGCATAACCCCTGTCAAGGACATCGCTAAAATCGGGGTACTCCTCCAGCAGTGAGGAGAGTGAAGAGGTGCACAGGACCTTGGCTACCTTCTGGAAGCATGTCTTACTGCATTGTGGTGACCAGGAGAGAACCTCAGCACCGTGCCAATCAAAAGAGGGGTCGTGCCTCTGTAACCAAGGATAACCAATAACCAGCGGAAACTTAGGTGAAGAAATAGCTTGGAATTGGATTATCTCATGTTGAAGAGCCCCTATGACCATGGACAATGTCACAGTCTCATGAGTCACATGGGCAGGCTGTAGAGGTCTCCCATCAAGAGCCTGAATGGCAAGTGGAGTGTCACGCAGCTGCAGCGGAATTGAGTGCTTCGATACAAAGGCAGCATCAATGAACAGGTCTGCAGCCCCAGAGTCGATTAGAGCCTGTATCTCGATGGACGACTCAGCCCAAGAAAGGGTAACCGCCGAAACCAGGGGCTTATCCTTCAGGATAACTGGGGATGAAACAACATCACCTAAGGTCTGTCTATGACAGGACCTCAAGGTTCGGGCGTTCCCTGGATGGGTAGGACAAGACTTGAAAAAGTGACATGCCTGGCCACAATAAAGGCAAAATCTCTCCCTCTTCCTAAAGGTTCTCTCATCCGCAGAGAGAAGTGTGAAACCCAAGTGCATGGGTTCCTCTTCACTGACCGACTCTGTACCAGGAGGCATGGGAGGTGAGGGAGGCAAGGGCGGGACTACAAAGCTCGGAAACAAATGTACAGGAGGCTTCCGCAAGCGCACCTTAAAAGAGAGTCTTTCTCTGAGTCTGGAACCAATGAGGATGGCAAACGTGATCAACTTCTCCAGCTCAGTGGGTATATCTCGGGCTGCTATCTCATCCTTGATGGAATCCAAGAGACCATAAGAAAAAGCAGCCACGAGGGCCTCATTGTTCCACGCAACCTGTCAGGAAAGTCCTGTCAGTAACAGACGCCCTGTGCGGGCAGTTGCGCGCATGCGCGGGAGCGTGCGCGCGCACCAGGCGGGCTATTTAAACTGAACTGTCACATGAGAATCTTGCTGTCTGCTCTACAGCGTTACGTGTGTATTTCCTGAGAACCTGTTTTCCTGTACTAGACCCGGCTTGTTCCTGATTATCCCAGCTGTTTGCCTGCATCTGATCCCGGCTTGTCTCCGACCATCCCTGTCTTCTGCCTGCATCCGACCCCGGCTTGTCTGACCACTCTCCTGCCTGACCCTCTGGCTTATCTACAGTCCGCTTGGCTATCGATCCGGCTTGTCTGACCTTCCAGCCCTATACACGGACTTTGGTTCCAGCCTGCTATCCAGTTCCCGTCTGCTGTGTGATTCCAGTCTGCTGCACCAGTGTTCCAGTCTGCTGTCCTGTGTGTTTCAGCCTGCTATCCAGTTCCAGTCTGCTGTGCAATTCCAGTCTGCTGCACCAGTGTTTCAGTCTGCTGTCCTGTGTGTTCCAGCCTGCTATCCAGTTCCAGTCTGCTGTGTAATTCCAGTCTGCCACACCAGTGTTCCAGTCTGCTGTCCTGTGTGTTCCAGCCTGCTATCCAGTTCCAGTCTGCTGTGCGATTCCAGTTTGCTGCACCACTGTTCCAGTCTGCTGTCCTGTGTGTATGGATAAGGATTTATATAGTGCCAACAGTATGCGCAGTGCTTTACAACATGGGGCAGACAATACATTTACAATAAAATTTAATACAGGGGGAATCAGAGGTCCCTGCTCATTAGAGCTTACAATCTGAGGGAGCACATATTATTTAGAGTGCCTACCACTTTGTTAGGTACATCTTTTCAATTGCTTGGTAAAAGAAATTGCTAATCGGTCAATCACATGGCAACAACTCAGTGAATTTAGGCATCTATACGTAGTGAAGATGGGCTGGTCTGAGTATTTCAAAAACTGTTGATCTACTAGGATTTTTACACACAACCATCTCTAGGGTTTACAGGGAATGGTGCAAAAAAAGAGAAAATATCCAGTGAGCGGCAGTTGTGTGGATGAAAATGCCTTGTTGATTTCAGAGGTCAGAGGAGATTTGACAGACTGGTTCGAGATGATAGAAAGGCAACAGTAACAGTAACAGAACACTATCTCTGAATGCACAATACATCGAACCTTGAAGCAGGGCTACAGCAGCAGAAGACCACACCAGGAGCCACTCCTGTCAGCTAAAAACAGGAAACTGAGGCTACAATTTGCACAGGCACACCAAAATTGGACAATAGAATATTGGAATATTGTTGTCTGGTCTGATGAGTCTTGATTTCAGCTGCGACATTCAGATGGTAGGGTCAGAATTTGGTGTAAACAACATGAAAGCATGGATCCATCCCGCCTTGTATTAACAGTTCAGGCTGGTGGTGTAATGGTGTGGGGGATATTTTCTTGGCGCACTTTGGGCACCTTGAGCATCATTTAAATGCCACGGCCTACCTAAGTATAGGCAGTCCTCGGGTTACAAACAAGTTAGGGTCTGTAGGTTTGTTCTTAAGTTGAATCTGTTTGTAAGTCGGAACAGGTCCTTTTTTTAAGTGTAGCTCCAGCCAAAAAAAATATTTTTTGGATAGCATAGAGAAGGATCAACACCCCTGTAACGTTTGTTTTGCTGTGTGTGCCCCTGTTCAGAAGATTTCACCTCACTTTCTGTCCCAATGACAATTGGATTTTATAAATTCTGGGTTGTTGTGGAAACAAGCCTTGGTGATAAAGTATCAGTGGAGGTACCGTCTTCCCATAATAACAATAGGAAGGGAATTTCCCTTCCTAAGGGTAGATTTCCTCTCACTTCCTGTTGTCTCCCTCCGTTTGTAAGTAGGAGTTGTTTGTAAGTCGGATGTCTGTAACTAGGAGACTGCCTGTATGGAGTATTATTGCTGACCATGTCCATCCCTTTATGACTACAGTGTGCCCATCTTCTGATGGTTCCTTCCAGCAGGATAATGCACAATGTCACAAAATTTGAATCATCTCACCACTGGTTTCTTGAAAATGACAATGAGCTCA
Organism: Lithobates clamitans; assembly: GCA_037952925.1. NCBI lineage: Eukaryota > Metazoa > Chordata > Amphibia > Anura > Ranidae > Lithobates > Lithobates clamitans. The sequence continues at coordinate 540,076 of JBBGZY010001334.1, read as the reverse complement.
CTGTACTCCAATGGCCTCCACAGTGACCAGATTTCAATTCAATAGAGTACCTTTGGGATGTGGTGGAACAGGACATTTGGATCATGGATGTGCAGACCACAAATATGCAGCAACTGTGTAATGCTATCATGCCAATATGGACCAAAATCTCGGAGGAATGTTTCCAACACCTTGTTGAATCCATGCCACGAATAATTAAGGCAGTAATGAAGGCAAAAGGGAATCTAACCCGGTACTAGCAAGGTGTACCTAATAAAGTGGCTGGTGAGTGTATTTTGCAGTCTTTTAGGGGAGGTTATGGCATTTTCCTATTTTTGCTTTGTCTGTTGAATTATGTCCAATTTTAATATTTGTATCCTCTAATTTGCACCACTGATTTGAACAACAAATATTAAAGCAATTCATTTCCAAGTAATATACATAGTTTGTTTTTGTCATGAAAACCAAATATGGAATCCTTTTACATGTACAACATGAGCTGAACAACTGCACATCATACAATGATGATATGTCTACATCACCATTTATTTTATTACATTATTTAGGGTTTAAAGTTGTTAATTTTAAAAGGATATCACCATTTGTTTTGCACATACTATAACTGCCCAAGTTGTGTAAAACAGTTCAATGACCAGACATACTACAACAAGTTAGGTTCATGTCCTTACCTTAATCCTTTTACCTATTGTCTTTTGTAAACTTCTCTTTAACCTTTTATCCACCATTATAATGTCCTCTTGATCCACAAAGGACACAAACCTGAGTTCCTGGCATGACTACATTACAGAGACAAACAGAAAAATGATGAAAGAATTACAAGATTTGCGATACATTATGTTTTATGAATCATGGCATAATAGCTCACAGGGCTTAAAGGACAAAAATATACAAAATTATGTAAAACATAGCAAGAGCACAACTAATTATCCAATAGATCCATAATATACTCCAATGACAACCTGTATTTATTATAATGATAGGAGCTACAGTATGTCCCTAGAGCATTTCCAAAGAGCAAAATTCTGTATCTGAGCCAATCTACAGAAAAAGAGAGTGGGTTAAATGTTATCTTTTAATTGTATGTCCTGGCCTACAGTAGATAACAAGTCATATGATTGTCTTTAGGTTTGAGGGCAAAAGTGCATAATTGTTAAAAAAAAAGTTTAGTTGCAAAGTTTTTATTTTATCGAACTGCATATTTAGCTGCCAGGATGCTGGAGTTGGTTTCTTTCTGCACAGGAAGGATTGGTCTGTGGCACAGAGGAAAAGTGAGCATTCAAATAAGGGGTTACATTTATATTAAGGAGGGTTAGTGTGAGGGTTAAAGGGAGGTGCAATGTGAAGGTTAGTGTAGGAGTTATGCCCTGTACACACGGTCGGATTTTCCAATGGAAAAAGTGTGATCGGATTGTGTTGTCGGAAATTCCGACCGTGTGTGGGCTCCATCTGACTTTTTCCGTCTGAATTTCTGGCACACAAAGTTTGAGAGCAGGCTATAAAATTTCCCGACAACAAAATCTGATCGGTTAAATTCCGATCGTGTGTACACAAATCCAACGCACAAAGTGCCACGCATGCTCAGAATAAATTAAGAGACAAAAGCTATTGGCTACTGCCCCGTTCATAGACCTGACGTACGTGTTTTACGTCACAGTGTTCAGAACGATCGGATTTTCCGACAACTTTGTGTGACCGTGTGTATGCAAGACAAGTTTGAGCCAACATCTGTCGGAAAAAATCCATGGATTTTGTTGTCGGAATGTCCGATCAATGTCCGACCGTGTGTACAGGGCATTACAGTTAATGTAGGGTAAACGTTGGTGTTGGGGTGTTAGGATTATTAGGAGATATAGTATGATGAGAATTAGTGTTAGAGAAAAGGTTAATGTGGAAGTTACAGGAAGGGTTAATGCAAAGGTTAGTGTAATGACTAGTGTTAGGGTCCTAGTTACGAGGGGACATAGTCAGTGGTAGGGTTATGGGAATGTTTTTGTTTGGTTGTGTTAGGGTTACTGTGTGGGTTAATGTTAGGACTAATGGGAAGATACTTTAACCACCTCAGCTCCGGGAAGGTTTGCCCCCTTTCATGACCAGGCCATTTTGTTGTGATATGGCACTGCGTTACTTTAACTAACAATTTAGTTAACTTCCAATAGGAAGCTTTGCTGCCTTTTCTCTGTAACGCTTTCTTTGTTTTTTGTCCCAGTGTATGGAAATATTTTTTAAATAAATAAATTTTTAAATACTACGCGATGGGAGCCTTTTTTCTCCCATAAGGACCATTCCTTGGGAATCTGCTATTTATTAGATTTTGATACGGGCACTGAAGGATCAATCTGGATGATCTGAGCTGGTGGAGTGAGCTGCAGAGGCTTGTCGAGCCACGAATGGATTGCTGACATCACTCATGGATAACCATACATGCCTATCACCCCTGCAGGGGTAACAGGAGCTGGTGAGTGGGGACCCGAAAGGGGGAGCACACAAGTCACCTGGATTTCTGAGCACTAGAGTCACCAAGAACTTTTTGACTGACTTTGATCAATTTGAATACATTTTTATTTTTATTTACTATATTTTTTGGCATTACTTGGAATTTTTTCATATTTGTGGACTTCACAGCACTCTCATTATTTAGGTGTGATTAGGTTTTTATGTATATCACGGGTATATAGAACTTAATAATTATATAATTTTTGATCACTTTTTATTCTTATTTTTATATACACATTTATATGTTTTTTTTTGTGACCATATATTTATATATTTTTCTGTGTGGATAAATCTGGGATATCCATATTTATTTTTATTTAGCACCATCAATTAGGTAAGGGAGCACACTTTTTGCACATTAGGGAGACTGCTCCTATCAACAGTTTCCTGTATTCCCTATTTTGATAGAATCAAGGTCATACACCCCATTTTTTTGCATTATCAATACTGTTAGTCCCGTTAGGGAGCTAATTAAGGAGGCTGCAACCTATTATCCTGAGCGCGGAGACAACAATATTTTTACAATACAATTTAAAGTGATTGTAAAGTCTCATTTTTTTTTCTATAAAAATAACAAACATGTCATACTTACCTTCTTTGTTGCAGTGGATTTGCACAGAGCAGCCCGGATCCTCCTCTTCTCGTGTCCCTCTTCTGTGATGCTGGCCCCTCCCTCCGGACGAGTGCCCCCACAGCAAGCAGCTTGCTATGGGGGCACCTGACCTGAGTCACAGCTCCCTGTGTCTATTAAGACACTGAGCCGCGGCCTGGCCTGGCCCCCTCTTCTTCCTGATTGGCTGACTGACTTTGATTGATGGGGGCCAATGGCACCGCTGCTGTGTCTTAGCCAATCAGGCCGAGACACTCGTGGACATAGCTGGATAGAGATGGAGCTCAGGTAAGTATGAGGGGGGCTGCTGCACACAGAAGGCTTTTTATCTTAATGCATAGAATGCATTAAGATAAAAAAAAACCTTCTGACTTTACAATTCCTTTAATACAGGAGGAATTGTTACAGAAAAGGTTAGTGTTAGATATATAAGGATGACTGGTATGATTGTAAGTGTTGGGGATACAGGAAGTAATAGTGTGAGGTATAGAGGGGGGCTTGTGTCAGAATTACAAGGACTAGGGTAAGTGAAGTGGGGGGAACCTTAATGTAGGGCTTTGCTTCTATCTCTACACTGAAAACTACCAGCATTTTCACTGCAAAGCTTAGAGCTAATGTATTGTTTGTAAATGTATAAATCATATATAACTCATTGAGATATATAACATTAAGAAAAATCATATTCCTATTCAATGTTCAGTTTGAAGAAATGAGAATCGTAGTATTACATGAATCTAAGAATAAATACAAAACCATGTTACCGTCAGAATACAGGGCCCAGGGATCTCCTCGTATTTCTGCTCATCATAGTATCTCTGACCCGATGTAGTGCTACAGCAGCCTTTCCAGTACAGGCTAATCATACAATCAATCACTATTGTTGCCTAAATAAATAATCAATAGATAAACATAACAATTCTTTACTACTCTTTGTTTACATGATACTAACATATACAACAGCAATATACAGTCCAGAGAAATCGCAAAACATATAAGTATTACTATAATTTACCAAAAACATTAGCAGATACCCACAGGAACTTATAATTATCAATTAAAGTAATTGGGAGGACTCCACTGCCGCCCCTTTTATATACAAGCGCTTTTTATTTGCTTCATCATGTAAGTGTATTTCTTTTTATTTAATAAATATTTAATAAATACGGTGTCTACGGTATCACGCTATGTAGTCCCTTTTTGTGCCTTTTATGAACCTTGCGTGGAGAGATCCAGTAGTGCCTGTGGAGAGGATGCATCACTAGAGCAGCCCTGTTCAGTGTCTCCTGCCAAGATCTTCTTACCATTGCCAGGGTGCAATAAAAGCTTGGTTTGACCCTAACAGCATATGCTGGCTTTGGGTTCAAACCCTCCGGTAAGCCCCCATCTATTACATCCAAGCGCACTGCATGTTTTTGAAGACACAGTGGTGAATAGTGTGATTTACATATGGAACATCCTATCTATTGATGAGACTTTTTAAATGGCTGCAGAATATTAACCTCTGAGACTCTTTCTGCTGTTTGTTGGTGAAGGCGCTCCTCACCTCACGTGTTGGGTAGTGACCCATCCAGTCCCAACTCACTGACTGTCCATTTAACATATTTTCTATTTTCAATTTTATTTTATATGTGCTACCTTTATAGGTGTATATTACACTTCGGTTATAAGCTATTTTAACTTATCAGTTTAAGATATCTTGTCTTAAATAGTGCTACACATTTTTTGTTTATTATCTAAAGTAAAACTAAAGCCAAACATTTTTGCTTTGAAAAGAAAGGCAAAGGGACTAAACCTCTGTAAAGATATTATTTTTGCCCATATTTAAGGACGTTTTTCTTCACTTTTTGTTATGTCACAGAGAGGAATTGAAAAGAATCTCTTTGCCCGCTTTTTTACACAATATATATTTATTAAATTTGTATACATTTGTATACATAGAACACAGGATAGAGTCCCTCTTTTGCACATTAATTAGTACAGTGGTTTGAGGTTAGAACCCCTGTCTGGCATTTGTTTCCATACTTGTCCTGATGGGGAGATTTTTTACCTCCTTTGTGTCACTCCACAGCAGGGGTGCTCAACCCACGACCCAGTGGAGCCCTCTGATGTGGCCCATGACCTCAAACCAGGAAAGCGCATGTTCATGCTTTGGAATGGTGGGTCACAGTGGCGTTGCTAGGGGGTGGCTTTTGGGGCTATAGCCCCGAATCTGGGGCCCATAGCCCCGAGTCTCTGCAGGAGTGCCCAAGGGGAGGGGAGACTCTCTGGGGACCCTGATGTAAGTGGGGGCTCTCTGGGGACCCTGATGTAAGTGGGGGCTCTCTGGGGATATATACACACATGCATATTACTGTATATACATACGCTACTATGGGCTCTAGCCCCAAATCTTTTGTAGACCTAGCAACGCCCTTGGTGGGTCAGCAAGCCCAGATAGTGATCAACGGGTTGCTGAACTACTACCCCAGAGCATCAGAGTGCAAGAAGCCAGTGCCAGCAGTGGAGGAAGCAGGCGGCCGCGGAGAGAAATCAGGAGCTGCATAAGCTGTTGCTTCCTCTGTAGCGCCAGGCCCGGCCCCAGGTGCAGTCATACCAAGTGCACTTCATCTTGGACCTTTCTAGCAGCAATGGAGAGTGATGCCAGCAGAAGCTGGAAGAGTAAAAGGTTCGTGTTTTTAACATCACATACATTGCACTTTTGCAATGGGCATATTAGCACTTATAAAAAAGGGTTATTAGACTGCCTTTACACTGATCTGCTGGTGCAGCTTTCTTGCAGGTTAGCTGCACTGAGCCATAGACTTCTGTTACATAATAGAAGTCTATACCTCAGTGCAACTAATCCATAGGAAAGTCGTAGGTGCAACGCGCTGCACCCGCATTGTGGGTGAACCGCAGCGCACCAGTGTGAAAGCAGCCTTATAGGGGGCACAGGACAGTAAGGGCTCATTTACATTTGTGGTTTTGGGGGGAGGTAAAACCACATAATTCACTGTAGCCCGCAACCATCTTCCAAATCACTCAAGTGTCCCTCACTCTTCAAGAGGTTGGGCACCCCTGTTCTACAGGAAATAGAGAATGTGCTCACTGGAAAGAATATGCCCTTAAATTTTCTTTTCCAATAATGTTAAAAGTATTTAGGTAAACAATGAGATACAAAATAATAAGTATATAAAAAACTATGTTGTTACAATGAGAATGATCAAATTCAGCACATTCTAGTTGTAATAGAACCATACCGTATCATAACTACTGTCTGCAGCCATTTGGCATGCACTTAAATTTTACCCAGTTCCTACTACAATGTGCAGTTCCTTTTGTAAGTCTATTACTATACTACTAAAAACAAATGTTTAAACTGAAATACAACTCACCAATCCAAAGTAAGAAAGGTAGGAACCAATGAATAAGACCAATTCAAACCAACTGAACTGCCCCCCCTAGAAATGGATGATATGAACAAAAATAAATAAAAAGAAAAATATACTGCACAACATTTTATATATATGGTATATATGGAATTACACTGTATATGTTATTGCACATGATGAAATGCTTTTAAAAGTAAAGTGAAACCACACTTTTCTTACAAATGACTGCAAAACATGACTCTGAAATAGTGTAATAAAAGTTAGAAGCTGTATTTATTACCGTTACTAATTTTGCTCTGCTACTCATGTGCAGGATTTTAAGCTAAACTTCAGGCAGATAATAAAACGCCTATTAATGTAGTTATGTGTGCTTTAAAAATGTCTAAATCAATTTTAAGTACAACCAGTATAATTAGCTGAATCTGGCTTTATATTAGCCTCCTGTAACCCTTGTATAGCAGCTTACAGATTAAGAAAGGGAGGGCAACATTAGAAGCCAATTGTTTGTGCTGAATTGCCAATTAACTGTCAAGGAACATTCAGGCAAGAGGAAAAAGCCTAATGGAAATATTTGACTCACTGTCTTTGTAGAACTATAGGAACCTCTGACTTTAGTTACCTACAGCTGACAAATATGCATTATACAAATGTAGTCCTGGCTGGTAGCCCTTAAAGCGGAACTTCAGTAAGAAAATTAAAGTGATTATAAATAATCACCTTGTAAAACAACCCATTCAGTTTAAAATAGAAATAAAAAGCCAAATATTTTTGTATAGATATAAAAATACATTAAAAACACCCTTTTCCCCCTTTTTTTTTTAAGTGATCACATTTCCTCTGTTCTCAGCTGCGTAGTAGCTGAGGGAAGGAGAAGCAGCAGCACACTGAGCTTCCCAGTGAATGGCTGTGCAACGGGGGGCGTGTCAGGACAAGTTTGATCATTGGAGCAGAGTACACTGAGTTCCCAGCATAGCTAGAGAACTTATCATGGTGTGTTCTCCTGCTTAGTGTGGTCAATTTTTAATAGGAAAGTAGAAGGACTGGCAGGAACACCAGGGATTTCACATAAAGGAAGCAATGAAAAAGGAACACAATACTTTTTCATACAAGTACATGGTACATCAGGCACATACCAGGAATATGAAATGTTGGGGTAAAAAATGCTTTAAAGTGGTTGTTAAGCCACTATAATCTGTTCATGCCATCCCCTCTGTTAAATAGCAATATGTGTCCCAGTGTCTGATCTATATAAAAAAAATGATGATTTGTACCTTATATCAGAGCGTCTCCCGGCGCTCACATGAGTCCTCGGCTCTCTCCTCTCCCTCTCTATAGAGGGCAGGGCCGAGCACTCCCACTGATGTCAGCCAGGGAGGAGGGGAGGAGAGAGGAGAGAGCCGAGGAGTCATGTAAGCACCAGGAGATGCTCTGGCATAAGGTATTATCTGCCATTTATTTTTATATAGATCAGACACTTAGACACTGTGACACATATTGTTATATAACAGAGGGAATGGCATGAATGTAGTATCGTTTTTAAAGCAGCAGGAGGGGAGGGGGCGCGCATTGTCACAAGCAGACGGGGGGGGGGGGGGGAGAGGAGGAAAGAGGACAGAGAAGGACAGAGCAGGGCTGCGGATAACGGGAGCATGTAAACTGACCATGGTGTCAGGTCTCAGCAGCCATGATAAATCGTGGTCAGTTTACGGCGGGGGACCTGGATCAGCCAGGTTTTTAAGGTGGGCCACATTACACAGCACAAGCACTGTGCTGTATAACACGCTTTAAGGGAAAATGATCTATATATTTTATTTTTTAGGGTAACAAACACTTTAAGTCCTACTGTATCACCTCAGGCTGGCCCCTACTGCAGGTATAGTGATTATATTGTAAGCTCTTTTTGAGCAGGGCCCTCCTAACCCTCTTGTATTTTATTGTACTGTAACTGTATTGTCTCCCTTTTATATTGTAAAGCACTGCGTAAACTGTTGGGGCTATATAAATCTGTATAGTAATAATAATATAAGCTATGTAAAACTATACTGTTTAAAATCCAGCAATACACTGTCTCACCATGCTCTTCACGTGCTCAGTTGCTCTCTATTTTTAGGCACTGTGCTGAATTTGTGAAAGCCAATCAGCTGACAGCCTAAATATTTACTGCTGTTCAGGGGCTCTGGGCTTCAGAAAAATGGCAACCTCCAGGAAGAAAAAACAGAAACAATGCTGGAGGCAATTTATAGCACACACTAATTTTGGTAGCATAATTAATAATGTGTACAATAATTATGTTCCTTGCTAAAGAACATTATTTTTATCAAGTTGTTATGGGTAAAGTTCCACTTTAAGGAAATGTTGCACCTTTGCTAATGTAATGTGATCACTTTCATAAATCATAACCGTCTTGAAGAACCATGGTCTGATGGTAATATATGCTTCAACTTCTTATGTCTCCAGCTGGTAGTTCCTGGTTACGCACCACCATTCCCAGGAACGTGTACAATGGGAATATTATATGCAGCCTTAAAGCCCATTTTCGGGGATGATAGAAATGCTCCCTTGCAGTGGGGCTGCCCCTGCACTGCAATGGTCAAACATTCATTGATGTCTATGGGGGTCACAAAAAAGCACTTTTACTTAGTCCTTTACTCTTCCAGCAGCTAGTGCTTTCCTTCCCTATGCTCCTGCAATGAACTGTCTCAGTGTTCCCATAACCAGTGCAGGGTTATGGGCTCTGCATTGGACTTGATGACATCCAATGACCCATGACTGCTGGAGCACAGGGGAAAAGACACTGTAGGGTCTGGTCTTACAATCCATGGGAGCGCGCAGGAGTGAGGGATCAGGTCATTAAAACTGCTCTTTGCAGCCCTCTAAACCTAAACAAGCTGGTGCTGTCAGGACTTGGTGGGGGAGCTGTTCTGGTTGTGCAGCACAAAAAGCCTCTGATACTCCTGGAATTCCGGCTTTTTTGTGTAGTTGTCAACAGTGTAGTGTTGTAGTGTAGTATAGTGTTGTGGTTATAGTGTGGGTCAACAAACCCCAGTGTTATGGCATACCAAATACAAAAACATTCTGCTAATAGTGCAATGAACTTTTAAACTTGGATCATAGCAAGCATTAACTACATCAAGTCTGTGATAGACTCATACAAACAAATTTGTAACATTTTAGTTAAAGTGTTACTAAACCCTGCATTCACTATATCTGGTCTCCCACAGTACACAGAGCATGGAAATGCAATTATTTTAGTAAATATAAAAGGCTAAATACCTTTTCGCATCAGCAGTATATAGCAGTCTTGTGACTTCTATCAGTGTCTGGTTAAAGCTTGTAGGAGGAGTTTTAATTCTCTGACTGTCCTATGAGGCTGCAGGACCCCTGACTCTCTGTCTGGACAGTGCTGATTGGCCCTGTGCTGATTACATGCACTCTCTCAAGAAAAAAAAAAAACATCTCAAGCAATACACCCCAAACTGAGCATGTGCTATCCCCCAAGGCTCTGTTCTATCAGGAGATGTGTTGGGGACAGTAAAAGAGGATCAGAAAGACAGGATCAAGCAGCCTTTTTACACAATGCAGAAAATTAACCCCTTAGGTTCCACAGTGAGTATAACAAGAATGCTTTACTGCATATACAGACTGATTTTACTGCTGTGGGTTTAGTAACACTTTAAATGAAAATGTTCTAAATGCTTTTAGAACCTAATAATTATTAGAAATGAAAGCATTACCGTGCCATAGACTTGGATGTCAAATCTTATCCCATAAGCCTTTATAAGAGTCCTTATGTCACTTTGGTCCTGAGTCTTGTAGTACCTGGCAAATCTGTAGATACAAAAGAATACTTCCATTTTAAACCAAAGGTAAGTGAACCCTCCGTCATATATTATGTCATAGCATATAATTACATGTATTCTAAATTCACAAGAACAGCTTTTACAACAATGAGTATCAGCAAGGGCCAGAAATAACCGATTATGGCTGTAGCCACAAAATACACGGGAACCATCCAGATCGTATAATTTCTGCCAAAACCATTTTTTTCCTTATGGATAAACTCCTCGGTGTCTAAAAAAAGTGTAGCTCTGACTAAACACCTGTCCTTTCCCCAACACCTCCACCCCCTGTTTTGTCCTTTACTTAGTTTAAAGTAGAACTATAGGCAAAACTTTTTTTAAAAATTTTTGGGTAGACCAAGGGAGGGTTGTAACAACTGTCAGATTTTTTTTTTCACTATCTGTGTCCTATTTTAGAGATTTCCTTTCACTTTCTGTCTCGTAGCTAAACAGGAAGTGAGAGGAAATCCCTGCAAATTAAGGAAATCCTTTGGGGACCCCAAGGTCACCAGAACTAGTGTCTCCATTGGAAGATTTCCCCTCTATTACTTTTCTGGGGACAACACAAAATTTGGGATTTTCTTTACTTTCACTTTCAATTATAATGGTAAACATACCACCACTCTAACACTCTTATGATAGCTGTACTTAACGACATTTCACCTAAACCACAACAGTTTTTGCTACCTGTTGTATTACCCCTCTGGCTTTTTATATTGTCCTACTTTGTATTTGCCCTGAATACTCCAGGTATTATATTATTATATGTGCTGTACTTTTGTCAAACCTTTGTGAAAACCTAATAAAATCATTCTAATTAAAAAAGCAACTTTAGCTATAATTCTGTCCCCCAAAGACTCATCTGGCTCACCAATCTATTGCCGCTCCTCCTCTGGACTCTGGATTAAGTGGTCTCCAGCATCATTCAAACCACTTCCTGGGAGACCAGGGTGTGAAGACCACCCACAACCCCCCGGACACACAGGACAATAGTATAGTAAAGGCAATGATCATCAAGACAAACCGTGGGGTGAATCTTTCCAGTGGAGACACAGACAGCAGTAAAAGCTTAACAGACAGCCTAACCCTTCCCCACGTGTGGGCAGGTAGTGGTTAACGCTGACCCAGCCAGAAAATTGGAAGTTAATTGCCTTTTCTGGGTTTTTCTTGGGTCCAACCCCCCTGTTCTGTGTGTTATAAAAGGGATGGAGTCCCGAACCCTGGGGGTTCTTGTTGCTGGTCTGTCAGTTCGGCTCCAGCCAGCTCGCTTTGGCTGAACCCATTAGCTGCTGTTGTGGGAGTCTGGATTCCCAGTGACATGCCGAGGTTTGAGTTCCCATTGCCTAGGAGGATTGCTGGGAGTAACAGCCCTTTCTGAAGATACCAACCATGGACTGCCAAAGATGAACTCTTTCCTATGCAGGTATGCTGGGGCAGCCAAAAGCCCCAGAGTTAGGGACTAGGGATGTAAGGGAAATGTCTGCACTTTATTCCAGACTGTTGTTTGCATATGTCATCGTTAATTTTTCAAGTAAAGCTTTTGAAACTTTGCCTTTGCCTGGTCTGAAGTTACTCAAGGGGTGTAATGCAAGTAACTGGCACTTATAGTCTACAGCTAAGGTCACTAATCAAGAGTTCATACAGTGTGAAGATACAAGTGGTTACCAAGGGTAACAAAGGTCTCTTTAGCAGCCTGCTGTAAGCGTGTACATGTGGCAGGTGGGATAGACTCTTGCAGAGAGGGAGATGTTATTAGCACTCATTCAGAAACGTTCCATCTCCCATAGCAACAGGAGCAGATCTGCACCGCTGGGGCCCTTATCCTGTATACAGGCAAGGAAGAGGAAGAGTTAAGTGAAGTGTATGCATGGAGCCCATGCTAGGTGCATGGTGGGACCCCATACCATTACTGAGAGTGAGGTAGTGGTGATGCCCTGGACAGGTGGAGAGGGCAAGGGCTCTGCCTGTCCCACCTAAATGCACAAATGATCATGGTGATGTACAGTAACATCGAGAAAGTTTATTGGAGATCAGTTGGTTGTTCCAGTAAAGGTACCCCCTGTGTAAGGCCATGACTCTATTCATAGTGCCTAGCGTAGCACCTAAGAACCCACCCAGGGCCTCTCATGTAACACTTGCTTGGCCCCCAACAAGGAGGGAAACAATGAGACGGTGACAACCAACCACCCACCTACCCTTACACACGCCACCTTAAACTATAAAAAAATGATTTTGCCTAGAGGTAAACTTTAAATTATATATGGTTCAGTCACCTTTTTTGCAATGACTTGCTAGCATTGTAAGTGTATTTATATTCATATTGTTAGGACATAAAGATAAAGGACTATGAATATATACTTATATGTCAGCATCTTGTTTCCATACCTAAAATTCAAACCAGGATACAAGCGTTCATCGACAACCTTATCATCCAACCGTCGGAAACTGTATTGTGGACGACAGCTGTGAAACCAACGATCAAGATTACAGTTCCAGTTGATTTCTATGCCCATAATACCACCCTAGATAAAAGAAAGTTTTAGATATGAAAAAATCTATGCAAAAATGTATACACCTTTTACAATGCAGCAACACAATATTATACATTATTCATAGCTCCCAACTGTCCCTGATTTGGAGGGACCGTCCCTGATTTGGAGCAATGTCCCTCTGTCCCTCATTCCACCTCATTTACCCCTCATTTTGGTCTGATCTATAGAGATGTATATAAAATGCACTTTTAATCTATCAAAAAGTGTTTTCCAGTGCTAAACCTTTCATCTGATTTTTAAATTGCTGCATATTTAAATTCCAAAAGCCAATATAAAGGAATAGTAGTGGTAAAAAAAGCACTTGTGGGTTTAACCAATCTTGTTTTTTTGTACAATTCTCCTTTAAGGGGGAGTGGCTAGGGGTGTGTCCTATGCCTACATACTTTTGCTGATAGGTGTCCCTCATTCCCATCTCAAAAAGTTGGGAGGTATGCATTATTTAACCCTTCCTGTCAGTTGTAAGCATGCTGTATATGCGTCAGCATGGAGGTGGGCCTTATTCTGTACTGTCACATATACAGTCTCCAGCCACTTTATTAGGTACACCTTGCTAGTACAGGGTTGGACCTCCCTTTCTCTTTAGAACCACCTTAATTCTTCATGGCATAGATTCAACAAGGTGTTGGAAACATTCCTCAGGGATTTTGGTGCATATTGACATGATAGCATCATGTAGTTGCTGCAGATTTGTCGGCTGCACAGCCATGATGCAAATCTCCTGTTACACCACATCCCAAAGGTGCTCTATTGGATTGAGATCTGGTAACTGTGGAGGCCATTGGAGTACAGTAAACTCATGGTCATGTTCAAGAAACCAGTGGTGAGATGATTTGAGCTTTGTAACATGGGATGGACATGATCAGCAACAATACTCAGGTAGGCCGTTTAAATGATGCTCAATTGGTACTAAGGGGCCAGAAGTGTGCCAAGAAAATATCCCCCACATCATTACTCCACCAGCCTAAACCGTTGATACAAGGCAGGATGGATCCATGTTTTCATGTTGTTTATGCCAAATTCTGACCCTACCATCTGAATGTTGCAGCTGAAATCGAGACTCATCAGACCAGGCAACGTTTTCCAATGTATGGTCTAATTTTGGTGAGCCTGTGCGAATTGTTCATAGCTGACAGGGGACCCATACTTTCAAATCTGAAAGGCATCACGTGCTCATGACCTGATGATAGTTGCTTGGAAATTTCTGATCCAGGAACTGTGGGTATGGGATTAGAAAGGCCCAACAGTGCAAACAGGACAAGATAGAATGGCGGGAGAGCAATTTCCTTTTCAGTGGACATCCTCGTTACCATACTTGGGGGTTCACCTTACTGCTTCTATTGATTCTCTATATGCCAACAACTATCCCCCTCTTGTATCCTCTTTGAAACACTTGCTAGATACCTGGGATATTCCTCAAATCTCCTGGATGGGTCCTATCCATGCCATCAAAATTTCCTTTCTCCCCAAATTACTATACTCATTTAGGGCTTTTCCTATCCCTGTCCCCCCCACCGTCTTGCAATGCCGCATCCTGAAATTTATCTGGGGTAGAAATAAACCGCGGCTTAACAGGTCTCTTTTATACACCCCGAAAGTCAGGGGTGGGCTGGGAGTCCCAAATATTGCTCACTATTATAAAGCTGCCCAGATTGCCCCTACCGCCCAACTACATGCAGTTAATTTGGCTCCTCTATGGACCCTTATCGACATCTTGGATGTTGACCCAACCCCTCTTTCCTCCATACCGTGGATTCCTCCTGCACACCGCCCTAAATCTCTGAACCCAACACTGGCCCACACTCTCTCGGTCTGGTACTACATTAAATACTCTGCCTGCTTGATACTCCCCACCTTCCTCTTTTGCCTCTGCTTAACTGCCCTTTGTTCCCACCTGGGATGGAGATTCCTCTCATTTTTAAAAGGTGGAGACGAAAGGGCCTCACTACAGAGCGTTCTCTACTCGTGGCCAGAGGAGTCTGTTTATTCCATTACTACGGGACTCTTTTTTTCGCTACATACAAATCTGCCACTTTGTGGAGTCTCTTATGAGGCATCACGAACCCCCATTATTGTCTACTGCTTTTGAGACCAGATGTAGAATCAACCCAAACACTTTATATTAAACAATACTGGACCGCAAACCCCCCATGTACTGTGACAAAAGGATAAAAGATTTTGGTTCTGATCCTCAGCCAGGTGACTGGAGTAAAATGTGGGAGGCCCTGTTCAAATCTTCTCATAATGTCCTCCCTCTTGAAAATGATTTTAAAGTTATGTCTCATTGGGACTTTACCCCAGCTAGGATCACAAAATGTCTCCCATCGTACCTGTCCAGTAGGGATGAGCCGAACACCCCCCGGTTCGGTTCGCACCAGAACCCGCGAACGGACCGCAAGTTCGCACGAACGTTAGAACCCCATTGACGTCTATGGGACTCGAACGTTCGAAATCAAAAGTGCTCATTTTAAAGGCTAATTTGCATGGTATTGTCCTAAAAAGGGTGTGGGGACCCGGGTCCTACCCCAGGGGACATGTATCAATGCAAAAAAAACTTTTAAAAACGGCCGTTTTTTCGGGAGCAGTGATTTTAATGATGCTTAAAGTAAAAAAAAAAAAGTGAAATATTCCTTTAAATATCGTACCTGGGGGGTGTCTATAGTATGCCTGTAAAGTGACGCGTGTTTCCCATGTTTAGAACAGTCCCTGCACCAAATGTCATTTTTAAAGGAAAAAATCTCATTTAAAACTGCTTGCGGGTTTAATGTCATGTCGGGTCATGGCAATATGGATGAAAATCAGTGAGACAAACGGCATGGGTACCCCCCAGTCCATTACCAGGCCCTTTGGGTCTTGTATGGATATTAAGGGGAACCCCGCACCCAAATTAAAATAAGGAAAGGTCCCTATATACTCTGAACAGCAGTATACAGGCGGTGCAAACAAGACAGGGACTGTAGGTTTGTTGTTAAGTAGAATCTGTTTGTAATTTTGAACATTTTTAATGTGTTTAGCTCCAGCCAAAAAATCTTTTCTAAGCTTTTTGGAAAACATAGGGAAGGGTTATCACCCCTGTGACATTTGTTTTGCGTCTTTCCTCCTCTTCAGAAGATTTCACCTCACTTTTTTGTCCCAATGAAAAATGTTTTTTGAAAATTTGGGTTTTTTTGTGGAACAAGGATTGGAAAGCATCAGTGGAAAGGAGAAATTGTTTTCCCATATTAACTCTTACAGGAGAGAATTTCCCTTCCTTAGGGGTAGATTTCATCTCACTTCCTGTTGTCTCCTTCCGTTTGCAAGTAGGAGTCGTTTGTAAGTTAGATGTTTGAAAGTAGGGTCCTGCCCTATATACTCAGCAGAAATTTGGGCCTTAGGTGTTGCTGTGGCCAAAACACTGTAAGCCCTCACAGGGCCCTGCTGTGAAATATTAGATCAAGAATTGTAATTACATGCCCCTGTTGAACAGGAGCTGAAAAATTAGGCCTTAGGCACTGGTGCTGATGCCACAACACTGCAACCCCTCACAGACACTCTAGTTGGAACGCAGGAACGAGCCCTGCTGCAAAGTATTGCATCAAAAATTGTAATTACACGCCCCTGTTAGACAGGGGCAGAAAAATTGGGCCTTAGGCACTGGTGCTGGTGCCACAACACTGCAACCCCTCACAGACACTCTAGTTGGAACGCAGGAACGAGCCCTGCTGCAAAGTATTGCATCAAAAATTGTAATTACACGCCCCTGTTAGACAGGGGCAGAAAAATTGGGTCTTAGGCACTGGTGCTGGTGCCACAACACTGCAACCCCTCACAGACACTCTAGTTGAAACGCAGGAACAAGCCCTGCTGCAAAGTATTGCATCAAAAATTGTAATTACACGCCCCTGTTAGACAGGGGCTGAAAAATTGGGTCTTAGGCACTGGTGCTGGTGCCACAACACTGCAACCCCTCACAGACACTCTAGTTGGAACGCAGGAACAAGCCCTGCTGCAAAGTATTGCATCAAAAATTGTAATTACACGCCCCTGTTAGACAGGGGCTGAAAAATTGTGCCTTAGGCACTGGTGGTGGCGCCCAGAACCAAAAATGTTCTTACAAGCTATCAGCGTGATGATTGAGGAGGAAGAGGATAATTACTCAGGGATAGTCACTCAGCATCAGCATAGGCAGTCTTTGAAGGGATCTGAAAAAAATTATTCAGTTACATCAGCATCAGGTGCTTGGTAGCTGGTGGTGATCCAAGACTGATTCATTTTTATGAAGGTCAGCCGATCGACCGAGTCAGTGGACAGACGCACCCTGTGATCGGTTACCACGCCTCCAGCAGCACTGAATGTGCGTTCCGAAAGAACGCTGGATGCAGGACAGGCCAGTAGCTCAATTGCATACTGTGCAAGCTCTGGCCAGTGATCCATCCTCAAGACCCAGTAACCCAGAGGATTTTCGGTGGGAAAGGTGTCCAAGTCTGATCTTGCCCCTAGGTATTCCTGCACCATGTAAAACAGACGCTGGCGATGGTTGCTGGAACCGATCATACCTTGGGGCTGCGGACCAAAAAATTGTCTGAACGCATCGGTCAGACGGCCACCTTCTCCACCGCTCCTTCTTTGACTGACCGAAGCCTCAGCAACACGTTGTCCAGAAACAGGAGTTTGTAACCTCCCAGTCTCTGGGAACGCGTTGCACAGACCTTTCTGCAAGGCCTCCCGAAGATGTTTCATCCTCTGCTCCCTCTGCGATGGCAAGATAAGGTCCGCAACCTTACCCTTGTAACGTGGATCAAGGAGGGTTGCCAGCCAGTATTGGTCCTTCTCCTTGATACCACGAATACGAGGATCCTTACGCAGGCTTTGCAGGATCAGGGAGGCCATGCAGCGTAGGTTTGCTGAGGCATTCGGTCCGGAGTCCTCTGGGTCACTAAGGACAACAACGTCCGCAGCCACCTCCTCCCAGCCACGTACAAGCCCATGTGTTCCTTGGGACTGATCCCTTAAAGACTGCTGATGCTGAGTGCCAGGCTCCACCTCCATACTGACACAATCTTCCTCCTCCTCCTCCTCCTCCTCCTCCTCGTCCTCTTCCTGTGTGATCGGCGGGCACGCAGGAACACTGTCTGGATAAAGGGGGCCTTGAGAGCTAAGGAAGTCCTCCTCTTCCTGCCTCTGTTCTGCCTCAAGTGCCCTGTCCATTATTCCACGCAGCGTGTGCTC
This sequence comes from Lithobates clamitans, assembly GCA_037952925.1. NCBI lineage: Eukaryota > Metazoa > Chordata > Amphibia > Anura > Ranidae > Lithobates > Lithobates clamitans. Next base: position 522,006 of record JBBGZY010001334.1, on the reverse strand, counting down.
CAACAGGTGGACAAGGGGGACAGTGTCACTGATGCATGCACTGTCAGTGCTCACCATCCTCGTGGCCTCCTTGAATGGTGACAGGACAGTGCATGCATCCCTGATCATGGCCCACTGGCGTGGGGAAAAAAAACCAAGGTCCCCTGACCCTGTCCTGGTGCCATAGTCGCACAGGTACTCATTGATGGCCCTCTGCTGCGTGTGCAGCCGCTGCAGCATGGCCAATGTCGAGTTCCACCTGGTGGGCATGTCACAGATTAGGCGGTTCTTGGGCAGGTTAAACTCCTTTTGGAGGTCCGTCAGCCGAGCACTGGCATTATATGACCGGCGGAAATGCACACAGACTTTCCTGGCCTGCCTCAGGACATCCTGTAAGCCCGGGTACCTGCCCAAGAACCGCTGCACCACCAAGTTAAGGACGTGAGCCAAACAGGGCACATGGGTCAGTTGTCCCTGTCGGAGGGCAGAGAGGAGGTTGGTGCCATTGTCGCAAACCACCATTCCTGCCTTAAGTTGGCGTGGCGTCAACCACCTCTGAACCTGCCCCTGCAGAGCTGACAGAACCTCTGCCCCAGTGTGGCTCCTGTCCCCCAAGCACACCAGCTCAAGCACCGCATGGCATCTTTTGGCCTGCGTACTTGCGTAGCCCCTTGAACGCCTACGGAGCACCGCTGGTTCCGAGGAAGAGGCCATGGAGGAAGAAGAAGAGGAGGGGGTGGAGGAGAGAGGTGTGTCACAATCAGCATTTTGGAGGCGTGGTGGCGGAACAACCTCCAACACTACTGCACCTTGTCCTGCATCCTTCCCAGCTGCCAGCAGAGTCACCCAATGCGCCGTGAAACTTAAGTAACGTCCCTGTCCATGCCTGCTGGACCATGAATCAGCGGTAATATGCACCTTACCGCTGACCGCCCTGTCCAGCGAGGCATGGACATTGCCTTCCACATGCCGGTAGAGAGCCGGAATCGCCTTCCGTGAGAAAAAGTGGCGTTTGGGAACCTGCCACTGAGGAACCGCACATTCCACAAACTCACGGAAGGGGGCAGAGTCTACCAACTGAAAAGGCAGCAGTTGAAGTGCTAGCAATTTTGCCAAGCTAGCATTCAACCGCTGGGCATGTGGATGGCTGGGAGCAAACTTCTTTCGGCGGTGCAGCAGCTGGGGCAGGGAAATTTGCCTGGTACAATCTGACGTCGGTGTACCAAAAGCAGATTGCCCACAAGTACTTGGCTGTGACACACCTAATTCTACACCTTCATTCCTCTCACTGCAGGTCTCAGAGAGGACTGAAGGTCTAGTGGGGTTGGAAATCTCAGCTGATGAGGAGCAAGGAGAGATCCTCTTTGTTCTTTGGTGTGGGTCTTTTAGATATGCTTGCCAACGAACTGCATGGCAGGTCAACATATGTCTGGTCAAGCATGTGGTACCCAAGCGGGAGATGTTTTGGCCACGCGAGATACGCTTGAGACATATGTTGCAAATAGCAACGGTGCGATCTGATGCACTCGTCTCAAAAAAGGCCCACACCAAAGAACTTTTTGAATAACGCGCAGAGACTGCAGCGCCCTGCACATGTGGAGCTTTGGGGTGTGATGCAGTCAATGTGCTGCCCTTAGGCTGGCCCCTGGAGGGCATCCTGCCTCGTTGGTGATGTGCCGCCTCCTCCTCCTCCTCCTCCTCCTCTCTCCTATCAGGCACCCACGTTGAGTCAGTGACCTCATCATCCCCTCCCTCCTCATCACTGGAGCAAACCTGGCAGTATGCTGCAGCAGGGGGAGCATGACTGCCAGATTGCTGTCCTTCTTGGGCACCCCCTCTGTCCGTGCTCATGTTACTGCCTTCATCGAGCTCAGTATCATCATCAGAGCCTTCCAAACGCTGGGCATCCTCCTGGAGCATGTACCCAACACTGTGGTCAAACAGTTCGAGGGAATCCTCAGGAGGACATGGTGGAGCTAGGGAAGGAGTCACTGATGACATTGAGCTGAGGGAAGAGGCCGCTGCTTTGCCAGACAAAGCACCCTGGGCATGGGTGAGAGAGGATGAGGAGGATGAGGACGGCTTGGTCATCCACTCGACCAAGTTTTCTGCATGTTGCGGCTCAACACGGCCAGCTGCCGAAAAAAAGGCCAAGCGTGTCCCATGGCCACGGGCTGATGAGGATGCACCGTCTCCACGACCAGCACTAGACACAGAGCCTGCTTGCCCTCTCTTATTGGCTTGTGACTGTCTGCCTCTCCTTCTTGGCCTTCCAGACATACTAATGGCCTGTAGCTGCACTAAGCTGGGATAGAACACCTGTAATTTTCTTCAGGTAGCTTTATATACTGTAACCAGACAAGCCTGCCTGTCAGTAGGAAGATAACAGGAACGGATCTAGCTGAACACTGTGAGCAGGACGCACTGACTGCACTAAATGTAAATAGCAGGAACGGATCTAGCTGAACACTGTGAGCAGGACGCACTGACTGCACTAAATGTAAATAGCAGGAACGGATCTAGCTGAACACTGTGAGCAGGACGCACTGCACTAAATGTAAATAGCAGGAACGGATCTAGCTGAACACTGTGAGCAGGACGCACTGCACTCAATGTAAATAGCAGGAACGGATCTAGCTGAACACTGTGAGCAGGACGAACTGCACTAAATGTAAATAGCAGGAACAGATCTAGCTGAACACTGTGAGCAGGACGCACTGCACTAAATGTAAATAGCAGGAACGGATCTAGCTGAACACTGTGAGCAGGACGCACTGCACTAAATGTAAATAGCAGGAACAGATCTAGCTGAACACTGTGAGCAGGACGCACTGCACTAAATGTAAATAGCAGGAACAGATCTAGCTGAACACTGTGAGCAGGACGCACTGCACTAAATGTAAATAGCAGGAACAGATCTAGCTGAACACTGTGAGCAGGACGCACTGACTGCACTAAATGTAAATAGCAGGAACAGATCTAGCTGAACACTGTGAGCAGGACGCACTGCACTCAATGTAAATAGCAGGAACGGATCTAGCTGAACACTGTGAGCAGGACGAACTGCACTAAATGTAAATAGCAGGAACAGATCTAGCTGAACACTGTGAGCAGGACGCACTGCACTAAATGTAAATAGCAGGAACGGATCTAGCTGAACACTGTGAGCAGGACGCACTGACTGCACTAAATGTAAATAGCAGGAACGGATCTAGCTGAACACTGTGAGCAGGACGAACTGCACTAAATGTAAATAGCAGGAACAGATCTAGCTGAACACTGTGAGCAGGACGCACTGCACTAAATGTAAATAGCAGGAACGGATCTAGCTGAACACTGTGAGCAGGACGCACTGCACTAAATGTAAATAGCAGGAACAGATCTAGCTGAACACTGTGAGCAGGACGCACTGCACTAAATGTAAATAGCAGGAACAGATCTAGCTGAACACTGTGAGCAGGACGCACTGCACTAAATGTAAATAGCAGGAACGGATCTAGCTGAACACTGTGAGCAGGACGCACTGCACTAAATGTAAATAGCAGGAACAGATCTAGCTGAACACTGTGAGCAGGACGCACTGCACTAAATGTAAATAGCAGGAACAGATCTAGCTGAACACTGTGAGCAGGACGCACTGACTGCACTAAATGTAAATAGCAGGAACAGATCTAGCTGAACACTGTGAGCAGGACGCACTGCACTCAATGTAAATAGCAGGAACGGATCTAGCTGAACACTGTGAGCAGGACGAACTGCACTAAATGTAAATAGCAGGAACAGATCTAGCTGAACACTGTGAGCAGGACGCACTGCACTAAATGTAAATAGCAGGAACGGATCTAGCTGAACACTGTGAGCAGGACGCACTGACTGCACTAAATGTAAATAGCAGGAACGGATCTAGCTGAACACTGTGAGCAGGACGAACTGCACTAAATGTAAATAGCAGGAACAGATCTAGCTGAACACTGTGAGCAGGACGCACTGCACTAAATGTAAATAGCAGGAACGGATCTAGCTGAACACTGTGAGCAGGACGCACTGCACTAAATGTAAATAGCAGGAACAGATCTAGCTAAACACTGTGAGCAGGACGCACTGCACTAAATGTAAATAGCAGGAACAGATCTAGCTGAACACTGTGAGCAGGACGCACTGACTGCACTAAATGTAAATAGCAGGAACAGATCTAGCTGAACACTGTGAGCAGGACGCACTGCACTCAATGTAAATAGCAGGAACGGATCTAGCTGAACACTGTGAGCAGGACGAACTGCACTAAATGTAAATAGCAGGAACAGATCTAGCTGAACACTGTGAGCAGGACGCACTGCACTAAATGTAAATAGCAGGAACGGATCTAGCTGAACACTGTGAGCAGGACGCACTGCACTAAATGTAAATAGCAGGAACAGATCTAGCTGAACACTGTGAGCAGGACGCACTGCACTAAATGTAAATAGCAGGAACAGATCTAGCTGAACACTGTGAGCAGGACGCACTGACTGCACTAAATGTAAATAGCAGGAACAGATCTAGCTGAACACTGTGAGCAGGACGCACTGCACTCAATGTAAATAGCAGGAACGGATCTAGCTGAACACTGTGAGCAGGACGAACTGCACTAAATGTAAATAGCAGGAACAGATCTAGCTGAACACTGTGAGCAGGACGCACTGCACTAAATGTAAATAGCAGGAACGGATCTAGCTGAACACTGTGAGCAGGACGCACTGACTGCACTAAATGTAAATAGCAGGAACGGATCTAGCTGAACACTGTGAGCAGGACGAACTGCACTAAATGTAAATAGCAGGAACAGATCTAGCTGAACACTGTGAGCAGGACGCACTGCACTAAATGTAAATAGCAGGAACGGATCTAGCTGAACACTGTGAGCAGGACGCACTGCACTAAATGTAAATAGCAGGAACAGATCTAGCTAAACACTGTGAGCAGGACGCACTGCACTAAATGTAAATAGCAGGAACAGATCTAGCTGAACACTGTGAGCAGGACGCACTGACTGCACTAAATGTAAATAGCAGGAACAGATCTAGCTGAACACTGTGAGCAGGACGCACTGCACTCAATGTAAATAGCAGGAACGGATCTAGCTGAACACTGTGAGCAGGACGAACTGCACTAAATGTAAATAGCAGGAACAGATCTAGCTGAACACTGTGAGCAGGACGCACTGCACTAAATGTAAATAGCAGGAACGGATCTAGCTGAACACTGTGAGCAGGACGCACTGACTGCACTAAATGTAAATAGCAGGAACGGATCTAGCTGAACACTGTGAGCAGGACGCACTGCACTAAATGTAAATAGCAGGAACGGATCTAGCTGAACACTGTGAGCAGGACGCACTGCATTAAATGTAAATAGCAGGAACAGATCTAGCTGAACACTGTGAGCAGGACGCACTGCATTAAATGTAAATAGCAGGAACAGATCTAACCTAATCTAGCTAACTCAAATCAAATGACACTGTCTGTCTCTCTCTCTATCAGCACACCGGAACACACTACACAGGGCCGCCGTGCAGGCGGCCTTATATAGTGTGGGGCGTGTACTAAATCCCCTGAGCCATAATTGGCCAAAGCCACCCAGGCTTTGGCCAATTACAGCTCTCTCTACTGACGGCGCTTTGATTGGCCAAGCATGCGGGTCATAGTGCATGCTTGGCCAATCATCAGCCAGCAATGCACTGCGATGCCGCAGTGAATTATGGGCCGTGACGCGCCACACGAATTTGGCGCGAACGGCCCATAACGTTTGCAATTCGACGGACGGTCGAACAGCCGATGTTCGAGTCGAACATGCGTTCGATTCGAACACGAAGCTCATCCCTACTGTCCAGTTGCTTCTGAGGTTGCCCAGATTTTGGCGATATGAAACATATATAGTGTATCTGTCCTAAAGTCCGGATGTTATGAATTAGGGTGTGCACACTGGTCGATACGGTCCTCCATGTGAATTTGCGGAGAGACCCATGGGAGGCACTTTTACAAAAACCTATCACAGACGCTACCCGTCGGGAACGCACTCTAAACACCCCTATTTTTATAGCTATTTCTATAGCGTGGTTTAGGAAGACACCACTTTATAGCTTTGAAGATGTAAAGAACCAGTTTTTATGGTACACTCACCTACGAAAGATTAACAGCGATCTTTGAGGATAAGTATGACAAATTACAACGGACTTGGCAGCCCTGGATAGACCACTTCCCATCCACTCAAATGACCTCCCGATTTTTAGATCTTTAAAAGTCCCATGCAACAAAGCTTGAAAATCTCCTGGGGTACCCTTCCTTTTTTCCTCCTCCCCTCTTGCTATCTTTCCTTCTTTCCTTCTTTGTCATTATCTGTTTCTTTTGTAGCTTGCCCTCATGTGCTTCCCTCTCCCACAGCTGAACTCCACTAGGGTTCAGACGGATTAGATAGACCATGGCAGCCTAAATTAATTTTTTTTTTTTTCTCTGTCTCCTTGGGCCAGGCCCTCCACCCATTTCTTCCATTTGTTCTATGGAATCGGGGCCACATTTGTGGTTTTGACTGCATGATATTGCCTCAATAGTCTAGATATTGTTTCCTCTCTGGTATCTTTTTGTGCACATATGACCCTTAAGCTTTAGATATTCATCCAATTTTTACTAATTGATGCTCTGCAAGTTTTGTATTACCCATTTCCTATTACAGTATTAGATGGTTATTGCTCTCATTTTGCATTTGGGGAGCACTGTTTGTACAATGTATACTGCCATCTCAGCAAAAAAATCTCAGCAAAAAAAAAAAAAAAGGTAGAATGGCAGGCATGGAGAGCAATCCAACAAGTCCTCCACCGTGATGGCTGTGAAAAATGTGTCTTATGTTAGTATACATGACATAAAACTACCACTACCAGGCATTGACAAGAAAGGAATATTATGTATAAAGAATGTGAGATGTATGTATAGTTCATACATGAACATGTGTGCAAAAAATATATATAACAAAAAAGGATAAACAATAAAAAAGTATTGGTAGGTAGAATCCAGGTAAAACTATATATATGTATAGCTTAGTATGCTTAGTATGACTATACCATAAGTGGGCTATCTCAGTGGTGCAAGATCAGTGCAAAAAAAAAAACAAGGTTGTCTTGTCCTGTTTGCACTGCTGGGCCCTTAGAATCCCATATCCACAGTTCCCGGGTCAGACATTTCCAGGCTACTACCATCAGGTCATGAGCATGTGATGTCTAGCAGATTTGTAAGTATGGGTCCCATTGTATTATGTGTGTCATATATTCCTAAGCTATTTCTACTTTATAGACAATTGTCTTAGGAAGTGACGCTATGTCACAAAATATGTCGGGTTACATAGATGCAAGTTCACACCTATTAGGGATTGATCTTTGAAACACTGTACCTGGCTAGGGAATTAATATAGACAATGGTTTGTAGCAAGAGATATACAAATGAATAAGTTCAACAGTTGTTTTTCAATCTTCTTGTGTGAAAAATCTTCTACTCTTCCACCACACCACCGTGATAGTGACACCACTCCCTCTGAGGAGCGCACTCACCAGATTGTATAGCCTCCCACTCTCGTGTTCGGCAAAACAGCAATTGAACCATACCTGGGTTGCATGTGATGAACCGTGACTCCAATCAAGCCAGCTCCATATGTGAAAAAATGAATAAAGTGCTCCACATAGCGTGATACCATTTTGACAGATTTATTAAAATCACTTCAAACACACTTCAATGGTTACACTCACTTTTAAACTGAAACATAAAAGCCTTTAAAAAAATCCACAGCAAGCACAGCAAGCAACAGGATCAGTGATCCAACGGTGCACCGCGGTCACAGCGGACCTGAAGTGTAAACTGGTGTATCTCTCACCCAACCTTCTAAGGCCCAGCCATCCGATCGGTGTAATCCTCCTCAGACAGCAGCATCTAATGTCAGTGCGATGGAATGCCGTGTAACCATGCCCAATCGGAACACGAGAGTGGGAGGCTATACAATCTGGTGAGTGCGCTCTTCAGAGGGAGTGGTGTCACTATCACGGTGGTGTGGTGGAAGAGTAGAAGATTTTTCACACAAGAAGATTGAAAAACAACTGTTGAACTTATTCATTCATTTCTTGTAATTTATTATTTATAGTGACACTTTTCACTGGGTGTTAAAGAAATTTCTTTTCATGATAAAAATAATATTTTTCATGACACTATTATTATTTTTATGTATAAGTAGAGGGTCATAGGCATTATGCTGCTCTGACCGATTATTTTACACAATTTATATTAGCGCCGCTATCTCTATCTGTACACGTGTGAGAGGTATAGTTTTGGGATTCTGATCAGTTTAGGGAATTAATATGTATATATTGACCAATCTGCTTGACTATATGGCAATTATGTCACTGTTGATCTGTTGGAAATTGTATTTAAAAATAAATCTTTACTTTATTTATTTTATTATTTAGTGTGTTGCGCCTCATCTAAAGTCCCATGGGCAATTTATGCTTCTTTGTATATTGTATGGGGATGGAGGCATGTCATGGGGCACATCCAAACATATTTTGTTAGTCAGTGTAGAAAGAGTCAAACCTACTGTAACGTCTTTATTGCTGTCCGTGTCTTCATTGGGACTATCTCCTGTCACTTTCTGTGTCAGTGACTCCAGAACAATAATTGAGAGATTGCAGTTAACACCTGCAGAGGAATGCACAGAGCACAATATAATCCTAGCAGTGGTTCTAATCTTTTTCCTCTACAAAATAGATTTGCTTTGCCCCCATAAGAGTTAAATCTCATCACTTTCTGTCCTTAAGACACCTAGTGAAGACACAGACAGCAAAACATGACAGAGGTTCTAACCCTGCAACCTTGCATTAGAACTATTGAAAAGTAAAAAAATAAAAAAACAAACAAAGAAAAGAAAAACAAAAAAGAAGGTTCTTGGTCAGAATGAAATAAAAACTATTTCAGAGATACATCTTTTTGGAAACTGCTTTGAACTCTAAAATTTGCTTCGGTTTGTGTTCCTGTGAATATGCTGGCTTTGGATGTATTTAAACAATGTGGATTGGTAAACAGTGTACCAGGAACTTGAAAGAGTGTTGCACTCCCTTTATAAATACACAGTGGCATTAACTTCAATCAGAACGTAGTTTAGAAAAAAGCGCTGTGTCTAAAAATTACTTGAACAATGGGCTACAGAAAACATCTCATATTTTTGGGAAATCGCACCTCACCACAATTTTGCTTTCTAAACAGTAGAAGAGAGCACAGACAGAAGTAGATGGTGTACAATATCACCTATCAAGATCAAATGTGGGCTTAAAGCTGAGTTCCACCCAAAAGTGGAATTTCCGCTCATTTGATTCCTCCCCCCCTCCGGTGCCACAATTGGCACCTTTCAGGGGGGAGGGGGGTGCAGATACCTGTCTAATACAGGCATTTGCACCCACTTCCTGGAATAGATTCCCCCTCCCGCACCCCCCCCCCCCCGCTGTCTCCTGGGAAACACACAAGTCCTAGGAGATAGCGGGGACCACTAAGGACGCGCAGCGCATCTCGTGAATGTGAAGTGGGAAGTGAAGCCGCAACGCTTCGCTTCCTGATTCCCTCACAGAGAATGGCGGCGGCAGCAGCCGAGAGCTTCATCTGCCGACATCGCTGGACTCCAGGACAGGTAAGTGTCCATTTATTAAAAGTCAGCAGCTGCAGTATTTGTAGCTGCTGGCTTTTAATATTTTTTTTTCAGGTGGACTCCCTCTTTAAAGGATATATAAACACAAGAACCACAATGTAATATATCATAGCTTACCAGTCTTTAGATGTGGTGGCTGCATTTGTTTAAAATTTTTCAGGCTAAGGAAATGTTCAGCAAGTGCAGAAAATTCTTGCTGTCAAAAATACAGCATTCTTGACACCTCCTAAGAGATGAGGTGATATATCAAACAATGTTATCTTGCTTCCAAGCTATTTTTTGTAAATTCCCTGCCCCCTTGTAAATAGAGATGAAGGAGGGCCTGTTTGTGGCCCAAATCATTAGCGTAGCCTGGGTGACAACAATGGCAGCCTACATGGATACAGTGGAGAAGTGCATATGGCTATCCCTAGGACAAGATGTGTATTTCTGGCAGGATTACCAGGTAAAAATAAAGTAAAGAAAACCTGAACAATAAAAACTGATGCAGTCACTTCATCTAAGAAGCCCCATACATACGATCAGATTTTCAACAGACAAAACCTCGGACTCTTGTCTTGCATACAAAGGCACACAATTGTCAGCCAACAACGTGGCCGGCCGTACTACGTAGTTTTTTAACTCTTTAGCGCCACCCTTTGGGCTCCTTCTGCTAATTTCGTGTTAGTAGAAATTTGGTGAGTGTTTATTTGCGCTTTTCATTTTGTGCTTTTCATTTCATGCTTTTCAGTTAGTTTCAGAACGGCCATTCGTCAACCAGCCATGTTGCGGAATCGGAGGAGATAACGTGTTATTTATTAATGGCCTTGGAGTTATTGCTTTAACCCAAGTCCAGTCCAGGAACAGGAGGAGGAGGATTTCTTGAACCAAAAATTGGTTGTTTTATTAATTGTGACCAATTATGTCATATGCCTTTGCTGCGGGAGCTCCAGGAGAATAATCCAGATGATTTTCAGAATTATCTCCAGATGATGGACCCCTGCTTTCACCAACTCTTGGCATTGTTGACCCCCTATATTAAGAAGCAGGACACATGCATGAGGCTTTTATTATATTTTTTGGTTGAATAATGATTTGATTTGGTATATTTTCTATATTTTTGGATGCATAGAATGCACTTTTTGGTTAAGTTCTATTGGCAGATAGCATGTCTAATTTTATTTGTTTTCTTTTTTTAATGCACAATAAAAAAAATTGTGGAGAATAATACTTGGCTATGTGTTTTACTTCAAATGACAGTTTGGGCGTAGGCAGTTACATTTTAAAAAACACAATGTAAAATTAACAAGGGACACCAACATAGTTGTATCTTTGATCTTAAAAACTACGGGATAATGGTGTTGTGGTAACTTGCACAGAAAAAAATAACAAGCATAATAATATTATTCTTGATATCACTAGAAAAAAAAGCCTTAGAAAATTCTTTGCAATAACTCCATCAGTATCACCAGCAAAGCAGCTTCATTATTATCCCATTAAAAAAGAAGAGAATGTGCGCTGCATTTCGAGATTTAATAATTTGCCTCGTCACAAATGTTAATTCTCCATTACGAACGCTACTTTACAAGACCGACCGCTTCTGCCTCGTCCTTGCTCCCGAGCATGCATGTTTGTACTTTGGACTTTTGTCTGACGGACTTGTGTACACACGCTCAGAAAATCTGACAACGCGGAAAAATTTTAAAGCCTGCCATCCAACATTTGTCCACGGAAAATACGACAACAGTTGTCCGATGGAGCGTACAAACAGCCTGACATCACACATTTCCCGTCGGAAAATCTGATTGTGTGTACAAGGCTTTAGGCCACAATACATTATGTTTTTGTTTGTGGTTTAGGTACACTTCTAGGTACACTTCTTAGGTACACATCTTCTAGGCTCATTTCTCACACTGAGATGTGAGAGTACATTAAAACATATACTAAAATGCAGTACAATCTTAATCACTATAATAGTGCCTTATAAGCTGATCACTGTAGGCCAGTGGTTCTCAACTCCTGTCCTCAGGACCCACTAACAGGCCAGGTTTGCAAGATAACTGAAATGCATCACAGGTGATATTATTTGCTGCTCAGTGATTGCAGTATTCCAGTCTGCATCTCCCCAAGGTAATACTTAAAATCTGGCCTGTTAGTAGGCCCTGGGGACAGGAGTTGAGAACCACTGCTGTAGGCTTAGGGGAATGTGCCATGAATAGACAGAAGTATTCTGCAACCAACAATGGTGAGCCATAGCATGCCCACTTCCTTTGCCTGCAGTAACAATGAGTTTGTTTGCCCTTATTACTCAAAATGCACATGGTAGCACCATTAAATTGTTATTAGACATAATTCTAGACTAAATCAGCAACTTAGAATCTATTAGCCCTTTCAAGGCCAGAAAATGTATTGTGGTAAATTGTCAGCAGTAGAACTTCAGTAAAAGAGGTACCTGCCTGTACAGATTAGCTGCCTCCCAAACACTACAATGCAGATTAGCAGATTTCTTACTTTTTCTTAATTTTGAAAGTGAGGCCTTTACTATCTTACATTTCAGGAATGCTTTACTTTGCCTCTTGTTTTTTTCCCGCAAATCTTAGCTTCCTCTAACTAGTAAGTCTGTCAATTTCACCTCTGTCCTCATAGGCCCAGGAATCCTCTTTTGCACCTTCTAATAAAAACAGGCCTATGAGGCAAATTTTCTCTATTCAACTGATATATCAACATTAATAAAATACAAATGCCAATATGAGCAAGAGTATATAATTATATACCAGAATAGCAACTTGGGAAAAATTCTCTCCTGCTTCTTTTAGGATGTCCCCTAATCGAAATATGGGACACTGAGGAGCAGTCACTTTGTGATAAACGCAGGTGACATTGTATTCTGGAAGGATGTTTTTTCTATAAAAGAAGTACAATGAAAAATCAAGTTATGACATACATTTTATACAGCAAAAAGCAACAGTGACAGTCATAAAGAATGGCTGACAATATGTGAATATATTCGATGGAGGCTAAAGGGGAAAACCGGCCACAAATCCATCACTGAGGCCCTACAATAAGAAGTATCATCTTCCTTGGACAGCCTGCTGGACATGGAATCCTCCAATCCTCACACCATTGACCCCATCCATCCACCAGTTCCACTGGACCAATGCCTGACCCTGGGCAAGTTTGAAATACTGTGACTACAGAGATTTCCAGAAAAATATAAATCCTGGGCCATAGAACCTCTCAACTAGAATCTCACTTGTCACACACTACAATGGTTCTGCATTACCTTCTCTGCTCTAATTCTTGATACCTTTCCACATATAGTTCTCACCATCCCAGACTGTATGCAGAAGTCAGTTCTTCCTTCTAGAGCCCCAAGCATTTTCCTCCTCTCTGTTACACATCCTATGCTCCCCTGCTTTCCTTGCATACACTGCCTACCTTTTTTCTCCCCTCTCTCCTCCTCTCCTTCTTGTACTCATGCCCCTTCCTCATGCTCTACTTTCATAACCCATACACTCCTATCCTTGGCTGCCTCCTGTTCTCCCCCTTATTTTTTTTCTTCCTAACACACACTACATTACATTAACCTTTCTTTCTCTAGCCCCCATGACTTTTTCTATTCCCCCCTTACCACCACCACCATCACCTCCATAAGGGGGACATGTGACTGGCTACCTCCATGTGCTTGATTAATGTCACTGCCTCCGAAATGAATTATAAGCTCAGGATGCATTGGTACCTCCTACCAACCCTAACAGTTTGAGCACTCCTGGGGTACTCTCCACACTGCTTCAGATGCTGTCCCAAAAATAGTACCTATATTTACGGTACATCTGGTGGACTTGTCCTGCAAGCAAGCAATTATGGTATTGAATATTAGATTGTACCCTCGCGGTGAGCCACTGGGAAGCCCAAGTGCTCAATTATGTCACTGCCTCTAAAACAAAATGAGAAACTCAAGATGCATTGGTACCTCATACCAACCTGACTAGATCAAGCACAACCAGCGTACTTTCCTCATTGCTTCACAGGCAGTCCTGAAAATAGCAGCTGTACTCAGGTGTCTTGTTTGCTTACAGGACAAGTCAAGCAGACTTGTCCTGTAAGCAAACAAATCTTATATTCAATATGTCACATAATCTCCACCTTCTTAGGCCATATGCTGGAGACAAACCCTTGGAAAACCCTCTTAAAAACAGCCACAAACCTGCATTCAATGCAAAACATGCCTGCTCACCCATGTCTTCACAACCATGAAGCAAACAATCACTAAAGCATGGAAAACAGCTAACATTTCTGTAGCAGAATTCAAGTTGCTTATGCAATACATATTACAATCTTTGTACTATCAACTTTAGATTTGCCAAAACTATGTAATATGAGCACTTACCTAACCTATCCAAACAATGTTTATCCAATCAGGCAGGTCCTTGCACTTCATGGTTGTTGACAGATCTCAGGAAGATTGTACAATTACATTTTTACATGTTTGGAGAGCATAATTTCTAAAATCTTTTAGTTAATCCTTGATTAACTAAATGTGCAAATATTAAATTTAAGACGTCTGGACCCCAGTTCAGATTTTCCATGCTGCACAAAGGGAATCCAGTCTGGAACTACTCTGGCTTCATGTGATTTTTTTTTTGTCTTCCGAATGATCTGGAAGGTGTCAGATAACTAGATCATACATAATGTGGGAGGTTTACTAAAACACAAAATCTGGTGCAACTGTGCAAAGTAACCAATCAGCTTCTAACTTCAGCTTGGTCAGTTAAGCTTTAAGTTTTGACAATGAAACCTAGAAGCTGATTGGTTACGATGCATAGCTGCACCAGATTCTGTGTGCACCAGTTTTAGTAAACCCCCCCCCAATGAGTCAGGTGTATGGCCAAACTTGTGATAGATCAAGTCAAGGTTTACTTACGTGGTATAATTAAAGGCTGCAAAGTGAATATTGTTCTTTATCAAAACTGTGAAGTTTTCAGCACTTCCCAAAATGGCTGGTCTAGAAATAGAGGGTTAACACAAAACATTAGATAAGCATAAAGACTGAAATATTAACAAGAAATTCCTGCTCAGATACTAAAAGAAGAATAAATTGCTTTAGTTTAGAAAACTGCAAACATTAAAAGTAATATATAAAAGGCAAAAATGCAACTACAACTTCAGGTGTGTGGTGTGGTAAAGACATGTGGGCAGAGGGAGTTTATTCACCTAGGCTGGTTGGGAGTAGCAGCGTTCCTTTCCTCATTACACTTACTAGCCCTCTGGATTGGTATCGGGATAAGCCTGCACCCCATGTTCTGGGACACAAGAATAAGCTTTCACCTCTATGTTGAGTCAAAAGCAATATAATAGGTCACTGCAACTACAACGGTGTCCTTTTTTTTTTCTTTGGGACAAACAATTCTTTTGGTGATTTTGCCTTGCAAAAATATTTTTTTTATGCAATCTTTAGAGAAAAAAACTACAAAACTAAAAGATTTGTTTTGCGTTAAATTAACAAATAAAATGAATAAAAGCTAAAAAAAAAAAAAAAAAAAAAAAAGGTTTATATAACAATACCAGCTAATAAATAGAGATAATATTAACAAAAATATAGATAAGGGGAGAAGGGGAAGAGGGATGCTATTAGGGTTAATTGTAGTTTATATAAGTTTAATAAGGGGTAGTAGGGTAAGTGCTTAAGTAGCTGGGAACTGCCATGGGGGACAGGTACCAGTACAATAATTCTAAAAAATGCTGTTTAGAGGGTCTTTTAATGTGGCTTATAGGGCCACATTGAAAAACAAAACATGCTTGGATATGCTTTCTAAGCTACATGTGAAATTATCAAACAGTACAATGTATTCCTTTAAAAGTAACATTAAAATAAACTGGGAAAAACTGGGAAAAAACATTGTGGGGTTCTCACTGAAAATCATAGCAGACCCTTATTTTCAAGCATGAAGCTTTGGTGACTGGAAAAGGAGAGTGGAGACATGCAGCTCCATTTCAGGCTACATGCCATCAACACTGGGAGGGTACCTTGCAGTGGGGGGTGGGCATAATGTGCCTCTCCGCTCCTTGCAAGGCACCTTGCCACCATCGCCAAGACCACTTGCCTGACAATGTTGCCCTGCTGTCACGACAACCTGGCAATGGTTACCCGCCACCACTACTGTCGCAAATGACAGATCCCTAACTGGTTGCTCTTTGTAAACAAACCAGCCAGGGATCACGGGTGATGTAATTGGCAAAATCTGTTCATGACCATATTTGGTCAATGACATCACCTGTGATCCCTGAATGGTTTGTTTAAAAACAGCAGCCAACCAGGAATCTTTTGTGAATAGAGTAGTGGCAGGGAAGCACTGTTGTGTGAAGGGGCAACATCGGGCAGTGGGTCTTGGTGGTGGTGGATCATCATGAATAACGTGGATTTACATCGCTAGACAACATGGTTGATGTTAGATTTACATTGAGTGATATGGTTTACCTTTTTTTATAATTGTTGGTTCTTATTTACTTTTACCTCTTTCTGGAAATCATGGGAATGAGTAATAAGGGGTGCCTCATACTCCTACCCCTGGGGGGGGGCAGATATCTGGAGGTCCCCTTATTTTAAAGGGGGTTTACAGACTCCAACCCCCCCCCCCCCCCCCCCAACCTCCACATCTCTTTTGGGCGATAGAATCTGGGGATAAGGTCTTTGTCCCCCCTAAATGACAGATCCCTGGTCAGTTTGTTTACAAACAGCAGTCAGGGATGTAGGCAAGGTAACTGGCATTTGGGTCAGTTTGTTCATGGTTCACCAAACTGCATAGAGGTTGGGCATCAGTTCAAATGGAACCCAAGGTTCATCCATAATGCAGATCTTTTTTGTTGTTTGATCGTTTTTTTGTTGTTGTTGTTTTTTTAAGAACAAACATGTTATACTTACCTTCTCTGTGCAGTTGGTTTTGCACAGAGCAGCCTGGATCCTCCTCTTCTCAGGTCCCTCTTTGCTGCTCCTGGCCCCTTCCTCCTATTGAGTGCCCCCACAGTCAGCAGCTTCCTATGGGGGCACTTCAGCCGAGTCACAGCTCCATCTGTCCATACAGACATGGAGCCTCGACCTGGCCCGCTCGCTCTCTCCCCTGATTGGCTGATTGAATTTGATTGACAGCCGTGGGAGTCAATGGCGCCCCTGCTGTGTCTCAGCCAATCAGGAGGAGTGTCCCGGATGGCATAGACATTCGTGGACGTAGCCGGAGAGAGATGGGGCTCAGGTAAATAATTAGGGTGGTGCTGGGGCGGCTGCTACACACAAAAGGTTTTTTATCTTAATGCATAAAATAAGGTTACTGAAAACAACAAAGACAAAAAGGAACTTCTGTTGATTTGGGGAACCACTGCCTAGCTTTCATCTCAAAATCAAGGAACTTGTATATCAGAAACTCTCATTTCATGTTTTTATTTTTAAACTTGTTATTTAATTCATATAACAGTTTTTGATTCTTATAACAGTTATCAGCAATTTGTGCCATCGGTATTACTACTTTTTTATTCTTAATAGATGGTAAATATTTCACTATAAATATTAATGGATTGTACATGAAAGCATGTAAAGTGATGTATATTTTAAAGAAAACCTTTAACCACTTCAGCCCGGACCATTTGCCTGCCCAAAGACCAGATAGTTTTTCTCCAATTCAGCACTGCGTCGCTTTAACTGACAATAGCTTGGCCATGCGACGCTGTACCCAAACAAAATTGACGTCCCTTTTTCCCACAATTAGAGCTTTCTTTTGGTGGTATTTAATCGCCTCTGCGGTTTTTATTTTTTTGCGCTATAAACAAAAAGAAAGCAACAATTTTGATAAAAACGCAGTATTTTTTACTTTTTGCTATAATAAATATCCCCCAAAAATATATAAAAAAAACAATTTTTTTCCTTAGTTTAGGCCAATATGTATTCTTCTACATATTCTTGGTAAACAAAAAATCTCAATAAGCGTATATTGATTGGTTTGCGCAAAATTTATAGCGTCTACAAAATAGGGTATAGTTTTATGGCATTTTTTTTTTTATTATTTTTTTTATTAGTAATGGCGGCAATCTGTGACATTATGGCGGACACATCGGACATTTTTGACACATTTTTGGGACCATTGTCATTTATACAGCGATCAGTGCGATTAAAAATGCATTGATTACTGTGTAAATGACACTGGCAGTGAAGGGGTTAACCACTAGGGGGAGGTGATGGGGTTAAGTGTGTCCTAGGGAGTGATTCTAACTGTGAGGGGGCTGGGCTTGAACACACAGGACAGTGATCACTGCTCTCGATCACAGAGAGCAGTAGATCACTGTCCTGTCACTAGGCAGAAAGGGGAATGCTTTGTTTACATAAGAATCTCCCCGTTCTTCCTCTCCGTGACATGATCGCGGGCACCCAGCAGACATCAAGTCCGCGTGACCCGCAGTCACGGTCACGGAGTTCGCACGCGTTTGCGACACCGCTTCTTAAAGGGGATGTATCTGTACGCCCTTTTGCCTGCCAATACCATTCTGCCGACAGACATCGGTGTGCGCTGGTTGGCAAGCGGGTAATAGTTTTGATCATTCAGCTAGGTGTTTGTTCTAAATACAACATTGGCAACAAATCAAATCGCACTGGATTATCAGGTTTACACATTAAAGTACATTGTAGTAAAAAAATCATTGCATAAAACCTTGAGTCAGCAACCTCTAGTTCAACATGTACTGGCTACAAGTGATAAATACAAGATATTAATATTAGTAATTTTTTATTATTTACCTGACTAGAAATACCAGAAAAGTTTGAAAAATTTGGTCTTCAAGATAAATAAAATGTACAAACACACTAATCATTCCATTTTTATTTTTTTTTAAATTAAATTTTTTAAATATAAAAATATTTTGGCAAATTTTTTAAAGTAAACATTATATGCAGGATGCATCCAAGACACTCAGTTAGCAAAGCATGCTGGGCTTTGTAATAAGAACATACAGCATTTCCTGCAAGTTTGTTGGAAGCTTGTGTAGACTGATTAATCCCTTTAACCACTTGACAACTGGGCACTTAAACCCCCTTCCTAACCAGACCAATTTTCAGCTTTTGGTGCTCTCACATTTCGAACGACAATTACTGTAACACTGTATCTATATGAAATTTTTGTCCTTTTTTCACACAAATAGAGCTTTCTTTTGGTGGTATTTAATCATCGCTGGGTTCTTTATTTTTTGCGCTATAAAAGAAAAAAAACGAAAAATCTGTAAAAAAATACATTTTTCTTCATTTCTGTTATAATATTTTGCAAATTAGTAATTCTTCTTCATATATTTTGGCCAAAATTTATACCGCTACATATCTTTGGTAAAAATAACCCAAATCGGTGGATATTATTTGGTCTTTGTGAAAGTTATAGAGTCCAAAAGCTATGGTGCGAATATCTGAAAATTGATCACACCTGAAGTACTGACGGCCTATCTAATTTCTTGAGACCCTAACATGCCAGAAAAGTACAAATACCCCCCAAATGACCCCTTTTTGGAAAGAAGACATTCCAAGGTATTTAGAAAGATGCATGGTGAGTTTTTTGAAGTTGTCATTTTTTCCCACAATTCTTTGCAAAATCAAGGTTTTTTTTTTACTTTTTTTTTTTCCACAAAATTGTCATATTAGCAGGTTTTTTCTCACACACCGCATATGCATACCACAAATTACACCCCAAAAACACATTCTGCTATTACTCCCGAGTACGGTGATACCACACGTGTGAGACTTTTACACAGCGTGGCCACATACAGAGGCCCAACATTCAGGGGAGCACCTTCAGGCTTTCTGGAGTACCCAGGCCAATTCTGACATTTCTCTCCTACATGTAAAAATCATCATTTATTAGCTAGAAAATTACATAGAACCCCAAAACATTATATATGTTTTTTTAGCAAAGACCCTAGAGAATACAATGGCGGTCATCGCAACTTGTTATCTTGCACGGTATTTGCGCAGCAATTTTTTTAACGCATTTTTTTTGGAAAAAAAATGTTTTGTGCTTTACAAAAACCAAAACAGTAAAGTTAGCCCAATGTTTTTGCATAATGTGAAAGATGAAGTTACGCCGAGTAAATAGATACCCAACATGTCACCTTTCAAAATTGCACGCGCTTGTGGAATGGCGCCAAACTTTGCTACTCAAAAATCCCCATAGGCGACGCTTTAAAATTTTTTACTGGTTACATGTTTTGAGTTACAGAGGAGGTCTAGGGCCAAAATTATTGCTCTCGCTCTACCAATTGCAGCGATACCTCACATGTGTGGTTTGAACACCGTTTTCATATGTGGGCGGGACTTATGTATGCGTTCGCTTCTGTATGCGAGCACATAGGGACAGGGGCGCTTTAAAAAATTTTTTTTATTGTTCATTTTACTTTATTTATTTTAGTTTGATGATTTATTCCGAAAAAAAAAAATTTTGACCACTTTTATTCCTATTACAAGAAATGTAAACATCCTTGTAATAGGAATATGGCATGACAGGTCCTCTTTACAGTGAGATATGGGGTCAATGAAACCCCACATTTCACCTCTAGGCTGGGAAACCTGAAATAAAAAAAAAAAAAAAAAAAAAAATCCTGGCTTCGATCGTAGCGGTGAGTCGGTAGAAGCGCGGGAGGGGGGGACATCCCCTCTCGCCTCCTGTAAGAACGATCAAGCAGTGGAACAGCCGCTATGATCATTCTTATGGTGTAGGGAATTGCCGGCTGAAAAACCTGATATCTGAATGATGCCTGTAGCTGCAGCCATCATTCAGATATCCCCGCACAAAGTCAAGGACATTGTATGACAGCCGGCGGGCAGGAAGTGGTTAAAACGCATTTTTTTTTTTAACACAAAGTTGTCCATTTATACAATATTTCTACCACATAACATGTACATACCAAAAATGACACCCCAAAATAGATTCTCCTACTCCTCCTGAGTACGGCAATACCACATGTGTGAGACTTCCACAGCCTGGCCACATACCGAGGCCGAGTACAGCCGAGCATGGCTCAGCATGGCAGGGTATGGCTGGGTATGGCGGGGTATTGCAGAGTATGGCGGGGTATTGCGGAGTATGGCGGGGTATTGCGGAGTATGGCGGGGTATTGCGGAGTATGGCGGGGTATGGCGGGGTATTGCAGAGTATGGCGCGGTATTGCGGAGTATGGCGGGGTATTGCGGGGTATCGCGGGGTATTGCGGGGTATGGCGGGGTATGGCGGAGTATGGCGGGGTATGGCGGGGTATGGCGGAGTATGGCGGAGTATGGCGGGGTATGGCGGAGTATGGCGGAGCATGGAGGGGCATGGCGGAGTATGGCGGAGTATGGCGGAGCATGGCGGGGTATGGCGGAGTATGGCGGGGTATTGCGGGGTAATGCGGGGTATTGCAGGGTAATGTGGGGCTTTGCAGAGTATTGTGGGGGTATTGCAGAGTAATGTGGGGTATTCCAGGGTAATGTGGGGCTTTGCAGAGTATTGCACAGCATTGCAGAGTAGTAGGGATGGCTGAGCATGGATGGATGGATGGCTGGATGTCACTGTGCAGCGCTGTGGGCACTACACATCCAGCCCACAGCGCTGCAGCCATCCATCCATCCCCCTCTCCGCTCACAGTGTACCGATCGGTACACAGGAGGGGAGGAGAGGAACCGGCGTCATCAGATGACGCCGGTCTGTTTACATGTGATTGCGCCGTCATTTGACGGCGCGATCACATGGTAAACGGCCGCGATCAGCGGCCATTTACCGGGATCCGTGATGAGCCGGGTCCTCCGGACCCGGCGGTCACGGATGTGTTCGGGTGTGTGCCCCAGGGGGCGTGCGAGAGGGGAATTCTGGGAGGACGTCATAGTACGCCCTCCCAGAGTTAAGCAACCGCCCTGCAGCCGTCATTCGGCTATGGGCCGGTTGTTAAGTGGTTAAAGGAGGGATATGGAGGCAGCTTCTCCTCATACAACAACGTGTATAATGTGATTTCCTGACGCAAAGCATGACAGCATATACGTATGGGTAGGCTCCGCCCCCTGCCCTATTCCAGGACCAGTTATACTATAAAAGTAAGTCTCCTCCCTGCAGGCCACATTCTCTTTTTTTTCCTCACTGCTACAGCCGGTTATGCTACTGCTGAAAGCAGGATTTTTCTTTTCCCTCACCTTGCCGGATTCATCTGGCCAAGCTGCACAGGTTTAAGTCTTTCCTGTGACAAAGCTCCCCACTGTACAGGCAGACACGAATGCCTATATGGGGGAGACCCCCCCCCTCAAGATCCAGGATTAGGGGGGCGATGGTATCTAGTCTCTAGAGATTGCTCCTTTATCATGACTCAATGGATGGACACTCATTGGACTTCCCATTGGACCTTGAAGCATGCAGGTGGTAAGGCACCACATGGTGCGCAAATCTATAGTATTCAGTTACTGCTGCAAGCATATGTCACACATGCAATTTTATGGCCTGTCCATAGTTTCAGTCAGTTTACTAATGCCTCACAGGTCCTACAGGCTTGACTTATTGTCTGCAGGTATGCTGTTAGCTTGCATCACTGAAAGCGCATATCACATATGTGAATCTTACTGGCTGTCCATAGTGTCCATTCTGTTTACTAATGCTTCACAGGTTGTGTCTGTGTCTGCAGTATTGCTAATGCTTAGGCTGATTTCAGGTGGTGCTGCTACTGCTGAAAGCAGGATTTTTCTTTCCCCTCACCTTGCCAGATTCATGGTCCTACAGGCTTGACTTATTGTCTGCAGGTATGCTGTTAGCTTGCATCACTGAAAGCGTATATCACATATGTGAATCTTACTGGCTGCCCATAGTGTCCATAGTCTGTTTACTAATGCTTCACAGGTTGTGTCTGTGTCTGCAGTATTGTTAATGCTTAGGCTGATTTCTCTATGCATTTACATGCTGACCTTGATGCTGAAATGAAAATCAGGATCTGCTTAATTACATTACCTGTTAGCAATGTGTAATTGCTTCTGTTATTCATGGTACACCACAGAGGGATATGTGGTTTGCTGTTTGTAGTGGTTACTACTGATGGACTTTTAAACAAATACTCCCAGGCATGGCTCCAGTCGTTCAGCTCATCTGTGGACCAATAGCAATCAGCCTTCCTAGAGACCAGCAACGTTCATTAAGGCGAGGGCAGGTAGGTATATTCTATATCCTAAAAGGGTGCACATTATGGGCATAATGGATTGTAAATCTCTCCAGCCCTCAACACCAACACCACTTCACAGGAAGAGGAGAGTCAGCCTGCTTCTGCAACAGGGACAGGTCCTCTTTAGCCCTGAAGGAACCACTATGTATTTAACTGCCAGAAGAGGCAGACCAAGGAAATCTCTACAAAAATCATAGTGGACTGGTGGTAACTGGTGTGTCAGCCAAAATGCAAAACCAAGTTGCAGGCAAGAGGCAGTGGCAAATGGGCAGAGACTAAGAAGGCCTATAGGCACTAATGATTCCAAGCCTAAATCAAACAGCTGTGTTTATTTAAAGGCAACCTCTACCTCAGAAGCAGTTGGCCAGGGAGTCTTTAACAGACTGGCCAGATGGGTCAGCCTTAGCTTGCTTCTAGGAAATTTCTATGGTAAGTTGGCATATCAGAAGCAAAAAGTGGATGTTTTAACTCTGTCCAAACTGACTATATGGATCTCTATTGCAATAATGCTCAGGTACTAAGCTAATCAACTAAGTCGTTTAAAAGGTACCTCTGCCTCAGAAGCAGCCGACCAAACAGGCTTCATCAGATTAGCCAGGGTTGCCATTATGCCAGAAGAAAAGCAATATCCTTTGCAGAGACCCTGGGACAACGAATGGATCTGGATATGAAGAAGGTTCATACTACTATTAAAGTGGTTGTTAACCCTTACAGACCACTTTTACCTACAGGTAAGCCTAGATTAAGGCTTACCTGTAGGTGGAAGAAATATCTCCTAAACCTACACGGTTTAGGAGATATTTGCAAAAGACAGGCACCGATGTCTACGGCGCCGTAGACAACGGCGCGCAGACGCACTGAGCGTGCTGTTTCTATCGGCGATCGTGCCGTTAGTGGCGGCTCCCGCGTGCATGTGCGGGAGTGACGTCATCGCGGCTCTGGCCAATCACAGCGCCGGGGCCGCGATACCTGGAAGGAAGATGGACGCTTCGTGGAAGAGGGGACAGCGGTGACATCGCAGGCTCCTGTGTCAGGTAAGTGACACATAATGGGCTACAATGTGATGCATAGTAGCCCATTATGCTTTACCTTTGCAGGGAAACAAAGAGGAATCAGGGTTTACTTCCTCTTTAAGTAGTGTTTTGTGACCTGCAAAGTGGAGCTCGCTTCGGTAACCAGACTGTCAGGACCCCAGACAAGATGAAAGCATGCTCTGGTCAGCGATAAACTCTCTATGATGGCGGATCCTAGAGTGAAAATGAAGTAGCCAGTGATGCAGTTCAGCCACTGTGGATACAAGACTATATGCTGTTTCTCTGGTAGTCCGTTATGGTCAGTTAATCCTTATGGCTCATCCCACAAGTATCACATACCGCTTTTAAGTCAGAGTGGTGACTGACTGTTCAAGTCGGATCCGGTGATATCTAGAAGGGGGATTAATTCCTTGTGTTAATCACCAATGATCAGAAGATTGAATGACAGGTTAAACCTGGGAAAACTATAGAGGAGAATAAAGAATGAATAATCATCTTTATTTGTCTACCTAAACCCAAGTCGCCCAGTAGGGTCAGCTGACAGAATTTTATGTAAAATCTGAGCTTTAGGATCCGTGGGTCCTGTGTATTAAGGAAGCCATTGGAATTTTTCATTCCTCTCTTCCAACTCATTGCATTCCCTCCATGACGCATTAGAGCGCAATGTTTTCCAGGTCCTGGGAAAAAAGTTCTAGTTCAGACTCTGATTGAATTGGGAGGAGCCATCATTGAGAGACCAACTAGTCTCATTACAGCAATGACCTGCCTGGAAGCAGTTCTGAATCTCTGAAAAATACAGTAGAATTACTCTCAGAGAGAGCAACAGTATAAGTATCTCACTTGAACAAATTATAGCTCTTTCCCATTGGTTGCATCCCACGGTCGCAAAAGGGTAAGGAAATAGCCTTGGACCTCCAAGGGGCCCAATGGAAGGTTGACAACGGTATTACCTGGTTTTTGTAGTAAGGGAAGATTTGCTTCCTGCACCAGGAACAGTGACTCCACAGAGGAGACGAGTCCCTTTTTGGAGGGAGCTAAGCTAACGAATCTTTCAGCTTATCAGCTACTAGGCATACCAGTCATCGCAATCTGTTACTTGTCGGGTATTTCATGCCAATGGAGGACAAGATGTCCAAAGCCAGAGTTGCAATGGTCGCAGACTGAAATCCTTCCGAAAACGCATCAAATAGAGCCTCAGCTATACTGCAAGGACTCAGCAAAATGGGGAAGTCCTATCTTCGTTGTCGAAGGAATGCAAGACTAGTCAACCTCTGTTAGAGGTATCTCCCAGTCAGGTCTGCGAGCCCTTTAGGTTTGGGTTCCTAGAACTTCCTGCCAGAAGGCGTAAGGTACAAAACCGTTGGATGTCAAGGGATGGTCTCCAAACCAACAAACCGTTCAAGGGTTCGGCAACAAATAGAGCGATCAAGATATTGATCTGACAGTAACCTTGGTGGCTTCCCAGAAGGGGAAGCAGTGAAACTTCTGACATCCAGCGGGGTCTGCAGATTAGCAATATGTATATTGAACAAACCTAATTGTCTCCAGGATCCTTTTCTTCAGGATCCGCAGTCATTCAGTGGTGATAAGGACAATAATTGCCCGGTGGCTTGCAAGCCATGATATCTGCAGGTACAGTCTCAAATACGAGAACCTCCTATTCTCCTTTCTGAGATCCAACACCTCATACAGTGTGGCCTCAACGGTGTCTTCCAAAGTCAGACAAGTTATATCTGGATGCTGGAGACCAAGAAGTGAAGGCTCACATGGAGGTCTCACATTTAATGTTAGTGTTTTAGTGTTTGAAATCTTATGGAGGTGAGGGCGCCTACTTTAAAACTTCAAGTACATTAGAGCAGGGAAAACCCTACAGAATTTAAAGGATGCAATCTTCTGTTCCATACTCTAATACACACGAGCGAACTTTTCGACCGGACTGGTCCGACGGACTATCCGACGGACTTTCGACGGACTTTCCAAATGGACGGACTTGCCTACACGCGATCACAACAAAGTCCGATGGATTCGTACGTGATGACGTATGACCGGACTAAGATAAGGAAGTTGATAGCCAGTAGCCAATAGCTGCCCTAGCGTCGGTTTTCATCCGTCGGACTAGCATACAGACAAGCGGACTTTTCGATGGGAACTGGGTCCAGCAGAGTTCCGACGTAAAGATTTGAAACATGTTCCAAATCTAAAGTCTGTTAGATTTTCGACCGAAAAAGTCCGCTGCAGGTCCGATGAAGCCCACACATGGTCAAATTGTCCGTCGGACCAGTCCGGTCGAAAAGTCTGCTCGTGTACACGGCATAAGGATTGAATTGTATACAAGTAAGCCTATTGACGGCATTAAAAGGATAGATGAGGATCAGTCGTGTCCTCACTCTCTGGGAACCAGTAACTGTTGCATATCTTGGAAAACCAATCCCGAAAGACCTGGGCAGGTTGTTCGTTCCCCCTGGGGTCTTCCAAATAGTGTGGGACATATTGTCTCACTCTCCATTCAGAGGGATAAGACATAGGATATGGTCAGTAACACTGAAGAAGTATTTTGTATGGCTAATAGGTCTAGAAGGATCTCAGATATCCAAGTATCAAGCCATAAACGACCTTGTTGCTGAAATTATCAGGCAAAGTGGTTCTAGTCTCTTCCTCAGCACTATACAGAGGTCTGCATCTTTGCATCTGGGTTAGAACATCATCCTTCTTACATATCCAAACTAAAGTGTTTGGAATACCACAAGAATTGAAAATAGATTTAAGGGTAAAGAGAGACATAGAATTGGCCCTTCTTCAAGGAGAAAACAATAGGCTCTTTAGGCCTAACGGCATCAGAAGACAATTACTGTCCATTAAAGACAATCGCAGTAGTGAGGATCAAGTTAGTCAAGGGGCTTAGATGGCTAGGAAAAATCCATCGAGGGCAGAGACCGCTTTTCCAGACGGATTGCGCATCCATGGACGGAACTCCAAAGGAGTTCCTTCAGAACTAATATGTAAACTACGACCTGGTCTACATTCAACACGTTGGGGCCCATTTTAAAGTGGCCTTAGCTACAACATATTTCAATCGTTAGTAGGGATAGATCTAATCCTCGACATAAACACGTCAGTATTACCCACCCTTGTTGTCTGGTGATTTGGTACATCCCATACGTATATGCTGTCATGCTGTGTCAGGAAAGAGGAAAATGTTATACTTACCTGACGGTAATTTTCCTTTCCTGATGCAAAGCATGACAGCATATAGGTCCCTCCCGAAAGGGCTTCTCAGTGATACTAAGTTATGAGAATGTGGCCTGCAGGGAGGAGACTTACTTTTATAGTATAAACAGTCCTGGAATAGGGCGTGGGGCGGAGCCTACCCATACGTATATGCTGTCATGCTTTGCATCAGGAAAGAAAAATTACTGTCAGGTAAGTATAATATTTTCCTCTTTCTCCTGTTCTCCCGCTTTTTGTGTTTAACATACTGTTTTTTTTTTGTTTCTCATTTAATATGTTTATTGCAAAGTTTCAGGTGAAAACATAGACAATGCAAGGATCTTGGCAGCACAAAGAAAAACTAGCCATCAAATCATAGCATATCAAACTAATGAGAATAAGTGCTAGCAATACAACCCAATAAATCAAAGCAAAATAAGCCTTCATAAAAAGCACTAGTACAGCAAAATGAACAAAGATCGCAAGCCAAGAGGAAAGTGCCTGAGGTAGACAACAGTCAGAGAAAGATGTAAAAGAACGGAAGAAAAAACACAGCAGTGAAGTGAAAGGTACAAAGGAGAAAAAGGAAAGAACCTGGAAAGAACAAACCCAGGGTATTCCATGCCCAGTAGAACCCAGGGTATTCCACGCCCAGTAGACTACCACAATCAGTCCTCTAAGAAGATATGCTTATATGAAGCCCAAGTCGACCATGTTTTTTCAAAGTATCTGATCTTTTAATTGAGTACACTAACTAACTTCTCATGTACCATAATCCATGAAACTTTATGTTTGGTACTGACAAAAGACACAGAAGACTTCTTTCAAGCTCTCCCAATGGTACATTTAGCTGCTATAAAAAGAAAGGAGGCTAATCTTTGTTCACTGCCGGATAGATTTGAAATAGCCTCATTCACTAAAGCATATTGTGGCTGTTGAGAGATAGTTCTACTAATGAGGCGACAAAGTAAGTTCAAAATTCTATTTCAGTATCCCCCGATATGGGGGGCACTCCCACCATATATGATACACTGTTCCTTTCATGGAACAACCAGGAAAACACCATGGAGAAGCCCCACCGTACATTTTAGAAGGGCTGGGACAAGGTACCATCGCATAAAAACTTTAAGATTGGCCTCAGTAAGAGAAATGTTCGCAATGCCTTCGGAAAGCGGCAGAAATCAGCTGCTCAGTTTAAGACCCCTTTCACACTGAGGCAGATTTCAGGCGTTTTAGCGCCTGAAAACTGCCTCCAATACCGTCCGAATGTGAAAGCCTGGTGCTTTCACACTGGGGCAGTGTGCATGCAGGACGTTAGAAAAAGTCCTGCAAGCAGCACCTTTGGGGCGGTTTAGGAGCGCTGTATACTTTTAACCCCTGCTAGCGGCTGAAAAGAGCTGCTTAAAAAGCGGTAAAGTGGCGCTAAAACGAGTGTCGCTTTACCGCTGGTGCACGGCAGTCCCCAGTGTGAAAGGGGTCTTAAGCTTGCCATCTAATGGTTACAGCAAGTATTAAATACTTACAAGTACCCGATTTAAGTAAAATACTGTAAGTTAGATTTTTATAGCAAGCATAATAAATAACAAAAATATGTATAAAAAGATGCCTTTCCTTTAAAAATTGCTCATGTTTGAAAAAGAACTATGGCCTCCTATTTAAAAAATATGTATTGCAGCACGTTTTTAGCGATATAAAAACCTTGTTTTTTTTAATTTTTATTAAGTAACAAACATGTTATACTTATATAATGGTTTTGCACAGA
Source organism: Lithobates clamitans (assembly GCA_037952925.1). Taxonomy (NCBI): domain Eukaryota; kingdom Metazoa; phylum Chordata; class Amphibia; order Anura; family Ranidae; genus Lithobates; species Lithobates clamitans. The sequence continues at coordinate 493,137 of JBBGZY010001334.1, read as the reverse complement.
GCAGCCTGGATCCTCCTCTTCTCAGGGCCCATGCTGGTGCTCCTCCCTCCTGCCGGGTGCCCCCACAGCAAGAAATTTGCTGTAGGGGCACCCAAGCAGTAGCTCCCGACCTGCGGCTGTGTGTGTCCGTCCAGCGGCTCAGCCCCCCCATAGAATGCATGAAGGTAAAAAGACCTTGTGCCTTTACAACCACTTTAATTGCGATTTTTTGCGGGACTGCAACATTGCGGCGGACAGATCGGACACTTTTGACACTTTTTTGGGACCAGTGACATTTATACAGTGATCAGAGCTAAAAATAGCCACTGATTACTGTATAAATGTCACTGGCAGGGAAGGGGTTAACACTGGGCGGCGACCAAGGGGTTAAGTGTTCCCTAGGGAGCTGTTTCTAACTGTGGGGGCAGTGTACTAACTAGAGGAGGAGAGAGATCGCTGTTCCTGATCACTAGGAACAGCAGATCTCTCTCTACTCCCCTGTCAGAACAAGGATCTTGCATCGGCTCCGGCATCGCGCCGTGGGCACGCGCGCCCCCTATCGCTCTTAAAGCGGTGGACATACACCTACGGCAATTAGCACAGCCGTGCCAACCTGCTGCAGTATAATGACGGCGGCTGGTCGGCAAGCAGTTAACCTTGTTGTAACACATATTAACAAAAGTGGACAATTATTCTGCAGCCAGGGCAAGAGCTGTGATGCAGTATATACTGTAGTTCCAGGCACAAGTATCTTTTATGACAAATGTCAACTGAAAAATGCTCCTCTGTTTTAGAAAGCTGATCAGCATTGCAAATTAGGTCTCTTTGTGGACAGAACAGCTCATCCTCAGTCCATTATATTATAGATCATGTAAATTAGAAGAGGAACAGAGAGAATGATACAAGAAAGTACTATAAATGTAAAAACAAGTCAAAATACTTAAACTTTAAAGCGTATCTGAACTCTGTCATATATTGCAACTTGCCTGTCCTTAAATGTGGTGGCTGCATTTGTTTTTTTTTTTTAGGCTTTGTTCCCTTTATTTTCACCTGTTGACATGGTCAGTAAGTCTGTTATTTTGCAACTTTCTTTAGAGAAGTAGTAAACTAATTTTTTTGATTTTGTACCTACAAGTAATGCCCCGTACACACGATCGGACATTCCGACAACAAAATCCATGTATTTTTTCCGACGGATGTTGGCTCAAACCTTTCCTGCATACACATGGTCACACAAATCTTGTCGGAAATTCCGAACGTCAAGAACGCGGTGACATACAACACTTACGACAAGCCGAGAAAAATTAAGATCAATAGCAAGTGCGGCTCTTCTGCTTGATCCTGAGCATGCGTGGCACTTGTGCGTCGGAATTGTGTACACACGATCATAATTTACGCGAACAGATTTTGTTGTCGGAAAATTTGAGAACCAGATCTCAAATTTTGTGCGACGGAAATTCCGATGGAAACTGTCCGATGGAGCCTACACACAGTCAGAATTTCCGACAACAAGCTCCGATCGCACATTTTACGTCGGAAAGTTCGACCGTGTGTACGCGGCATAAGCCTATAATAAGGCTTGAAATAAAAAAGATGTATCTGGTGGGGCTGCAGCTGACACAGATAAGTAATATACCAAACTTTAGCTTTAATTTGTTAGACAATTATGTAAAGTCCATTTAGGGCCGGTTCACACTGCTGCGAATTCTATTGCGAACTTGAGCCGTTGCGATCGCTCAAATTCGCAAGTCATTTAAATAACATTGTTTTTCATTAGTGCAGTTCACATCAATGCGTTGCGAATCTAAGCTGCGTACAAAAAGGGTCCTGTGGGAGTTTGATTCGTGTGCGATGCGAATTCAGCTCCATAGACTGCAATTGAACTCGCAATGAAAACGCAATTGTACGTTCACATTACTGCGATATTCATTTTTTTTTTTTTTTATATGGCTGGCCAGACATAAAATCACGATCCCCTCCCAATTTGACAACCAATTCGCAATATTTGCTATAGAATCGCAGTAGATTCGCCAGAACACGTAAAGAATTTGCAACGAAAATTTGCAACGCAATCGGATCAAATTCATGCAAAATTTGCACCGCAGCAGTATGAACCGGCCCTTAAATTTACTGGTCCATCTAACACTACCTTCTCCAGGCAGTGCTGCTGTACATAGATAGAAGAACCACCCTAAGACAGGAAATGTGTGTCTGGCCGGGTCACCAGGTTAAAATAAAGAAAAAAAGAGAAAGGAAAAAAGCCTAAAAACAGAAAACTAATGCAGTCACCACATCTAAGAATTGGTAAGCTGCAATATTTTATTTTTGGGGGTTTAGATACGCTTTAATGCTGCTAAAGCATCTTGGTGTCATAAAGCTATACACATGTTTATCATATTCTGTGGTTCTCTATATTCATTTTGGCCTTTTGGTTATTGTTGATCAACCCAAAACAGAAGTGTTGCTCTTGGTGTACCTGAGGGTATCCAGTGGAAGGAAGTAGGTGGAGAGCAGTGCTTGAGGTACCATTGAATTCATATGGAAATGCTGTTGTACCCACACTGAGGATTACCAGTTCCTTTGTTTCATTTTGCCAGAGTATAAAAATGAAATATGTTTGGTTGTTATCAGCAACTGCTACTACTTAGCTTTTTACCCCTTTACTCCAGTCTACGTAAATCAGCCCAAATATATATTAAACACTGGTACTGTATATGTGGCAACTTCTCCGTAGTAAATGCTCATGTGTATAGATATTGAGCTCATTGTGCTGATATTAATATTTGTAACAACCAATTCCAAAGCTGATTGTGAAAAACATATGACACGACAATTAGATATATATAAGGACAGTAAATAACGTATGTTCGTGGGAGCCTATAAACTTTTTTAGGAGTTCTTTTTCCTTTTTCGGACAGCAATAAGACTTGGTTAGTTAGAGTGACAGCTTTTCTGTACAGTGTTCACAGATATAGAACTCATAAACAATGCTTTTTATTCCTGAATGACTTATTCTTAATTTATCCAAGAGATTCACATGCAAATTTTCAGAAAAAAAATCTAAATATAGTGAACTAATGATTCTCCTTGATTGAAAACAATCTTTAAAGTAAAGATTTTTTTGCGGACGTGGCTTGGCGCATGGAGAGAGAGAACGTGTGACTGACCGACTCCCGCTCCCGTCCCTCTCTCATCACACAGCACCACGAACAAAACTCCCCCCGACTTACCTTATGAGTGGGTGAGTGCAGCAATACTCCCCGCACCTCGGGGAACCAAAAGCCAGGGGAAATCGGCAGTTATTTCCCCGCGAAGGGGCCGGACACCAGAATCATGGCGGCGACCCATTTGGCGGCTGCATAGGGCGCACAAGCAGCATCACAGGTACATAGAATCCTACATCAGCAGGCTAGAGAGGTCTTACAGGAGGGAAATCAGTGACCTCCGCAAAGATATAGGCCACCGCATGGAGGACATTGAGAATACAGTAGAGGAATAAGTAACCAGAATCTCTGAGCATGAGAGTATTTTGCAAGAGCACACAAATCAAATCCAACAACTGTTCTATGGTCTGGACGACCAAGAGAACAGAAGCCGTCGCAACAATATTCGCATAAGCAGATTGCCAGAGTCAGTGGAAAGTAAAGATCTTGCAGTGGCAGCTGCCGCCATGTTTAACCAACTGTTGAACAAACCCAAAGAGACAGTGATCGAAATTAACAGAATCCACAGGTCACTGGGGCCCGGCAACCCGAACCCCGCCTATCCCAGGTATGTCATATGCAGAATACATTTTTTCAACGTGAAAACTGACATCATGCAGGCAGCCCGCTTTTAGGAGACCATCTTGTTCAATGATTCCCCTGTTATGCTACTAACTGATCTTTCTAGACAGACCCTACTTACGCGGAAAGCCCTGAAACCAGTCACAGATACCTTACAAGCTAAGCAAATCAAATACAGATGGGGATTCCCGTTCCAACTCTCCGCATCCCTCAATGGCAAATCGGCTGTCTTCCGTACCCTCGGGGACCTTGCTAACTTTCTGGGGTCTTTTGAACTGCCACAAATACAGAGCCCCTTAGATCTGCGACTCCTGGCCTCCCCCTTTTTACTGGATGGGAAACATACTCCAAAAAGAAACGCTCCCGCTCACGCACTTCCAAATCTCCGGGTGGATGAAACACCTCCCACCCCAACGGCCAGTAGGGGTTCTGTCCTTTCTACTCCCTTTTTTTGACCCAGTACCCCGGTAGAGGCGAGTGACCCCCTTTGTTGGTCATTCCTCCCGGAATCCGAGAATTGGATGGACGTGACAGCACATACAGCTGTCCTCAGGGATAAGTTACAATGTTCACACAGGTTATATGCTTTAAATTTTAGCTGTTAAATACATTATTATCGATTAGATATGTGTTGTTCCTGAACGTTCCATTTATTGACTAATCTTTTATATTGCCAATGATGCTGCATTACCTGTTTTAATATGTATAGGTATGACTTGGACGGGAAGTGTTATGTGCGTTTAACATGACAGGCCTTCTGGAATGCATGAAAATTGCTTTGAGCTGGCCAAAAGGCTCACCCAAGAAGCGTGTGCAAGAAAAGCAAAAGTGACGTGACCGAGTGCCAGAAAAAATTCTGTGGGGTCCCAACCCCATAGCGTTTTTCTAGGAGTGGTATCACAGGGGACACATCACCAGTAGGATTTTTGTACATCCCAGCAGCTGGCCGGATAAATGCAGCAGTATTCCTACCAGAAAGGCATTAGCACTTCAAGTCCTGCCTACCTTACTGACCAGTGCCCCTCCTGGTTCAAAGGGCCACTAACATTCTGTTCCCGAAAACTGATAATAACAGATACTACACTTGCTATTAGCCAATGGTATTAGAAGCGATATAATTAAAGTAAAACTAAAGTAAACTTTTTAGATACAATAGAGATGGATTAGAACACCTGTCATTTTTTTATTGTTGTCTGTGCCCCTTTTAGGGAGATTCACCCTATCCATCTCTCCCTATTAGTCATTTTTAACGTTATCGCCAAGAGTGAAAATGAAAGACAGCACAGTGGTGTGGGCAGCACAGTGTTGTAGTGGGTAGCTACAGCCTAGCAGTAAAAAGGGTCGCTGGTTCGAATCCCAGCCATGGTACTACCTGCCTGGAGTTTGCATGTTCTCTCTGTGCCTGCGTGGGTTTCCTCCGGGTATTCCAGTGTCCTCCCACACTCCAAAGACATGCTGATAGGTTAATTGGCTTCTTTCTAAATTGGCCCTAGTATGTGTATGTATAAATGTGAGTTAGGGACTGCAAGCTCCTTGAGGGTAGGGACTAATGTGAATGTACAATGTATATGTAAAGCGTAAATTGACAGTGCTGTATAAGTACCTGAATCAATAATAATAATAATAATAATAAAGACAATTCCCAGTTTTCGGTGGTCCCTAGACTAAAGATACAAAAATAAAGTTCTGCCCCTAGTTCTACTATCACCAATTGCTGTATTTTTAAGTGTAGAAGCCATGTGGCTTTCAAGATTTGTCCAGCCCCATGTTACGTAAATACTGAATAAAACTGAACTTTAACTGTAGATTTAAATGTGTTCTGAATACTTTTCCCAATCTACATTGAAGGGTTTGGCAAAGGCAGCAAACAGAGGACAAAAGCCTTGATTCATAACAATTTAGCATGTAAAGAATTTTCAGTCCTATGCAATATTAGCTAATGTATAATTCACTTTTTCTGCTTAAACCACTGCATATACTGTGCTAAATTATTAACTTTTTCTGTATTTTGTAAGTAAAAATAAGTTCAATAAGATCCTTAAAATTCTGCTGTTTTATGGCTGGTATAAAAAGGTGTCCATTGAGGAGATAGAGGCCTTAAATAGTTATATGTTCATTTCAGTAAAACTAATGATTATGCATCAATGTAATATTTGATTTAGTTAACGGAACAGTTTGATGTAAAAACTATCATGAGATAAAGTAATAGGCACGTGAAAAATAACACACTGCTTTATGAATTCATGCTAGTATTTGTAAAAATAGTGTATATGTGTGTTGCAATCGATTTGATATACAGTACATCAACTTTAATAAAAAATGAACTGCAAAGCTTTGCTCAGTTTAGATGGCTCCTGGATGTCAGGCATGGAGAGTTTAGACATGTAGCCTTGACTGCTCTGATTGCATAAGCAAGTTGGCCTCATACTAGTGACATGAGCACAACTATTATGGTAATTGTGATACTAATTTGCCTGCAAACTGGACAGTGTGATACAGTACAAAGAACTTGTACTAATTAAACAAATGCCAACCGCCTACAGTTTCAATAAGACACCAATTTAGAGTATATCTGAATTCAAAACATTTTATTATCATTTTGGATGGAGAGGGGAATGGTTAAAATGGTTTCCCCACTTGTCCCACTGGGGAAAATTTCCTTCCATTTCTTGTTCTGTACATACAAAAAAAAAAAGCAAAGAATCTTTCAGAAGTGAGGCAATCCCCTATATTTTTGCCTGAACAGGTGTCCCCATTGGGAGATTTCCCCTTCACTTCTTGCCCTGGTCTCAACTCTAAAAGTTTGGTTTTCACATCACTTTCTGTCTCACTGACAATGGTCGCAAAGACAAATAAAAAGGGTGAATCTCCCCTGTGGGGGCTCAGACAGCAATAAAAGCTTGATGATGACAAAAAAGGAAAACAGAGCTTCAGTTGCTCCTCCCTAATCAAAAAGGCAAATATGCAACAACAATGGAAAAAAAAAAGCAAAAACAAAAAAAAAATATATACATTTTTTTTAAAAGTACAAGTTTTTAAAAATGTGATTGTTGTTGCATATGTTGATATTTGGAGTCAGGGTCTTTGTTTTTTCTCTCTAATGGCTTACCTACCCATAAATATCAGTAAAAGCATGACATACAGTATGTGCTAATCCTTCCCCACCACTAGCCCATGTCTCTGCTACCTCTTGAACAAAGCAGAGAGATTCCCACACTCCTGATTGACTTGAGTCTCCTGTAAGCAACTTATCACACTGTATATACATTATGTATGTTGATTCATATCCTGCTCTGCCTGTATAGCCCTGCATTGATTGACTTTGTGATGCTATCTATAATGCTTTAAAAAGTTATTGCCCAGATATCATTAATGACTAGATGTCCAGGTCAAATGTTGCAGTGTCAGCATGTGACTGTTACCTTGACAATAATTATATGACTAATTTCCATACCTAAATAATTCTTACAATTTTTGAAAGGATATAATGCTTTCATTTGGTGCACTGTTTTCATTTTTGAAGGTTTACAAATGTATAAAATTTTAAAATAGCCTGTTCTTTTCCTTTATTTTTGTTTTTTAATACTGTAATTTAATTACATCATTAAACATATGGCACTGTAGATGGCCCCTGCAGCTTGAAGGTAGCAGTGTTCATCCATAGGCTGACACAGTGATGATATGATTGGTACCCATGCTGATTGGTTCCTGATTGACAGTGTATTAGGAACGTTTATAAACATATCCTCAGAAGAGGACATTGTGCTGGGGACATTCATATATAAATGGCGGGAAGGGGTTAAAGGAATATATAAATATATATACTGGCTTTGAAGATAAAATCAGACTGCCACTGAGATCAGGCTGCAGGAACTGATAACATTGCACCAGAATGTCTGCAAGCAACTGAAAAAGGATTAATTAAAATAAGGATAAACGTACGCCAACAAATATGCAAAAGCACTCAAAAGCCAAAAGATTGGAAGAGATCATTTTTTTCAATACCAAAGAAAAGAGACCTGAAATTTATTTCCCTGGTATCAGATGACATCAAGATAATTTTTAAGATCACCCAACTTTAACAAGAACCTTACATTAAGAGAAAATTATCACATGTGCAAGCTGAATTTAGAAAAGAAAGAGAAATTAGAGATATTATTGCAGATGCACGCTGGATAATTGAAAAAAGTCAAGGCGTACAAGAGGAACGTCAACATGTGCTTCACTGATTACTGAAAAAACTTTGACTGTGTTGACCATGTGAAATTATGGAAATCTTCATGAAAATGGGTGTGCCTGAACATTTCATGTTTCTTATGAAGAACGTCTACACAGATCAAGAAGCCACTGTCATGACGAAAAAGTAGAAACCCAGACTGGTTCAGTATCAGCAAAGGAGTCAGGCAAGGCTGTATACTCTCATCATACTTGCTCAACCTGTATACCTGCTGAACATATATTGAGAGAAGCAGAGCCAAAGGAAGATTAGAGCAGTTTCAAGAATGGTGGAATAAACCTCAAGGATCTCAAGAGCCTCATAGAGCAAGAAACAGTTTCTGTTTTCTTGGATCAGTTAGTATAAATAAAGGATACAGCGGTCAAGAAATCCTGGCCCTTGGCAGAGCAGGAAAAGACTAAGAAAAGATCTTCAAAAGAAATGCATCTATAGAAGTGATGGAGAACCTTGGCACTCCAGATGTTTTGAAACTACATTTCCCATGATGCTCAACTACACTGAAGAGTGCATGAGCATCATGGGAAATGTAGTTCCAAAACATTTGGGGTGCCAAGGTTCGCCATCACTGATCTATAGGATCAGAACAGATGAAATTAATTTTCTGTATCATGCAGCCTCAGATGTCACATATGTGAATGTATGTATGTGAATGTATATGCAGTGGTATACACAGTGGTAAAGGACAGCCCACTCCCTCCCTCCTCCTCCATGCCCACTAACCAGCTAAACACAATGTGAGTGGGATATTACATTTTGATTGATGGAGGCTTCACTTCCCTGTTATTCTAAGACACAGGTTGGAGGGGTGTGACACAGCCTGTGACTGGCAGAAATCTGCCCACACCAAGTTATGGCCAAAAATAATAAGGATTTGATTTTAATATATGTTTGTATGACAATTTAAAAGAGTTTATTGATATTATTTTTTTTTCACTTTGTATCCCTAAGGCTTTTTTTTTTAACATGTGACCAGCAGCAGAGGACTAGAAGCTCCCCTGCCACTGTTTCCCTGCAGACAGGATGGGAAAGAGCTGTATGTTGATCTTAGATATTTTTTTCTTATTAAAATAATTACAGTGCCATCATCCACATACAGAAAGAGAAGGGGTAATGTAAAAATAAAAACAGTGTGTGTTTAGTATCATTTTAAATGCCATGTTCAAGCAAGTCCAATATTTCTCAAAATTAAAAGCATCTGATGCTCACTGAACAACCATGGATTTCATACAGTAGCAGTATATCTCCAGGATGGTCGTCCTACAATCGATTCTAAGGCAAGATGCCATGTGTCAGATATAACGTGATTTGTCTGCTACTTTCTTGGAGGGGCATAGCATGAATTGTGCTATCAATGGCACACTTAAAAATAGTGCTTGCCAGCATGGATAGTTACAGTCACAGAAATTACGAACATGCCATTGCGAAGACTGAAGATCCAAATAGAAGGCATAAAATTCTGGAGAAACACTATTCAAATCATTGCCAGAAGTTAACAATACCTTTATGGCACTTATTAACTGCTTCAGGTCTGCCCCATAGCAGTTTTACTTCTACAGGGTGGCACCTGTGTGACTGGTCCCCAAAAAGTGTCAATTGGTGTCTGAATGTCTGCCACAATATCACAGTCCAGCTATAAGTTGCTGATCGCTGCCATTACTAGTAAATAAATAAATGAAAATAAATAAAAATATCCCATAGTTAACTGTTGTGCAAACAAATTAATATATGCATTATTATTTTTTTTTTTATCAAAAACATGTAGCAGAATACATATTGGCTTAAATTTATGAGGAAATTACTTTAAATTTTTTATTGGATATGTTTTATAGCAGAAAGTAAAATATACTGTCGGTCTTTTTTTGGTAAAAAATAGAAAACGCACACAGAGGTGATCAAATATCACCAAAAGAAAGCTCTATTTGTGGGGAAAAAGGACATTCATTTTATTTGGGTACAGCGTCGCATGACTGCTCAATTGTCAGTTAAAGTTACGCAGTGTCGCATCGCAAAAAATGGACTGGTCATGAAGGGGGATAAATCTTCCAGAGGTCAAGTAGTTAACAATCATATACTGCTTTTATACATATTTTTTTGTTGATTGTGCCTAAGATTAAAAAAACTAAAAAGTTAAAAATATACATACAATTTTAAAAAGTCAGCTAAATATAAAATATACCAAGATTGGCATTGAATGCTAATTTTGTGTCAGATTTGTACTCTTGATATGGTTGGTTAATAGTATTAGATTGTAGTATTTATATTGAAAGGAGAAGTAAGTTAAAGTGTTACTAAATCCACAACAGTAAAATCAGACTGTATATGCAGTAAAGCATGCTTGGTATGCTTACTGTGGATCCCAAGGGGTTAATGTTCTGCATTGTGTAAAAAGGCTGTTTGGTCCTGTATGCACAGATCCTCCTCTTCTTCCACTGACTCCAGAACATGTCCGGTATTCAGACCCTTTGTTCAGTATTTAGTAGAAGCACCCTTTTGATCTAATACAGCCATGAGTCTTTTTGGGAAAGATGAAACAAGTTTTTCACACCTGGATTTGGGGATCCTCTGCCATTCCTCCTTGCAGATCCTCTCCAGTTCTGTCAGGTTGGATGGTAAACGTTGGTGAACAGCCATTTTTAGGTCTCTCCAGAGATGCTCAATTGGGTTTAAGTCAGGGCTCTGGCTGGGCCATTCAAGAAAAGTCACGGAGTTGTTGTGAAGCCACTCCTTCATTATTTTAGCTGTGTGCTTAGGGTCATTGTCTTGTTGGAAGGTAAACCTTCGGCCCAGTCTGAGGTCCTGAGCACTCTGGAGAAGGTTTTTTGTCCAGGATATCCCTGTACTTGGCAGCATTCATCTTTCCCTCGATTGCAACCTGTCGTCCTGTCTCTCCAGCTGTAAAACACCCCCACAGCATGATACTGCCACCACCATGCTTCACTGGGACTGTATTGGACAGGTAATGAGCAGTGCCTGGTTTTCTCCACACATACCGCTTAGAGTTAAGGCCAAAAAGTTCTATCTTGGTCTCATCAGACCAGAGAATCTTATTTCTCACCATCTTGGAGTCCTTCAGGTGTTTTTTAGCAAACTCCATGCGGGCTTTCATGTGTCTTGCATTGAGGAGAGGCTTCCGTCGGGCCACTCTGCCATAAAGCCCCGACTGGTGGAGGGCTGCAGTGATGGTTGACTTTCTACAACTTTCTCCCATCTCCCGACTGCATCTCTGGAGCTCAGCCACAGTGATCTTTGGGTTCTTCTTTACCTCTCTCACCAAGGCTCTTCTCCCCCGATAGCTCAGTTTGGCCAGCTTTAAGAAGGGTTCTGATCGTCCCAAACGTCTTCCATTTAAGAATTATGGAAGGCCACTGTGCTCTTAGGAACCTTAAGTGCAGACGAAATTTTTTGTAACCTTGGCCAGATCTGTGCCTTGCCACAATTCTGTCTCTGAGCTCTTAAGGCAATTCCTTTGATCTCATGATTCTCATTTGCTCTGACATGCACTGTGAGCTCTAAGACCTCATTCACACGAGGCGGACTCCGCTTCCATGGAGCCCGCCTCAGTCCGCCGGCTCAGCGGGAGAGCTCTCCGTTGATCTCCGCTGAGCCGGGCGGATGACAGGTCCCTCTCAGCATGTCCGTTTTCGTCAGATCTCACCCGATCCAATCCGCCAGCGACGGATCCGGACGTAGGGCCACCCGTCTGCTTTTAGCGGACATGTCTCCGCTGACATCCGTCGCTCCATAGGCTAACATGGAGCGCCCGTTCAGGTCCGCTGTCAAAACTGACAGGCTGACCTGAACGGTCTGATCGTGTGAAAGGGGCCTTCGGTCTTATATAGACAGGTGTGTGGCTTTCCTAATTAAGTCCAATCAGTATACTCAAAACACAGCTGGACTCAAATGAAGGTGTAGAACCATCTCAAGGATGATCAGAAGAAATGGACAGCACCTGAGTTAAATATTTGAGTGTCACAGCAAAGGGTCTGAATACTTAGAACCATGTGATATTTCAGTTTTCCTTTTTTAATAAATCTGCAAAAATGTCAACAATTCTGTGTTTTTCTTTCAATATGGGGTGCTGTGTGTACATTATTGAGGAAAAAAATGAACTTAAATGATTTTAGCAAATGGCTGCAATATAACAAAGAGTGAAAAATTTAAGGGGGTCTGAATACTTTCCGTCCCCACTGTACTACTGATGAGAAAAGGTATTTAACAGTTTATATTTATTTTGTATTTATATTGCATTTCCGTGTTCTGTGTACTGTGGGAGACCAGATATTGTGAATGCAGGGTCTAGTAACACTTTAACCCCAAAACACATCCCCTGACAAACCTTCAGCAGCAACACAGAAGGAAATTAAAATACAGTATTTTCTTCAGCAGAGAAAAAGCTAGAGCTCCTGTGAGCTTTTCTATTCAGTCGGAGTCCCTGTTTCAGATTTTGACTAATTTCCTGTCTGGGTAAACTGTGGTCACTATGAAAGTAGGTGAGAAGAAATGTCAGTAAAACATGGCAGGGTGTCTAATCTTTCCACGGCTTTTCAAAAACTAAAAAAAGAGTTTTGGCTGGACACCTACACATAAAATATTGAATAATTTTGCAAATAAGATTATCATCAGTGCACTGTTTGAGTTTTCAATTAATGGAAATAAACATATCTGTTATAGATTACATATTCATCTTGAGAAACATACATTCAGCCATGATGTGAAACATAGTAAAACAATGCCGGAATTTTAATATTTCATAGGAACACAGATTCTATTGTAAGGTTGTTAAGAGGGATCCTTTCAGTTTGACAAGTACAGTACACACAATATACTATTGTGGATGCATCACAGCTAGTAATAAAACATTTCTTCCATTACCAAGTAGGACAGCAGTGGACGCAGCAAAGAATTTCAATACACAGTATATAGCTGTGTGTTGAGTTATTTTGAGGGGACAGCAAATTTACACTGTTATACAATCTGTACGCTCACTACTTTACATTGTAGCAAAGTGTCATTTCTTCAGTGTTGTCACATGAAAAGATATAATAACATATTTACAAAAATGTGAGAGGTGTACTCACTTTTGTGAGATACTGTATATAAATATACTCTATTTAAACGGTGGAGTTGATAAAAAAGTTTTGAATTAATGTTCGGTTATTACTTTGTACTGAGGTTTATAATTGTTTTTGACTAGACATATAATAAAACAAGCTTAGCCCATGGGACTTTGAATGAGGTGATCATAGAGATCATAACGAGTAAATAGAGTGAACAAATGTCAGGGTTTATTTGAAATTGCAAAAACATCATCATAAATAAGCATGGGCATAAAAACAACATGAAGCAAATAGCTTACAACCATAAACATGTTTAATACAATGATGGAAATACAAAGTATGCCTATACATCTGTATACTCAACGCGTTTTGTGAGCTCTGCTTGCATCATCAGGAGTTGATGCAGTGTATCTATAAGATAAATATCAATAAGATATAGCATACAGTGATGGTTGTGGTTAGAGAGGAAGCAGGGGGCATAGGCAAGGAACCCCATACTTACCATTTGGTCAATTGGTCCCAAGGACTGATTCCCAATGGCGACAATGGAAGGTGCTCCAACCGGGAGCTGAAGGAGCAGGGCCCGCAGCAGCCAAATGGAGGCCGGGCAGAGGGTGAAAATGGCGAAGAAATTGAGTATGTGCCTTGATGTGCCCCATTGGCCATATATACTATGACAACTATAACAAAAATGTATGTATCTAAGTCCATTGAAAATTACCACAATAGTAATCTGAGAGTATAAGTATATAGAGAATATCAATGTCATATAATGAGGTCCATGGGAGGATGGGCAGGGGTGCAAACAGGGGACCAATTGTCCTTGGGACCAACTGACCAAATTGTAAGTATGGGTTCCTTGCCTATTCCCCCTGCTTCCGCTCTAACCACAACCATCACTGTATGGTGTATCTTATTGATATTTATCTTATAGATACCCTGCACATGCATCAACTCCTGAGCAGAGCTTGCGTAACGCGTTGAGTATACTGATGTATATGCATACTTTGTATTTCCATCATTGTATAAAACATGGTTATGGTTGTAAGCTATTTCCTTCATGTTGTTTTTATGCCCATGCTTATTTATATAGATGTTTTTGCAATTTCAAATCAAAACCCTGAGATTAGTTCACTCTATTTACTTGTTATGACCTCTATGATTACCTCATTCAAAGTCCCATGGGCTAAGCTTATTTTATTGTATGTAATTAGGGATGGAGGTGTGTGATTTTAAGAGGGAGTACTCAGACCATTTCTTTTTCTATTGAACCCTGGTGGAAGACACCTACATGCCCTTTTTGGTCTGTCACTGTCCTGTTCGTACTTATATACATTTTTCCATCATATTTAAACTTCCATTATACATGTATATTTCCAATCCTTATCCTGGTTAGCCAATGGGCTTGGTTCCATTGTACAGTTCCCGCTGGTGATCGCGGCTTGTTTTCCCTCCCAGGAGCTGCGATGTACACATGGGGAGGTTTCCCCTTGCTGTCCCCTCCTCTCTGCTACTCGGATGGGCAGGGCCACCGGTACACTGGCTCCATACTTCTACACCCATCGCTGGACTTCCGAATCTGCGACGTCTCCACGTTTGGGATGTAGCATGTCATCCAGTTGGCTAGAGGAGCGTGAGTCCTGTGTGCTCCCACATGGTAGCAAGCGTGTTACGTGCTTGCACCATAGCCATATGTTGTATGGCATTAGGGGCAGAGCCTGCTGCACCCGCCCGGGGATTTAGGCAAGGGGGCCGACATGGAGAATGCTCTTTTTTTCAATTGGCTTTTGATCTCACACACGTGAGGTCATACACATGGGTAAGCACGATGCCACTGGCATTTATGATTACATCTGCATCTCTTTTCACTTGCACACACATAGTGTGGTTCTTATATCTACACTTTGCAACATTTCTTATAATCCAGCAGGATGTTTCCCAATATTTTTCTACTTCTTTGACCTTTTCTCACACTCGCTGCTTTTCTCACTCTCTCCTACCCTACTTCCCATACTCTCATGGACCTCATTATATGACATGGATACTTTCTATACATACCGGTATTTATACTCCCAGATTACCAATATGGTAACTACTAATTGACTTAGATACATATATCATTTTGTTACAGTTGTCATGGCATACATGGTCAATGCGGTACACTAAGGGACATATTTTTTTCTTTCTTCTTTTTTACCTTTTTCTACATCATTCTACTTCTGCTGCCTTTTCTTACTTTTGCTGTTTTTCTCAGTTTTTTTTCACTCTCTCCTCCCCTGTTTGCACCCTTGCCCATACTCCCATGGACTTCATTATATGACATTGATATGCTCTATATACTTATACTCTCAGATTACTATTGTGGTAATTTTCAAAGGACTTAGATACATACATTTTTGTTATAGTTGTCATGGTATATATGGCCAATGGGGCACATCAAGGTACACACTCAATTTCTTCACCATGTTCGCCCTCTGCCTGGCCTCCGTTTGGCTGCTGCGGGCCCTGCTCCTTCAGCTCCTGGTTGGAGCACCTTTCATTGTCACCATTGGGGACCAATTGACCAAATTGTAAGTATGGGGTTCTCTGCCTGTGCTTCCTCTCTAACCACAACCATCACTGTATGCTTCATCTTATAGATACCCTGCACATGCATCAACTCCTGAGGAAGCGAGCAGAACTCGCATAACGGGTTTGAATATACAGATGTATATGCATGCTTTATATTTCCATCATTGTATCAAGCATGTTTATGGTTGTAAGCTATTTGCTTCATGTTGTTTTTATGCCCATGCTTATTTATGGTGTTTTTGCAATTTCAAATAAACCCTGAGATTAGTTCACTCTATTTACTCGTTATGACCTCTATGATCACCTCATTCAAAGTTCCTTTGGCTAAGCTTGTTTTATTGTAGGTAATTAGGGATGGAGGTGTGTCATTTTAAGAGGCAGTACCTAGACCATTTCTTTTTCTATTGACTAAACATATAAAGCAGACTACTTACTCTGGATTACTTTTGGACTCCACAGGACACCATGCTCTCACTTCACAAGTTCTAAAAGTGGAGTTATACTGTATACATCTTCCAGTTTGAATGCCTGCAAGATACAAGTGAAGAGATTAAAATGTAACACCTGTAACAGACAATGAATGTTCTGTAATGTGTCTCTCAGGGCCCACTTATATATAGCCCTTTAAGTACTATTTACACCTAAAGTAGCCACATTATGTAACTCTGTTATAATTAAAAATGTAAATTATAATTAGTTGAAATACCGTTATTTCTGTATTAATATCGATATTCTGTAAATTATAGCGATGAGGAAAGTTCCAAGAAAATCCATTCAGTTATCGTGTAAAAATGCAAAAATTGATTTAATAATAAAATAGCAAAATATTACAAGAACAATATCAAAATGTAAAAATAACATCAATAATGTAATAATATTTATTAGATGAAGATTGAATCAAATGTGTGTCTGTGTGTGTGTGTAAAGCTGTGGCAGCTTCCTTCAATGTCTGCCTGAATCAGTCTGCCCAACTGTGTTTCTGTTTCTAGCTTTTACTCTTAAAATCTGACCCCCACTTTATCTTTAAAAGGGCTGGTTTAAAGTTCCTCTGAGCCTTATTGTCCTACAGACTCTTCTAATGAGACATAGCTTCCCCCCCACTTCTCACACAAGGATGGGGGTTGTTCAGTCTCTATGCATTGACATTCCTGAGAAGTGGGCAAGAACAATGTGTGAAAGCATTAAACGTATACAATATAACATCTGGATCAAATGATACATAAATCAGTATGTATATTATATTCATTGAAAACCGAATGGTCTTATTAATATCCTATTCAAGAAATATTGTAATATAAAGAACTTATATTCTCATATATACACAAACTTTTTCATCTTAAGAAATGTGAAACCTTTCTTCTCCCCTATGGGGGAAGGTGAGAGCTAATTAATACCATATGTTAGTTCTCCAAAGAGAAGCACAGATTTTTTATTAAAATGTATATTTTCACATAAATATAAAAATATAAAGAAAATATATTTCACTTTATCCATATCTAGAAGATATAAATACCTATATATACAACTCAATTATTCTATAAAGATCTAATGCATTCATCCATTTGTTAATATTTGTTAATTGATAAATATTAGATTAAAGAAAACTTCTAACATAATTAAAAAGAAAAACTACAGGCATCACTAAATGGCAGACCGTGGTCTGAATGCAGACCGAGTCATTGTCCCATTTAGACCGCCGCGGTCCCACCATTTAGGAGCCTTTTCTTCCCGCAGCTGTTGCTCTGTAATCCTCACAGAGCGTCAGCGGGAGGAGGGACAGTTCTGGATGGAGGTTGGCAGCTGCCCGAAGTTAAGTGATTGGTTTCTAGGATGAAGGGCGGTCCTAGCAACCAATCACTATCTTGCATCTCCTGCCTTTCATCCAGACATGCTGTTTCCCCTGCCCTACAAAGTGTCTGTGCCTTACCCATATGGTATATTAATTTAGCAGATCATGATGAATTTCCACTTCCGCTTAGAATGCAAATTGTTTTTAAAGTGTTACCAAACCCAGGACCCTGCATTCACTATATTTGGTCTCCAACAGTACGCAGAACATGGAAATGCAATTTTTTAGTAAATATAAACCGCTAAAGACCTTTTTCTCATCAGCAGTATATAGTCTTGTGACTTCTATCAGTTTCTTGTTAAAGCTTGTAGGAGTTTTCATTCTACTCTGACTGTCCTATAAGGCTGCAGGACCCCTGACCCTCTGTCTGGACAGTGCTGATTGGCCCTGTGTTGATCACATGCACCCTCCCAAGAAAAAAAAAAGCAATAGATGGATTGGGGAAAGCGGAAGAAGGGGAGGATGAGAGAAGGCAGGATCAAACTGCCTTTTTACACAATGCAGAGGATTAACCCTTTAGGTTCCACAGTGAGTATAACAAGCATGCTTTACTGCATATAAATTTAATAACACTTTAATGACAATCAGTACCTCACAACTGTTTGCCTATTGTGCCAAGTAAACTTAAAGGGTACGTTTACTTGTACAGAAAGATCTGTAAGGTGAATTTACACAGGACCCCCTCCTCACCCCCCCTTCAGTCCTGCTGACCTGGAGCGTGGCAAACTTCTGTTCTGAGCCCTGCTAGAGCCACGTCACGGGTCCGGGGCTTAAAAATCTCGACAGCCTAATCTTCAAAATGTACCCTGTCAGGAGGTGTGTTTAGGAGCATTCTAATTGGTCGCCGCTGTCACATGGGCTGCGCAAACCAATCAGAATCCGCGTAGCCCATCCTGCCAGCGAGCAAGAAGAGTGAAAGCTGTGGGGATTTCTAAGCCCCGGACCTGTGACGCGGCTATAGCAGGGCACAGAATGGGAGATTACCGCACTCCAGGTCAGTGGGACGGGGGGGGGGTTGAGGAGGGGGTCCCATGTAAGTTCACCTTACAGATTTTTCTGTAAAGGTGAACTTACATTTTAAGCTAAAAAAAATGTACTGCTCATTTAGGATAGTGTGGGGGGGGGGGATTAGTTGAAGTTAAAGGGGGCTGAAGACACTAGTGTGAAGGGCAATTGATGTAAAAAGGAGCTGAGGACTGACCGTGTTTGTGTGTGTGTGTTTGTGGGGGGGGCTGAAGATTGTAATGTGGGTGGGTCTGAGGACAGTGATGGGTGTGAGGGGAGGGCTAAGGACTGTAATGTGAAGGGGCTGAGGACATTAAAGTTGGAGAAACCTAAGGACTGTGATGTGGGGGGCCTGAGGACTTTGATGTGGGGGGGGAGAGGCTGCGGACATTAAAGTTGGGGGCTTAGGACTGTGATGTGGGGGCCTGAGGACATTAAAGTGAGGTAGCTGAGGACTGTGATTTGGGGGGGGGGCTGAGGACATTAAAGTGGGGAGCTGAGGACATTAAAGTGGGAAGGCTGAGGACTGTAATGTGGGTGGGGGCTAAGGACAGTAATTGTGGGTGGCTGAGGACAGTAATGTGGTGGGGCTGAGGACTGTAATGTGGTGGGGGGTTAAGGACATTAAAGTGGGAAGGCTGAGGACTGTAATGCTGGTGGGTAAAGGACAGTAATGTGGGGGGGCTGAGGACTGTGATGAGGGGGGCTGAGGACAGTAATATGGGGGGGCTGAGGACTGTGATGTGGGGGGGCTGAGAAATTTAATTTGGGGGGCAATAAGGACAGGAAAGGGGAGGGGCTGAGCCCTGTAATGTGGGGTGGCTAAGGACTGAAATGTAGGGGGGGGTTATGTAAGTGGGGGCAGAGGACAGTACTGTCGGGGGGATTGATGTCAAGGAAGTGTAAAAAAATACTACTGTGAAAGGGATGGAGGATGGGTGATGTAAAGGTGGAGCTGAGGACACTCATCAAGAGGTGATCTTGTTGTGAAGGGGGAGGGGATTGTGATGTGCAGTGGGGTCTAAGGACAATAATTTAAGAATGGGTTTAGGTCTGTGCATGTGCATTTGGTGCACACATTTTGGGTAGGTCAACCCATTAATTTTAATGGGCTGCACTACCCACGAGAAATACGGCGAAAGAAGTCCCTGACCCTTTCTCTGTTGCTGCAGCAACATGTGGTTTGGCACACATGAAAGTGCATTTATGCGCTATGATGACTATAGACCTATGTGGATGGTTGGCATGAAGCAACCTTCTTACAGTTGTGCACATTTAAAAGTGAATAGAGAAAAAGTACATCCAGACAACTCTAGAGTCAAATAACTGTTCCTGCTCTGTTCCCCAATGTCTAACAACTCTGTTTACAGCCAAATCACGGAGTATTATTGTTCTTACTAACTGCATTTGCCTTATTTATACATTTCAGCACAGCCGACTCAAACATTCATGTTCATTGTGACCTCGTAAATCTTCTCTGCTAGGTTTCTCATATATAAACAGCTGAATTTCCAACAAAGCATGAATATGAAAGAGAGAACATACCATTACTCTGTGGGTCAGCATGACCTTTTTTGCAGCTATCATCTTGAGAACAAATTGTTTTGGGGCTTGGAAACTACAAAGTAGAAAAGCATGTAATTATTTTATATATTACTTACAATACAACTGAAATAAACGTATAGATATTTCTCAACCTCTAACAACTTTATTAGGAGTGTATTCTCTTCAAACTAAAGTGTATCAAGAATATATTCATGGATGAACTTACATCTAATGCCGCGTACACACGGGAGGACTTTTTGACGGACTAGGTCCGGGGGACTTTTCGACGGACTTCCCGACGGACTTTCCGACGGACTTTCGAATGAACGGACTTGCCTACACACATTCAACCAAAGCCCGACAGATTCGTACGTGATGACGTACGACCGGACTAAAATAAGGAAGTTCATAGCCAGTAGCCAATAGCTGCCCTAGCGTCGGTTTTAGTCCGTCGGACTAGCATGCAGACGAGCGGATTTTTCGACCGGACTCGAGTCAGTCGGAAAGATTTGAAACATGCTTTATTTCTAGGTCTGTCAGACTTTTGGGGAAAAAAGTCCGCTGGAGCCCACACATGGTCGAATTGTCCGATGGAGTCTTTTCCGCCGGACCTAGTCCCTTGAAAAGTCAGCTCGTGTGTACGCGGCATAATAAAAAGGTCTGAACCTTCAAAATGCATGGTAGGGTATTCCTTCAAGGCATGGTAACATCTCCCCAAGCATAATTTGTGATCTTCAAGAACTTCCTCTATTTATTCTCAGCTGCTCCACAAAACCATAATATTTGATAAGGAAAACCAGGGCATAAAGGCAATTTGTACATTTAAAGTGGTTCTAAAGGCAGGACATTTTTTACCTTAATGCACTCCCTGCATTAGGGTAAAAAATGTCAACTATTTGTATCGCCCCCTTGCCTCCCTATATATTTACAGTATTTGAGTCCTGTATAAATCCAGCGCTGTGTCCATCCACAGCGACTCTCTCCTCCTTCTCTACTCTCACAGAGGCAGCGGTGGGAGCCATATGTGTGTATGTATGTATCTGTGTGTATGTGAGTTTATGCACGTGTGTGCGAGTATGTATGTTTATATACGTGTGTATGTACAGTATGTCTGCCTGTTACTTTTGATCTTGACCTCTACACTCGGTATGAACTACTTTTCTAAGTTAGTGTGACTGTTTTTTTTAGGGTTCGTTCACACTAGGGGCAAGGAGTGCCACTCCAAGGTATTTGATAGGTGAGAAAGAGGCGATATGTCACCTCCTCACCATCTGTTCCTCCTAAATGCAACACCACCATGCTGCAATCGTGTGCAATGCATGTGGTTGCAGTGCAGCCCCATTTGACCTGAATGGGTCACGTTCAGGGTTAGTATTGCCCACTGAAAGTGACAGGGGATATAATTCCTGCCACAGCCACAAAACTTTACAGCCACAGCATGTGGACAACGCTGGCAGCTGCAGCTAAAGGAGAAGTAGTTGGGGGGTAGTAAAAACGCATCCTAACTGTGTAGACTTACCACCCCCCAACCTCACATGTGACTGAAAAAAGTTTGGGAAACACTGGCCTAGAGTACAGCTTGTGAGCAGGCAGGCGGGTGGTACCTCCTCCATGTTCCCCTTCTTGTTGGGGCCAAGTGTGGGTTACATGAAAGGCCTAACCCGGGGTGGGTTCTTCTGGGCTACACTAGGCACCTGCAACAGGATTGCTTTACTACACATGGAGTACCTTTACTTCTGTGCTGTTTTCATCAATGCCCTGTGACAAGGCTGAGGCCACGTTAAGGTAGGCCTCTGCTTTAGAAATTAACTTACACCATGTACAATTGCACCACAACTGTTCTCCAGTTAACTCTCGGGTCCTTGTGACAAAGTACACCTTCATTGTAGCTTGCATTTAGGAGGGACACGCTAAGCTTTGTCCCAATCCACCCCTCCAGCGTATCACCACTACCTCACTCCTACTAATGGTATGGACGTGTCACCAAGTGTGGACTCCATGCGTGCACTTGACTTCACTTAACTCCTAATTCTTCATACCTGTGCACATGCTGGAGACCTCTGCGGCACTTATCTGCTCTCATTGCTATGGGAGACGGAGTGCTCACAGAGAAAGAGTGCCAACAACAACCCCCTCCTGCAAGAGGCTATCCCACCTGTCTCAGGCACACACTTAACGATAGGCTGCTTGAACCCCAGGTCTCGATAACCTTTTACATGACGGCAGCAGCAGATAACATTTTTTTACTCCTCACAGGAGCAGCTCTCCGACTCTTTCCCCTTCGGGCTCTAGTGACTCCCCCCCTATCCATGCATCCAGCCCCCTGATCTACATATCAGAGGAAAACAGAAAAGCAGTGCTGCGCAGATAAAAAAGTCCTTTAAAAAATATAAATCAGATGTGGGGAGTAAATCATAAAAGACAAGGACCACCAGTGAATAATCAAGGTAACTGGATAACAGGAAGCAGGTAATTGGTGACTGTAATCCCTCCACCACGCCGATGAAGTCCCGCCCACAGGACGTAACGCGTACGGGGGTTAGGAGCGTGTGACGTCACCCGCGGCCATCAGCTGTTACGATCGCAAGCCTCCCAGCCGGCACTCGGAGCTGAGTGCCGGTTCTTGTAAGTGCAATCTTTTATCTTTTTATTGAATAAAATTACTGCGGAGAGCACTATGGTTGCTGTGTTTTATATTTC
Organism: Lithobates clamitans; assembly: GCA_037952925.1. Classification (NCBI taxonomy): domain Eukaryota; kingdom Metazoa; phylum Chordata; class Amphibia; order Anura; family Ranidae; genus Lithobates; species Lithobates clamitans. Next base: position 470,409 of record JBBGZY010001334.1, on the reverse strand, counting down.
ATATGCATCACCCGTTTCTGCTTGCGAAAGTTGAAGTGTGGAGGTTATACCAGCACCACCTGGATGTATCCATCTAGTCTATGCAGTTCATGCTATGTGACCTGTCTCAGGTCGAATAATTAAGGTGAGGGGCCATCCATGTCCGGTGGAGGGATTACAGTCACCAATTACCTGCTTCCTGTTATCCAGTTACCTTGATTATTCACTGGTGGTCCTTGTCTTTTATGATTTACTCCCCACATCTGATTTATATTTTTTAAAGGACTTTTTTATCTGCGCAGCACTGCTTTTCTGTTTTCATGTCATTGAGGGATTGTTGAATTTACCTTAGTGTCTGCTTGCATTTATTTACTCGTGTCCGTATGATCAGTTAGCGCTGGATTTATTTATTTATTTATTTTTTGGCTACATATCAGAGGGCCAGACCACGTATTCCAATGCGGGGTGGGTGTTTTTTTGAAGCACCCGATTACAGTCAGAGGCTCTAATAGCCTTCAAAAAGGCGTGGCCTCAGAGTGCAGAGCATTGTGCTCCGATCCCACCCTATTGTGTGAAGATAATGAATGCATTTTTCGTTATTTTCACGCTAAAGTTCCTCCCTGAAACCTGTTTCCTGACTGGCCAAAGTGTCAGGAGATCCTACTGGATGTCTAGCGCTTTGGCGGAAGAGGAGACACAAGCTTGACACAAGACACAAGCTTGAGGAGTGGGCACCGGAGCCGCCGATGCCCGCACTCCAGGAGTGGTAAGTGCCTAAACATCCGGGCAAGGGGGGGGGGATTGTGCTGTCAGTGCCGCGCTGTGCGCGGGGGGGGGGGGGGGTGTTGTTTGTTTGCCACCCCCCCTAAGAGAAAAACCCACCAGCCGCCACTGTCAGGCTCTCTGCTCCGGACCACTGTCTCTTGCATATATATCACAGGATAAGTGAGTCAGACCCAAAGAAAACACACCGAAACCAAAAAACTGGGAAAGACATTAACCCTCACCTAACTGGCTTAGTGAAATTTCAACCCGCTTATAAGCTTTAAGCACTTTTTTTTAACTCAACTACTTGTATTTAAAAATATGTTTAATGTCATGCTAAAGATTTTGAATCTGCAATAATGTATGTCTTTATATGTAGCTAAAATTCAGCTTTAACATTAATTGGAAAGAATCTGAATCCTAGCTGAAGAAATACCAACCCACATATTTGGTATAAGAAGCATGTATTGCTTGGACAGAAGCATACTATATATATATTTTTTAATAATATATTTAAAAAATGGGTTTAAGAATGAAAATGTTCAAAGATTCTTAACAAATGAAAGTGTTTCCCCTGATAAATCAATATTATCACAAAGTAAAACTATTATAATACTGGCACGGAAAACAAGGCTATTATATAAAAGTATAAGTTGTATTTACCTCTGGGCAATTGCCTTCTTTTTGATTTTCTGTTTTTATTGTGTTTGTTAGAACAAAGAATGAAGATCCACCCTGTGAAATAAGAAGATTGTCAACGGGTTAAAGAAGTAAAAACACTTAGCTGCTTCCAGACACTATTTAGATGGAGGAATCTACTGATTTCTCTCATTCAGGCCGGGTTCACACTAGCTGCGGCCGCGGCTCGGCTTGCAGCAGAGATTCTGTTTTCCGTTTCAAGGGCGAATCATATCCAAATTTTTGCCTGAATTCAGACCTGAAACAAACCCAAAGACGCACAGGACCCTTTTCCAGTGCAGACCGCGGCAACCCCAGAGGTGTGTGAACCGACTTCATTGAGAGCCGGTCACACTCTCCTGTTATGCGAATTGGATGCGGGGGGTAACCCACACTCAATTTGCATAAGTGTGAACCCAGCTTTATCCACCAAAGTATTCATTGTCAGACCTTAAAGATTAGATTTAGGTTTTAGGTCAAAATTCAGACAGCAATGAAAACCTAAATACTGTATAAAGCCAGAATTTTTTTTAATGGAATAATAATGTTGTTTGGAGGTTCAGCACTCCCCTTGATCAGGGCTTGGATATTATGTGACCTTAAAATGTCTGGACTGGCTAGATTTTGCTAATACGTGTACTGTTTACTGTATATGTGAAATTAGATACTACCACCAGCAGTTTGTGCAGCATTGTACCCAGCAATCAAAAAACTGACAGAGGTTTTAAACTTTCCCCACTTGCACCCTCTGTACTATACTGGGGAAGGCGGGTAAAAAATTTTTGTTTGTAAACTGGTCTGTGTGATATACATTCCTGAACTCTGCAACCTGTGCGTAACACACTCCTGCACCCTGCACCCTGTGCACTAAGCACTCCTGAACCCTGTTCATAAGCCACTCCTGAACTCTGAACCCTGCATATAATGCACTCCTGAACCGTGCACCGTGTGCATAAGGCACTTCAGGACCCTGCACACCAAGGATATGCCACTGATGAACCTTGCAGGTAACTCACTCCTGAACCCTGCATCCTGTGTGTAATGCACTCATGAATCTTGCACCCTGTGTATAATGGACTCCTGAGCCCTGTACCCTGTGTGTGTAAAGCACCCCTGAACCCAGAGCCCTGTATGTAAAGCACTCCTGAACTCAGAGCCCTGTGCATAACGCACCTTTAAGTGGAGTATGTGCAGCTATTTTCTGCCAAAAAAGCAGTGTTTAGGGAATACGGTAATATATTACATGTGACAATTATTTCTTTGTGTAATACCTTCATTTTTTTGGGGGGGGGGTTGCTTCTATAACTTTTTAAGCATTGAATGATAAAAATCTAGCACTGGAATCAAATGTGGCCAATACATTGGTATAATTTTGAATGAACATTCTTAGGGAACGAATGTTCTAAGAAAGCTCATTCATTTTTATAATCATTAATGGGTAAAATCAACAATCCATTTCGACCACAGTGATGAGATGATTCAAAGGAGTGGGATGGAACATTTTTCTTGGATAAACACATTTCTAACAGTGTATGTCGTTTTCATTTGGTCCATTCATTCCAAAATCAAATGTTAAAAGTTAAAGCGGAGCTCCACACAAAAGGGGAAGTTCCGCTTTAAGGACTCGTCCCCCACTCCTCTAGAAGAATTGGCACTTTTAAAGAATGGGGGGGAGCGGGTTCCCAAATTTGACAAGTGCCCGCTCCCACTTCTGCTCTGACCGCCTAGGCGATCAGAGCAACGTTCTCCTCCCTCCCTCCCTGCTGTCATCTGGGACACGTGACAGGTCCCAGAAGACTACATTTACCATTCACGATGCACAGCGCTACTCGCGCATTTGCAGTGGGCACCAGGCTTTGAGGCCGCAAGCTGTTACAGCCAGATGCAGATAGTTAAGATGTCGGGGACCGAAGACAGCGGGTGAGACTGACTTGGGTGAGCACTGACTTGGGTGAGCACACCGCGGGATCATGGAACAGGTGAGTGGCTGTTTTTTAAAAGTCAGCAGCTACAGTTTTTGTATTTTTTTCAAATGACATTTAAATGCTCTAAGAATATTCTGGTAATTTTTGTATTAATTTTCCTAAGACTTTTCCTAAGAATTTTCGTTCAAAATTCTATTCATTTATGGCCAGTTTAACAAACTTTCCTCAGTACATCAACATTCACACTTAGCCAGTATTAGCAATTACTTTAGCCAACAGTTGTTCTGTGGTTTAAGGTGGTTGTAAACCTTGTGAAAAACAAAACATAACAAACAAGGCCTGAAAGACAAAGGCATATTGAGCTATTATGCACTGCATTCTAGCTCATTATGAAATACTTACCTTAGAATTAAGTCCCCGCAGCGGCGCCCGGTCACTGCTGAAGGGGCTGACATGTTCCCCCAGTGTTACTTCTGGGTTTGTGGGCTCCTGCGCTGTGAGTGACCGGAGTCGCGATGATGTCACTCCCACGCATGCGCATGGGAGCCCTTGGTTCCGGCAAGAAGCTCTGAAGTTCCAGCACGATACACTGGCTCTTCAGAGTGCATGCGCCGCTGATGTCAGCGGCTACATGCAGGGTTAATATCTCCTAAACTGTGGTTTAGGAGATATTCATTTTACTTACAGGAAAACCTTATTATAGGCTTACCTGTAGGTAAAAATCAAAAAGCCATATACAACCACTTTAATCTTGAGTTTTTTTTTTATTATTTAATTCATGGAATAATAGAGCCAACGTGTTTGGGAGGTTCAGCACGCCCCCTCATCATGGCTTGTATATTATGTGACCCTTAAAATGGCTGGTCTCAGTGAGATTTTGCTAATTCTTGCATATACAGTTGTATGAAAAATATTTGCCCCCTTCCTGATTTTTTATTTTTTTGCATATTTCTCGCACTTAAATGATTCAGATAATCAAACAAATTTTAATATTACACAAAGATAACCCGAGTAAATCCAAGATGCAGTTATTAAATTATTATTTTATTTATTAGGGGAAAAAAGCTGTTCAAACCTGCCTGTGAAAAAGTAATTGCCATGCTGAATCATAAATGAACTATGATTTCACTTGCCACACCCAGGCCTGATTACTACCAGACCTGTTGAATCAAGAAATCACATAAATAGAAGCTGTCTGATAAAGTGAAGCATGCTAACAGATCACAAAAAGCCACACATCATGCCACAATCTAAAAAAAAATCAAGAACAGATTAGAAACAAATTAATGTACATATATTGGTCTAGGAAGGGTTTCAAAGCCATTCCAAGGCTTTGGAACTCCAGTGAACCACGGGGGGAGCCATTATCCACAAATGGAAATAACTTGGGACAGTGATGAACCTTCCCAGGAGTGGCCGGCCTACAAAAACTACTCCAAGGGCATGACGACAACTCATCCAGGAGGTCATAAAAGAACCCAGAACAACATCTAAAGTACTGCAGGCCTCACTTGCCTCAGGTAAGATCAGTGTTCATGATTTAACGATAAGAAAGAGACTGGGGAAAAATGGCATCCATGGGAGAGTTCCAAGGCCAAAGCCACTGCTGACCAACAAGAACACAAAGGCTCATCTCACATTTACCAAAAAACATCTTGATTATCCCCAAGACTTTTAGGCAAATATTCTGTGGACTGATGAGACAAAAATTTTACTTTGTGGAATGTGTGCGTCCCACTACATCTGGTATAAAACTAATACAGCATTTCATAACAAGAACATTGTACTAACAGTCATACATGGTGGTGGTAGCGTGATGGTCTGGGGCTGCTTTGCAGCTTTAGTACCTGGACGACTTACCATAATTGTGTAAAGAAAACAAATAGAGATTCCATACCGCACTAACACATAAATATAAAAACTGCGAAATGATTATACCATATTGACAGTCCAATAACCACCACCAAAAAAACAAATTGTTCCCACAAAGTGCTAGTGCAGTCTACTGATAATTAAACAAATTTGATTGTGATGTCTTCAAAAAATGTGCAAATCCTTGCACCGACTTTTAGGTAAGTATCCTACTCACCAGAGGGGATTGACACCCATTAAAGGTAGTCAACACCAACAAACAGATACTCTCCAGATAACAGCAGCTCAGGAATAGCACGACCGCCAGATGAGTGGTATGTATATATCAGGAAGAAAGAATAAAACTCCTCATGGTGTAGTATCGTTAAAAAACTTAATGTTAAAACTACAGAATTGCACTTACAAGACAGAAGATAAGATCGCGCTCATGAAAAAAGCAGGGACGCCGTCTGTTCCACCTGCATTCCAAACAGTGGCGGAAGTAACGTGGCACGTATCATGGGATCATGAGTCATTTAAGTGTGACAAATACGCAAAAAAAAAAAAAAAAATCAGAAAGGGGGGCAAATACTTTTTCACAGAACTGTATGTGAAATTAGATACTACCACTAGCAATTTGTGCAGCATTTTAACCAGCAATAAAAACCTGACAGAGGTTCTACACTTTCCCCACTTGCACCCTCTCTACTGTACTGTACTAATTTAGGGGGTAAAATATTTTATGATTGAAAACTGGCCTGTGTGATATGCACTCCTGAACTCTGCAACCTGTGCACAATGCACTCCTGAACCCCGCAATCTGTGTTCTAAGCACTCCTCAACCCTGCACCCTGTGTGTAAGGCACTCCAGAACTCTGCACCCTGTGCATAAGGCAGTCCTGAACCTTGAGGATAATGCACTCCTAAACCCTTCACCCTGTGTGTGTGACACTTCAGAACCCTGCACCCCGTGCATAAGGCACTCCTGAGCCCTGCGCATAACACACTCCTGAACCCAGCACACCGTGTACATATCGCTTCCCTAAGTGGAGTACCTGCACATTGCATGTTTAGGCAATATGGCAATATATTACGTGTGGCAATTATTTTTAGTGTAATACCTTAATTTTTTTGGAGGAGGGTTGGTTCTGTTACTTTTTTAGCATGGAATGATAAAATCTAGCAGTGCCATCTAAGCTGGTCGTAGATGGATAGAATTTAGAATTAAAATTCTTAGGGATAGAATGTTTTAAGAAAGTTCACTCATTTTTGCAATCATTAGTGGGTCAAATCAATGTTTGTTTTTGATCACAGTGACAAGAAAATTCAAAGAAGCAGGATTGAAAACTTTTCTTAAATAAATACATTTCTAACAGTGTATGTGGTTTTCGTTCGGTAAAGTCCGTTCATTCCAAAATCAAATGTTAAAAGCTGACTAAATTTTTAGAACAACATTCGAATGTTTTGAGAATGTTCTGAGAGTTTTCCTAAGACTTTTCCTAAGAATTTAAGTTCAAAATTGGATCCATCTATGGCCAGCTTAACAAATCTAAATCATTACATCAACATTCACAATTAGACAATATTAGCAATAATTTTAGCCAACAGCCGTTTAGTGGTTTAATCTCGTTACTGTCATCTCATGCCTACAGATAGGTCATAATCAGAAATCAGCAGTACATGCTGTCTACATGGAAAACAACTGTTACATTAAAATTGTAACTTACTGGGGAAGGAATTGTATATTCAGCTGTGTCCCATATTCTTGAATCAGCATCCGAAACTCCTTTCACCTTTGTATGGACAGAACTGATAACAGAATCTTTTTTCTGATAGCGCTTTTCAGTAAGCAGTATAACACTGAAACCAAATAACAATAATGTAAGAAATTTCCAATGTCCATGGAAATGAATAATTATACTCATGGAAAGAGGAACATTCTCTTTGCTGATACAGAGAGAGTGCTTTGCTTACCTTTGACTCACTCCACTTCAAACTTGTGATATAAACATAAGCAGAGTTCTTTTGCATGAATGGACAATGTATAGTTGTGCTTAACCTCTTGTCACCCATGTAACACATTTTTGCTGCGGCAAACAAGGTGGGCTTTAAAAGAGAAGTATAGCCAAAGCTTTTTTCTCCATACTTCTCTCCTGGGTCACAGGAATGCACTTATTTCTGCTCTCCTGTGACCCAGAGTCAGCTAACAGCTAAAGCCCACTGTCAGCTGATATTACAGAGACGGTCCTGGCTCTGCAGGGATCCCTACAAAAATGTCAGGATCCACCCAGATGCTGCAGCCATATACAGTAGGTGATTATACACTTTACATACACCTTGCTAGTACCGGGTTGGACCCCCTTTTGCCTTCAGAACTGCCTAATTCTTCATGGTATAGCTTTAACAAGGTGATGGTAATATTAGCTTTCATGAAGATCCCTTTCACACTGAGCCGCCCGGGTGTCAGAGGTAAAGCGGCGCTATATTTAGCGTGGCTTTACCGTCGCTTAAGTGGTGCTATTTGGCCGATAGAGGGACGGTTGTGAAACCCCGCTAGCGGCCGAAAAGGGGTTAAATACACCCACAAAACGCCGCTGCAGCGGCGCTTTGCCGGCAGTATGGCGGCGCTGCCCCATTGTCTTCAATGGGCAGAAGCGGTGGAGGAGCGGTGTATTCACCGCTCCTACACTGCTGCAAAGAAGCTGCTGGCAGGTTCTTTTGTGATGCCCTGCCAGCGCAGCGCCCCAGTGTGAAAGCACTCGGGCTTTCACACTGGGTTTACAGCTGAGGCTTTTTTCAGGCGCTATGCAGGTGCTATTTTTAGCGCTGTAGCACCTGAAAAACGCCTCCAGTGTGAAAGGGGTCTAATGCTCTATAAACGGAAGAGGCAGACCTTTTATTCATACATCCATCCTCTATTCATATATCACTTTTCATTGATGGAAGCTTTAGTACAGCTTCTATGACAAGTGCCTATGACAGGTCCCTCGGCCTGTATTAACTAATGCAGCATTGGAAGAAGGGTTGTGGCGATACCACTTTTTTAAGACCAAGTACAAGTACCGATAGTTTTTTTCAAGTACTCGCCGATACCGATTACTGATATATTTTTTTTTAATGTCATGTGGCAGTGGCACTAATATGCAGCACTGATGATGTGTGGACTGTGTCAGCAGTTTTATTTTTTTATTTTTTTTTATTTATTTTTTTACAATTTATTTTTTTAAATCATTCTTTACATTTTTTTTTACAATGCTTTCTTTTTTTGAGGGGGGGGGGGGGGAGTGGGGAGTGTCAGTGTTTTTTTAAAAAAAATTTTTTACAATACAATTTAACCTTTTAAATATTTATTATGTAGCACCCTGGGGTTTAGTAAGGGAGATCCTCACAAATTTACTTGCCAGGGGTAGTAAATTTCAGGCGGTGGTCAAGTCAGGGACCCAGCCCGCGGAGGTAATGCTTGCAGAGCATCCTTGTGTGTCAATCTAGGGGCCGAGCCGATCAGCAGGGGTGAAGCTTGAGAAGTATCTGGAGTGCCAAGCTAGGCACCCAGCAAGGAAGCATGGGTGACACTTGAGGGAGATACCACCGCAAAGATTGGCGGAGCTCAAGGGATTCAGAGTCTGTGAATCAGAGGGTCTAGTGAGAGACTGGGAGCTCAAGTGTTGAAGAACTACAAGAGGCAGTTGTAGTGAAGCTGAAGGAACTGTTACGTTTGAGTTAGGAACTCTTAAAGACTGTTGCCATAGGAGACAGCATTACTGCATGTGCAGATGTGGCGCCTTGCTGGGGCCTTTCCCAGCACGGCTGTCCTCCTATTGAAGTCTCGGAGTCTGCAAATGGAATTTAAAACTACGTAAAGGTGTCCTGGCCCTAACCCTCCTTTCCCCAAAAATACAAAAAGGACAGAGAAATAAAACCTCTTTTACATCCAAGAAGTGTCTGGAGCCCAACAACTTTGTCCACCTTGCGCCCACTATGCCTCACAACCCACCACATACAGAAGGATTTCAGCTATCTTTGGCCTGAAAAGTTTTCATTAGAATGGACAAGGCCAGAGACCTTGCTACAATTACATTTCTTTATTTTATTTTTATCAGCCCTGTTGGGGTGCTTTGGTGAGATATCAGCAGTCTAAACAGACCTCTGACATCTCCCCTTTGAGACATGGAAAGGGACTGAGGACATGGATCCCCCAGTACCTTTCTCTGTAGCCTCAGCTGCACTGAAGATAAATTCTCACTTTGTGAGATACTGTATGTTATTTCTGGAAATAATTTCATACCAGCCCCATAGCATTATTATACCAGCCCAACCACATAACATCATTATTTTCTTGTTCATAAAAGGGAAAACCATGCATTTTAAAGTACATTTAAAGAGTGCATTATACTCACCAGTGTTCATCAGCGCAGCCTCGTCAGTGCCCATCAGTGCAGCCTCACCATTGCCAATCAATGCACCCTCACCAGTGCCAATCAATGCACCCTCACCAGTGCCCATCAATGCAGCCTGATCAGTGTCCATCAATGCAGCCACATCAGTGCCCATCATTGCAGCCTCACCAGTGCCCATCAATGCAGCCTCATCAGTGCCCATCAGCACAGCCTCACCAGTGCTAATCAGCTCAGCTTCACCAGTGTCCATCAGTGGCCATCAGCTTAGCCTCATCAGTGTCGCCTATCAGTGCCACCGTATGAGTGCCCATGAGTGCCGCCCATCAGTGTCGCCACATGAGTGGCCATCAGTGCCGCCTATCAGTGCCCACCAGTGAAGGAGAAAAATTACTTATGTTATAATACACAAAAGTCACCTGCTTCTTGTGCTTGTGGCCATTTCTGCTCCCTTCTCCAATCACTCTCCCAGCAGCATAGGGGAGAGAACAGAGCACAGCGTTCCTCCCCCTTCCTCAGGTACTGCAAGGAACAGCTGTCATGTGTCCCCAGGATTGCGGCAGATCTTCAGCTGACAAATGGGGAGGAGGAGTGGCGGCTACAGTACCACACAGCCAGGCTGGAGCCGCTCCAGCTCCCGTTCTCCAGCTCTGTGAGTACTACCGCAACCACAGACCTGGCTCCTATCACAGCCAACGCAGCCCCCGTCCACAAAAGAAACTGCCTGCCCAAGTGCCCGCGGCAAAAGCAGATACAAAACCGGGGACGGACGGGGTCCGGGGACTTTTAGACCTGTCACCTAAAAATCAGCACATGTAATGAAAAAAGAAAATATATGCAAAAAAAATAGTTACACCCAAGCACATAACCCCCCCCCAAAAAAAATTCTGAGGCCCCCCCCCACATATACACACATACGAATGTAAACGCACGCACCTGGGGTGCCTACACGTGAAAATGTTGACTGCAATACACATGTTACATATTGCCGTGTATGCCAGAGTGATAGCAATAATTCTAGAACAAGACCCCTTCCGTAACACTGATGACCTATAGGGGGCCTTGGAAGCAACGCCTATAGAAAATATAGGGTTTTGAAGTATATCACCATTTCGCGAGTGCACACAAAATTAAGGTTTGACATATTGGGTATCTATTTACTCAGTGCAACCTCATATTTTATAAAAAAATATTGACAGTTTATTGCGTTTCTTTGCCCTAAAGTTCACTTTAATCTGCTTTTTACTGAAATTTTGCGTTTCCTAGATCTTGGCAGTAATTTATCAAGAAAAAGTAAGTCGTCTTACTGTCTTTTTTTTTTTTTTAGGGGGGGGGGGGGGCAGAATTCTCTGCCTATAGGCTACTGAGATGTATATCTCTCCCAGTGAGTGGTATGTATGTATCAAAACTGCGCGGCCCACAAGTAAGATGCCTTACTTTATCATATAACAGGAACATACTGTATGTGCTTTTGGATTCTCAGGGTTTTTAAGCACCTGTTATGCCTCTAATGGAATCAGTCTTGAAAACATTTGATTCAACTTTTGCAATGTAATCGTCTTTAGGAAAGTTATGGATCCTAAACATGTTTGCTGCTCTGCTTTTAATTGCATGGCACTTGGTAAAACAAGAATTAAAAGAAAAACAGCCCATGCACATGCACTAGTTGCAAACTCTTTATTACACATCTTATAACCATTCTGCATCATCTAACCCTTTTAGACAATTAACTTCTGCTTCAATATTTTGCATAGTAATATATCTTCAAATTGTGAAGAATTTACTATTTGCAATATCTTGTATCCTCTATATACGGTACTTACTGCAATTTCCAGCTAGTGCAAAAAAAAACATTAAGAATATGAGAATATTTCACACTAGTGCTACACAGATATCTTCATTTATACTCACCACATATAAAGTAAAACTGCTGCAAAGATGACCGATTTATAGGTGCCAAGTAGACGGCTTCTTATGCGAAGATCCTTCTGTGTGGTGTACTCACAAAAAGACATTTTGTCTAGGGCTGGGCTGCCAGCATGGAGTGAAGTTACACTGCCAAGTGCTCTAGTAAACACTTACTTCTTGTGTTTCTTACTTCTTGTGTCTGCTAAACTGAAACTGACTTGTAAATGACTCACTTAAGACTGGACGTGTGCAAAGAAATCTCTGTCTTTCTGTAAAATTCTGTGGCTATTATTTGAAGACAGCAGTCTTCAGAGAGCAGCCATTGTCTCTGGAAAGGCAATCTGTCACAGTGAGATACAGAGAATAAGGATTCGTCATGCTGCTGCTGAACTAATAAATTCAGGCATGGAAGATAATTATTCACATTACAACACTGATGGGAGTTTCCTTGGAGTGTAATGAGCGTTCTTTTGTTTTTGTGGAAATAATTGAAAGAATACTTGAATATCTGAATTATATATATACTGTATATATATATATAAAATATATACTGTATATTTTAGAAGGCCAGTATAGTGGCCTACATTTATGGCAGGAGGGGTATTTAAAAGTGCTCCTCTTCAGGACACACATGCGGGCGCACTCCCGAGTCCTGCTTCTGCGTCTATTGACACAGCCTCGCCCACTCACCCGCTGCTATCAATCCATCCAATCAGGACCCGAGACACTGTCTTTTGCTGGTTTGCTTGTCCCCGGCAGGAGAAAGAGAGGGTACAGATAAATAAAACAGGGGGGAGGGGGGTTCCAGCATTACAGGAGATTTTTTTACCCGATTTGGACATTTTCACTTAGGGGTGTACTCACTTTTGTTGCCAGCCGTTTAGACATAAATGGCTGTGTGTTGAGTTATTTTGAGGGGACAGCAAATTTACACTGTTATACAAGCTGTACACTCACTACTTTACATTGTAGCAAAGTGTCATTTCTTCAGTGTTGTCACATGAAAAGATAGAATAAAATATCTACAAAAATGTGAGGGGTGTACTCACTTTTGTGAGATACTGTGTGTATATATATATATATATATATATATATATATATATATATATATATATCAGTAGGGCAGTGGATGGTGTCAGTCAGCAGAGCAGTGGACAGTGTCAGTAGGGCAGAGGTTGGTGTCAGCAGAGCAGAGGATGGTGTCAGGCAGCAGACCAGTGAACGGTGTCAGTCAGTAGAGCAGTGGATGGTGTCAGTCAACAGAGCAGTGGACCTAGTCAGCAGAGCAGAGAGTGGTGTCAGCAGGGCAGAGGATGGTGTCACTGGGGCAGAGGACGGTGTCACTGGGGCAGTGGACGGTGTCAGCAGAGCAGTGGACAGTGTCAGTAGGGCAGAGGTTGGTGTCAGTAGGGCAGTGTTTGCTGTCAGTCAGCAGGGCAGTGGACTTTGTCAGCAGGGCAGAGGTTGGTGTCAGAAGGGAAGTGGATGGTGTCAGTCAGCAGAGCAGTGGACAGGGTCAGTAGGGCAGAGGTTGGTGTCAGTAGGGCAGTGGATGGTGTCAGTCAGCAGACTAGTGGACGGTGTCAGTCAGCAGAGCAGTGGACTGTGTCAGTAGGGCAGTGGATAGTGTCAGTCAGCAGACCAGTGGACGGTGTCAGTCAGCAGAGCAGTGGACTGTGTCAGTAGGGCAGTGGATAGTGTCAGTCAGCAGACCAGTGGACGGTGTCAGTCAGCAGAGCAGTGGACTGTGTCAGTAGGGCAGTGGATAGTGTCAGTCAGCAGAGCAGTGGATGGGGTCAGTAAGGCAGTGAATGGTGTCATTCAGCAGGGCAGTGGACTTTGTCAGCAGGGCAGAGGTTGGTGTCAGCAGGGAAGTGGATGGTGTCATTCAGCAGGGCAGTGGACTTTGTCAGCAGGGCAGAGGTTGGTGTCAGCAGGGAAGTGGATGGTGTCAGTCAGCAGAGCAGTGGACAGGGTCAGTAGGGCAGAGGTTGGTGTCAGTAGGACAGTGGATAGTGTCAGTCAGCAGAGCAGTGGATGGTGTCAGTCAGCAGAGCAGTGGACTGTGTCAGTAGGGCCGTGGATAGTGTCAGTCAGCAGAGCAGTGGATGGGGTCAGTAGGGCAGAGGTTGGTGCCAGTAGGGCAGTGAATGGTGTCATTCAGCAGGGCAGTGGACTTTGTCAACAGAGCAGAGGTTGGTGTCTGCAGGGAAGTGGATGGTGTCAGTCAGCAGAGCAGAGGACGGTGTCAACAGAGCAGAGGTTGGTGTCAGCAGGGAGGTGGATGGTGTCAGTCAGCAGAGCAGTGGACAGGGTCAATAGGGCAGAGGTTGGTGTCAGTAGGACAGTGGATAGTGTCAGTCAGCAGAGCAGTGGATGGTGTCAGTCAGCAGAGCAGTGGACTGTGTCAGTAGGGCCGTGGATAGTGTCAGTCAGCAGAGCAGTGGATGGGGTCAGTAGGGCAGAGGTTGGTGTCAGTAGGGCAGTGAATGGTGTCATTCAGCAGGGCAGTGGACTTTGTCAACAGAGCAGAGGTCGGTGTCTGCAGGGAAGTGGATGGTGTCAGTCAGCAGAGCAGAGGACGGTGTCAACAGAGCAGAGGTTGGTGTCTGCAGGGAAGTGGATGGTGTCAGTCAGCAGAGCAGAGGACGGTGTCAGGAGAGCAGAGGACGGTGTCAGCAGGTAGAGGATGGTGTCACTGGGGCAGAGGACGGTGTCACCAGGGCAGTAGATGGTGTCAGCGGGGCAGTGGATGGTGTCACTGGGGCAGCGCACGGTGTCAGCGTGGCAGTGGTCGTTGTCAGCAGGGCAGTGGATGGTGTCAGTAGTTTTTTGTTTTTTAGGGCACGGGCACCAGAATTAAGTGGAACCTGGAGAGGAGGGGAAGCAGGGGGAGCATTTACTAGAATGATTGGCTGCATTTTCCTCCTGCCACAGCGCAATGTAGGAAGAGAGAGTAAATGCCGCCCCTCACTGCCCCTCCTCTCCAGGTGTCAGTAGGGCAGTGCAATGAAGAATGGCAGCTTTTAAAGTGACAACTTTGGGGGTGCTGACCACTGCTGAAAACTTAAAAATAATAGTGAATATGCTGAAAAAAAAGGCTTGTAGCTCCCTGTTCTTCATTGAATTATGCAGCCTAATCCATAAATGAAATCTTCCTGACATGGAGAACAAGGGTACAGCTTTATAAAAAAAAGAAAAAACAAAAGAAAAAAACAAAAGGGTGTGTAGTGTGTGAAACTTTCATTGCTGACAGACAACAGTCTCCGCAAACAACAGATTTGGGGCTATAGCCCCAAATACCACCCCCTAGCGATGCCACTGGCTGTCACCGAAACCGGCCCACTAAGCCATCGGCCCACCGGGAAACTCACAGTAGTCCTAATGGCCAGTACATGCCTGCCTGTGACCCAAAAGAGAAGTATGACCAAGAAAACTTTGGCCATACTTCTCTTGTAAGCTCACCACAAACTTTACAATCTGATAGTACAATCTTCTTTAGATCTACTAATAAGTATCTAGTACAGGAGCCTGCCTGATTATATACAAATTGATTGGATAGTTTAGGTAGGTCCTCCTATTACATAGTAATTACATAGGTTGCCTATCCCTGATCTAGACAGTTAAGCCTCGCACACACGATTCAATTGTTGGCAGGGGAATGTCTGTTGATAGACTGTTGTCCTAGACTGACCGTTAGTACCCTCCTTTTGACAATTGTTGTCCAACTTTCTGCCAACAAATGTTGGGTGACATGCTAGTAAATTTTCGGCGGACAACGGTTGGTTGTCAGATTTTCTGAAGGTCAGTACACAAACCCGTCACACAAAAGTTGAAAGTACAAATACGCATGCTCGGAATCGATGCTCACCAAACACAAAATTAGCAGAAGGGGCCCAAAGGGCGGCGCTCAAAAGCTGAAATTCAGCGTCACTACATTGATGTTTGTTGCACGACAATTGTGTACCGTTAGTACACAAGACAAGATCCTGGCACACGCCCTTAAGACAAAAATCTGACGCTCAGTTGGCCAACAATCGTACTGTGTGTACGAGACTTAACATCTCTGCTTGGAGAAGTTGGGTGTGAACCATCCAGCTGTGAGATCATACTGTCCAGGTCTTTACACCAACTATCTACACCTACGGATTACCCATCCCCCTGACAGTGTTTAAATGTTATTTTCTATTCCAAATATATATGAAAAATGCTGTCATTTCAGATGACAGCTGGCTAATCAGTCTCAGATATTGTTCTTCTCACTCTTCTAATCTGTACTGGAAATACTGCTGCTCATTAAACCACTAATTAGTGTTCTTTCACTTCCGCCCGCCTACACACAAGTGCAAGTCGCTGCCTGTTGGCCTCCTCTCTGCAGACTTTCATAACTAGAAAACGTTCCAAGAGCGTTCTAGATCTCGGCCGCTAGAGGTCAGCATAGTACAAGACCTGAAGAGCTGCTGTTCGCTCTCGTTCTCTCTGGTGACGAGCCTTCAGTCCCACGCATTGTTCCTGAGACTTCCTTTTATGACAGGAAGTGGCGTTAGGAGTGAGGATAGCGTCTCCTTGACAACTGGCTCACGCTTCTTCTAGGACTGTCTGTTGTGTCGGGTAATATTTCACATTTATGTGCTTTTAATTTCCCTTTGTGTCAAGCAGTAGCGTTATACTTGGTACGAGTGAGAATTTTCATTTGCTTAAATGGTATTGAAGATAGGACCTTCTATATGAGAGGATATGGGTTGCCATTGCTGATAACTGTCTGTAAAATACTAGTTGCTGGGCTCTGAGACTGACCCACTGCCTTCAGTAGTTTTTATTAAAAGGTATTATTTTTTTTTTCAGTAGCTAAAAGGTGCTTTTAAAGCCTAAAAGTTATCTTTATTACCTTAAAGTGATTGTAAAGGGTGGAGTTTTTTTTTTTTTGCCTTAATGCATTCTCTGGAGTAAGGATGAGCTCCGGCGTGTTCGCATGCTGCACGTGCAGAGCCCGCCAGGAAGTCAGCGCTGCGCTAATCACAGGCAGTGAGACATTTCCAGATCTCTGCAGCCGCACATCGGGAAAATGTCTCACTGCTTGTGATTAGCGATGTGCAGTGCCGACTTCCTGGTGGGATCGGCACGTGGAGTGTGCGAACACGCCGGAGCTCATCCTTACTCTGGAGTAAGGTAAACAACCCTTTGCATCAGATGTATGGAATTTTCTGAAAAACTAGATCAGCAATGGCAGCCACCATGTTTTTCTTATGATGGGTTGACGATTGCGGCCGTGCCGTGTTGCTAGGACATGACGCGACCCTGATCTCTGTAAAGAGCCGCGTCTGCGGCTCTTTAACCATGTGATCAGCTGTGTTTAAGCACAGCCGGTCACATGTAAACAAGGAAGTGACTGAGTGTGTGGCGAGGAGAGCGGCGGCGGCATCTACATGCAAGGAAACATATAGTAATGTAATCAGGGCACTGATCATCAGTGCCCTGATTACAGTATAGTAAAACAGTGTCACCATAAAGTGCCCACCAATGCCAGCAATCAGTGCCCACCAGTGGCAGCAATCGGTGTCCACAAGTGCCACCAATCAGTGCCCATTAGCGATGCCAGTCAGTGCTGGCAATCAGTCCCAAAACCCAGCAGTGATTAAATACTACCAAAGGAAAGCTCTATTTTTGTTAAGAAAATGATAAAAAATGTGTTTGGGTACAGAGTAGCACGGCCGCGCAATTGTCATTCAAAGTTCAATAGCGCTGAAAGCTGAAAAATGGCTTGGGCAGGAAGGGGGTGTAAGTGCCTGGTAGGCAAGTGGGTTAAATTGACTCAGTCAGTGTATCCAAAAATCCTGAAAAGTACAGTAGGTGCCCTGCCAGAGAAGAGCTCTTATACTCACCCCTCGGTGGCCCGTGTCTCCTACTTCTGTTCTGTTGCTGAGAAGCCTCTTCCATCAGTTTCTTTGATGTTTTGGGTGGCCATGTGGCCATATTAGGTCAATGATATCATGAGCATCCATGTCCCTTTTTGTTATGTGCAGCTGTGGGAGGCGGGTAATGCCTTGACCACGGATTATAGGGAGCGTGGGAGTGACAGATTGCTTCTGGGTTCAGTCCGCACCTAAATTCAGACCAAACCCAAACTCGTCAATACTTAGGAGGACTGGTCCTTTTCCAGTCCCATAGATGTCTATGGGGTTCTACTGCACATACACAGGGAGCAGGACCTGGAATTCAGTCACAGTTCTGCTGATCTCCTCTAGCCTGCAGGGATCTCCGCACATACCAGCAATCCTCTCCTGGCACAGGAAGTCTTCCATTACTAATAACTTATTTGCCACTCTCTTTATTAGATCATGTGTCATGAATAAGCAAATAAGTTATTAGTGATGGAGGACTTGCTATGCCAGTACTTACGGAGATTGCTGCATGTTAGAGGAGATCAGCAGCACTAAATGCCAGATCCATTTTGGTTTATGCCAAAGACGCTACTACACATGCACGGGAGCATCAGCATCAGCCTATGTTCACATCTGAGTGTCCTGTCACTTGTAGGATAATGCCTGTAGCTAAAAAAAGTAAATCAGCTACTTTTCAGGCATAATTGAGCGTTTTTGTCCCCATAGACTTCAATGGAAACACCTGAAAAGCTGAACATGAGCCTTTTTTTTTCTCAAGCATTTTGTGACACGATTTCTGCCTAAACAGCATCTCTCCACCCCTTTTTTCAGCTCACTCCACACCTTTTAGTTGAAAAACGCCTGACAAAATCTGCAAAAGCATGGAATTCTGTTCCAAAAAATGCTCAAACGCTTGAAAGCATGTAAAGCACATATAAATCAGTCCTTATTGTGGGTGAGTTTGTGTTGCAATAGGACAGAGTATTTCCAGCCACATCAAATCATACCACCTCCCTATAGCCTCCAATCCCCTGCCAGAATCCCCCACCAGCACCTTTCCAGCCCCTCCTCCCCATCCTCTTGTCTTACCACCAACCGCATCTTCACACCAACCCCACCACCACCACTGAGTTTGACCCCTATTCTCAGTGAGTCGACACTCGCTTTTGTGCCTGCCATAAATCTATCAATGTGCAAAAGCCACCGCTGCTTTTACACAATGTTCTGTATTCAGCCCATTCAACACATGCAGACACTTTTGCTGGTGATTTTAAAGGTCGGGTTACAACCGGCACCTGAATCGGCCTCTCAGTGACCCACTGAAAGCCTGAGCTAGCCCTAACTGCCCCCTCCACAGACCAGTGCTCCAGTAGGCTCTGGAGGGGAGAGCATAGAGCCGATGACTGACATTTACAGGTCTCTGTTCAGAGCAGAGGGAGCGGACTCAGCAATCAGTTGTGTTTTGATTGCTCAGTTACATAGTAGGTGAGGTTGAAAAAAGACACAAGTCCATCAGTTCTCATTGCAAAGCCATCGGGGGACAGGTGCTGTATCCACTGAGGTGAGTATAAATGTTTTTTTTTTTTCTGTAAAGCCCGTACTTCTCTTTAACGTCATATTCAGATGCAACACAGCATCAGGAAATATAATCGTTAAAGTAAAATAATGATTTATTTCAACGTTAATATACATATATAGAGACAGTTTCTCCCATTAAAATTTATTTTACCTTTTTGTATTTTATTTATTTACTTTGTACTTAAAGGTTGTTTTATATCTGCATTTAACCAGCAGCTTTTATGTATTTAAAGGTTAACCATATAAAACCCAAAATGAGTGACCAGCTTAAATTCATTGTTGAAAAGCTCAATAAGGAGCCATTTAAGAAGAACTTTAACCTAATAACATTTGATTCCCTGGAGCCCATGCAGCTGCTGCAAGTCCTAAATGATGTTCTTGCTGAAATTGACCCAAAGGTAATGCATGCTTTTTATCTTTAATATAATTACCATGCCTTGCAAAATGAATGTTGTTCAATAAACCTAGGCAAATAAATTATAGTCATATAATATACAGTGAATTGAAAAAGTATTCATCCCCCTTGAAAAAATGTTTTTGTCATGTTAGAACCAAAAACCTAAATATATTTTATGTGATGGACCAACAACACAAAGTAGGACATAATTGTGAAGTGGCAGAAAAATGATAAATGTTTTTCAAATTTTTTTACAAATAAATATCTGAAAAGTGTGGCGTGCATTTGTATTCAGCCTTCATTACTCTGATACCCATAACCAAAATATAGTGGAACCAATAGCTTTCAGAAGACACCTAATTAGTAAGTAGAGTCTACCTGTGTGTAATTTAATCTCCGTGTTTATATATAGAGCTGTTGTGTAAAGCCCTCAGAGGTTTGTTAGAGAACCTTAGTGAACAAACAGCATCATTAAGGCCAAGGAACACACCAGACAGGTCAGGGATAAAGTTGTGGAGAAGATAAAAACAGAGTTAGGATATAAAAAAATATTCCAAGCTTTGAACATGTCACGGAGCACTGTTCAATTCATCATCTCAAAATAGAAAGACTATAGCACAACTGCAAACCTACCAAGACATGGCCATCCACCTAAACTGACAGGCCAGGCAAGGAGAGCATTAATCAGAGAAGCAGACAAGAGGCCCATTGTAACTGGAAGAGCTGCAGAGATCCACAGCTCAGGTGGGAGAATCTGCCCACATGACAACTATTAGTTGTGCACTCCACAAATCTGTACTTTAATGAAGAGATGACAAAAAAAAAGCCATCGTTGAAAGCCATAAAAAGTCCCGTTTGCAGTTTGCGAGAAGCCATGTGGGGGATGCAGCAAACGGGTGGAAGAAGGTGCTCTGGTAAGTTGAAACCAAAATTTAACTTTTTGGCCTAAAAGCAAAACGATATGTGTGGTGCAATACTAACACTGCACATCACCCTGAACACTGTGAAACATGGTGGTGGCAAGATCATATGGGAATGATTTTCTTCAGCAGGGGCAGGGAAGCTGGTCAGATTTGATGGGAAGATGGATGGAGCCAAATACAGGGCAATCTTAGAAGAAAACCTGTTAGTTTGCAAAACACTTGAGACTGGGGCAGAGGTTCACCTTCCAGCAGGACAACAACCCTAGACATACAGCCATAGCTACAATGGAATGGTTTGGATCAAAGCATATTCATGTGTTAGAATGGCCTAGTCAAAGTCCAGTAGGGCTGCAACTAACGGATTATTTTCATAATTGATTAGTTGGCCAATTATTGTTTCGATTAATCGATTAAACGGTTAATAACATCAAAAGAAAGTGTGGTGTGTAATTTAGTTAATATGTAACGTTTTTTTAAAAAAAAGGCAATTTATTCTTAAATATCTCTATGCAGTGGTAAATATAAATAACCAACTATATGTACATGTATTCAACAACCAGTGAAGGACCTTGGGAATAGTCCCTAAAAAAAACTTCTATGAAGTACCTCGGGTGTATGCTGTTCGCCCTGGCCACTGTTGCTGGTCAATTCTAAGATTTGCTCTGCAGTGTAACTTCTGAACAGTAGCAATGCAAAACAGAAAGCTTGTGTAATGAGCCTATATACTGTATGATTTAAAACTACTTATATGCATTAAAACAAGTTTTTCTTTAAAAAACAAGTCAGTGATAAGATTGTTTTACATCGAGTTGGTCTCCTATACAGTATGTTTGAAAAAAAGTTTGAAAAGATTGTGCATTACCTATAAAGCAAAGCTGTCAATAAATGTAACTAAACAGGTTAAGAGCAGATCATAAAAACAGGCACCACAAGATGCATATGTATGCTTTTCACCTATATCATTTTCTTTTCTAAGTGACCTAAAATCCTCTAGATCCAGCTGTTTCAAACAAATGATAGCTTCAGCTTTGGGATAGTTCACCGCTATCCATCTATACAAAAGTGCCCCTGTTAGATGCAACAGCAGGGAGCATTTGCCATAATTCTTTTACTGAATCTTATTGAGGTAAAAGCGGTACATAAATGAAGCGAAAACATGAAGTATCAATACACCTTGTACAAATATTGCTCCCCACATATAAAGAACGACAATCGCCTGATAGTGTGAAATGACATGGGTAAAGCATGACTTATTGAATACCTATTTGTAAACGCAAGTTAAGCATCTTTAACAGAAGATCGATTGTTCAAAAAAGTTGCTAAAAAGAACATCTAGGCAATCGGAACTTACCATAATTCTAAAGTCAGAGCCCCAGGTAAGAATTTGACAGCTGATCCTGGCTGCACAGAAGACAATGCTTATACACCAAACGGTCCTCAGATACTGGCTCTGGAATGAGCCCACTTGTCTGCCTTCATAGCAAGTGCTTGCTTAGGGGGAAGCCACAGAAGAGGAGGAGCCATGATCGCCAGTGGAGAACCCTATGAGGAGGCGTGGGGTCGCTCTGTGCAATACTATTGCACAGAGCAGGTGAGAATAACATTGTTTATTATTTTAATTTAAACACTTGCCATCAATAACACTTTAAGTAGCACTTACAGAAGTTACAGATCTTGTCCCTCCCCCAGTCTGTGAATGGACATTGAAAGAAGAAGCAGCACATTAATGAGATCATCTTTCTGCACTGTAATACAACTTAATGGTTTCTTCTCTCCTCCAGCTCAATTGCAAAGGAGATTTACTAGAGGTTGATACAATGCAAAACTGGGTGCTTACACGGCTTGCATTAAAAAAAAATACATTATTATGTCCCCCCCCCCCCCGGTACTTCTGCACTGAGAACCGAGCGATCGAACATAGCCGATGGCTCGGTTCTTACAGGTCCCTGAGCAGAGAGCTGCTGACTGTCAATCAGCAGCTCTCTGCTCTGCTCCTTCTCGCTCACTGGAGCGCTGAGCTGTGGAGGGGGCGGATCAGCCGGCTCAGACTCTCAACGGCTTGCCGAGAGGCTAAGACGGGTGTCAGCCCAGGCACCTGGTGGATCCAGAATTCCATTTTCTGGATGACGAGTTGCCTGGACTGATTTCTGTGATGCCAGCAGAGAGCGGTCTTCAGTCCGCTCTCTGCTGAAAAGGAGTCACAGGAGTGCAAAACTAATTGCACTCCTGTGATCCACAGGAGAAGCTCAGCCAAACAGGCTTGTGCTATACTTCTCCTTTTTAAGTTTTAAAAGGCTAAAGAATCCTCTGTTCCTCTTGGAAGTAGCTCTTTAGGAGCACATATCACATGCTTAGAAACTGATATCAGTATGTATGATTGCCAATTTAATATATTATTTGCATTCTGGGTTCTCAGCACGTGGACAGGTTTTTATAAAATAAAATGTGGAATCATGAGAGTTTCTACTTTATTACAACAGAGGCAGAGTCAGCAGCAGCAGAAACCAGGCGCTATGTTTTAGGGAAATTAGAAATTAAAAATTATTTTAATTCTGGGGCAAATGTATGGAATAATCGTGGTTCTGAAAAGACAGATACCCTCAAACAGGAAGAAAGACTGGGCCTCAACCAGAAAAAGCTCATGGCATGGCTTGTCTGAATTGTTTACATTTAAATGTGGAAGAGTGTTTAGAATGATGAATACACTTATGCGATCATGACATATATCGCAAGAATGTAATACAGTCCGCAATAACGGTTTTTTTTTTTTTTTTTTTCACCTTTCACTTTGTGCAACAATAATAGTGTGATATATGTCATAATATTAATATTTTTGTCCTTTTTCTGTCTCTGAAGCATTCTGTCGACATTCGTGAGGAAACGCCTGATCAAACAGCAAAGAGAATGTTAAATATTCTTGGTATCCTTAAATATAAACCTCCAGGAAATGCAGCAGACATGTAGGTACCAATAATCATCAGACTGAGACTTTTGCTTTGTAAGAAACCTGTAAGAAAGACCTATTTATTACACTATTCCTTTGTACTGCAGATCTAGTTGTCAGACTTGCACAATTATTCATTTGTAATTTTCTTCCTTCAATAATTTTTGCTTTCTCAGTGT
Source organism: Lithobates clamitans (assembly GCA_037952925.1). Taxonomy (NCBI): domain Eukaryota; kingdom Metazoa; phylum Chordata; class Amphibia; order Anura; family Ranidae; genus Lithobates; species Lithobates clamitans. Next base: position 447,006 of record JBBGZY010001334.1, on the reverse strand, counting down.
AGTCGATCTTTATTTGTTTTCCTTTTCTCTGTCTGCTGTATATGTCCTCTATATTTTTTATGATGAAACATTGTGGCCCCTCTTTGTAGTAACACAAAGGTTGCCCTGTATCCCTGTAGTTGAATTGTTGTATATGCTTATTTTTTTATAAAGTAGGAAGTTTCTTTGTTATATGGTATTGTCAAGAATGGACACGGATATGAAGTGGTGTTGCTCTGCTCTGTATATTAGTGTTCATATACCCATATATGAAGTGGTGTGTTCATATACGCATACAATGCATTCAGAAAGTATTCACAGCGCTTCACTTTTTCCACATTTTGTTATGTTACAGCCTTTTTCCAAAGAAGTTTGTTTGAAATTGTTGCAAATTTATTAAAAATAAAAAACGAAAAAAATCACATGTACATAAATATTCACAGCCTTTGCCATGACACTCAAAATTGGACTCGGGTGCATCCTGTTTCCACTGTTAATCCTTGAGATGTTTCTACAACTTGATTGGAGTTTACCTGTGGTAAATTCAGTTGATTGGACATGATTTGGAAAGGCACACACCTGTCTTTATAAGGTCCCACAGTTAACAGTGCATGTCAGAGCACAAACCAACCCATGAAGTCCAAGAAATTGTCTGTAGACAGACATAATTGTATTGAGGCATAGATCTGGGGAAGGGTACAGAAACATTTCTGCAGCATTGAAGGTCTCAATGAGTACAGTGGCCACCCAGCCAAATTGAGTGATCGGGGGAGAAGGGCCTTAGTCAGGAAGGTGACCAAGAACCTGATGGTCACTCTGACAGTGCTCCAGCATTTCTCTGTGGACAGAGAAAAACCTTTCAGACAAACAACCATCTCTGCAGCACTCCACCAGTTAGGCCTGTATGGTAGATTGGCCAGACAGAAGCCACTCCTCCGTTAAAGGCACATGACAGTCTGCCTGAAGTTTGCCCAAAGACACCTGAAGGACTCTCAGACCATGAGAAACAAGATTCTCTGGTCTGATGAAACAAAGATTGAGCGTTTTGGTCTGAATGGCAAGCATCATATCTGGAGGAAACCAGGCACCGCTCATCACCTGGCCAATACCATCCCTACAGTGAAGCATGGTGGTGGCAGCATCATGATGTGGGGATGTTTTTTTAGCAGCAGAAATTGAGAGACTAGTCAGGATCGAGGGAAAGATGAGTGCAGCAAGGTACAGAGACATCCTTGGTGAAAACCTGCTTCGGAGCGCTTTGGATGTCATACTGGGGCGAAGCTTCATCTTTCAACAGGACAAGACCCTAAGCACACAGCCAAGATAACAAAGAAGTGGCTACAGGACAACTCTGTGAATGTCCTTGAGTGGCCCAGCCAGAGCCCAGACTTGAACCCGATTTGAACATTTCTGGAGAGATCTGAAAATAGCTGTGCACCGACGCTCCCCTTCCAGCCTGATGGAGCTTGAGAGGTCCTGCAAAGAAGAATGGGAGAAACTGCCAAGCTTGTAGCATCATACTTAAAAAGACTTGAGGCTGTAATTGGTGCCAAAGGTGCATCAACAAAGTATTGAGCAAAGGCAGTGAACACTTATGTACATGTGATTGTTTTCGCTTTTTATTTTAAAAAAAATTTGCAGAGATTTCAAACAAACTTCTTTCACATTGTCATTATGGTGTATTGTTTGTAGAAGTTTTAGGAAAATAATGAATTTAATCCATTTTGGAATAAGTCTGTAACATAACAAAATGTGGAAAAAGTGAAGCACTGTCAATACTTTCCGTATGCACTGTATATGAAGTGGTGTTGCTCTGCTCTGTATATGTGTGGTCATATACATACAGTGGGGACGGAAAGTATTCAGACCCCCTTAAATTTTTCACTCTTTGTTATATTGCAGCCATTTGCTAAAATCATTTAAATTCATTTTTTTCCCTCATTAATGTACACACAGCACCCCATATTGACAAAAAAACACAGAATTGTTGACATTTTTGCAGATTTATTAGAAAAGAAAAACTGAACTATCACATGGTCCTAAGTATTCAGACCCTTTGCTCAGTATTTAGTAGAAGCACCCTTTTGATCTAATACAGCCATGAGTCTTTTTGGGAAAGATGCAACAAGTTTTTCACACCTGGATTTGGGGATCCTCTGCCATTCCTCCTTGCAGATCCTCTCCAGTTTTGTCAGGTTGGATGGTAAACGTTGGTGGACAGCCATTTTTAGGTCTTTCCAGAGATGCTCAATTGGGTCAGGGCTCTGGCTTTAGCAAATGGCTGCAATATAACAAAGAGTGAAACATTTTAAGGGGGTTTGAATACTTTCCGTCCCCACTGTATATTTGAAGTGATGTTGCTCTATTCTGTTGCTAGGAATGCCAGTGCTTTACTCTTTTACGTTTTAATTGCTAGGATGTCTTTTTTTTTTTTTTTTTTTTTTTTTAAATTAGGATAGAATTTGTATGTCCTTTCTGTCATAAAAAAAATACCTTTTTACTTTTTTAATAGCAATTTTTTATATCCTTATGCTGCCTGCAACATATAGATAGATGCCAGGAGTGTATACTGTACTATCAGATGCCAAAGTGGGGAGCCTAGAGGCAGAAAGGTGCAACTCCATCACACATGCATGGGAGTTGCACCATAACTGGCCACCCTATTTGCCACATATCCACATAAAGTGCTTCAGTGTGCTTCAGTATTTTATATAATAAATAAATATACTCTATTAGTGACCTATAATAGTCATGATAACAAAAAAACACACTTATAGGTCCTGATCTAAGTGAAACGATAAATCTTCTGTAAAGTGCTTTGTGCAATACCCCAAAACTTCTGTGTGCCAAGCAAGAAATCCAGTGCAACCCATTTCTAACACACTCCATATAATCAACTTGGAGGTATTCACTTTAAGGTCGTTACAAAAGACAAGGGAGCACTCTTTACATCTGGAAAGGCTTCTTCACAGTAAGAGCTCTGAAAATGTGGAATAGACAACCTAAAGAACTAGTTCCGGCCAGCTCAGTATTTTGAAAAACGGCTGGATGTATTCCTAAAGTTACAAAATATAAATGAATATTAACTTTTAGTCCTCATGCACACGGACGTTTTTACAGCTGCTTTTTTTGCAGCTTAAAAAGGCCTGTCTATGTTAGTCTATGGCTTCATGCCCACCTAGGCGTTTTTGAGCTGCAAGTGGCATAGGCGTTTTTAAGCTGTAAAAAAAACCCAGGACCAGTGGGTTCTGAAAGACGTTTTTCAGCTGTAAAAATGCTCTAACGCTGAAAAACGCTGAAAAACGCTCAAAAACGTCATTCACCAACGTTTTTTAGCATTTTTGATCCATTGAAAAAAAAAAAAAACGCTCAAAAACGCTAACGCGGAAAAACGCTCAAAACCGCTATTGCAAAAACGCTGAAAAAAGCTGAAAAAAGTTTTAAAAAATCACTGCAAAGATACTGGCGTTTTCATAACGTTTTTTTAACAGCCTGTGTGCATGAGGGCTTATAGGTAAAAGCACCAGGGATTGTTAATCCAGGCATTATCTTATTGCTTTCTGGGGGATCAAAAAGGAATTTATTTTTCCCTCACTCTAGCCAATCGGAAAATGCTTTAGGTTAGATTCAAACCTATGCGGGTCAGGGAACTCATGTTAATTGCAGGCGTCCCCTAACCCTCAAGCAAAATATGCTGTTTTTTAGCAGATGTGCAGGGATGACACTGATTCTTATTTACACCCTCCCGATTCAGAAAACACTGCTCCTATCCGGGTGCGTAAAACCGCATGGTGCCACAGCACCATGCAGTTCTGTACAGCCGTGTTTGAAAAAGGTCAGGGACTTTTTCCCCTCATTTGCCACATGTACAATAGCCCATTCAAATTAAAGGGGTGCTGTGCCTGTGCAAATGCGTCACGCAGGACCCTCACAAGTGTGAGCATGGCCTTATAGATTTTTTTTTTTTTTTTTTTTCCCCTCTGGATCAACTGTGGGTATAGGATTCTGTATATGATTTTCTATTTATGTATTGTATTTTTTTTTTATAATGGTAAACTAGATAGACCTATGTGTCAGTAAAAAGTCTCAAGAACAACTTAAATGAAAGCAAATCATTTGTATTTATATTTTTTACGTTTACGCGTTTTTAAGGTATTTTTTTTTTTTAAAGAATAATTGTATAACCTCTTTATTTTAGGAAAACATTTGCTACACAGTGAATTGATGATGATGATGATGATGATGTGAGAATATGCTAGGCTTTCCAACAAGAAAGCCCTGCACTTTCTTTAACCACTTCAGCCCCGGAAGGATTTATCCCCTTTCTGACCAGAGCACTTTTTACAATTTGACAGTGCGCTGTTTTAACTGGTAATTACGCAGTCACGCAATGCTGTAGCCAAACAAAATTTGCATCCTTTTTTTCCCACAAATAGAGCTTTCTTTTGGTGGTATTTGATCACCTCTGCGGTTTTTATTTTTTGCAACATAAACAAAAAAATACTGAAAATTTTGAAAAAAAATGATATTTTCTACTTTTTGCTATAAAAAAATACAATAAACTAAATTTTAGTCATACATTTAGGCCAAAAAGCATTCAGCCACATGTCTTAGGTAAAAAAAGTGAATAAGCGTTTATTTATTGGTTTGCGCAAAAGTTATAACGTCTACAAACTAGGGTACATTTTCTGGAATTTACGCAGCTTTTAGTTTGACTGCCTATCTCATTTCTTGAGGTGCTAAAATGGCAGGGCAGTACAATAACCCCCCCCCCCCAATTGACCCAATTTTGGAAAATAGACACCCCAAGGATTTTGCTGAAAGCTTGTTGAGCACATTGAATATTTTATTTTTTTGTCACAAGTGTTTGAAAAATGACAAAAAAATATATAATTTTTTACACAAAGTTGTCACTGAAATGATATATTGCTCAAACATGCCATGGGCATATGTGAAATTACACCCCAAAATACATTCTGCTGCTTCTCATGAGTACGGGGATACCACATGTGTGAGATTTTTGGTAGTTTAGCCATGTACTGGACCCCGAAAGCCAAGCACCGCCTTCAGGCTTTCTAAGGGCGTAAATTCTTGATTTCACTCCTCGCTACCTATCACAGTTTTGGAGGCCATGAAATGCCAAGATAGCACAACCCCCCCCCCCCCCAAATTACCCCATTTTGGAGAGTAGACACTCCAAGCTATTTGCTGAGAGGCATGTTTAGTATTTTGCAGATCTTGCTTTTTGTCACAGTTTTGAAAATTGAAAAGAGAAAAAAAAAATTCTCCTTTTTTCTTTCTTCATTTTCCAAAACAAATGAGATCTGCAAAATACTCACCATGCCTCTTAGCAGATATCTTGGGGTGTCTGCTTTCAAAAATTGGGTCATTTGGAGGGGTTTTGTGCTATCTTGACATTTTAGGGTCTCCGAAACTGTGATAGGTAGTGAGGAGTGAAATAAAAAATTTACTCCCATAGAAAGCCTGAAGACGGTGCTTGGTTTTCGGGGTCCTGTACCCGGCTAGACTGCCAAAAAGTCCCACACATGTGGTATCCCCGTACTCAGGAGAAGCAGCAGAATGTATTTTGGGGTGTAATTTCACATATGCCCATGTCATGTTTGAGCAATATATCATTTAGTGACAACAAAAAAAATAAATGAAATTATTGTCATTTTCCCGAAACTTGTGGCAAAATATAAAATATTCCATGGACTCAACATGCCTATCAGCAAATAGCTTGGGGTGTCTACTTTCCAAAAAGGGGTCATTTGGGGGGGGGTTTGACCTGTTCTGGTATTTTATGCACAACATTAGAAGCTTATGCCACACATCACCCACTCTTCTAACCACTTGAAGACAAAGCCCTTTCTGACACTTTTTTTGTTTATATGCAAAAATATATTTTTTTGCTAGAAAATTACTCTGAACTCCCAAACATTATACATATATATTTTTTAAAGCAAATGCCCTACAGATTAATATGGTGGGTGTTGCAATTTTTTTTTCGCACAGTATTTGCGCATCGATTTTTCAAATGCAATTTTTTTGGGGGAAAAAAAGCACTTTTTAAAATTTTAATGCACTAAAACACACTATATTGCCCAAATGTTTGATTAATTATAAAAGATGATCTTATGCTGAATGCATTAGGGATGCACCAAATGGGTTTTTTGGTGCCGAAACCGATACCGAAAATAAATCTTCCTTGATCCCGAAAACCGATACCGAAACAACAGCACCGATACCGAAAGTGACTGTTTGTTTTTAAAACTATTTTTATACAGGAGATGGTCAGAGACTGGGGACATGGTACAGGAGATGGTCAGAGACTGGGGACATGGTACAGGAGATGGTCAGAGACTGGGGACATGGTACAGGAGATGGTCAGAGACTGGGGACATGGTACAGGAGATGGTCAGAGACTGGGGACATGGTACAGGAGATGGTCAGAGACTGGGGACATGGTACAGGAGATGGTCAGAGACTGGGGACATGGTACAGGAGATGGTCAGAGACTGGGGACATGGTACAGGAGATGGTCAGAGACTGGGGACATGGTACAGGAGATGGTCAGAGACTGGGGACATGGTACAGGAGATGGTCAGAGACTGGGGACATGGTACAGGAGATGGTCAGAGACTGGGGACATGGTACAGGAGATGGTCAGAGACTGGGGACATGGTACAGGAGATGGTCAGAGACTGGGGACATGGTACAGGAGATGGTCAGAGACTGGGGACATGGTACAGGAGATGGTCAGAGACTGGGGACATGGTACAGGAGATGGTCAGAGACTGGGGACATGGTACAGGAGATGGTCAGAGACTGGGGACATGGTACAGGAGGTGGTCAGAGACTGGGGACATGGTACAGGAGGTGGTCAGAGACTGGGGACATGGTAGAGGAGATGGTCAGAGACTGCAGACATGGTAAAGGAGAGGGTCAGAGACTGCGGACATGATAAAAAGAGATCAATGCAGCCTGCGTTTGCCCCTCAGATGCAGCCTGCGTTTGCCCCTCAGATGCAGCCTGCGTTTGCCCCTCAGATGCAGCCCGCGTTTGCCCCTCAGATGCAGCCCACATGTGCCCATCATGCAGCTTGCCAGTGCCCGTCATGCAGCTTGCCAGTGCCCGTCATGCAGCTTGCCAGTTCCCGAATCAGCGATCTCTGCGTGTCACGGAGCTGCATTTGAATTGCCCGGGTCGCAGTAACGATGTCCCGCCTCCTGTAATCACGTCACACTGATTCAATGTCCCACCATTGGATCAGTGTGCCGTCTGTCACAGGAGGCAGGACATTTTTACTGCGGTCTGTGTAGTTAAGCTCTGTGACACAACGGAGATCGCGTTGAGGAGGAAGGGAGGGGAGGAGGAGAGGACTGCGGCTCGCCGTGCCGCGCAAGAAGGACACTCCTGTAATGGGCAGCACCAGGGATGGGGCCCGCCCCCATTTTCGGTGCCGTTATCAGCGAGATTTCCTTTTCGGCATTTTGCCGAAAAGAGCATTTTCGGCTGATATGTTTCGGTGGCCGAAAATTCGGTGCATCACTAGAATGCATAGTTGCCAAACACAACATGCTTTAACATTGCGCACAACTGTGCAGCGGCGACAAACTACATGCATTTGTAAAAGCCTTTACAGGTTACCACTTTGGATTTACAGAGAAGGTTCACTGCTAAAGTTACTGCACTCGATCTTACGTTCGCGGTGATACCTCACATGCATGGTGCAATTGCTGTTTATATATGACACGAGACCGACGCTTGTATTCGCCTTTGCGCACGAGCACAGGTCGACGGGTGATTATTTATTTATTTATTTTGCTTTTTAATTTTATTTTTACACTATTCTTAATTTTTGTTTTATTGTTTTCACAGAGAATGTAAATATCCCCTACGATAGCAATAGGTAGTGACAGGTACTCCTTTTAAAAAAAAAATTTAAAAAATAGGTCTAATAGTCTTGACCACACCAAGATCGGTCTGATAAGATGCTTTCCCAATTTCCCAAAGTCATGAAATGCTCGTAGCTTCTGGTTTCTTAGACCATAGAGATGATTGGAGCCATTCTGATCTTCGATCAGCTATATGGTCACCTGGCGGAGCCCCCGGCTGCATTATCAGGTTCCCTGGTGGGACAGGAGAGCCCGAAAAAACCAAGGAAGAAAACGGGAGGGGGGGGGAAACGTTCCCTCCCCCTGCTTGTAAAAGCAGTCTAGCAGCTAATTACCCACTAGGATTGCTTTTACATGAAAAAGCCGACTGCTGGCTGAAAAGAACGATACAAAGATGATACCTAAACCTGCAGCCATCATTCTGGTATAACCACTCAAGCCCAGCAACATAGCAGTACGTTGCTGGTCCTTGTTGGGCATCTATTGTAATGTTCTTTTTTTTTCATGCAGCCTGTGGGCTGAACGAAAAAAAAGATATTGATCAGTGAGTATGCCCAACATTAGAATACCGCCCTGCATCCACCCACTTCTAATGATGGGCATACACTGTGGTGGTGAAATCACCTCCTACCATGCTGGAATCGCTGATTTTACGTATCGTGAGAGCAAACGATGTTGCTGTCAAGATAAATCAGTGCTGCAGCTGAATGGCGTACCTAAAAAGAAAATAATGGTTAACAATAAAACACAGTAAACAGTAAGGTATAAAAGAATTGCATACCTGAAAAGCAAACATGATAAAACATCGTAAGAGCAGAACAATAGAGAGAGAATAGAGAGAGAGCAAAAAATTAAGGCTATTTTTGGCTTTTTTATTTTATATTTTTTTTTTTTTGGGGGGGGGGGTTTCCTTACACTTTTATTTGTAACGGTTCCAGGTTTGGGTCTCTCAAAATGCGATGGCATCTTGGAGACCCTGTGAAAGCGTACTCTAGACTGGGCCATGCTGTACCCTAGGCTAATACTCCACTAGTGTGTGGTAGAGTTCAAAACGTGTCACACCTATATCTGCGCTTGCTACAGAAACAACATCTTCTTTGGCGTGATCGTTGGGTAGGGGTACCAGGGAGGACATACGGAAAATGCCTCTCATGCAACCGGCTCACTGCATTTGCGTTGGGAAGGTGGGGCACAGCACCGTCTGGAAACAGAAGGGCTGTGACGATCTCTTCCTGGAATTTAAGGAAGGATCCAGTCCGTCCTGATGCTTTGTATAGCACATAAGAGCCAATTGGAATAAGTATACAGACACTTTTTTTGTACCAGCGTCTGGCCTTATGGGCAATTAAGTACAGTGCCATCAACTGGTCGTTAAGGTCCACCCCTCCCATATTAAGGTTGTATTCGTGGACACAGAGGGGTTTCTCCACAACACCAGTCGCCGTAGGAATTTGGACTGTCATATATGCGTGAAGGGAGGGCAGAACAAAAACATTCCGTGAATCCCTCCACTTCACTGCAAGCAAGTTATTACTTTTCAAGCAGACTCTCTCCCCCAGCCTAAGACGGGAATTTACAAGCTGCTGGGGTAAGCACTGGCGATTAGATCGCACGGTGCCACATGCACCAATTCCATGATCAAACAAGTGACTAAAAAGTGGCACGCTCGTGTAATAATTGTGCACATACAAGTGGTACCCCTTTCCGAATAAGGGTGACACCAAGTCCCACACAATTTAACCAGCGCTCCCTATGTAGTTTGGGCAGTTCTCCGGCTCCACGTGACTATCTTTTCCCTCGTAAACCATAAAATTATATGTATAGCCTGTTGCCCTGTCACAGAGCTTATACATCTTGACCCCATATCTGGCACTCTTGCTGGGAAGATGCTTTTAGAATGACAAGTGGCCAGAAAACGTAATCAGGGACTCATCAACGTAGACAACTTGATCGGGAGTGAAAAAGGCTGCAAACTGTTGGTTGAAGTGGTTTACGAGGGGCCGCATTTTGTGGAGCCGATCATATTCAGGGTCACTCCGAGGACGACAGAGTTCATTGTTGAAGTGCATAAATTGCAAGATCTGCTCATATCTAGCCCTATCAATGGAGGCAAAGAACACGGGCATATGGTGAATTGGGTCAATGGACCAATATGACCATAACTCACTTTTAGTTATGCCCATGAGCAGGGATAGGCCCAGAAAGGTCTTAAATTCGGAAACCGTGAAAGTTCTCCAATCTCTGGCAAGGGTCAACTGGGGATTAGCGGCGGTGAATTGACCAGCATACAAATTGCTTTGGTCCACAAAAGATCTATAGAGATCTTCTGTGAAAAACAGCGAATAAAAATCAAATGACGTAAAATCAACTGTTTCCACCTGAATTCCAGGTTGGCCAGTGAATGGGGGAATTACGGGTGCTGCAGAAGTGGTGGGCTCCCAATTAAGATTGACAAATGCAGGAAGGGCACTATGGGCTCGATGGGCCTGTGTTTGTCTTCTTGGTGGCTACGGGACACTACTTGTGCTAGCCACCGCACCTGCTTGAACTGCACTTATGGGACTCGCCACGTGATATTGCAATGCTGGATGTATGACCAGGGTGTACTAGGCCGCTGGTGCTTGCTAGTTCACCAGAAGGATGAGCGGCACTAGTACTGGCTCTCTGCTCCATATGAGAGCCCTGCGGTTCTTGCACCTCAACAACAGAAGAAGAACGGTCGGGTATGCCTGACCTTAGCTCTGACGATGGAGTAGTTGTCCCTGCTATCTGTCAGGGTGCCGCTGCTGTCTACTGGATCATATTCTGAGCCTGTATTTGACAGATGGGTGACTTCCTCTTCACTCTCATCTGTCATGCTCAGAAACGTGTAGGCCCCTTCACTAGTGTACCTTCGATTGGACATTGTAGCCTCTAAATTTACTGGTACAACTAGTGAAACTCACAGGAAAAAAGAGCACCTGATTGTCAGCGACTGCTTCAATCCCTACCAAAAAAACTGTTAGCGTTCGCAGAGATTAGGCCTGTCTTATGTGTTTTGTGTTTTGTAAGTGACAGTAATCGATTGATGCTGGGCTGGACTGGGCGGAGGGGCTAAACGCAGGTGGTAGGAGGTATTTGGGGTGATCCCGCTAACACTGCATTTTTGGGAACCCTAAACTACTGGGGACGCTAGTATAGATCAGATCACAGGTATTGATCGGTTCAGACACTATACTACTAAGGGAGGTGTATGCTGCATGCGTGGGTGTTAGCGCTACTGCCACTAATCTGACGCTGCCTGGGGCGACGCAGAGCCTAACAGACACGAAAACTGATGTCACCCGCCGGGTGATCAGGGGATTAAACCTTTATTAGGTAATATATGGCGGGTGCGCTGACACTATGAAAAGCTAACCAGCGTCACCCGTGACACTAATACGGTGATCACTGGTGACAGGGGGTAAAAGGATTAACTAGGGGGAAATCACGGGGTTAAAACCTTTATTAGGTAATATATGGGGGTACCTGATGCAAAAAAAAACCTGATGGTGAAACTAATCTGGCTAACTAGCATCATCTGAAAATAAAATATTCGTTTATTCTGGTTAACAAAATAAAGATGATGTAAACGCTGGAAAAACTTTTGGAATTTGTGAAGCCTTTTGGCCCCAGGGCACACATCAAGTCTGTGGAAAAGAAAATTTGGATCTTGAGGAGTCCATATAATAGGGAGCACAATCTGGTCCAGGAATCCCAGAGATCGAGAGCAGCAGCAGATGACATATATGTCCCCAGGCTGTGGTACTACACCAGCCTGCGTCTTCTGTCAGGCCAGACTGAAGCCAGGTCATCGCGTTCTTCTCTTTGCTGCAGCCTTCCTTCCACAATGCCCTGCAGCCTTCCCTCCATGCTTCCCTGCAGCCTTCCTTGGAGGCTGTGGCTCTGGTGGTTGACTTGTGGCAGGAGGAGGAGGAGCTTGCTCATTTATTTGGGTGTTGACCGTAAACTTGCCCTTCAGCCCCTTGTGAAGGACATCAGAAAAAAGTTTTTCACACAGGAGGCGTTGGCCCTTCTCCATTTCGAGCAACCTGCTGGCTATATAGGAGCCATAGGCCTCTTCAGCTTCGGGGGGGGCTCTTGAGGAAATTTGTAGCTTCTCTCATGAGGTGCAGTGATGCCTCCTCTGTCACTGTCTCCTTTCTGGGCCTTTTTGTTTGAAGGCGGAGGGGAGGCACCTGCGATTGTGTGAGGCTCCTACTGGGCCCAGCCACCTCCTGGCTGACATTAACCCCTGCCTCCTCCTGGCTGTCACTGGGTCCGTGCTCCTGCCTGCCACTTTCCACCCATTCCTCGTGGCTGAGCTCATCCTGTGTATATAAAAAGGGACATAGTTTTAGTTTTTGATTCATCAATCACACACAATTTTCAGCTCAAGACTTGCAAATTCAATGTTAATATATAAAAAAGAGTATCATTCTGACACCAGCATTTTTTCAAGCTGGTGACAAACATTTTTGGCCACTACTGTCAATTGATATGTAGACATCATTTTTTGGATCAAATCCTTAATAGGTAATCAATTAGAACATCTAGTTAACATCATTAATATTAGGACACTAAATATGTCTTAAAATAATATACCTGGCTCCAGATGGTCGCATCCGGTTTTTCCAGGATGGAAGTCCCAGGTTGGTCCTCATCAGCCTCTGCTGGGGTGAAGGGAAGGGCGAAGAGAAGGGTCGAAAGTGATTCCCTGGCTTCAGTCTGGTCATCAAGAAAACGTAGTTTTTCGAAGTACCACAGCCTGTACTTCTCAATAAATGGTATCAGAAATTCAGGGTCCTTAAACTTGTTATTCATTTTTGCTGTAAGACAATACACAAGACAAAAACACTAATGTCAGCCTAAACTCACATAATCTTACCCCAAACATAAGTATCACTCTTTAAGCAGTATAGGCCGCTACAAAGTAAAGAAAATTTACCTTCGTTTCGGACGCTCGTAACTTCACTTGCTCCGTACACAGAACGTACGTACGGCACATGTGTGTCAGCTTTATATACACTGTGCTTGCGTGAAACTCCGCCTGCGTCGCCCGCCCCTGATGGTTTTTTTTACGAATATTCCCCGCCCCTTTCTCTACGTACAGAATGTACGTACAGCACATGGGGGTTAGGTTTTTTTTTTTTTTTTTTATTTAGTGGTATGCGACATACATTAAAACGTTAACTTCACAGAATATGTTGTAAAAACAAAGTAGCCTACGCATGGACACCAGGTAGTGGTATCTGGACAAAAGATAAGTAAACTCAAGGTTATATAACAGAAGCAGAACTGTAAGTATACCAGGTACTCGGATACTCAGGAGGTATAGGACTAGGGCTTCGCCTTGACGGTGGAACTGATCACTGACAATGCTCTGGGGGTTAGCCCTGGTATCCAACGAGAATTGGAGTATCCGTGTATAGGGGAAGGGTGCTGCTGAGTGACTGAGGTCGAATCATACCAATTTTTTTTTTTTTTAAATTAAATGAGAGGAAGTGAATAATGGAAAATAAAGGAAAGAAGAGAGAGAGAGAGTGAGAGAGGGGAATGGAGTAGAGGGATGTGGGTTAGGTTTATATACACTGCGCATGCGTGAAACTCTGCCTGTGTTGCCCGCCCCTGACGTTCTTTTTCATGAATATTCTCCGCCCCTTCTCTATACGGTGCGCAGTAGGAGTAACAATGGCGTAGACACAGCTGGTGTGTACTAACTCCAGTAACAAGCAAAGCCCGGAGCCCGAAATGTCCCGATCCGGGAAGAGGAGATTTAAGGCCTCCAATATGGCTTTTGAAGAGATGTTGGAGATGGTAGGAATTTTGCAGAGAAAAGATTACGATGGGAAGCATGGACCATACGCCCAGCCTAATTTACGAAAGGCAAAAAGAATGTCCAAAATGGTGAAGACCCTGCATCAGAATTTTGGGGTAGGACGCTCTAAAGACCAGCTGAGGAAACGATGGTCCAACCTTAAATTGAGGGAGCCGGATCAGTACAGACGAATTAAGAAAGTTCTTAAAAAAAGTAAGTACTTGTGTATTTCCTATTCTGATTATTAACTTGCATGCTGCTCCATGTGCTTTTTTTTACTGTACAGTTTTAATCGTTATTCGTTCATTGGAAAGATCGTTCGTAGGAACATCGTTAGCAAGTATATACAATGTATTTAGTTGATACAGGGTTGAAACAACATTTTGGTCTTGGAAATTTGTCTTATTAAAAGAAGTTTAGTGGAATGTAATGAGAGGACACTCAGCAGCTGTTTACACATCTGGATTCAGGAGCACTAGTGTGGGACACCAGAATACATTTTTTAGGGTAACCCACAAAGGTGCTCCAGTGGATACTTGTTGGGGTGTCTCTATCTGTGAAATGTGGCCAAAAAAGGTAAGTATTCCAGCTTGTTTTCAAAGTGAATTTTAATCATGTCTTCAACTTGGATCTCTTCCCAAACAGACAATTGTACACTACTTCAATACAATGTTTCATATGCCTATTCCTGGACTCAAATATCTGTGTGTTAACTATACCTTCTGTTTCATTCTCATAGGGGAGAAAAGACTCAGACAACCTGATCTCAGGGACCCCCGACCTCGCCTGCTGGATTGGGAAATCAGCCCAAGCCCCACCGAGGATGTGGAGGAAGGAGCGGTGGAGGAAGTGGGCGACATGGGCACCCCATCAGGTGAGTGTCTGACACCTCAGCTTCTGGTAATCTATGTATGCCTGCATATTTCTAAATACATTTTTTTCATCAATTTTAGATGATGTTCTGGTTGTGGAAGGGGAAGCATTTACAATGGACAGTGCCCAAATATTGATTGGCCAGATCATGGCCCGTAATGTGGATATTGATGCCATGCGCAATACCATTGACATCATGCGTAATCTGCTGGACATTATGCAGCAGGAAATGCAGAACATGATCGATGTTTTGGGGAGAATCGAATCCCTTTTTCCAAAATAAAACATCGATCATGTTCTTCATTTCCTTTTTTGCTGACCCCATTCTGGGCTTTGACTTTTAAATTTTTTTAAATTTTTTTTTTTAATATTAATATATTAATATTAATAATATATTCAAGTTTTAATTGTAATAAAGTCTGTTCTAAAAAAAGAGGCCTGTTTGTAAAAAAATAAAAAAATAAATAAAAAATGAGCCCTGTTTGTAAAATATTTTTAAAAAACAAAAAACATATATTGTTAATATATATATGTGTGTGTGTGTGTGTGTGTGTGTGTGTGTGTATATGTGTGTATATATATATGTGTATATATATATATATGTGTATGTGTATGTGTGTATATATATATATATATATATATATATATATATATATATATATATATATATATATATATATATATATATATATATATATATATATATTTATTTTAAAACCAAAAAATGTGCACAGATTAAAAATTATGTTTTAATCAACAAAATGCGTGGCTTCTTCCAAAGTTATTTGATGGTTACAGTGACAATGGGGCTTATTTACTAAAGAAAAATACACTTGGCACTACAAGTGCACTAGGAGACAGCCAAAAAGAAAGGCAAGCAATAAATACATTTCGAGATTTTATCTGATCATTATTTTTTATTTAAAAAATTAAAGATTGTCTGGCATTGCAATGGCCCCCGTAAAAAAATC
Source organism: Lithobates clamitans (assembly GCA_037952925.1). NCBI lineage: Eukaryota > Metazoa > Chordata > Amphibia > Anura > Ranidae > Lithobates > Lithobates clamitans. Next base: position 431,449 of record JBBGZY010001334.1, on the reverse strand, counting down.
TACATATTTATCACAAACTTGACGGGCGCTTTGGGGGGCCAAGCCAGTACGGCCAGTATCCAGGCCCGTCAAAGGATTCTCTATAAGCCTGGCCTCAGGCCCAGCAGATGCAAGATAATTTCTTGAATATTTGCGTAAATAATTGTGCATGATGCAACACGCTAGGACAATGTGATTTAGTTTGTAGTCCGCCATGTGGATGGCTGTCCGAAACAGGCAGAACTGGCCATGATCCCAAAGGCATTCTCCACAACTCTTCTCGCTCTGGCCAGCCGGAAGTTAAAAACCCTCCTCTCCGGGGTGAGGGTCCTTTGGGGGAATGGCCTCATCAGGTGCTCGCCCAGACCGAAGGCTTCATCTGCAATGAAGACAAAGGGGAGTCCTTCCACGTTATCCGCATCAGGTGGCAATCCCAGGCCACCACTCTGGAGACGCTGGTAGAACTCCGTCTGGGCGAAGACTCCTCCATCCGACATCAGGCCATTCTTCCCCAGGTCCACATACAGAAATTCATATTGTGCCAACACCACCACCATTAACACAATACTATTAAACTCCTTGTAATTAGAATAGTATGACCCTGAATGGGGTGGTGGCACGATGTGGACGTGTTTCCCATCTATAGCCCCTCCACAGTTGGGAAAGTCCCAACGGGTGGCAAATGGGATGCCACAGTCTGCCATTCCTGTGGCGTTGAAGGAAACTGGGGAGTCAAACAAGAAAAAAGTACTTTTGCACATAACATTGCAAACACATTACACAAAACACATTTTAAAGTATTATTTAAAAGTCTAAAATATAAGGCCCACTTATCAGATTCCTCCCCCCCCCCCCACTGATGGCCCATTAATATTTTTTATTTTTTTCGGGGAGGGGGGATTATAAAGCAATTTAAGGACACACAGGCCATTTGGATAAATTTTAGGGGGGGGGGGATTATAAAGCAATTTAAGGACACACAGACCATTTGGATACATTTTGGGGGGGGGGTTATAAAGCAATTTGAGGACACACAGACCATTTGGATATATTTTAGGGTAAAGCACTACAATGGAGATGACAAAATACATTGTTAAGTGACTAGACTAAGTGGATATGGGCCCAGCATAGCATGCTGGGGAGGTTAGTGAAAACAAATATGCATGCAGGACAAAAAAGAGCATTAAAAAATTACAGCATGCATGAGGACAAAGGGGGCATTCACAGCATATTACAGCATAATCATGGTAATTCGTGTTTGAGTAAAGAAATACATTATATTAGCAAACATTAAATACAATGAAATGTGATGTTAAAGGATAAAAATCTTACCTTTTTAATATAGTCCTTCTGCAGGACCTGGATGATGGCAGAACAAGTCTCTGCGTTAGTGATCCCCAGAGCCTGGGGGGAGATGCCTGTCGAGAACATAAGGTCCTGCAGGCTTCTCCCCATCGCCAAGTAACGCAATGTGACGACTAGCCTCTGTTTTGGAGTGATGGCTTGCCTCATGCAGGTATCCTGCCTGCTGATATAAGGGGTCAGCAAAGCCAACAAACGGTGAAAAATGGGGTCCGTCATCCTGAGAAAGTTCCTGAAATCCGCAGGATTATTCTCACGGATCTCACGGAGCAAAGGCATGTGAGAGAATTGGTCACGTTGGAGCAACCAATTCTTTGTCCATGAACTCCTCCTCGCCCTGTTCATGGACTGGGCCTGGGCTGAAGAATGAACTACAGCACCAAGCACATACAATGCACGAGCTCTGCAACGAGTACGTACAGGCAACATGGCTTCAAAACGGTCGGCTGGTCAGAACGCATTTACCCAGTCGCACTGAAGAACAGCAAGGCCTGTGAAGAACAAGCTGAAAATCAGCAACGAGCGGACAATAACACACTGATAAATCAATGCGAACTGACTACACGCACTGAAAAGCAGATACAAACCTCACAAGCACAAACTGAACAATAGTTAAACGATCTGAAAAACACGAGTCTGAAAAAGCGCGAATTGTCTCTCATCAAACTTCTACTAACACAAGATAAACACAAAATTAACAGAAGGGGCCCAACGGGTGGCGCACAAGCTATTACACTGCCTTTTTATAGTCTCGTCGGACCTGGTGTAGGTCACCGCGTACTAGGCGGTCGAACTTTGGTGTGATTGTGTGCGGGCAAGTCCGTTCGTTAGAAAGTCTGTCAAAAGTCCGTCGGAAAGACTGTGAGACTTTTGATGCTGAAAAGTCCGCTCGTGTTTGCGCAGCATTAGACAAATATGTAGATCGAGAAAGTCTGAGTAAGGTCAGGAGCAAGAGGATCAGCATGGCAGCCTGCATTTTCAGAATGACTCGGTCAGTAGGGCAGCCTCCATATTTCTTTCAGGGCTTATTTCCTATTCACTATAACTTGCGTTCTTAAACAGTGAAAGCTTAGTAGGAAAATAAAAAACACAAACTGAAAAATATTTTGCCTTGATTTTTATACAAAAACTCTGGTCTACTGATAAAATAAGGACATTGTTGATGAGGAACTATTGAAGCTATAAAATATAACAAACTATAAAATATAACAAACTATGGGGGTTATTTACGAAAGGCAAATCCACTTTGCACTGCAAGTGCACTGAAAGTGGAAGTGCAGTCGCTCTAAATCTAAGGGGTAGATCCTGAAATGAGTGGAAGCTCTGCTGATTTTATCATCCAATCGTGTGCAAGCTAAAATGCTGTTTATTATTTTCCTTGCATGTCCCCCTCAGATCTACAGCGACTTTACTTCCAAGTGCACTTACAGTGCAAAGTGGATTTGCCTTTCGTAAATAACCCCCTATGTGTTGTTACCAGAGAAGGTGGTGGTGTCATTCCTCTGAGTCATCCAGGTTTGTTTTTAGTGCAGAATGTGTAACAAAAATTTTGCAGAGTATACAACATGCATCGATCTCTATCTTCTGACTGCAAATGGCAATTTCAAATGTTAGCATGCAACAGTTCATACTTGCCATACTTGCCAATAAATACACAAAATATATTCCAAAATCTCTATAGATTAGATTTTTTTTTTTTTTTTTTTTAATTGAGTAAAAGTTTTATGTTAATCCAATAAATCGCTAGTGAAAGACATTCATACTATTAAATTTAGTTGTAACCTGCTTCAGTAAAATTATTTGTATCAATTAAGAAAGTGCTTATGTGTATATCACATCACCTTTGCATGTTTACAATAGTACATATCTGAGGGCCCCTTTCACACTTATACGACTTGTCCCACGATTTTGTACTGCAAGTACAAGTCATTCTCCATGATTTTCAATGACTACCATTCATATTGGCACGACTTTAAGTCGTGATGACTTCAAAGTAGTCCCTGCACTACTTTGGTCCAACTTCCATGCGAGTTGATGTTCATAGACCTCAATGTTAAACCCTCAAGTAGCATGAAAATCGTACCTGAATAATATAGTCACGATTTCAGTACGACTTTGTAAGCACAAGCTGTAAGCACAAGCTGAAGGTCAAAGCATTTGTAAACCCCAACCCTATAAAGTCGTACAAAGTAGTATTGATCCCAAATCGCGGTAAAATTGCGGCCGCAAAATTGCGGTAAAATCGCGTGACTTTGAAGTGGCACAAGTGTGAAAGGGGCCTAAGCAAGAGTTATAAATAAGAAGTGGCTGTGGTTTTACATGCTTTCTACAGTACATTATTTCTAGCAGTACAGATGGCATTTTTATTCTGCTTTCTAAACCATCCACAAGACATATTGGAAATCTCTAATGAAGACCCAAACTATGCAATTGGTTATATTTAGTACTTTCAATAGTTCCCTGTTTCGAATATTCATGAGCAGTTGTCACTTATTAAACATTAACAATAGAATCAGACTAGTTTTAAGTGGTACCTGGGTGGAAATTTAGAAACCGTACTCAATCTATTTACAAAAAGTGGTACCTGTGCAGAAATTTAAACTACACTTCATCTGAGCACCAAAAATGGCTTTTAATTCATTTTTAATATTCAAAGCAAATGCACCCATCCATACATGTCTCCATTCTGTTGTTTTGTTGAGAAATCATTTGAAAAACACTTGTGGCGATCTTGAGTAAGGGCAGATTCATGTAGCATTTACTTCCTGGGATCCACCTGCTCTCAGCTCAAGCATGCAAGCAGAAGAGGGTGTGCTTAGCTGAGAAAGCCCCTCTTCCCCTACTGAAGACTCCTGGGATGTATGTTATCATTTGCCTAGGCATGAAAACCACAATGTAAATGAAGAAATGTGTAACAAAAAAAAAACAAAAAAAAAAAAAAGTAAATATAGTATACTTTCCTATCCATTTACTAATGCTAGCAGCATAAGAATTAAAAATAGACAGTTGATTGACAGAGTGACGTTTCAATTCAATCTGTTTACAAATAGTATTCAAAGTTACAAAATCAATGTTTTTTACATGCAGCTAGTATCTGAATCCTTCCTAATATCAACATTCTATAATGCCCTGAACCTGAGGAGGAAGGAACTTTACTGCTTTACACAGTGCTGGCAGCCTTAAGCTGAATATGCTTACAGGAACAGAGAGCACAGGACTGACCTCTTCAAGGTGCTGCTGATCCTTCAATATAGCTGGCTGGAGTAGGAGAGTCAAGGAAGCTACATTTTAAAGAAAAAAGTGCACTTGACTTATCCAGTTTGCCCCTTTTAAGATGACCTAATCAATCCCAGCCTGCAGCTATAAGAATAAGGTAAAAATGTATGTTTGACATATATTTGAGATCCTAAGGTTATGATTTTGGCCGGGTAGAAGAAGCCAGGACTCAGAAGGTTTGCAGTGCACTGACTGCAGGCCCAGTGCGCCACGTGCCTCTGTGCACTGGGCCTGCAAACGTTCAGTCTGACTGAGTTCTGGCTTCTACTACCAAGATAGGGCAAGGGCCACCACCTCCCTCGTCTTGGACAGTGCATGGCACAGAACGGTGGAACTGGACCAGAGAGGACATGCCAGCCAGCCACAGCAGGGTGCCAGCCAGCAGCCACCCACCCACAGCAGGGAGCCAGGTGAGGCCATCCACCCACACTCCTACAGCAGGGTGCACCATGCCAGCCACCCACCCACAGCAGGGTGTGCCAGCCAGCCAGCCACAGCAGGGTGCACTGTGCCAGCCACAGCAGGGTGCCAGCCAGCCACAGCAGGGTGCCAGCCAACCACCCACATCAGGGTGCCAGCCAGCCACCCACCCACAGCAGGGTGCCAGCCAGGATTGTACAGGTGATCTGTCTATCAAAATGCCGAAACAAAGAGGAGGGGGTGTATGTGACGGCGAGCGGCGGGGAACACACAGCTATTGAAATGAAAGCTGTTATGTTCCCAGCGCTCTGATCATCCTCTCTCTTCCTCTCTCTTCCCCCCTGATCGCTGGGAGAACGGCTCCCATACAACCCGAATGCCAGCGGTGCTCGCCCCCTCGCTCCCAGGCAGCCATAGCTCGCCAGCCCTCAAAATCCACATGCAAAATGCGAGCAGGTGAGTGGAATTTTTGAGGGCTGCCATAGTGCATATATATTTCTCATTAAGTTTGTGGAACTGGTCCAGAAAAAGAAAAACCGAGAAATATAGCATATTTGTAGTTGCTGTTAAAGTTGGCTGGGGGCCACAGTGCTACAGCCCTTGTTGCCAAACAAAGATATCTCCACTGTTATCTAATGAATGTCCTACTAAATGTTACTGGCACCTTTATAAACTCTGGAATCTGCTCTGGCAGGCCTGTTTTGTTAAATAGAATAATATTGTAATTGGCTAAGGGACTGAAATTTAGAGCAAATATTTCAGACCAGTCAAGTTTCCCTTGGTTGGCTAAATCTGGAGTAATTGTTTAATGATTTAAATCTCTTGTGAACTTAAACACCTTTTCTAATTTTGGCTGCTCTATATTCTGTCATTATTTGCCAGTTAACTCCATGGAGACACACGTGTCTATGTTATTCCACAAGTCAACCAGAAGAGTGTAGTATTTGATTGGTGAAAGAGTCATCCTTTTAGAGAAAACCCATGACTGCTCACACTGGCCGTTAATTCTTTGTAGTACCATTAGCAAGTCTGGTAGAAGGCTACTATAATAGCACACTAAGCCCTGGTTCACACCGGTGAGACTTTGAAATCGCGCTACTTTGCGTGATTTGCACTGACTATTTCATTACGGCTTGTGACTTCATTTAACAGAAGTCTGTGCAAGTCGCAATGAAATTGGTAAGAAGTAGTGCAGGAACCTTTTTCATAATCGCTGGGACATGAGTCGTGGCAATATGAACAGTTCCATTGCCGGAAATGGGGTGCGACATTTGTGATTTGGAACTGTCAAATCGCATGACAAGTTGGTGTGAGCTTATACACTTCAAATTTATATTAACCCAATAATGTACTAATCTTTTGAATGTTACCTATATTAATTGAAGATGTCCCAAAACACCAGAACGTATGCGGTTCTTGGATAAATGCTCTTCTTCCTCTCTTTTCATTTAATGTACTCGTAAAAGTCCTTGTGATCTTTGCTATTGTGATAATCGATTTTGTTTTTTCCTAGTCTCCATGTTAGAATATTGTCTGACAACCTGCCTGTCAAAGTCCTAATTAACTTTAATTTTCTTTTGCATAACTAATCTATAGCAACCAGTCAGAAATTCAGATTTTATAAGTAACTCACACTGAGGAAGCTGGAGAAATGAACTTGCAGTGGTTAAATTTCAGCTAATAAATGTTATAAATTGTGATTAGTCACTATTGGCTACTTTTTTATTTCCTTTTTTTTTTTTTTTTTAGTGTCACTAAAGGCAAAACCTCCTTCCGTTTTTCTTTTTGTTTTTTTGTTTTTTCTTCAGTTTTGTGAAGCGTGGAATGGGATTAGCACTCTTGCCAAGGTTTTACTGCTGTCTGTACCCCTATCAGGGAGATTCATCCTTGCTATTTGTCCTGTTTACTGTTATTATTGAAAGTGACGCTTAATGACATCAGAACAGGAATATAGGAGAGAATCTTCCATTGGGGACCCTAGTGACACCCTGAGATAGAGCTTTTCTCTCACTTTCTATGGACAGGAAGTACAGGGAAATCCCCCCCCACCAATAGGACACGGAAGGCTAATAAAACTGTTAGTGGTTGTAACCCTTCTTCACCCTATCCAAAATAAAAAGGAAAAAAAAGATTTGCCTTTTAGTGACACTTTCTTTTATTACCCTTTCATTTGTCTTAGGCCAGCCATAGATAAGGTGGTGGTCTGAAGCACTATGTCAGAAATGAATAGTGTGGATCCACTCCAGTTAAAGTAATACTCCACTTTAATTGGGAAAAACGAAAACGGTCTAGTATGAGTGGATTTGTGTACATTGCAAAAATGATAACAAAATTAATTACAGAAGTTAAAGCGGAGTTCCACACAAAAATGGAACTTCCGCTTTTCGGAACCCTCCCCCCCTCCGGTGTCACATTTGGCACCTTTCAGGGGGGAGGGGGGTGCAGATACCTGTCTAAGCCAGGTATTTGCACCCACTTCCGGCATAGACTCCCATGGGAGTCTATGCCTCGTCCCGTCCCCACCGCGCTGTCTGCTGGGAACACACAGCTCCCAGGAGAGAGCAGGGACCACTTGGGATGCGCAGCGCGACTCGCGCATGCGCAGTAGGGAACCGGGAAGTGAAGCCGCAACGATTCGCTTCCTGATTCCCTCACCTAGGATGGCGGCGGCAGCTGCCGAGAACCGAGCGGGTTCTCGGCGTCCCCTGCCGACATCGCTGGACCCTGGGACAGGTAAGTGGCCATGTATTAAAAGTCAGCAGCTGCAGTATTTGTAGCTGCTGGCTTTTCATATTTTTTTTTTTTTAGCGGTGTGGGTGAACCCCCGCTTTAACTGTTCCTGCTCTGTTGATATTGATGCATGCATTCTAGTTGCTTCCTCCTTCCTAAGATCCCTTTCACACTGAGGCGGTTTCCAGGCGTTTTAGTGCTAGAAATAGCGCCTGTAAAGAGCCTGAAAACTGCCTCCTATTCATTGCAATGGGTGCTTTCACACTAGGGTGGTGCGCTTGCGGGACGTTTAGAAAAAGTCCTGCAAGCAGCATCTTTGGGGCGTTTTGGAGCACTGTATACAGTGCTCCCAAAACGACCCTGCCCATTGCAATGAATGGGCAGCGCTTCCGAAGCACCGCAACATGGGAGTTTTTAACCCCTTCTTTGGGGGTAAAATCGCCTCCCTAGCGGCCGAAAAGCGCAGCTTAAACAGCGGGTAAAGCTCCGCTAAAAGGAGCGACGATTTACCGCTAACGCACAGACGGCCAGAGCGTGAAAGGTGTCTTAGTGCGATCATCATGCTATCAGTCAAAGTTGTAATAAGAGCAGATTGCTGCGAAAAATACTGAGCCAATCCATGTGAAGGAAATAACAAAGACAGCATGCACAACACCCTAGTTACCATGGTTACACTAAAGAGATTTTTTGGCAGTTATAAAAAAAATCCATAGTGACTGCAGACTGAACTGAAATAAAGAATGTTAAAGTGTAAAAGGGCACTAGTAAGAATAATAAAAAAAAATTGCATCAATTTTTAATAAGAAAATGTATGCGCTTTCAAATATTGCAGTGAAAATTGTACAGAACAGAAGCAAATCCAAGGCCCATTTCACACTGAGGCGCTTGTAAACTGCCAGTAAAGCACTGAGCACTTTCGAAGAGCTATTCAGGCGCTTTTGAAGAGCTTTCCATTCATTTCAATGGAGAGGGGCGTTTTTTCACCACCCTGCCAGCACACTGCCCCAGTGTGAAAGCATTCATTGATTTTAATGAAAATAGGTTTTCGTGAGCTTTTCAGGCGCTTTTTTCAGCGTGAAAGCGCCTCTGTGTGAAAGGGGTCAGTCCACAGCAGCTTGATACTCCCCCTCCTCCTCCCCACCACCACCACCAGCACCACCTCCATAATAAATTGACCTATAAGAAAAAACTATTTAAAAAATCCTTGTGCGCAGTTTCCCACATGTTTGTCTAGTTCTTTGTTCTTTGGAAGGGGCTACTAAGGATCCCAAATCACTTAGGAAGACACTACTGAAAAGTGCAAAATAATGTAGGATTGATCTCCCATAGATGCGTGATCATATTCCAGTCTGATCACTCATCAATTATCTTGTTAGCTTTTAGTCATTTTTTGAAGATAGACAATGAAATAAGTTTCCTTAATCAGGCATTACATTTTGTTTAATTCCCTTTTAATGCATAATTTATGATGATCTTCATGTACACTGACATTTTATTTTCATTCTCTCTATTTTTTCCTATTACCTTATTTATCCAGTCTTAAACCACATAATTCCTATTCCCTCTTGATTATATAATGATTTTCTGTTGATCTGTGCTTATATTTTGTTCAAAAGTTGTGCACCTTATTTACTTGTTTAATGTGTTATAGAAAATGTACTTTAAAACTTTTGAGTTGTTCCTTTTTGTAGGTTAATAAGCATGCCTCTTTAATAATCAGCTTTTATAGCAAAATAGTGTCCACTCCATGCACACTAAAAGCTAAAAGTGTTATCCTATGTGTCCTTGCACACTATTTTATGCTAGAACCATTTTTCAATAAATACAAAGCCAAATTTAACGAAAATCCTATGTGACAAGTATAAATTCTAACTGGACGAGGGTGCGTGTCCCTACGCACAAAAAAAGCCACCTGGATAAAATGTAACCTTTATTAGGAATGTATAAAAGTATGTTTATTGTCTGTAAATGTAAATTTCTCATACGGTGGGGTGGATAAAAATGTTGCATTATTTTGAATGGTCCCAATCAACACATATATTTATGTAAATTTGTAATCATATAACAGGCAATTACATATAGAAGGCAGAAACACTAGTATAATAAGAAAGTAGTAAAATCTTGATGTCACCAACCATGTTGTATAGCCCCATCAAATGTAAACTTGGTACAGCTGCAAAAATATACTGTATAACCGGGCACACTTACCAATATGGCAATAATCTGTGAATCTCGGCTTTCTGTATTAACATATAAACAAAAAAGTCAGTGCTACTACACATACATCACATAGAAAGCAGAGATGCTCGATCCACAGTCGCTGGCTGAGTAGGGAAATGAGGAAAAGATAATCCGCACTCCGGTCATTGCTCTTAAAAAGTGCAATATTTATTGACAAGCCACAGTGACCAAACGCAAATGAGAACAGTTGACGCGTTTCCACCTATAAGGCCTTAGTCATAACCCATGTTATGACTAAGGCCTTATAGGCTAAAAAGCGTCAACTGTTCTCATTTGCGTTTGGTCACTGTGGCTTGTCAATAAATATTACACTTTTTAAGAGCAATCACCGGAGTGCGGATCATCTTTTTCTCATATCTGTATTAACCTAGCCCAAATGCAATATAGCCCACCTCTTTATGGGGAAAATGAATTACTGTATCATTCTACATGAAAATCTGCCTCACTGACAATCTATGAAAGCTTGTCTCACCCAGATATGTAATGCGGGTACACTCATCCATGTGGACATGACAAACCATTAATGGATGAGGGCGTGTCCACAAATCTACATTTAAAGTCAGTAAAGGTACTTTTATACACTACTAATAAAGGTTAGGTTTTATCCAGATGGCTTTTTTGGTGCGTAGGGACACACCCTCATCAAGCATTTTTTTTTTCAAGCTTTAGAATTTAGGAGCAGAAAAATATTGTTTTTGTAGAGTTCTTTTCCCAGCAGAAAAAAAATAAACACTACTAAAATGCTCCTAGCAGCTTTTTTTTTCTTTTCTTCATGTACTGTAAAAACGCTAATAAAACATGAACACTCTTAAAAGCTACTAAAAACCGACACAAAAACACTATTATCAGCATTTTTCATCCAGCCTTTTTTTTATTTTATTTTTTCCTCTAGTGTTTTTTTTAGCTTATAAAAAAAATGCAAGTGTGCATGGAGCCTGACACTGTCCCATCATTTGTTATCTCCACTTATAATTTTCTCATTTATTAGTGTTTCAAACTAGGAAGATGCATGTTACTGAATAACAGGACTTTCTGTTTTAATAATAATACGTGAAAGGGCCCAAGGGTTTGACACCAAACTTTAGAAACAAAATGCACATCATGAACACCATGAACATCAACATGTAGATTCCTAATAAGGACTGCTTTTTGGCAGAATCCAGAATGGATATATTATTAATATTGTAGAGAATACAGGGTCCATCCTAAATTCAACATTCTAAATGCAGCATTAGACACGGTTGCAGCTCTTCATTGCAAGGATCAGTCTTTTTATTTCACTCACCATCTGATGTCAGTGTTCCAATGCATGGCCTGCCGTATTAGGTCACGTGACTTTAAACTGGAGCGCTAGGGCAATCTCCTAGTTATGGCAGACAGATAAGTAATAGCTGAACTATTTACCAAGACAGTATGTATACATTATTGCATATCTTTAAGGCTGGACTCCAGACTTCATATAAAGTGCTGTTTATATTCTTTGGGCAACAGTAGAAAAACGTAGAGAATTTTAGTGCATCTAAAGACAAAACTTTTTTTTTTTGTAGAGCTGTGAGCGATTAGAATACTTGTCAGGTGTTTATTGCTGCATATGTCCCCACTAGGGAGATTTGTTCTCTTTGCTTTCTCATAACCTTCATCGCTGAGATTTATCCAAAATTTTAATTGTCACCAGCAGCAGAATACAGGGGAAATCTTCCAATGTAGACCGATGTTCTGGTGACAATTGTAATGCCCCTTTCACACGGACGGATAGAATTGTGCTTTTAGCTGCGTTTTCTACAGTTTTCTACAATGCTTTCCTATGGCCCCATTCACACACTGCGTTTAGCTGCATTTTGATTACATGCAGTTTTGTGCGGATAGAAAAAATAAAATTGACTGCGTCCAGGAGCGATTTAGCGCAGCTATCAGCACATAACCGCAGGTAATCGCAGTGCACTGTGTCAGCTGTGGATAGCAGCGCCGAGCTGGCTCGCTCATCGGGAAAGGAAAAGTTTTTTCCTTTCCCAAAGAGCGACAAGCACGGGGATCTGACTTGGATCCCCGCCAATGCCAGGCACTGTTTGGTATGAATCTTGAGGGGGAACTCCACGCCAAATTTTAAATAAAAAAACGGCATGGGTTCCCCTCCAAGAGCATACCAGGCCCTTCAGTCTGGTATGGATTCCAAGGGGCACCCCCTACGCCGAAAAAACGGCGTGGAGGTCCCCCCAAAATCCATACCAGACCCTTATCCGAGCACGCAGCCCGGTCGGTCAGGAAAGGGAGAGGGGACGAGCGAGTGCCCCCCCCCCTCCTGAACCGTACCAGGCCGCATGCCCTCAACATGGGGGGGTTGGTGCTTTGGGGCAAGGGGGGTGCCCTGCGGGCCCCCCCACCCCAAAGCACCTCGTCCCCATGTTGATGAGGACAAGGGACTCTTCCCGACAACCCTGGCCGTTGGTTGTCGGGGTCTGCGGGCGGGGGGCTTATCGGAATCCGGGAGCCCCCTTTAATAAGGGGGCCCCCAGATCCCGGCCCCCCACCCTATGTGAATGAGTATTGGGTACATCGTACCCCTACCCATTCACCTAGGGAAAAAAGTGTAAAAAAAACACACTACACAGATTTTAAAAGTAATTTATTAGGCAGCTCCGGGGGTCTTCTTCCAACTTCGGGGGTCTTCCTCCGACTTCTGGGGTATCTCAGGCCTCTTCTCCCTCTCTTGGTGTCGTCTCCACGCTCTCAGGTTCTTCTCCGGTGCCTTCTTCCTTTTGCCGGGCTCCTGCGCTATCTTCTGCTCTTTTGCTGCTCTTTTGCTAGCAGAGGAGCCCAGTCTTCTGAGATGCCTTCTTCCGTCTTCTCTTCCAGAGATGTTGACACGATGCTCCCTCTCGCTGTAATGCCGCGAGCGAGGTCCACAACCAATTATATAGGCATGGGGCGTGGCCACCAGGAGATGTCACCCGGTGACCACGTCCCCTTATGACATCACAGTCCCGGGGCATGATGGGACTGTGACGACATAAGGGGGCGGGGTCACTGAGTGACATCTGGCAGAAGAAAGAAGGCACCAGAGAGCACGGAGACGACACCGAAGAGAGGGAGAAGAGGCCTGAGAGACCCCCAAAGTCGGCAGAAGACCCCCGGAGCTGCCTAATAAATTACTTTTAAAACCTGTGTAGTGTGGTTTTTTTTATTGACACCTTTTTCCCCAGGTGAATGGGTAGGGGTACGATGTACCCCATACTCGTTCACATAGGGTGGGGGGCCGGGATCTGGGGGCCCCCTTATTAAAGGAGGCTCCCGGATTCCGATAAGCCCCCCCGCCCGCAGACCCCAACAACCAATGGCCAGGGTTGTCGGGAAGAGGCCTTTGTCCTCATCAACATGGGGACGAGGTGCTTTGGGGTGGGCACCCCCCTTGCCCCAAAGCACCAGCCCCCCCATGTTGAGGGCATACGGCCTGGTACGGTTCAGGAGGGGGGGGCGCTCGCTCGTCCCTACCACCTTTCCTGACCGACCGGGCTGCGTGCTCGGATAAGGGTCTGGTATGGATTTTGGGGGGACCCCCACGCCGTTTTTTCGGCGTAGGGGGTGCCCCTTGGAATCCATACCAGACCGAATGGCCTGGTATGCTCTTGGAGGGGAACCCATGCCAGTTTTTTATCTAAAATTTGGCATGGAGTTCCCCCTCAAGATTCATACCAAACACAGTGCCTATGGAAAATGGCAAACTGCAGCTAAACGCAGCTGCAGCTAATCGCACTGTACAAATGCAACTGATCGCAATGCTTGGTGTCTTGAATTTCACAGAAAAAAAAACATGCTTTTAACTGCGGCAGAATAGCCGTCCGTGTGAAAGGCACCTTTCCTCTTCCTTCCTGTTGAATCTACAGGACAGGAAGTGAAAGAAAATCTCTCAAATAGGACTCAGATGGCAGAAAAAAAAACCCGACAAGGTGTTTGACTATTCCTTTTTTCTGTCTAAAATAGAAAAAAGGGATTTGGCTTTAGATATACTGTATTTTATCTTATTTAAAATGTAGTTTAATATTTTAATTACCGTCTCGAAGTTTGAGCCACATGATGCCATGCAGCATATGCAAAATGCAGAAGCTTAATAATCCATGAGTGTGTAACAAATAGCTCCTGTCTTCTGGACTGGTTGTCCCAGCTGCCCTTGCAAGTTTTGTTTAGGCTTTCTGTTGTGGGTAGAACCATGAAAAATAGCACTGCCACCAGTGGCGCCCCCCCCCCCCTCCAGGCAGCAGAAAAAAAAAAAAAAAAAAGTAAAAAAAAAAAAAAAAAAATTTTTTTTACTACTGGCCCTTTAAAAAAAAAAGAAAAGAAAAAAAAAGGTCCTTAAGTGCACTGTGTTCGGACGCCGGATACAGTGCGACGCCGGACACAGTGCACTTATAGGAAGCGCCACGTCTATGCAATCACGAGATTGCAGATGTGGCGCTGCATTTGCGGGCGTTTAGCCCGCCTTGGGGCGTTTTCTGAAGCGCTAAGTAGCTTCCGCCCGGCCATAGTAATACATACTACAGCCGCCGGGCGGAAGCTACTTGGCACTTCAGATTTGATTGACATCTGCCCTGAGTCAGATGTCACTTCCTGGTTTTCTCTCTCATTGCGCCCGAGAGAGGAAACAGGAAGAATGCTGGTGCCAGTGTGAGGAGGAGGACACTGCAGGAGACTGAAGGTAAGTACCGCTGTGGGGGGCTCTGATTGCTCTGATGGGGGACACATGCTGTGGGGGGCCCTGATGGGGGACACATGCTGTGGGGGGCCCTGATGGGGGACACATGCTGTGGGGGGCCCTGATGGGGGACACGTGCTGTGGGGGGCCCTGATGGGGGACACGTGCTGTGGGGGGCTCTGATGGGGGACACGTGCTGTGGGGGGCTCTGATGGGGGACACGTGCTGTGGGGGGCCCTGATGGGGGACACGTGCTGTGGTGGGCTCTGATGGGGGACACATGCTGTGGGGGGCTCTGATGGGGGACACCTGCTGTGGGGGGCTCTGATGGGGGACACCTGCTGTGGGGGGCTCTGATGGGGGACACCTGCTGTGGGGGGCCCCGATGGGGGGCACATGCTGTGGGGGGCCCCGATGGGGGGCACATGCTGTGGGGGGCCCTGATGGGGGCACATGCTGTGGGGGGCCCTGATGGGGACACATGCTGTGGGGGGCCCTGATGGGGGACACATGCTGTGGGGGGCCCTGATGGGGGACACATGCTGTGGGGGGCCCTGATGGGGGACACATGCTGTGGGGGGCCCTGATGGGGGACACGTGCTGTGGGGGGCTCTGATGGGGGACACGTGCTGTGGGGGGCTCTGATGGGGGACAGGTGCTGTGGGGGGCTCTGATGGGGGACACGTGCTGTGGGGGGCCCTGATGGGGGACACGTGCTGTGGGGGGCTCTGATGGGGGACACCTGCTGTGGGGGGCTCTGATGGGGGACACGTGCTGTGGGGGGCTCTGATGGGGGACATGTGCTGTGGGGGGCTCTGATGGGGGACACCTGCTGTGGGGGGCTCTGATGGGGGACACATGCTGTGGGGGGCTCTGATGGGGGACACACGCTGTGGGGGGCTCTGATGGGGGACACACGCTGTGGGGGGCTCTGATGGGGGACACACGCTGTGGGGGGCTCTGATGGGGACACACGCTGTGGGGGGCTCTGATGGGGACACACGCTGTGGGGGGCTCTGATGGGGACACATGCTGTGGGATGCTCTGATGGGGGACACATGCTGTGGGGGGCCCTGATGGGGGACACGTGCTGTGGGGGGCCCTGATGGGGGACACGTGCTGTGGGGGGCTCTGATGGGGGACACATGCTGTGGGGGGCCCTGATGGGGGACACGTGCTGTGGGGGGCTCTGATGGGGGACACCTGCTGTGGGGGGCTCTGATGGGGGACACATGCTGTGGGGGCTCTGATGGGGGACACCTGCTGTGCTGGGCTCTGATGGGGGACACCTGCTGTGGGGGGCTCTGATGGGGGACACATGCTGTGGGGGGCTCTGATGGGGGACACATGCTGTGGGGGGCTCTGATGGGGACACCTGCTGTGGGGGGCTCTGATGGGGGACTCCTGTTTTGGGGGGACTCTGATGGGGACACCTGCTGTGGGGGGCTTTGATGGGGGACTCCTGTTTTGGGGGGACTCTGATGGGGACACCTGCTGTGGGGGGACTCTGATTGAGACACCTGCTTTGGGGGACACCTGCTCTTGGGGGCTCTGATGGGGGACACCTGCTGTGGGGGGACTCTGATGGGGGACACCTGCTGTAGGGGGCTCTGATGGGGGACACCTGCTGTGGGGGGACTTTGATGGGGGACACCTGCTGTGGGGGGACTTTGATGGGGGACACCTGCTGTGGGGGGACTTTGATAGGGGACACCTGCTGTGGGGGGCTCTGATAGGGGACACTGATGGGGGACACCTGCTGTGGGGGCTTTGATAGGGGACACCTGCTGTGGGGGGCTCTGGTGGGGGGCTCTGATAGGGGACTCTGATGGGGGACACCTGCTGTGGGGGGACTCTGATGGGGACACCTGCTGTGGGGGGGCTCTGATGGGGGACTCCTGTTTTGGGGGACTCTGATGGGGGACACCTGCTGTGGGGGGACTCTGATGGGGGACACCTGCTGTGGGAGGACTCTGGTGAGGGGACTCTGATGGGGGGACTCTGATGGGGGACACCTGCTGTGGGGGGACTCTGATGGGGGACACCTGCTGTGGGAGGACTCTGGTGAGGGGACTCTGATGGGGGACACCTGCTGTGGGGGGACTCTGATGGGGGACACCTACTGTGGGGGGACTCTGATGGGGGACACCGGCTGTGGGGGAACTCTGATGGGGGACACCGGCTGTGGGGGAACTCTGATGGGGGACACCGGCTGTGGGGGAACTCTGATGGGGGACACCTGCTGTGGGGGGCTCTGATGGGGGACACCTGCTGTGGGGGGCTTTGATAGGGGACACTTGCTGTGGGGGACTCTGATGGGGGACACCTGCTGTGGGGGGACTTTGATGGGGGACACCTGCTGTGGGGGGACTTTGATGGGGACACCTGCTGTGGGGGGACTGTGATGGGGACACCTGCTGTGGGGGGACTCTGATGGAGACACCCTGCTGTGGGGGACACCTGCTGTGGGGGGACTCTGATGGAGACACCCTGCTGTGGGGGACACCTGCTGTGGGGGGCTCTAAAGGGGACACCTGCTGTTGGGGGCTCTGATGGGGGACACCTGCTGTGGGGGACACATGCTGTGTGGGGACACTGATGGCAACTCTGATGTAAGGGGACAGAGGCTGTATTTGGGGGGGGACAGAGACTGCATTTTATTTAGGCGACGTGGCTAGTGACACACTCGAGGCTCCCACTGATTCTGCATTGTGGTGAGTTGAATGATTTCATTATTATAGACCAACACAAAGTGCCACGTAATTTTGAAGTGGAAGGAAAATGGTAAATGTTTTTTAATATTTTTTACAAATAAATATGTGAAAAGTGTGGTGTGCATTTGTACTCAGCCCCCCTGAGTCAATACTTTGTAGAAGCACCTTTCACTGCAATTACAGCTGCAAGTCTTTTTTGGGTATGTCTCTACCAGCTTTTCACATCTAGAGAGCAATATTTTTGCCCATTCTTTGCAAAATAGCTCAAGCTCTGTCAGATTGGATGGAGAGCATCTGGGAACAGCAGTTTTCAAGTCTTGCCAGTAGATTCTCAATTGGATTTAGGTCTGGACTTTGACAGGGCCATTCTAACACATGAATATGCTTTGATCTAAACCATTCCATTGTAGCTATGGCTGTATGTCTAGGGTTGTTGTCCTGCTGGAAGGTGAACCTCCGTTCCAGTCTCAAGTCTTTTGCAGACTCTTATGCCGCGTACACACAAGTGGACTTTCTGTCGGACTGGACTCCGTCGGACAATTCGATCGTGTGTGGGCTCCAGCGGACTTTTTTTCCCCAAAAGTCCAACGAACCTAGAAATAAAACATATTTCAAATCTTTCCGATGGACTCGAGTACGGTCAAAAAATCCACTCGTCTGTATGCTAGTCCGACGGACTAAAACTGACGCTAGGGCAGCTATTGGCTACTGGCTATCGACGTCCTTATTTTAGTCTGGTCGTACGTCATCATGTACGAATCCATCGGACTTTGGTGTGATCGTGTGTAGGCAAGTCCCTTCGTTAGGAAAGTCCGCCGAAAGTCCGTTGGATAGACCATCGGACCAGTCCGGTCGAAAAGTCCGCTCGTGTGTACGCGGCATTACAGGTTTTCATCTAAGATTGCCTTGTATTTGCCTCCATCCATCTTCCCATCAACACTGCCCAGCTTCCCTGTCCCTGCTGAAGAAAAGCATCCCCACAACATGATGCTGCCACCACCATGTTTCACGGTGGGGATGGTGTGTTCAGGGTGATGTGCAGTGTTAGTTCTCCGCCACACATAGCGTTTTTTTTTTTAGGCCAAAAAGTAAAATTTTGGTCTCATCTGACCAGAGCACCTTCTTCAACATGTTTACTGTGTCCCCCCACATGACTTCTCGCAAACTGCAAAATTCTTATGGCTTTCTTTCAACAATAGCTTTCTTCTTGCCTCTCTTCCATAAAAAACAGATTTGTGGAGTGCACGATTAATAATTGTCCTGTGAGCAGATTCTCCCACCTGAGCTGTGGATCTCTGCAGCTCCTCCAGAGTTTCCATGGGCATCTTGGCTGCTTCTCTGATTAATGCTCTCCTTGCACGGCCTGTCAGTTTTTCCATTTTCGGATGATGGATGGAACAGTGCTCCGTGAGATGTTCAAAGCTTGGGATATTTTTTAATACAGAAAAGGGCTCAGCGTTACTTTGAATTTTACTTGCTATAAACTTCTACACAACTTTATTCCTGACCTGTCTAGTGTGTTCCTTGGCCTTCATGATGCTGTTTGTTCACTAAGATTTTCTAACAAACCTCTGAGGGCTTCACAGAACAGCTGTATTTATACTGAGATTAAATTGCACAAAGGTGGATTCTAATAACTAATTAGGTGACTTCTGAAAGCAATAGGTTCCACTAGATTTTAGTTAGGGGTATCAGAGTAAAGGGGGCTGAATACAAATGCACACCACACTTTTAAGATATTTATTTGTAAAAAAATTTGAAAACCATTCATCACTTTCCTTCCACTTCACAATTATGTGCCACTTTGTGTTGGTCTATCACATAAAATCCCAATAAAATACATTTACGTTTTTGGTTGTAACATGAGAAAATGTGGAAAATTTTAAGGGGTATGAATACTTTTTCAAGGCACTGTAGGTAAAAGCAGAAAAGCATGAGAGGAAAAAAAATGTAAAAGAATGTAGAAGTGTACTAAAACTAAAGAGGTAAGCTGTAGTAAGAATCGGTAGTGCCCCATCTAAGTTCCTATAGACTCCATGGGAATCCACCCAAATCGCCCCCCCCCAAAAAACATTAACTTTTAATGTATCCCAGTCTTAGTCCATAGGGTTCAATATTGTGTTGGCCCACCCTTTGCAGCTGGTACAGCTTCAACTCTTCTGGGAAGGCTGTCCACAAATTTTAGAAGTGTGTCTATGGGAATGATTGACCATTCTTCGGGAAGCACATTTGTGAGGTTAGGCACTGATGTGGACAAGAAGGCCTGGCTTGCAGTCTCTGCTCTAATGTAACCCAAAGGTGTTCTATCGGGTTGAGGTCAGGACTCTGTGCAGGCCAGTCAAGTTCCTCCACCCCAAACTCGCTCATCCATGTCTTTATGGACCTTGCTTTATGCACTGGTGTGCAGTCATGTTGGAACAGGAATGGGCTATCCCCAAACTGTTCCCACAAAGTTTGTAGCATGAAATTGTCCAAAATGTCTTGATATGCTGACCCCTTAAGAGTTCCCTTCATTGGAACTAAGGGGCTAAACCCAACCCCTGAAAAACAACCCCACAACATAATCCCTCCTCCACCAAATGATTTGGACCAGTGCACAAAGCAAGGTCCATAAAAACATGGATGAGCAATTTTGGGATGGAGGAACTTGACTGGCCTGCACAGAGTCCCGAATTTAACCCTATAGAATGCCTTTGGGATAAATTAGAGCAGAGACTGCGAGCCAGGCCTTCTTGCCCATTATCAGTGCCTGACCCCACAAATGCACTTCTGGAAGAATGGTGAAACATTCCCATAGACACACTCCTAAACCTTGTGGACAGCCTTCCCAGAAGAGTTGGAGCTGTTATAGCTGCAAAGGGTGGGGCAACTCAATATTGAACCTGACGGACTAAGACTGAGATGCCATTAAAGTTCATGTGCGTGCAAAGGCAGGTGTCCCAATACCTTTGACAATGTAGTGTATGTCTACTCTCTTCCCTAAATATGATGTCTATCATAGATATAATCTCATTCATCTCACTTACCCACTATGCCATTGATGATGTAGCCTGTGCTCACCAAAACCTTGCTATAAGGGTTTGGTCTTCAGATAGCATATACAGTGGATATAAAAAGTCTACACACCCCTGTTAAAATGTCAGGTTTCTGTGATGAAAAAAAATAGACAAAGATAAATCATTTCAGAACTTTTTCCACCTTTTTAAACCTTTCAAACTGAGGCAGTTTTCAGGTGTTTTAGCGCTAGAAATAGCTCATGAAAACTGCCTCCCATTCCGCCCGAATGTGAAAGCCAGAGTGCTTTCACACTAGGACGGTGCGCTTGCAGAACGTTAGAAAAAGTTCTGCAAGCAGCATCTTTGGGGCGGTTTGGGAGCGGTGTATACAATGCTCCCAAAACACCCCTGCCCATTGAAATTAATGGGCAGCGCTTTAGAAGCGCCTGAAAAGTGCTTCGGAAGCGCTGGTGTTGTACTGTGTGATTTAAGATAATAGGAATGTTGACTTCTCTGTAAACTCCCTTTAATTTGGAGTCCAATACAGGTGTCCTAATCACTCCTTTTTTGATTTGCTTAAAAAAAAAGTGTGCCCTAGGGAAGCCCTCAAAAATTCCACTCGCATTTTGTGAGTGGCTTTTGAGGGCTGGCGAGCTATGGCTGCCTGGGAGCAGGGGGGGGGGCGAGCACCGCTGGCAGGCAGTTTGTATGGGAGCTGTTCTCCCAGCAATCGGAGGGGAAAAGAGAGAGGAGAGCCGCCGCCCAGATAATTAGAGCGCAGGGAACATAACCACTTTAATTTCAATAGCTGTGTGTTACCCTGGGATGGGTGATCTGTCTATCAAAGCTCCCTGGACAAGGGGGAGGGGCTTATTTGATGGCGCGTGGTGGG
Source organism: Lithobates clamitans (assembly GCA_037952925.1). Taxonomy (NCBI): domain Eukaryota; kingdom Metazoa; phylum Chordata; class Amphibia; order Anura; family Ranidae; genus Lithobates; species Lithobates clamitans. The sequence continues at coordinate 410,152 of JBBGZY010001334.1, read as the reverse complement.
GAACACACAGCTATTGAAATGAAAGCTGTTATGTTCCCAGCGCTCTGATCATCTGGGCGGCGGCTCTCCTCTCTCTTCCCCTGCACAGGTAGACTGCGTTGGGGACACAGGCTGCATTGGGGGCACAGGTTGCATTTGGGACACAGGCTGCATTGGAGGCACAAGCTCCTTTTTTCCATTCACATTAATTTTTTTCACTCTTTCTTATTCCCCTCCCTTGCTCTATTCTTTCATTCTCTATTTTATTTCTTTTCACTTTTTGTCTTTGTTCACCCCACAGCAACATATCTCTTTTTTCCTTTTTAGATTTGGCCCCATTGTTCCACCACTTTCCACACTGTTACTCCTGCGGGGTGTCGTTCATTTTTGTTTTTTGCCCGCCGCAGCATGTCCCCTCAGCTCCCGTGCGGGGCATATTTGGTTTGGTCTGGGGATTTTGTGGCCGCACCACCACTGTGTGGACCACCATGTAAGTGTACGGGCAGTTCGGGTCCATCAGGGAGGACCCTTCCTGCCTGTTTTTGTGTTTTTTTTCTTTTTCTTTTTCCCTTTTTTTTCTCTTTCTTTTCTTTTTTTCTTTTTCTTTTTAATAAAAATATTTTCCCTTTATTCATTTATTTTTTAGATTATCACTATGGTTCATTGCTCCTGATGATAGGTTAAAGACCTTGAAACGCGTAGAGCCAACAACAACCTAGTGTATACAATGATGCATCTGGTCAGGCTGTTCCATATTACCGTATATACTCGAGTATAAGTCGTCCCGAGTATAAGTCGAGGCCCCTAATTTACCACAAAAAACTGGGAAAAATGTATTGACCCGAGTATAAGTCGAGGGTGAGAAATGGCAGAGGGTCAACAATGCCCATCTGCAGCTGCATGCCTCCCTGTGTCCTGTACAGCCTACCTGTACCCTGTGCATGTGTCCTGTACATGTGTGTGTGTCCTGTACATGTGTGTCCTGTACATGTCCTGTGTCCCGTACATGTCCTGTGTCCTGTACATGTCCTGTGTGCATGTGTCCTGTACATGTCCTGTGTGCATGTGTACTGTGTGCATGTGCAGCCTACCTGTGTCCTGTGCAGCCTCCCTGTGGCGATCTCCATCCTCCCTGTGGCGATCTCCATCCTCCCTGTGGCGATCTTCATCCTCAAACGGCGGCCGGCGTGTGATGATAGTGTTCGGCGGCCATTCCACAGTTCAAAAGCCGCGCCTCCTCCTCGTCTGTGATAGGCTGACCGCTGACTGCCTATCACGGACATTCTCTCATTCTCATACCACGGGCGAGGAGGAGAGAATGTCCGTGATAGGCTATACACTGACAGCTGTTCAGCCTATCACAGAAAGCTGCAATAGCCAGCGAACAGTAGCATTACACGCCGGCCGCCGTCTGCCTGCATGACACGCTGATCATGCAGACAGACGGCTGAAAAATTCGACTTATACTCGAGTATATACGGTAATTGTTTTTTTTCCCTCTTAAAAAACTCCTTTTTTTGTTTTTCATATATGATTATTTTCTCCATTCAATCATGCAATCATGCTCTAAATGTTTTTATATTATATATCATGTATTGATTCCTTGTTGGAATATGTATGTATGTATATTTTTTCTGGCTCCAATGAATTGTAGTAGTTGTACGAATAGTTTTATATAGCATCATGCATTGAATTATTTGCATACAAAAACTCTGACAATTTGTATCCATTAAAAGCTATCAATTTTATTCTTGCCCCCGTGTGTTTATATAAAGTCCCGCTACTTTTTTATTTTTTATTTTTCATTATTTTCATACAATCGGGATGGAGGGGGGGACCTGAGCAGCACCCCTATACCTCATATAAAGTCCCACTAACTCCTTCCTTATATATTATGTCCTAATCACTCCTTTTTTTATTTGCTTAAAAAAAAGTGTGCCCTAGAGAAGCCCTCAAAAATTCCACTCGCATTTTGTGAGTGGCTTTTGAGGGTTGGCGAGCTATGGCTGCCTGGGAGCAGGGGGGGGGGGGGGGCGAGCACCGCTGGCAGGCAGTTTGTATGGGAGCTGTTCTCCCAGCAATCGGAGGGGAAAAGAGAGAGGAGAGCCGCCGCCCAGATAATTAGAGCGCAGGGAACATAACCACTTTAATTTCAATAGCTGTGTGTTACCCTGGGATGGGTGATCTGTTTATCAAAGCTCCCTGGACAAGGGGGAGGGGCTTATTTGATGGCGCGTGGTGGGGAACACACAGCTATTGAAATGAAAGCTGTTATGTTCCCAGCGCTCTGATCATCTGGGCGGCGGCTCTCCTCTCTCTTCCCCTGCACAGGTAGACTGCGTTGGGGACACAGGCTGCATTGGGGGCACAGGTTGCATTTGGGACATAGGCTGCATTGGAGGCACAAGCTGCACTGGGGGCACAGGCTGCATTGGGGACACAGGCTGCATTGGGGACACAGGCTGCATTGGAGGCACAGGCTGCATTGGGGGCACAGGCTGCATTGGGGCACAGGCTGCATTGGGGACACAGGCTGCATTGGAGGCACAAGCTGCATTGGAGGCACAAGCTGCATTGGGGGCACAGGCTGCATTGGGGGCACAGGCTGCATTGGGGACACAGGCTGCATTGGGGACACAGGCTGCATTGGGGGCACAGGCTGCATTTGGGGGCACAGGCTGCATTGGGGGCACAGGCTGCATTGGGGACACAGGCTGCATTGGGGACACAGGCTGCATTGGGGACACAGGCTGCATTAGGGGCACAGGCTGCATTGGGGACACAGGCTGCATTGAAGGCACAGGCTGCATTGGAAGCACAGGCTGCATTGGGGACACAGGCTGCACTGAGGACCGCAACCTGCATTGGTGGGCATGGGCAGGTTGCATTGGTGGACACGGATAAAGTTGTTGTTAATATTTATTTTTATAACTTAATTCTGCATAAAACGTTTAAGTGTAATTTCATGAGATAATTTATGGAGGGCGTGTTTAGGGGTGGAATTAGGGGCAGGGCACAGTAGGGGTGAGGCGGGGCGGGGCAACATGTGGTGAGTAACCCTTGAGGCCTGGCTAGTAGCTCAGGACTAGCTTGAGCCCTGTCCTAGGGTGTCTCTAGCAAGTTTTTTTTGTCAGTGTCCATTAACCTAGCGGTAACCTGTATATAACCCTATGATATATAAGTCATATGTAATGTACTCCAAAAAAAAAAGGAATTTATAGGTACAATGTTGTAAGTCAAAATTCCTGCTTTTTCATATCTTGTTTTAAAAACCCCTTTGGATATAAATACACGTTACAAATATCTGCCACGCTGTGTCAAAATAGAGTGCTGATGGTGACCTGTGAGTTTAATTTTGACCCTTTTTTATTTTTCTTCCATATTCTGATTTTGCTTTGTAATGTTCTTTTCACATTATCTTGAAATGACTATGTAGTATAAGGATTCTTGGTTTCCAGACTCTTTACATATATGTAAATAAGGCAGTCAGATGCACATTTTCTATTATTGTCTTTGTTTCATAATTTTGTCAGGAACAAATTACAGGCTCTTATAGAAATCAATCTCCATTTTACCCTTTTTTAAAAGTGATCCACTTTAATTTAATACTAACAAACACTGTTGAAGTTCGTCCAATCAGAGTGGCCTGGGATTTGGAGGTAGCAGGAGTGGGTAGACTTCAGGCTGCTATAGGTATATTTTAAAACTGAAATGCCTACCCAAGAATTATACCATAACCACTTCCCGACTGTCTCACACAGATATACTGTGGCAGAAGGGCACGTACAGGCAGATTACCGTACATGTACGTTGCCCTTTAAGAGGCGGCTGGCGTGCGGGCCGCTGGGAGCTCCATGAGCTCTATGTCCGCGGGGATGCCCGCGATCGTCTCACAGTGACAAAAAACGGGGAAATGCCAATGTAAACAAGCATTTCCCCGTTCTGCCTAATGACACTGTCACTGATCACAGCTCCCTGTAATCGGGAACGTTGATCAGTGTAATGTCACACATAGCCCACCCCACCCCCCCCCCCCACAGTTAAAATCACTCCATAGGACACACTAGTGGTTAACCCCTTCACTGGCAGTCACATTTAGGCTGCTTTCACACTGGGGCGGTAGGGGGCGTCGGCGGTAAAACAGCGCTATTTTTAGTGCTGTTTTACCGTGGTATTCGGCCGCTAGCGGTGCGGTTTTAACCCCCCGCTGGCGGCCTAAAAAGGGTTAAAACCACTCGTATAGCGCGGCTGTAGCCGCGGTATTGCCACGATATAGCTGCGCTGTCCCATTGATTTCAATGGGCAGGAGCGGTGTAGGAGCGGTTTGCAGGCGGTATTTTTAGCGCAATAACGCCTGCAAACCGCCCCAGTGTGAAAGGGGCCTTACACAGTAATCAATGCATTTTTAATCACATTGATCGCTGTATAAATGTGAATGGTCCCAAAATAGCACCATAAGTGTCCGATCTCTCCGCCATAATGTCACGATAAAAATCTCTGATCGCCACCATTACTAGTAAAAAAAAAAAAATATTAATAAAAATGCTATAAAACTATCCCCTATTTTGTAGACGCTATAACTTTTGCACAAATTAATTAATAAACGCTTATTGCATTTTGTTTTTTTTTTTTAACAAAAATATGTAGAAGAATACGTATCGGCCTAAACTGAGGAAAAATTTTTTTTATTATTTCTTTTTTTGGGGATATTTATTATAGCAAAAAGTAAAAAATATAGCTTTTTTTTCAAAATTGTCTCTCTATTTTTGTTTATAGGGCAAAAGATAAAAACCGCAGAGGTGATCAAATACCACCAAAAGAAAGCTCTATTTGTGGGAAAAAAAGGACGTCAATTATGTTTGGGAGCCACGTCGCACGACCACGCAATTGTCAGTTAAAGCGACGCAGTGCCGAATCGCAAAAAGTGCTCTGGTCTTTGGCCAGCCAAATGGGCCAGGGCTTAAGTGGATAAGATGCTAGCCATTTTTTTTTAATAGCCAGAGAAGATTCTTCTGTGATTTCATTTCACTTTGTTACTGATGCCTAAAGCTTCATACTTTCTACTAGTTTTAGGTTGAACGTAAAAAAAACTGAAAGCTCAGGTTTGAGCCGCTGTACTAACAATCCGAAGTTAGTACAGCCATCTCCCCCACTGTTCTATTGTGTTCTGACAGGAGGACGGCAACCTCGCCAGAAAACTCTGGTCAGCACTCTCAGCCATTGGCTGAAAGCACTAATTGAGAGCCAATAGGCAGACCTTTTTTGGTCATGACCCTTCGACAGAAGCGAGCCGAATGCTGCTGTACACACGGGCCAAATGTTGGCCAGTTTCCATTGAACAGGCCGATGCCGCCCGACATCGGCCCCGCGTGTACTAGACTTTACTGCTCAGAATTTCATGACAAACCCTTTTGTCGTTGTCCATTTGAAAATGTCTTATTGAACAGTTAATGGCGTTTGAGGCTGATGGCAGATATTCTGCATTGTCTACAGAACTATTGCTTTTAATCCAAATTAGTATTTATTGAAAGAGGCAAGGTACATTTGCTGGTGCAAGTCATATCATTTGACAGGAGTAGTGATTAAACAGTAGGTAAGGCACATAGGTTCAAAAGGTAGACATAACCCGACCTATTGCTTTAAAACGAACTATAGGTACACTTTAACACTGTCATTCTGATGCTTATAACATTGCTTCATTTGATATAATTTTTTTCATTCTTAATATTTTTATAGGAGTACATTTCGCCAAGGTTTGGTTGTTGGAAGTAAACCTGTCATTCATCCAGTATTATACTGGCTACTCCAGAAAACAAATGAGTTGAAGAAGAGAGCTTATTTAGCCCGTTATTTGGTAAAATTAGAAGTTCCTACTGAGTTCTTACAAGATGATGTAGTGTTTGAGACCAACAAGCAGGTATGGACTTTATATAATTTTATAGTATAATTAATGCATCTCTAGTTATTGTGTATTTAGCCATTGTGTTATTTATTGTCTATTCTGTTTGCACAATGTTTGGCCAATGTATCTGACGTTGTATTTGATGACAGTACAGACAGCTGGATTTCAAGATCATAGAAAAAAACGTACTTCTACTTACTTGAATATGGTGGCTTTAAGGTTTAAAGCCCATGGCCAAAATGTTATTGCTGCTGGCAGTACCTGTGCATTGTGTTTAGACACATGGGAGTTGCAGCAACAGTCAGAAGCAAGAAGGTTTCAACCACAGACTAGAAACATTGCAGAAGGCCTCATGTTTCAGGTTCAAGTACTGTATTTATTGGCGTATAACACTCACTTTTTCACCATGAAAATTGGGTGCAAATAGTGCGTGCGTGTTATACGCCAATACTTCAGTTTTAGCTGCCTCGGAGGTGACAGGGAGGGGGGGCAGGACGAGCACCGTCAGATTACATACAGTGAGAATCTCCTGTTTATTTGGCGGCCTCTGTAATAGGAACTCCTGTCTCCTGGGCCACCATTGGACCACTTTTCTGTCTATCATAGGAGATTCTCACTGTATGTAATCTGTCAGCGCTCGTCCCGCCCCCCTCCCCGTCCCCTCTAGGCTGCAGATGGGCATCGATCAGGCTGCACTGATGGCAATGGTGAGGCTGCTGCATTGATGGCAATGGTGAGGCTGCATTGATGTGGACTGATGAGGCTGCATTGATGGCAATGGTGAGGCTGCAGATGGGCACTGACCCTTATTTTACTTCAAAGTTCCTTATTTAAAGTTTTTTTCCTGAAACTTCCCTCTTAAAATGAATGTGCATGTTATATGCTTGTGCGTGTTATACGCCGATAAATACGGTAATTGAAGTGGTATTAAACTCAAAACCAAAAATTTGATATACAGTATTGCAGCTTACCAATCTTTAAATGTGGAGGCTGCATTACTTTTTTTTTAAAGGTTTTTTTCCCCTCTGTTTTCTCATGGTGATCTAGTCGTTAACACACTGTATTAGAATGCCTCCACTCTGAATGAACGAACACAGGGGGGCAGATTTGGACAGCAGCATTGTCAGACTGGGGGAGGGGATGCTAAATGTACTAGCAATAATACACTAACAAATTGAAGCCAGCTCTAGCTAACACTTTATAAGCAGTCACAGAATTTTTTCCTTTTGCGATAAAGCTTTTACATACATAAAAGTTGATCATTGTACGCACCCCTGTCAGTGATAAGTGGCAACTGTGGCAAAACAACAGACTTAATGACTGAATCAGATGGAAATAGAACAAAGAAAGCCTAAAAAAGAAAATGAATGCAGCCATTACATAAGAATTTGTAAGCTACAATGTAATAAATGTTTCCTTTTGGGTTTAACACCACCTTAAAAATCTAGGACAGGGGAAGGTGGAATGCTTGTTATCAAATGGACTATGCAAGCAACATAAGTGTACTTTATATGAAAGTACACTTCCCCTTTAGAGCTGAAGTTTAGCTAAAGAACAAAAAAATCCTTACAGCCAGTTACATCATTTACCTATAATGAAGTATGTATACCATGTTGAGCAGGCAGCTGGATCCTGGAAAAATCTTCCTTTTTTTAATTCAGATTTTATAACATGATGAAAAAAATAAAGAAAGAAAAACATAACATAGATTTTACACAAGGGGAAAAAAAAAAGTTTATTTCTTTTTTTTTTCAATGAAGTAAATGCATCAACTTTGTCACCAGTATTTTTAGTTAATTTATCGTCCAGCCCTTCAAAAAGATTTAAGAGAGAAGGGAGGGAAGAGAAAGTAACAAGGGGGGAAAAAAAAGACCACCGAATAAAGAAGAGAATTTCCTTCTCTCTCTCCTCCCCTCCCCATCTCTTCTCACATTGATTTTTGGAGTAAAATATCCCAGAGCAACCGCTATGCTCGTGTTATTAGTAGTATATTTATTTAAGGGGAAAAAAAGCCGACCTTTCCTGGAAAAAAAAGAAGAAGAAAAATCTTCACTGCAGGGATGCCTGTTTTGTTCCTGTCTCTAAACATCTAGCTCGGGACAGCAGTATGGATAGTCCAACGGGGGATATGCCTCCTGCTTGAGAAAAGTTCTTTCATTGATTTCAATGCATGTAAAATGACCTGTAAATGGAGGAAAGTCTGGTCAGTCACAGAATTCTTTCTCCACCACCCACAATGGTAGACAAAGAACAGCATGCAGGATTTGTAAATATGTAAGCTGAGTACACTTTGAAATGGAGTTAAAGGGTAAGAAATGGCCAAATGAATTTAAAGTGATTTAGAAGGATAATAATAAGAAAAATAAAGAGCGGGAGAGGAGGATGAAAACTGAGGACAATAGGAACAATGGAAGGTAAACTCAAAAGTAAAAGAGAGAAAATTGAATGGAAGACCGAAGACGAAAGGAAAAGGTGCAAGACTGTAGGGAAAGACCAATGCAAGAAGGCTGAAAAAGCAGCAACACATTGAGGTTCATTTACTAAAATTTGAAAGTGCAAAATCCGGTGCGTGGTATCCAATCAGCTTTTCACGTCAGCTTGTTCAATTAAGCTTTGACAATAAAACCTGGAAGCTGATTGATTTCTTTGCAGAGCTGCGCCAGATTTTTCTCTATCCAGTCTTAGTAAAATAACCACATTATCTCAAAGTATTATGCTGGGTCCAGAAAACATACAACTCAGGAGTTTGAATCATTTTAAAAAAACTGAAAATTTGGCTGATCATTATACTTAAAAAGTTGGCTTTGAATTCTGTGAAATTAAAGAGGAACTGCAGTCTTCTCACATAATTTGTAATAAAAACATCTTTGCCATTCTGAAGCTTCCCTCCAAGCACTTTGCATATAATTTCATATATACTGTGATTCTGTACTTGCCAAATATGCTGCAGAAATCTCCCTCCACGGTGTCTGGCTGCAACCATTTTAACTGTGGGCAGCTGCTGCCTGTTCAACTCCTGGATTTACACAGAAACAGAGAGGCACACCTCTATCTCTGCAACCCTGCATCTCTCATTGGCCCTCTTATGACTCACCCCCCTCCCTTCCTGGCAAACTCTCACAAGAGCACAAGAGTGAGAGTTGTGCATGATGTCCTAAGCCTAGGCTTTATACCAGGCAAGAAACAGGAAGTGGGCTGTATAAAGGTATTTACTGGCAGAAAAAAAATGTTTTACTATCCAAAATTAAAACAACAAGGGCAGAAGATTTAATAGAATGAAAGTTGAAAACATTACTGAAGGTCCGCTTTAAAAACTGATTATTTCCAAGATTTGTCATCTGCATTTATTTTCCAATATCGTCTCATTTTATGAGTTAACCAAGTGATGAAAACGTTGTTTTTGTCCTGTATTTATAATGTTCAGTAAACCTCTCCCATCACATAGATTGTTTTAGAGAGTAAAAAGGTATGAAAAAATGCAATAAAACTAGTTACAAACCATTGAAAGCACGGTTGGAGAACAGTTGTATTAAATAGGAAAAGATTTCAGTTAGCCGATATTTAAAAACAACAGGAATATGTTCTACAGTGGACAAAAAGTACCCGCTGCAATTGGTGTGAAATCCTATAACTTGCCAGTCTTTTTACGCCTACATTCCACCACAAGGGTCCTGTATCTGTTTGTCTTAATACCATTTCAAGCATGCTGTTTCAATAACAGCCTGTGCAGTGCAAAATGTTTTTCTGCTCACTTAAAGGTTACAGAGCACATTTTACAGCAGTTGGGGAAGCGTACAGCCTGCAACAAAACTGATACTTGCAAGCACCAGCAGATAAGAATTATGTAGGTGAAAATGAATTCACTACATGCTCATAATGTGTTAATTGTATATGAAAGATGAATGATTGTAGGTCTATTACACTCACCGGTACATAATTTCTTGCAGTGGTTATTCTTTTCTGTGAATAACACTCCCTTGATGACTTTCATTTCCCAATAAATACATCTTGGAGTTTCCTGATTTCATCAGTTGCCGAATAGTAGTCAGGAGTCCTGGAAGACTTCCCAGCATGATGTTTACATGGCAATCTAAAACACAATTCCTTAATAATTGACATATTTAAATGCCATATACTTCAAAAAGCAGTATTAAATTGCTGCAACCTTATTCCTTTTTTGTTCTAGAACAGAGAGCTGTAATAGAAAAGGTTTCGATATTCTCCTTTCATTTTAAAAATTATTGGTCAAAGAGAAAAGGGTGCATCTCTAATCAATAATTTTAACATTTTGTTGCCATGATGTAGACATGTGAGGGAAAAGATGTTTATAAAGTCGTGGAGCCATTTTATCACAGGACCATGTGATATTACTTTTGATTTCTATAAAAGCTTAATGCCCTGTATACACGGTTGGATTTTCCGACGGAAAAAGTGCAATCGGATTGTGTTGTCAGAATTTCCGATCATGTGTGGGCTCCATCGGACTTTTTCCGACACACAAAGTTTGAGAGCAGGCTATAAAATTTTCCGACAACAAAATACGATCGGTTAAATTCCGATCGTGTGTACACAAATCCGACGCACAAAGTGCCACGCATGCTCAAAATAGTCCCGTCGTACGTGTTTTACGTCACCGCATTCAGAACGATCGGATTATCCGACAACTTTGTGCGACCGTGTGTACGCAAGACAAGTTTGAGCCAACATCCGTCGGAAAAAATAGGAAATAGAAAGGAGTGTGAAGAGTATGACAAGGGGAAGTACAGTGCCTTTAAAATTATTCATATCCCTTGAAATTTTCCACATTTTGTCATGTTACAACCAAAAACATAAATGTATTTAATTGGGATTTTATATGATAGACCATCACAAAGTGGCACATAATTGTGAAGTGGAAGGAAAATGATAAATGGTTTTCAATTTTTTTTTTTACAAATAAATATCTGAAAAAAAATATCTGCATTTGTATTCGGCCCCCTGAGTCAATACTTTGTAGAACCACATTTTGCTGCAATTACAGCTGCAAATCTTTTTGGGTATGTCTCTACCATCTTTGCGCATCTAGAGAGTGAATTTTTTGCCCATTCTTCTTTGAAAAACAGCTCAAGCCCTGTCAGATTGGATGGAGAGCATCTGTGAGCAGCATTTTTCAAGTCTCTCCACAGATTCACAATTGGATTTAGGTCTGGACTTTGACTGGGCTTATCTAACACATGAATATGCTTTGATCTAAACTGTTCCATTGTACCTCTGGCTGTATGTTTAGGGTCGTCCTGCTGGAAAGTGAACCTCCACCCCAGTCTTTTGCAGACTCCAACAGGTTTTCTTTTATGATTGCCCTGTATTTGGCTCCATCCATCTTCCCATCAAAAAGAAAAGCATCCCCACAAAATGATGCTGCCACCACCATGTTTCACAGTGGGGATGGTGTGTTCAGGGTGATGCAGTGTGGCCAACCCCCCCGAAGTGAAGTTTCCTGGTAGTTAGCCAAAGTTTACAAATGGCACCAATTTTTTTCTTGCAAAAATCATGACATTTACTGACCGAGCCACGTTTTTTACTGACACTGCAAAACAGTACCTGAAATGACAGTTTTCAGTGCTAAACAGTGCAAATATCAATATTTAAACTATAAACACATAGCTAGTGCTATTAGCAATGTGTTTGTTTTAAGTTAAACAAAAGTAAAAAAACATAGGTCAGGTTACTAAAACCCAGCCAGCACAGAGTTCCCCCTTACATCAGAGTCTGCAGGATTCCCCCTTACAGTGAAAGGGAACACTTTATGTAAAGGGAAACGCTGCAGATCATAATCTATGTGCACTAGGCCGCCGCGACACTGCCAAGAGGACTAGCTTCTATTTAAAAATGGCACCAGGCGGCGCCGATATGTTACTGCACATGCGCCACCCAGCCGAGCGCGTTTAACACCGGCTTCGGAACGGCAAATGCGAAGTTGCATGGTGAGCTCGTGGCCATCTTTTTCATGTGCCTGTAACGGACATTTACGGGCAGCCCGAAAAGGGGCTTAAATTTACAGGCTGCCCGTAAATTAAGGGGCAGTTGGCAACACTAAGGTGATGTGCAGTGTTAGTTTTTTCTGCTACACATAGTGTTTCACTTTTAGGCCAAAAAGTTCAATTTTGATCTCATCTGGCCAGAGCACCTTCTTCCACATGTTTGCTGTGCCCCACACATGGCTTTGAGCAAACTGCAAACGGGGCTTCTTATGGCATTCTTTCAACAATGGCTTTCTTCTTGCCACTCCTCCATAAAGACCAGATTTGTGGAGTGCATGACTAATAGTTGTCCTGAGGACAGATTCTCCCACCTGAGCTGTGGATTGCTGCAGCTCCTCCAGAGTTACTATGGGCCCCTTGGCTGCTTCTCTGATTAATGCTCTCCTTACCCAGCCTGGCAGTTTAGGTGGGCGGCCATGTCTTGGTAGGTTGGCAGTTGTGCCATAGTCTTTCCATTTTTGGATGATGATAACCTAACTCTGCTTTAAACCTTTCCACAGCTTTATCCCTGACCTGTCTGGTGTGTTCCTTGGCCTTCATGATGCTGTTTGTTCACTAAGGATCTCTAACAAACCTCTGAGGGCTTCACAGAACAGCTGTATTTATACTGAGATTAAATTACACACAGGTGGACTCTATTTACTAATTAGGTAATTTCTGAAGGCATTTGGTTCCACTAGACTTTAGGGATATCAGAGTAAAGGGGGCTGAATACAAATGCACGCCACACCTTTTTCTGATATTTATTTGTAAAAAAAAAAAAAAAGTAAAACCATTTATCATTTCCCTTCCACTTCCCAATTATGTGTCACTTTGTGTTGGTCTGTCACATAAAATCCCAATAAAATAAATGTATGGTTTTAGTTGTAACATGACGAAATGTGGAACATTTCAAGGGGTTTGAATACTTTTTCAAGGCACTGTATGTGCAGGAGAGAAATGCAGAGGGTATGACAGCAGGCAGTATGTGCTGTAGAGGAGAGCTGAGGGTATGACATGGGGCAAAATAAGCAGGAGAGGGGTGTGGAGAGTATGAAAGCAAGCAGTATGTGCAGGGAAGGATTGTGAAGAGTATACAGAATTGCACATTTTTATTGCATTTTCAGATATATATTCTGAGGCACCAGCTGACAGAATTGTGGAGAGTGTGTGTGTGTCACCTAGAGTCCTGGAGCCCAGGGGCTTTATAGAGTTTTGGGTGGAATAGTTTCCTTCGCTATATCTACATCTTACCTGTTAGCCAGACCTCATTAGTTAGTCTCAGCTGTTCACAGGCTGTTTGTGTGAGCTTATCGATGCTGAGGCCTTTTTTTTTCGAGAAAGTCTGCTAGTGGATGAAAAGTCTGATTGCTGATAGAACGCTCAAATGGTGCATGGGTACATGTTTGTTTTTGTGGTGCCCTGTTAGTTACAAACTGACATACTGTAAGTTTAGGTAATGGCTTGGGTAAGTAGATGCCTTGTTTGTTTTATGTTATGGACTTGTACAAGGCCTATTTGCATTGAATTCTGTTTTTATTACTGCCTTGCTGAATAAAAGTGCAGGCCAAACATGCTTGGACTGTTCTCGATATTCTGTTGAGGAGAATTGTAAATCTTGCCATGACTGTCACTCCATTCACATTTTCAGTCTGCTAGTACCCTTGGCTATAACTTAGGTCCCCTTTGAGAGGTTGCTATAGATGTGCTGGTCAAGTCAATGCCAAAGTCCACCAGAATGTACCAGCACATACTGGTAGTCCTTGGCTTTGTTTCTCTATAGCCAGAAACAGTCTTAGTCCGAAACAGGTATTATTTCTAGGTGTCTTTTGACAGGTCAATAAATCTTTTCATTATAAGAAAGGATGTTGGGACTTTATATGAAGCAATGAAGTAGTGGAGGTGAATTAATATAAACACATTTATTTAGTAGCATAGGTCTGCATACATAAAAATATTATTTCATATCCTATATACACAAGAGGCGTGCACAAGGGCTGAATGTATAGAATGGAAAAATACCTGCATAACATCATCTGGTCAGAATAATAAACATATATATATACAGATAAAAATGACATGTCTATGCCAATAGCAGCAGGCTTAACACCGGCACCTGCACCCGCAAGGTACATCTGTATCCACCAGATGGTATAAAAAATGAGATGTATTAATAGTCAATGAGTAATTAGATAAATAAATCAATCACAATTCCCTTCAGCATTCACACTATAATTTGCCGTAGGTTACACTTATCTTTCTCACACACAGACACTTTTCACATTCTTGGGCATTATTCGTACTTTATCTATTTTTCCCATCATCTACACACTTCTTTTACGGAGCTACACTGGGCTCACCCATTGGTGTTACTATCCCCTACCATATATCATATTTATGTTTAACACCATTATATTATAATATTTTATAATTTTATTTATTTTTTTATTTTTTTATTCACACACATATTTAATATTTAATATGTTGTTCCCAGACATCTTTGCTCCACGAAATTATACACTACTTTTCTGGCCACAGGGAGCTCCCATCTACCTCTCAAGCCCTTTCGATGCTGCTTCCTTGTTTTATGCCGCCTCAGCTCCCGCGTTGAGGCAATGTTGCTCGGCCGACCCTGCACCGATCATCCCGCTTTGCGGTCCATGCTTGGGTTGGTGAGTGCTAATGGTTAACCATCTATAGTTATAGAAAAAAAACCTTTTTTGAATTCCTTTGATAAGTATATTTCCTTAAATGTTTTTATTCCATAGAAATGTCTGACGCATCCGCTCCTGACGAGTGGGAGAACCAACGAAACGCGTAGAGCTCTATTTTGATGCCGCAGCCATATACCTCATATGGATTGTGATTGATTTATTTATCTAATTACTCATTGACTATTAATACATCTCATTTTTTATACCATCTGGTGGATACAGATGTACCTTGCGGGTGCAGGTGCCGGTGTTAAGCCTGCTGCTATTGGCATAGACATGTCATTTTTATGTGTATATATATATATGTTTATTATTCTGACCAGATGATGTTATGCAGGTATTTTTCCATTCTATACATTCAGCCCTTGTGCACGCCTCTTGTGTATATAGGATATGAAATAATATTTTTATGTATGCAGACCTATGCTACTAAATAAATGTGTTTATATTAATTCACCTCCACTACTTCATTGCTTCATATAAAGTCCCAACTTCCTTTCTTATAATGACATAAGGGATGGAGGCACCTTAGGGTGCTTCATCTAAAGTCCCGCGGGATGGAGGCACCTCAGGGTGTTTCATATAAAGTCCCAAACTCTCTCCCCCCCATTTCTATAATAAATCTTTTCATGCCAAAAGTATTTGAAAAGTTGTGTTGCTTGCTAAAAATTACCTTATATCCCAGTGCTTCAGCCCCAAACTGATGGACTGGTGAAACGGTTCAATACAAATCTGAAAGCTATTCTAAAATAAGTGGCTGTTAGGGATAGAAAAGACTAGGACTTCCTGTTACCATTCTTAATTTCTCTTTCATTTATAACATGTTAACCTAATAAAAACCCTGTAAGGATCAGGAGGCTCTCTAAGCAGAAAGTGTGCCTAAATTATCTCCAGCAAAAGATAAAAATATGAAAGCAAGGTTAGGATCTCAGAAACTCTGCTGCTTACCTGGCCAAAATGATCTAATTTACAGAGCCTTACATTAAAGTGATTGTAAAGTCTTGTTATTTTTATTGAAAAAAAAAAAAACCTTACCTCCCCTGTGCAGTGGTTTTGCACAGAGCAGCACAGATCCTCCTCTTCTTGGGTCCCTCTTTGCTGCTCCTTGCCCCTCCCTCCTGTTGAGTGCCCCCACAGCAAGCAGCTTGCTATGGGGGCACCCAAACCGAGTCACAGCTCCCTGTGTCCATTCAGACACAGAGCTGTTGCCTGGCCCTGCCCCTCTCTCTCTTGATTGATTGATTGACTGACTGACTTTGACAGCAGCGAGAGCCAATGGCGCTATTGCTGTGTCTCAGCCAGTCAGGAGGGAGAGACTCAGATGGCTCAGACATTCGTGGACATTGCTGGACAGAGATGGGGCTCAGGTAAGTATAAGGGGGTGCTGGGGCAGCTGCTGCACACAAAAGGCTTTTTAATCATAATGCATAGAATGCATTAAGATAAAAAAAAAAACCTGCCTTTTCAACTCTTTTAACGTAAAGTTAAGACCTTATAATCGGGCATCTGAGGCTCAGAGAAAAGATATTTCAGAAGTTACGCAAACTGTATTTGGCCATATAATCAAAATCCCCCTGAAGAAGACCAATGGGTCGAAATGCATCGGGGTATTCATGTGGATATCAATTTTATTATACGCTATTCATCTGGGGGCCCTTTGGCCATAGGTGATGTTTTATGCTGTTGTTTGTTACACAAGAACCAGAGTCTGTATTTCTTTCTCGGACATCACGGGACACAGAGCCACAGTAATAACTGATGGGTTATGTAGGTACCACTAGGTATTGGACACTGGTCACACCCTAATCAGGAAGTTCAACCCCCTATATAATCCCTCCCCTTCCAGGGATACCTCAGTTTTTACGCCAGTGTCTTAGGTGTTGGACGTGCAAAGATGTCCTGTGCTGAAGCTCCAAAGGGAATATCCTATATCCTATACTGGGGCAAGCCAGGCGAACCGGATCCATTCAAAGTGTCTTTCCTGGCCGAATTGGATGGTACCCGGGCCTCGTGTCCGAAGAAATGAGGTTTTACCTGTAACGCTTCTCTTTTTAGAGAGCTGGACCCCGCAGATCAGAAAATGGCTTTAAACTTCCTAATTTCTGGCTGGGTGCTTTACAGGGCCAGAACTGCAGGATCCCCCTACTCGTAGGGGGCCCCAGTGTCTGACGGTTTTTACAAACGGAGTCCACCGTGAGAGGTGAAGATTGGGTCTGTGTATACAGAATCCTGCGGCTGGATAAGGTAACAGGAGATTCCACAGAATTTTTGAATTCTAGTGGGTTTTCTCCTTTAAGGTAAATGCATGCTATGCCTATTGTGACCACCGGGGGCTGCCAAGAGCACAAACCTTCTCATGCTTGAGCCTGTCTCGGCGTTCCCTGCACAAGCTCTTCCGGTAAGATGGATGGGGGGTTTTCTCATCTGGGATGTTCCCCCCAGGCTAGGGGCAGGCTTCAGGTATGCTGTAAGGCGGTTTTAGACCGCACTGTCACCGCCGCTGCCGCCGCCAAGCCGCCTTTTCAGTACAGGGCCCATCACTGCCGGCCTCCTCCTTCCTCCCCCTCCCCCAGCCTTCCTCCATGCTTGTCAGGAAGGGTCGGCTCGCGCGGGAAGCGCTCGTTTTTCAAAAAACGAGGGGGGGGAGGGGCGTCAGCACAGCGTCAGTGTGCTCAGACACCCACAGTGCCAGAAAGCAGGGCTATTTAAAAGCACACTTTACAGGTGCTCTGAGCCTTGGATGGACACAGAGCTGACAGTCACATGTAAGGTGGGACACAGGCATTCTCCTAGGCTGCATTTACTAAGGGAACACCAGATTGGGCATTTGGTAGCAGGGCTTTGCCGGACTACATCGCTCAGCAGTCAGTGTTCATTTTTGGATACCTCACACCTTGTTGCTTTGCACTATGGGTAGAAGAGGTTCAAGTACCCCCAGAACCAGAGACACTGGGGGATCTCGTTCAGGTTCTGAGGACCCCCTGTCTGCTACACCCTCCCCTCCTGAGGGGGCCAGGGACGGCTAGCCAGGGAGAGCCGTTTGGGTCAGGGGCTACACCTGCTTCTGGCACTTCAGCCCCTGTATACATTACGCAGGAGGTTTTTTCCTCAACCATTTCTGGGTTAGAGGAAAGATTAATGGCCGTGATTACATCTTCACTCAGTGGAAGAAAATGCACTAGGCCTTCCTCTGTTTCCCAAGACCCTCAGACAGAGGAGCTCTGGGATAAAGGAGACGAATCCCTTTCAGAGGATCGGGATGGGACGGATGATTCCTCTGCGGAGGAATCAGGTGGAGAGAACCCTCTACGACTTCCCAAGAGGAGAAAGTCTTAGTGCAGATCCTTACTGGTTTGGTCCGCTCCACATTTAAGTTGCCCGTACCTGAGTGTGTTAAGGAATCTTCAGCTTCTTTGGGGTCGCTGAAACCTTCTCAAACAGCACATGCTTTTCCTGTTCATAATTTACTTGAAAAGCTCCTTTATTCTGAGTGGGATCACCCAGATAAGCAATTTCTTCCGCCGATCCTGTAGACAACGCTCAGATGCTCAAGGATCCTGTGGATAAAAAGATGGAATTCTTATTGAAGGATGTTTTTTCCTTAGCAGGATCAGTGGCCTAACCTGCAGTAGCAGCGATTGGAGTCTGTCAATACTTAAGAGACCATGTTAAGCTGGTCATCAAAGTTTTACCTGAACAGCAGGCCCAGGGGTTTGCTAACCTTCCTGCGGCCTTATGTTATGTTGTTGACGCCATCAGAGATTCTATCGTGCAAACCTCTCGCCTTTCACTTGGGTTGGTGCATATGCGTAGAATCTTATGATTGAAAAATTGGTCAGCCGAAGCACCATGTAAGAAGCTCCTGGCTGGGTTTCCCTTTCGTGGTGAAAGGTTGTTTGGAGAAGACTTGGATAACTATATCAAGAGAATCTCTTGTGGGAAAAGCACTCTCTTACCTCTTAAGAAGAGTAAGCGTCCCTCTTTTAAACGGACTCTTTCCCCAGCGCCAGGGGCATCAGCCTCCAGGCAGTCACGACGGCCTCCTCCGTCTGGGGCAAGAAACAAGAGTCAACCCCAGGGACAGAAGAAGTCCTGGGAGAAGAAGTCTTCTAGACAAGACACTAAGGCCTCTTCATGAAGGGGCGCCCCCGCTCGCTCGAGTGGGGGGAAGACTGCTGCAGTCCTCAAGGCTCTAGCAGGAGGACTTCCAGGACAGATGGGTAATCTCCACTGTAACCTTAGGGTACAGACTGGAATTCCAAGAATTTCCCTCTCCTCATTTCCTCAGATCAGGTGTTCCCAGAGACCCAGAGAAGAAGCAGTCGCTCCTTCTAGCGTTAGAGTTATGACTTATGGTGGTTCCCACAAAGGATCAAAGATTGGGCTTCTATTCCAACCTTTTTATGGTCCAAAAACCAAATGGGGATGTCAGGCCCATTTTGGATTTAAGAGATCTGAATCGATTCCTAAGGATACAATCCTTCCGTTTGGAATCAATTCGGACAGTAGTCTCCACCCTGCAGGGAGGAGAATTTTTGACATCAATAGACATCAGAGATGCAGGCCTACCTGTGCCCATTTTTCCTGCTCAGCAGAAGTGTCTGCAGGCAAAGATCACTGCTCTAAGGGAGCTGATATTGAGAGTCAGGACCAAGAAGGGTCCTTCTGTCTACCTTTGTATGAGGCTGCTGGGAAAGATGGTGTCTTCATTCAAAGCAGTTCCCTATGCTCAGTTCCATTCAGGACTGCTGCAACACAGTATTCTGTCGGCCTGGAACAAGAAGGTTCAGGCATTAGACTTTCCAATGCACCTGTCGCATGCAGTGCATCAGGGCCTCAATTGGTGGCTCATACCCGAAAACCTGCAGAAGGGGAAATCCTTTCTACCGGTTGCCTGGGATCCTCTTGCAGGCGGGACGGATGCGTTGGTGATTCCGTGGCATCGGTTCTCACTGATTTATGCATTCCCTCCTATTCTGTTACTGCCACGACTCCTTCGCAGGATCAGGCAGGAAAGGAAGTCGGTACTTCTGGTGGCCCCCGTTTGGCCCAGAAGGACTTGGTAGGCAGAAATAGCAAGGATGACGGTGGGTTCCCGGTGGACCCTACCGGTACGCCCAGACCTGTTATCTCAAGGTCCAGTGTTCCATCCTGCCTTACAAACGCTAGATTTGACGGGTTGGCTATTGAGACCCACGTTCTGAAAAGTCGTGGGCTTTCAGGTCCTGTCATATCTACCTTGATCAATGCAAGGAAGCCAGCTTCCAGAATGATTTATCATAGAGTCTGGAAAGCTTATGTATCCTGGTGTGAATCCAGAGGTTGACATCCCAGGAAATGTCATGTCATAGGTAGAATTCTTGATTTTCTACAATTAGGATAAGAGATGAAGCTGGCCTTGAGTACCATCAAGGGCCAGGTCTCGGCCTTATCAGTATTGTTTCAACGGCCGCTTGCTTCGCATTCTTTGGTCCGAAACTTTATGCAGGGGTTGATGCGTCTTAATCCTCCGGTTAAGACGCCCCTAAACCCCTGGGACTTGAACTTGGTTCTTTCGGTGTTACAGAAACAGCCTTTTGAACCAATACGTCAGATTCCTTTGGTCTTGCTGACGAGGAAACTAATTTTTCTGGTAGCCATCTCTTCTGCTAGAAGAGTATCACAAATAGCAGCTCTTTCCTGTAAAGAGCCTTACTTGATTATACACAAGGATAGAGTGGCACTGCGCCCTCTTCTGCTAGAAGAGTATCAGAAATAGCAGCTCTTTCCTGTAAAGAGCCTTACTTGATTATACACAAGGATAGAGTGGCACTGCGCCCTCTTCTGCTAGAAGAGTATCAGAAATAGCAGCTCTTTCCTGTAAAGAGCCTTACTTGATTATACACAAGGATAGAGTGGCACTGCGCCCTCATCCTAGTTTTTTACCGAAGGTGGTTTCAGATTTTCATCTAAACCAAGACATTGTTCTGCCTTCCTTTTTTCCAGATCCCTGTTCTTCGGAAGAAAGGTCACTACATTCTTTGGATGTAGTAAGAGCAGTCAAGACCTATCTGGAAGCAACTGCTCAGATTCGCAAGACAGATGTCTTGTTCGTGCTGCCAGAGGGTCCCAATAGAGGACAGGCAGCGTCGAAAGCGACCATTTCTAAATGGATTCGACAATTGATTATTCAAGCTTACGGTTTGAAATGGAAGATTCCTCCGTTTCAGATCAAGGCACATTCCACAAGGGCTATTTGGTGCTTCTTGGGCAGTGCATCACCAGGCCTCTATGGCTCAGATCTGCAAGGCCGCAACCTGGTCTTCAGTCCATACATTCACCAGATTCTATCAGGTGGATGTGAGAAGGCATGAGGATATCACCTTTGGGCGTAGTGTGCTGCAGACAGCGGTACAGGGTCCTCAGGTCTGATAGCACCCTACTTGCTTGTGATTTCCCCCCTCAGTTGGCATTGCTTTGGGACATCCTATCAGTTATTACTGTGGCTCTGTGTCCCGTGATGTCCGAGAAAGAAAATAGGATTTTTTTATAACAGCTTACCTGTAAAATCCTTTTCTTTCGATGGACATCACGGGACACAGAGGTCCCGCCCCTCTTCTAATACACTTATATTGCTTTGCTACAAAACTGAGGTATCCCTAGAAGGGGAGGTATTATATAGGGGGTTGAACTTCCTGATTAGGGTGTGACCAATGTCCAATACCTAGTGGTACCTACATAACCCATCAGTTATTACTGTGGCTCTGTGTCCCGTGATGTCCATCGAAAGAAAAGGATTTTACAGGTAAGCTGTTATAAAAAATCCTATTTTTCCAATAAATTTGTTGCATATTCAAATTTATTCTGAACTTGATTTACCCTATTGTTACAATAATTTTTAATGTATTGCTGCTTTAAAACCCCCCTGGGGAATTTTTGTTTTGTTTTCACTGTATTTGTGTACTGCCTTACTGAATAAAAGTAGCAGGACAAACCTGCTTGAATTATTCTTGTGTGTTCCTGTCACCTGCATGGTTTACTGCTGTCACTACCAGTTGAATCTGTTCCTTTTACAGAATGTTTTGTTGTTGTTCAGTTTATTATAAACATTGTGTGTTTCCTTTGTAGTATGAAGAGCTCATGGAAAACTTCAAAACCCTTCATAAAGAGTGTGAGCAGCTTAAATCATCTGGCTTCTCCACTGCAGAGATTAGACGGGTAATGTCTGCATTATGCAAATATAAAACCATTTTTTGTTGTGTCTTGTTACTGTTTCTCTTGACGAGTCTCAGCCCACAGTGTCTTGGGTAGACATTAAAGCGATAGTAAACCGTGGCTGTTTAGAAAAAAAAAACAACAACTGTAAGGCAATTGCATAATGTGCTAGTATGCATCTTGTACTAGCACATTATGAAATACTTACCTTGGAACGAAGCCTTCCATCAGTGCGCTGTCACCGCTTAGAGGGCTGACATCTTCCCCTGGTCTTTCTTCCAGGTTCACGTGCTCCGGCTATGTGATAGGCCGAAGCCACGATGAGGTCACTCCCACGCATGTGCGTGGGAGCCCTTGGTTCCAGCTTGAAACTCTGAAGGTCTGGCAAGGTATGCCGGACCTTCAGAGCACATGCGTTGATGACGTAACTGTCTGCATCCAGTGTGAATATCTCCTAAATGGTGCACGTTTAGGAGATATTCATTTTACCTACAGATGAGCCTTATTATAGGCTTACCTGTACCACTTTAAGTCATTGCCTGGATCAAGTGAGCGTGGCCTCTGGCTACAACCTACAACCTTGTTCTCAGTCATACAGGACACAGGCATAGTCTTATGACTTTGTCATATGTTGTTACCTTCAGGTGATTGGACATTGGCAAATAGGAATGAGCTCAGGCGTGTTTAGATGCTTTTCTGAACACAAGTGGCCAAGTCTGCCAGGAGGCAATCACCTGTAAAAGTGGACAATAATCTGCTGGGGACATTCCTCAGCCCACAGCTGCAGCTATACAAGGGGCAAGGGTAATTTTTCTTCTATCATATTTTGGGAGAAATCCTTTCATCCCTTCCAAACCTCCTAGTCCAGGGCCAAGTTTACCCCAAGTCCGGCTCTAAGCCCACCTAGCTGTGATGTGACCCACTTGTGGGTCCAGAATATCGTCTCCTGGGAGTACAGGCTGAAGTTTCATTATCTTCCTTCTGTCCCACTGCCCTCCCCGATCTCCAATCTGCCCTCTTCCCGCAAAGCCTGGGGCACCCGAAGGCTGTGCAATAACAACTGCTTGCTATGGGGGTTATTGTCCCTGTACCTGCGGAGAAGCAGTTTCTGGGTTTCAATTCCAACTTGTTTGTAGTTCCGAGGCCAAGGGCAGCATTTTTCCCATCATTGACCTGAAGTCCGTACAATTTTTCCTTCAGGTAAAAAAGTTTTGCATGAAATTAGCCAGGTCGATCATTGGCTTCCTCCATCTGAGGGATCACCTGGCTTCTGTGGACATCTGGGACACCTATCGGTGTGTTTCTCATCTCCTTGATCTGTTTACAGCTCCTTAGGTCCTCATGAAGGACCTGGCTTGTTTTGCTCTTGGGTGACCACATTCAAGATGACCAGCTGTTAAAGAGCTTGTCTGCCCAAGCAGTTGGTGTTAGTTTGCAATAGGCAGTGCAAACACTTCAGAGCTTTGGGTAGATCCTAAACTTTTAAAAGTCTGCATTGGATAAGATTTACTGCCTGAAATACCTGGGTTTAGTTTTGGACATGAAACAGAATGTTCTTTCCTCCCACTTTCAAATACAGACTCTTCAGTCCTGGAGGTTTCCCTTAATTCACTTTTGCATTAGGATACAGGGGCTGATGGTGGCATCTTTTGAGGCAATGCCCACTTTTACTCCAGACTGTTACCACCAGAACCAGGCATCTCCATGGCATTGTGAATCTCCAACCTAGCAGACTCAGGAAAGTAATTTTTTCCAATGACTTGGAAGATACTCACGACAGATGCTAACCTGTCTTGCTGGGGACAGGAGTCCTTGTGATATTGACGGTCCAGGAAAGCTGGTTGAAAAAGGAATCCAGAAATTCCCATTAACATTCTAGAACTCAAGGCCAATTGCCTATCCCTTTAGAGTTGGTCTCCTCTGCTTCAGGGGCTTCCACTGATGGTACAGAATGTCAACACATTTATAGACTACATTAACTATCAAGGAGGCACCAGAAGCCTCACAGTTTAAGAAGACTTAATTATGTCTTGCATGCAACAGCAGGTTGTGGCCATAATTGCTGTGCACACTCCCAGGGGAGATGCCATATGTGGATCTCCTCATGTGCAGGTTTGTTTTCAGGTTCAGGGATCCTCTGGCCTTCACTGTGGATGCTCTGATGACTATGTGGGACCAGTTCTCCCCATCTACCATCCTCATCATTAACAGTTCCTCCTCATCATAAACATCCATCCCCGGGAATGCAGGAGGATCCTGTAAGATCAAGATGGAGGACATCCTGCTGATGCTTGTGACACCATAATGGCCCAGTTAATCATGGTATTTGGACATACCCAGGGTCCTGGTGGACACTCTGTGGCCGCTTTCAGACAACCCGGACCTTCTGTATGAAAGGTCCTCCATCCCGCTTCTTGATCACTGTCCTTAATGGTTTGCCTGTTGAAGGCCAGGCATTCAGGGATAGAGGTTTATCGATTGGCCATCCCTACGCTACTCCATGCTGGAAAGTCCACTTCTTGCTAGGTCTACAATCAGACCTGGAAAGCTCACTTTGCTTGATGCCAACAGAGGAAGTTCCATTCTAGGCCTTTGTGCAGGAAGTCGATCACGTAGCCCCCCTCACATGCTCTCTGGTGACACAGGAATTTCAGCCTTGTTTTTTGGACACTCCAGTGGCCTTCCTTTAATTCTATCATGGATATTACCTTGACTGACATTAGCCGCTTGGTTGTTTTTCTAGTTGTAATCTCCCCTGCTGGGTGAGTGAAATAGTTGGCAGCCTTCTTGTATAACAAACCAATTCAGGTGTTACACAAGGATAAAGTTGTCTTGGGTCCTAAGGCCTCCTTTGCCTGTGGTTGTCCCTTCCCTCCACCTCAACCTCAACCTCCACCAGGATATTGACCTGCTTTTTTTTTGTCTGACTCTAAAAATGCCCTATAGAAGTTTTTTTTCCAAGGTTTGGGCATTGTCCATGCAGCACAAGATTTTCTCTCTGTAATGGCTTCCTAATGCCTCGTACACACGAGCGGACTTTCCAGCAGACTTGGTCCGACGGTCTTTCCGCCGGACTTTCCGGCGGACTACCTGAACGGACGGACTTGCCTAAACACGACCGGACTTTCCGGCAGGCTAAGTCCGCCCGTCTTTCCGACGGACTTTCGCCGGAGTTACGGCGGACTTTCACAATGAACGGACTTGCCCACACACGGACAAGTCCTTCATTTTGAACGTGACTCGGGTACGACGGGACTAGAAAAGGAAGTGAATCTCTCCACTTTTATCGGCGAGATTGACACCTTGCGAGCCCCGTCGCGGGGCATACCAGCCCGACCGGTCAGGAAAGGGGGTGGGGACGAGCGAGCGCCCCCCCCCTCCTGAACCCTACCAGGCCGCATGCCCTCAACATGAAGGGTGGGTGCTTTGGGGGAGGGGGCATCCTGCGGGGCCCCTACCACAAAGCACCTTGTCCCCATGTTGATGAGGACAAAGGCCTCTTCCTGACAACCCTGTTGTCGGGGTCTGCGGGTGGGGGGCTTATCGGAATCCGGGAGCCCACTTTAATAAGAGGGCCCCCAGATCCCGGCCCCCCACCCTATGTGAATGAGTATGGGGTACATGGTACCTCTACCCATTTACCTAGGGAAAAAGTGTCAATAATAAAACACACTACACAGGTTTTAAAGTAATTTATTAGACAGCTCCGGGGGGGTCCTCTTCCGGCTTCGGGGGTCTTCTTCCGCCTTCGGGGGTCACTCCAGTTCCTCTTCTCCCGGTGTCCGGTTGGCTCTTCTCCGCTCTCTCTGGCCTCTTCTCCCGGTGTTCCAGTTCTTCTGTCGGCTCCTCCGCTATCTTCATGCTGTTCTTTTGCCAGCAGAGGCCTGGACTTCTGGCTTCTTGGCTTCTGGGCTTCTTCTCTTCTTCTCTTCTTCTCTTCTTCCGATGTTGACACGACGGTCTCTCAGGCTGGAATGCTCTCTGAGCGCTCCGATGTGACTTATATAGGCGGAGACCCCGCCCCCTTATGCCGTCACAGTCCCTGGGCATGCTTATTTGGGGAAAAAAAGTCGCCGGAGCCTACACACGATCGGATTGTGCGGCGGACTCTGGTCTGCCGGACCAAGTATGCCGGAAAGTCCGCTCGTGTGTACGTGGCATAAGGCAAACCATAGATGATTCAGTGTGAACCCTTATTCTATGCCTGTGTTCTGTTCCGTACTCCCAGGAATGGAATTTACAGGGAAGTCAAAAATGCTGTTTCACTGTATTACTTACAGCAGGGGTCAGGAACCTTTTTGGCTGAGAGAGCCATGAATGCCACATATTTTAAAATGTAATTCCGTGAGAGCCATACAATATGTTTAAAACTAAATACAAGTAAATGTGTGCCTTTTATGTAAGACCAACACTTTTAAAGTACAATAAGTCTCTGAATTCTTTTTAATAACGTTGTTATGCTGTTGCTAACCAATGATGAATAAAGTACTTCTTACCATTAATGCGACTTCTGGTGCTGCATGGTTTTGCTGATGGCTTTGTAGTCTGGTTGATAAGTGGTGAGGTTAAGCTTCAGGCAGGCGTTGAGACTTCCATCCGTTAAACGTGATCGATTTTTTTTTTTAATCGATTAATCGACTAATTTCGATTATTTATAACTGTAATGTCGTCATCTCCCCCCACTGTAATATCCACATCATCTACCCCACTGTAATATCCACATCTCCCCCCACTGTAATATCCACATCTCCCCCCACTGTAATATCCACATCTCCCCCACTGTAATATCCACATCTCCTCCACTGTAATATCCTCATCTCCCCCCACTGTAATATCCTCATCTCCCCCCACTGTAATATCCTCATCTCCGGCCAATGTAATATCCACATCTCCCCTACGATTGTCTGCTTGCTTACCACTACACAAGCAGATCCACAAGCAGTTGAGGCGGGTGATGAGGACGTCAGCGCGCCGCTCACCTAGGCCGCCGCCGGGTGTACCAAGATGGCCGCTGCTCTGGATCTAGGCCGAAGCCGCGGCCTTTCCTATGGGCTCAATCCGCGGATCGGCACACCACGCGAACCTGCGGATTGAGAGGCAAGAGCCAGATACAGGCATCAAAAGACATCTGGCTCGCAAGCCATAGGTTCCCAACCCCTGGTTTACAGTTAGTTTTATGTTTGAATAACCACAAATGGAGTTATAATAGTTGTAAAGACTTTTCATGTGATACTGAAAATTTTAATATTCCTACAAATGTCATTGCAATTTTGTCAGATTGTTAAAGCATTTAAAGTAACCTGTCATACTTCATCTTTTTTGCAATGTCAAAATTAAAAAAAAAATTATATTTGTATGTATTTTCTAATTAGTTAGCAATTTGTCAAAATTCCCAATAATTAAAGCTCATACAATCCTTAGGACATCATAGCTATGGAAGAGGAAAAGGATCAGCTGATGAAGAGAGTTGAGCGCCTTAAAAAAAGGGTAAGAAGGAATCTGATACTGTAACATTTCAATGTCAAAGCTGTTGGCTGAGGGAATG
Source organism: Lithobates clamitans (assembly GCA_037952925.1). Taxonomy (NCBI): domain Eukaryota; kingdom Metazoa; phylum Chordata; class Amphibia; order Anura; family Ranidae; genus Lithobates; species Lithobates clamitans. Next base: position 382,819 of record JBBGZY010001334.1, on the reverse strand, counting down.
CAAACAAGGATTAAGAAGAGCATGTTGCACTTGTAATAAGGTAGCTGAAAATGCAAGTGACGGAAAGGGAATCTCCTTAGGCCAAAGGCCAAAGCTTTTAGACATCGTGAATCCAATACCTCTCTGTCAGCTGCTGGGAGAAATGGATACGAAGAGGAAATGCTAAGACACGGTTACACATAATACTGTCTACTTATTTTCTGTAGGATGTGATAGTAACTTGAATAACTTGAACTACACCATCACTTGTTGCAGGTGGAGACAGTTCAGAATCATCGGCGGATGCTTGAGATGGCAAGTCAATTGAGAGTAGAAAAAGAAAGGGAAGAGTCTCTGGCTCAACAGAAGCAGGAACAAAGAAATCAGGTATGTTTCCTCCATTCTCTTTTTACTATCTACAAGCATGTCAAAGTCTATAAAGAAAAAAATAGCATAACTTTTTGGTTTGACCTTCGTAAAACTGCTGTTTGTCTACCTCATTTGCAGGAAATATAAAACAAATTTGTAGTTGAAGCAAACATCACCATCTCTTTCTGAGTATGATTAAAGCCAGCATTCTAACTCTGTTGCAGCAGGTTTGATCTGCCAAGTCCTTCATTACAAATGTATACATTCAACTGCAATTATATAAAAACTCAGTAATAACCGCAGCACTTGGAATAATTTGTTGCATGAATGCCATCTTAGAAGACTAGAAGGACATTCTGTAATTACTTTCTGCTCAAGTAAAAATAATTTCATAGCCTAGAAAGGTGTACGCTTAAATGTGCAAGCAGTTACATTTAATTTCAAATAGCTCTGGTCCAGTGTTAATTACTTGACCTGCGATGTTTTATAAACATCCTGCGAGATGTCATTTAAGCCTCCACAGCATTTATATATTTTAGCAGATCATCTACCATCTATGCACTCTCCCAAGCACACTTTTGTTGGAACCTGTTGTCAGCACGACAGCTTAAGTCTCAGTATGCAAGTAGGTACCAGAGCAGCCTTACTTGAAACTGCTAAAACCATTAGGCCATCCTATTGTGGTGGACTGGTCAAAGGAAAGAAAATGGCATACTATATGGCTCGCTTTACAAACAGTATGAACTAAACAAAGGGATGCAGATTAAGGGTCCTTTCACACGGGATTTCTGCCCGACAGACTCTGTTTTGCTCAGTGGGGGATCGATCCGCTGATCCCCGCTGAGCAGGCAGGTGACTGGTGCGTCTCCGCTCACTGTGCGGAGACGGACCTGTCAGAGCCCTGCTCTCCTCTATGGGAGATCAGATAAAAACGGACCGCCTGACCATTTTTTATCCGATCCGGTCTGGACTTCACGGACAGGATTGGATATCGGCGGATGTCAGCGCTGACATCCGCCGCTCCATAGAGGTGCATGGAGCATCCGATCAGGTTCGCCTGAAAAACTGACAGGCGGACCTGATTGGAGCGCCCGTGTGAAAGGGGCCAAAAGTTGAATACATTTTTAGATATTGAACTATAACTTTTTGGAGCATCACAGAAGGCAGGTGTATTAGTCATCCAGAGGTCCTAGATTTTCTAAACAATAGAATGCTACCCTCAAACCAAGCAGTACATTTTTCATTCATCTATACTTTGTTTAGTCTGTGTTGAAATGTAGGAATAGAAACATAGGCTGTGAGGCAGTTGAAAGCTTTAACCTTCTTTACTGTTGAGCAGACATGGAGGCAGAGTTTACATGCAAGTTAAGAGACCTTTTAAGAAGGAAGTAAATCAAATAAAGGGTGAAGCCAAAGCTAGGATGTAGTTAGAAAGGAAATATGTGGAAAACAGTAGTCCTTTGGACTAGGGAGCATTGCTACTCTATACGTGTTAATAACAGATGTGGAAAGGGGAAATTCAACGCTGAGTTTTTAAATAAAAATAATATATTAAGTACGTTACCAACTCAGCTTAATTATAACAGGGATTCCTGAAGCCTTAATAGAATGCATAAAGAGAAAATGAAACCAAAGAGGTTTAATAAGGGGCTTCAAATGGAACACACACTGCGGAATAGGTACAAAGTATTATTGATACACAAATCTGAAATATAAACATATCATATGGCAAAATGGCCAGAACAATTAATCAGAGCCTTCACCAATGCTTATAACTTAACGACATCGTTGTCATGATTAAAAAACAGCCCGGGTTCATCAGCACACTCACAGTCATTCCACATACAAACAGGGATACTGAGGTAAGGCATCCAGTAGCACCAAATCGCAAGAAATATTACGGTCAGGGATCCCTTGAATTCTATGACACACAGTTGTGTCAAACATTGGAAGCGGGGATATTGATTCGAGGAAACAGCCACTATGATATTTAGCTACATTGGAAGAGCAGTTATATGCTATCCAGAGATAATCGCATGTGCAATTGCGGATGCATATAGAGTCTAGATGTTAGAAACAAACAGATTCAGCATGGGGAGATATATGGGGTGAGCTGGAAGTGTCTCTTGTAACTATAGCTACAACAGTTGATTACCATAAAAACTTATAAACGCGATACAGAAATGAAACACTGTAGTAGCGGGACTTCAGTGTCCCTTATCAAGATCTCGCCCACTATGCTGCTCATCTCCATGATCCTTTCATAACGGTAAGGTGTAACAACCATTCGAATCCCCAGGTTTTCAGGTAACCTTAACTCTGGATTTTTTAAAGCAGTTTAATGAATCATCAGCCAATGTTGGATTTCTGACAGCTCTTCAAAGTTGGCGCAGGATAGTGGTTCCCCGTGATGCCAGATTTACTCCATGTTTAGGTGGAGTGATGCGGGAGATGGAACCGCATGTGGGTGGCCGGATGACCGAGCTGTATAGCACCGTAGCGTAAATGCATTTCACTCAGTCGCCTGAGCTTCTTCAGAACAATGCAATAGACTCAGCAGGCTTATAACAGGGATACTCTTCCCCTTCCAGGTTTTTTGACTTAACGAGCCACTGCATTACAACAATGATGTAATAATTTAAAAGTTACATTTAATACAAAGGTGTCATTATTCTCCTTGTTTGCATTAATGGTGCAGAGATCAATCCGGTTTTCCCTAGTTAGGGTGTAATTCATTCAGAACATTTAAATCAAGTTATTATTTTCTCAATGTATGGTCATATTCATTGTTAAAAAATTGAAAAAAAAATTGAAAATAGAGGAGGAGATTAATGAGGATTAATCTCCACATGCGAGCCTAACCTGGCACACATGTAGATTAGTTAGTCGTGTGTAGTATTGAATGTAGTGCAACAAAATCGCACCCTTCCCCCCAGTGGAATGATTGGTATATTTCTGCCACATATCCCAAGCATGCTTAGGGTTCAAGGAATACCTGTAGACTTGGTTCGATATTTAATCCTTTTGGGATCATAGGCCATAAATGGAAGATCCATTCCTTTTCCTTCCGCAGAAGGACTGTATCATAATCTCCTCTGCGATTTGGCAAAGAGAGTAAAAAAAAACCCTTTATCTTTAATCCATCAACAGAGGAATTATGGAGCTTTTCAAAATGTTGTGCAATGGGACCCAATTTCGGGTTATCCTTATCCTTGCTTTTTTGAATATTCCTGATACTACACAGGTGTTCACCGATGCATATGCGTAACTGTTGCTTCGTCTTACCAACATATAGTTTTTGGCATGGACATTGTAGAATATACAAGACCTTTTCAGTACTACAGTTAATAAATTGTTGGATCTGATAGACTTTATTATCATCCGCATCGGTGAACTTATCTGTGCGTTCAACATGTCGACAAATGTGGCATGCCCTTAGAACTAAGGATGAGCTTAGGCGTGTTCGCAACCCGCACGTGTAGAGCCTGCCAGAAGTCGGCACTGTGCTGCGCTAATCGCAGGCAGTGAGACATTTCCTGATCTCTGCAGCCGCGGATCGGGAAAATGTCTCACTGCCTGTGATTAGCGCAGTGCCGACTTCCGGGCGGGCTCTGCACGTGCGGGTTGCGAACATGCCTGAGCTCATCCTTTCTTAGAACGAGGCATGTTCGTCAGCCAGCTGTTGGATGGGCTACGAGTAAATTTTGAATGTACAAGGTTATCTTTGAGGTTTTTTGGCTCTCCTAGAGACTAGCAATGGTCGTGGGCACACAATACTGGTGAGGTCAGGAGATCTTGTCAAGATTGACCAATGCTTGTCCAAAATTGACCTAACCTCCTCCTATTGGGCCCCATAGAGGGTGATGATTCTCATTGGGAAGGATTGGGGTATATTAGATTTGGAATGCAAATCATTTGTCTGTTTGGGAACAAGAAGGTCCCCTCGTTTGGTTGAGGAGGCCGTCCTGTGTGCATTTCTGATGTTTTGTGGGAGTAGCCCTTCTGTCTAAATCTCTGATAAAGTTCATGTGACTCAGACTGATAGGCAGTCTTACTTGAGCAGCTCTTCCGAATGCGGAGGAACTGTCCAGTTGGGATCCCCCTAATAAGCGATGGCGGATGATGGCTAGAGGCATGAATTAGTATATTTGCCGAAGTGGCTTTTTTAAATGTTCTAGTCTTCAAACTACCACCATTGGTGTTGATAAGGAGGTCAAGGAAAGATTAGGTTTTGAGAGCCCATGTAAGTTTGATGTTTTTATCATTAATATTGAGCTCAGATATAAAATCATGCAGCTCCTGGATCCCACCATTCCAGACCATCAGGATATAGTCACTGTACCTTAGCCACAGACTTACGTGGCCAAGGTACATCGGCGAATGGTAAACAAGAGCCTCCTCCCACCACCCAAGATGGAGACAAGCATATGTGGGTGTCCCCATGGATTTACCCCTTATTTGCTGATAGTTTTCCCCCAAAAACTGAAAACAGTTATGATTGAGGGCAAATGCCAACAACTCAAAAATTAATTCATTTTGTGATTGTCAGAAACCATGAAATCAGGCCGAGACAGAAGTACAGTTAAATCACACTTGTTTAATAATAAAAGTAAAAAGAACAAACGTAGTCAAAACATAGCCAAAGTTCAGTAACCGGAACGGATAGTCAGCCAAGCCAGAAGTCAGTGATCAATGTAGTGGAACAGCAAGCAGGATCTGGAGCCAGAAGGGATGTCGGCAAAGCAAGTCTTGAACAGGATCGCAGGAGAGCGTCTCAGTTTCTGTGATGTTGACCAAGGCGAAGGCAGGGCTCCTCTGGACTGGACGGCTTAAGTAGGCAGGACTGACGAGCAGGATATCATCAACAGCTGAGTAACTGTGGGGAGATAGGAGCTGGCAATTAACCGACAGCTGAGCAGCCAGCTCAGAGAAGGAAGGGCTGAGCCCAGCCCTAACAGTGATGCCAGGGAGTGGTATTTTGTTTCCAAAAAATGGGCCACAGTGATAGGGGATGGAGGTATAGAGGGACTCCACATCAATACCGACGAGTATGGCGCCCACTGATACCTCCAGCCCAGTTATCCTAGTCAAGAAATCACGTGTCGCGAACATAGGAGGGACATTCCATTATAATTCCCTTAATCAGGGCATCCATGTATTTCCCAATTCGCTCCAAAGGTCCGCCAACAGCGGAAATTATTGGGCGTCCAGGGGGATTGATTATCCTTGTGTACTTTGAGGATGATATATATAATGGGGATATTGAATTCAACCACAGTCAGATAATCAAATTCCTTTTTGGTGAGGAGGAATGCCTCAAAAGCAAGAAGAAGCTTGTTGTTAACGGAACCTATAATTAGTGGGAAGGGATTGGTCTTAAGTCTCACATACGTAGATTGATCAAATAGTTGTCTCAGAATCTTGTCCTCATAATACTTTTCAGATAAAAGGACAACATTCCCTCCCTTATCACTTGGTTTTATAATTAAATTTGGGGCTTCACTAAGTTCCCTTAAGGCATTCCTCTCCTCAGGTGAAAGGTTATCCCCTAAAGTACCATCCCATCTTACTTTGTTAAGATCTTCCTCTACCAAGTCCAGGAAGACTCCCAGCCAACGGTTCCTCCTGAACTGTGGCATCTTGACAGACCTGATGGTAAGGTTAGCCTGTCTCCTCCAAGGATCTTCTACAATGCTCTCCATCTCATCCCCACTGGAGTTTTCCTCTAGTAGTGAAATCAATTATTTTTCTGCCTGTCTGTCCTCAGTGCTGACCATGGGGGCCCCACCCTCCTCTGGACCCGGTACCTGATGAATCAATCTGAGGTACACCTTCTGAAGAAAGAGGGAAATGTCCTTATAGACCTCAAACTGGTTCATTCGGTTGGCTGGGGAAAAGGAAAGGCCTCGGCGGAGGAGTTGTATATGTCTGTCTTCCAAAGGGAAGTCTGAAAGGTTAATGATATCCATGTTCTTGACCCCCTGAGTCTGGGATACCGACTCAAGTCGGGGTCAATTAATGACGCTTCTGATTTCCTGGTGACTGTCTGATATGGCTCTCCTGTAGTCTGGGCAGCCATCAAAAATTTTTGGGCCCCTTACACAGCTTTAGGCCAGAGCCCCCACTTCCACCCGGGGCCTGACCACCTACATTTCCTAGGGCCTACCCACTGGCCGTACCACCAAATCTGCTCACTGACATCCCATACCAGATCCCACTCCTCCTTCTTCCCATGTCCTCTTCCTCCTCCTTCAGTCCAAACTCCCCATATCATGTCCTCCTCTTACAATCTCATCTCCCTCATCCCAAGTCCTCTTCCTCCTCCATCCCATGTCGTCTCCTCCTCCTTCTCCATCCCATGTCTCCTCCTCCATCCCATGTCTCCTCCTCCTCCTCCATCCCATGTCTCCTCCTCCTCCTCCATCTCATGTCTCCTCCTCCTCCTACATCCCATGTCCTCCTCCTTCATCACATGTCTCCTCCTCCTCCTCCATCACATGTCTCCTCCTCCTCCTCCATCTCATGTCTCCTTCTCCTCCTCCATCCCATGTCCTCCTCCTCCATCACATGTCTCCTCCTCCTCCATCCCATGTCCTGCTCCTCCTTCCCATGTCAGTAGGGCAGGTAACTGTGTCAGTCCTTTTTTATTATTGTTTTTTAGAGCCCCGGCAGCAGAAAGAAAGTGATAAATCGGTAGAAAGTAATAGTAGCAAAAGCTGATATCCAACATAGAAAATTGGTAAAATGCAGCAATCTTTAAGGGCCACAGTCCCTCCACTAGGCATTAGGCAATCACAATGATGTCATCCAGACTTGATATTATGGATTCTGTATCCTTGCTGGAATATCTGTGCAGCACACTGTAGTGATCACAATACTGAACCAGGCCCACTTAGATTATAATCATAGCAGCAAGTATAGTGATGTGAGCATGAAGACCAGACAGAAAGCAATAAAGTCACTTTCCCAATGAGATGCTGGCCGTGTTGACGGTAAAGCGGCGCTGGTTTTAGCGGCGCTTTACTGTCATTTTAGTGCTGCTTTTCGGACGCTAGCGGGGCACTTTTAACCCTTTTTTGGCTGCTAGCGGGGGTTAAAAGCGGCCCACAAGCTGTCAAAAAGCGCTGCTAAAACTACGGTAAAGCGCCGCTAAAACTAGCAGCGCTCTACCGTCAACGCGGCCAGTGCCTCAGTGTGAAAGTGGCTTTATTGCTTTCTGTCTATGGTCTTCATGCTCACAGCTTCAGCAGCGCTGGCCATTGTTTTCAATGGCAGTGGTGGTTTAGGAGTGGTGTATTCACTGCTCCCGAACCGCCCCAAAGATGCTGCTTGCAGAACTTTTTTTCCTGTCCTGCAAGCGCACCACCCCAGTGTGAAAGCACTCAGGCTTTCACACTGGGGCTGCAGAAGAGGCCGTTTACAGGCCCTATTTTAGCGCAAAAAACGCCTGTAAAACGCCTCAGTGTGAAAGTGGCCTAACAGGACAGATTCTATAATTAGCAGACCCACATGAAAAGTTACCTGGGGGGGGAGATACATAAATTGTGGGATATCAAAGTAATTCAGACATTCCATGTAGCATAACATTCCACTTAGTACATGTGTGTTCAGACACAGCTACTCACCAGCATCTGCGGGGGGGGGGGGCGGCAGGACATCAATGTAGAAAAAGGGGTAGAAAGGAGCCCTGTCATTGCATGCTGATGACTGGAGGGGCGTGTCAGGGAGAGCTCTTCCTGCCAATCACCTCTGATCACTCCCCAGCACTCCGCTCCCCATGTCCTCCATCTGCTGCAGGGATGAGCTCCGTGGCATGTAAGCAATCTCTGTCTTCTCCTCCTGCCACCCAATCTCAATGTCTTCAGCTCTACCACTCGTCATGTGAAGGAGATCAGGCACTGGGGGGAGCAGCAGGAGGAGCAGCAGGAGGAGAACATCAGATGAGACCAGCAGGTGCCCCCCCAGTTTCAGTCCTGTTCCCAGTCACAAGGAGCTGTCCCACCATGGCGGAAACTTTTCCACCCACCTCCCCCTCCACCAATCCCAGCAGAAGTGTATCCCGAGGCGTCTAATCGGCGGCGCTGTGAGAAGTGAGCTTGGCATTGCCCAGGCAACCAGGAAGTTTGGTGGAGTGGCCGAAAGTGGCTGTCAATCATCCAGCCTTCAGGCAGCGGGTGATTGACAGCCACTTTTACATGTAAATAACCTGCATTGATGTGTTGTATTCACCATCACTTCTGCTGAATGCTGCCCACTGGGGAGGTAAAGGGGCATTCTTGAAAGTCCTGCATACAACTACACTCATTAAGCCTATCAGCCTGTTCTGCGCGGGTAAGCAAATTGAAGGTGGTACCCTTTTTTTAAAATAACATTGTGCCACAGCACCATGAATTTTGGTGCATGTGAATACGCACATCTCAGGTGTCAATAACAATTAATGGCACTGCTGTGTATCTGCTAAAGGGTAGCACGTTTCTGTGGTGTCAGGAAAGCCATTTTGCATGCATTCCCGACACGCACAAATGTGAATGCAGGCTAAATGTCTCAGTTACATTGTGGTCAGTGTAAATCTTCTCATTACATTTAGGCTTGGTGTGCAATCCTTTCATTCATAGTAGTGGCCAGTGTGAAGGTCCCCCTTACATTGGTGGTCAGTTTAAATCCCTCCTTACATTGGTGGTTACAGTGAATGCTCCTATTACAATAGTGGCCAGTGCAAATCCCTATTACATTGGTGGTCAGTGTAAATCCCCATTACATTGGTGATCAGTGTAAATCCCTTTTACATTAGTGGTCAGTGTAAATCCCCATTACATTAGTGGTCAGTGTAAATCCCCATTATATTGGTGGCCATTGTAGAAACTCCTCTTTTTATATTGGTAAAAAATCAAAACTTGCATTTGTGGTCAGTTTCAAATTCTCCCCCTACATTAATGGTCAGTGTAGAAATCCCCCTTTTATTAGGTGTTGATGTAAAATCCCCCATTACTTTGGTTGTCTGTGTAAATTCTTCATTAAAATGATCAGTGTACATTTCCCTTTACATTGATGGTGAGTGCAGAATTGCCCTTACACTGGTGGTCAGTGTAAATCCCCCCCTAACATTGGTGGTTGGTGTAGAAGTGTCACCTTACATTGGTGGTCAGTACAAGTCTCCTCAACAATGGTTGTCAGTGTAAATTCCCCCTTACTTGGAGGTCATTTATATATTTCCCCTTACACTGATGGTTGGTGTAAATGCTCCTATTACAATGGTGTCAGTGTCAAAATCCCTCTTTATATTGTTGGGTGGTGTAAAATCCTCCGTTACATGGTGGTCAGTGCAAATCCCCCCCCCCCTCACATTGGTGGTCATTGTAAATTCCCCATTACATTGGTGACCAGTGTAAAATCCCCCACTATATACTTGCCAAAGATTTCCAGCTTTGCTCAACATGATTCAGAATTTACCACAGTGTACTGCCTCCAAACTAATCCCATCCCCCTCCACTGCCAGTGATCCCATCAACCCCCCAGCATTTCCACTGATCACCCCCCCCCCCCCCAGCATTGCCACTGTTCCCAGGAGTCCTAGGGAGTCCTAGGATCCCTAGGAGATTTCTGTCTATTGATGGGTCCCCTCACCTCCCCAGTCCATGGTGTGCAGACAGTGAGAAGATCATGTGCTGTAACCTTTAGCAACCAATCAGTGAGCAGTATTGATGTAATCTCTGGCAACCAATTAACAAGCAGAAATCGTGTGCTAACCTCTATCAAATAATCAGTGAGCCATAATGTGTGCTGTAACCTCTAGCAGCCAGTCAGTGAGTGGTAATGATACACTGTAACCTCTGGCAACCAAGTGCAATCGCTGCATGGTCTGATCCCGTAAACAAATTTTGCATCTAGCTGCTGTTTATTGTATGTCTCGGGGGGGTGGGCCCGCCCAAGAAAATGTTTGCCCAGGGTCCAATAAATATTAAAGTAAGCCCTGCCCAGACCATTATCCAAGCAAGGTTCCTTCCATTTGAGCAGAAATTGCTCAGTATGAAGGTGCTGTGCAGGAATGACTCGTTCTCTGAGTCCTTGTGGTACTAGCCTGTTGCTGACATATGACTCAAGAGATGACACATCCCATTTGCGGTTTAAAAACCAGTGTTTAATTTCTTTATCGCATTTGTAACTTCTTATGGTAATCAACTGTTGTAACTTTATCTACAAGAGACTCTTCCAGCTCACCCCATATATCTCCTCATGCTGAATCTATTTGGTTCTAACATCTAGACTCTATATCCATCCGCAATCGCACATGCGATTTATCTCTGGATAGCATATATCCGCTCTTCCAATGAAACTAAATATCATAGTGGCTGTTTCCTCGGATCCATATTGTTTTTTTTTTTAATGTTTGACACCACTGTGAGTCATAGAATTCAAGGGATCCTTGTACGAAATATTTCTTGCGATGTGGTGCTACTGGATGCCTTATCTCAGGCTCTCAGGACTATCAGCCATCCCTGTGTGTATGTGGAGTGACCATGAGTACGAAATATTTCTTGCGATTTGGTGTTACTGGATGCCTTATCTCAGGCTCTCAGGACTATCAGTCATCCCTGTGTGTATGTGGAGTGACTGTGAGTGTGCTGATGAACCCGGGCTGGTTTTTAACCACTTCAATGCAGGGCATTTTCACCCCCTTCCTGCCCAAGCCAATTTCCAGTTTTCAACGCTGTCGCAATTTGAATGACGGCGATCTGCAAATTTTTTTATTTTTTACTTTTTTTTATCGTGACTGCGACATTGCAGCGGACATATTGGACACTTTTGACACCATTTTGGGACCATTCACATTTATACATCGATCAGTGCTATACAAATGCATTGATTACTGTACAAATGTCACTTGCAGGGAAGGGGGCGATAAAGGGGTTAATGTGTTACCTAGGGAGTGATTCTAACTGTAGGGGGAGGGGACTCACAAGGCAGTGTTCCTCTGTACTGGGAACACATGATTGGTCTCTTCTCACCTGACAGGATGTGGTTCTGTGTGTTAACACACACAGATCCACAGTCCTGCTCTGTTAACGGGCAATCGTGGGTGCCGGGCAAGCGCATCCGCCCCCCGAGTGACGCAGCGGGGGCGCACGCCCCCCAGGCGGCTAGGAAGCCCAGAACGTCATATGACACCCGGCCCAGGATGGGAGATCCCTCCTGCGAACGTCATGTGATAATGGGAGGGATGGGAAGTGGTTAATCATGACAACATTGTCATTAAGTTTTAATCATTCTATTGGTGAAGGTTCTGATTCTGGCTGTTCTGGCTTTTTTGCCATATGATATGTTTCAATTTCAGATTTTTGTATCAATAAAACTTTGTATCTAATCCGCAGTGTGTGCTCCATTTGAAGCCCCTAATTAAACCTCTCTGGTTTCATTTTCTCTGTATGTACTCTATACATGTCCCTGAACCCTAAAAAAAGAAGTTAAAGTATAAGTTTACCTTTTGGAACATGTTCTACCCGTATTTAAGGTGGATCACGTAACATGTTACAGCAGCTGCAGCCTCTCCACCCCTCCCTGTGACAGCGAGCAGGGGGATCTTTTCCCTGTGCCTGCTGTCACTATTTGAAAAAAAACACAGTCGTGCGGGGCTACGCCCACACGACCATGTCATTCATACACAGTTTTCTGTGAATGCACAAACTACAACTACTGTCAACCTTCGCGGCCAATGGCTTGTGGCACTTTTGTTGCCAGCGGTTTAGACATTAATGGCTGTGTGTTGAGTTATTTTTAGGGGACAGCAAATTTACATTGTTATACAAGCTGTACACTCACTACTTTACATTGTAGCAAAGTGTAATTTCTTCAGTGTCTTCACATGAAAAGATATAATAAAATATTTACAAAAATGTGAGGGGTTTACTCACTTTTGTGAGATACTGTATATCCTATAGGACATGAAAACTGTAGAAAAAAAAAAAAGTACTTCAGCAGCTGACCTCATTCCCCGCTTCAGCCCCGGAAGATTTTACCCCCTTCCTGAACAGAGCACTTTTTGTGATTCGGCACTGGGTCGCTTTAACTGACAATTGCACGGTCGTGCGACGTTGTACCCAAACAAAATTGACATCCTTTTTTTCCCCACAAATAGAGCTTTCTTTTGGTGGTATTTGATCACCTCTGCGGTTTTTTATTTATTTATTTATTTTTTTCTTTTAGTCTTTTGTTCTTTTATTTTCACCTGGCGGTGTGATGGCTGCTTTTTTTTTTGTTTTTCTTTTAGTCTTTTGTTCTTTTATTTTCACCTGGCGGTGACCTCTGCGGTTTTTATTTGTTGCTCTATAAACAAAAAAAAGAGCGACAGTTTTGTAAGAAAGCAATATTTTTTATGGTTTGCTATAATAAATATCCCACAAAAATATATATAAAAAAACTATTTTTTTTCCTCAGTTTAGGCCGATATGTATTCTTCTATGTATTTTTGGTAAAAAAAATTGCAATAAGCGTATATTGATTGGTTTACGCAGAAGTTATAGCGTGTACAAAATAGGGGATAGTTTTATGGCATGTTTATTATTATTTTTTTTATTAGTAATGGTGTCGATCTGCGATTTTTATCGGGACCGCGACATAATGGCGGACACATCGAATGCTTTTGACACTATTTTGGGACCATTGTCATTTATACAGTGATCAGTGCTATAAAAATGCACTGATTACTGTGTAAATGACACTGGCAGGGAAGGGGTTAAACACGAGGGGGCAATGAAGGGGTTAAGTGTGTTCTAGGGAATGATTCTAACTGTGAGGGGGGGTGGGCTTCCACTCACATGACAGCGATCACTGCTCCCGATGACAGGGAGCAGTGATCTCTGTCATGTCAGAAGGCAGAACGGGGAAATGCCTTCCCTGCTCTGCGGCTCCATAACACAATTGCCGGGAGACCAGCGAACTCCCGTGGGCACGGTCACGCTGTACGCGGTGCACCCGCTAGCCCCGCCAATTAAAGGGGACGTATAGGTACGCCCATCACCTAACATCACCTAAAACATAAGCATCGGTGAATCTGCTGGAGGACCTATCAAGGGACACCTAACCACCCGGGTATACACATGCCATTTACCCCTGCAGGGGTAAGGGGAGCTGGTGAGTGGGGACCCTTAAGGGGGAGCAAAAGTGTCACCTGATTTGCCTAGCACCATGGTCACATTGGAGCCGTTGGCATTTTGTAAAGAAATTTTGCACATCACTTGTGTGGGACTATTGTATAGCACTTTTTTGCTTATGTTTTTGGTTAATACATTTTTTCATGAACTGATGTTTTTTATATATAAGTTATAATATCAATTTTTTTCAGTTTATATATTTTTTTTTTTGGTGATGCATCTCAAGGTTGGGATGTAGGCATTTCTTGGACATTTAGTTTTATGTCACAGATGGTTCCATTATATCATCTTTTGATGTGTACATTTACACTATTTATATCAACATCACCATTATGATATGAACCACTATTAATATCACTTGTTTATATCTAGGTGTGGGTGGTATACCACTGTGGGTTTACAGAGTATTACCATCCCGCATTATATTAGGATAGCGCCACTCACCCCATTTCTTTTTACCACAATATTCTCTTTGAATACATAGCCAGTGTCTCCCTCTGCTGATGGATCATTTTGTATCTTTCCTTCTCCCGGCATAGATCGTTCATTTGGTAGAATGTGCACACTTGAGCAGAAGTTGTTGAGCAATCACAAAACAGTCTATGTGGAGCAGAGCTGTAGTATTGAAAACAAAGTATGCTCCTGAAAGTCTGTAAAGCTCACCATACATTATGCTTTACAGCATAGTGCTTTACTACTAGATCTACCATCAACTATGTAGTGCAACAGCCTGCCTGATTGGATACAGAGTGATTAGATAGATAGGTGTGTCCTCTTATTATATAGTTTTGGTAAATCTAAAGATTGTTCAATCAGATTGTATAGTGTATGGGCACCTTTATATACCTAAAATAAACTAGTTGTGCTTTCGGTGTCATTAATTGATAACCACACCCCAAATGCGGAAGCAAATGCACATTTTGTCCCGTACAAAAATGTACAGTAAAAAATGTGCAATTTTCAACGTTTCAAAATGCCCATGGGTTACTTTGCTACGTTTGTCTAGTGTGGGCCAGCCCACTGAACTCAATGAGTTTCCCCTTGTGTGTCGTGGGAAAAACACGCCAAAAAAGCATGTTCCCACTTCGCAAGGTGTGAATGGCGCCTGAAAGTGAAATTGGTGTACTTATACCCTGCTCCTCCCTAAGCTAGAGCTGGATTACAAAAACATTGATAGCTGAATGTCCTCCTCCCATGTACTAGTATCAAGCTGGCCATACTCTATGTAATCTCATTGTACACTCAATGTACAATTTCCTTTTAGATCTATGAAAACTATGTAATAGGAGGACCCACCTGAACAATTCATTCAAATTGTATCAAATCAGGCAGGCCCTTGTACTACATAGTTGATGGTAGACCTAAAGGAGATTGTGCACTCAGATTGTACAATGTTTGTCCACCGTAAAGTAAGAAGTAGGAAAATGGGTGGAAATTTACAAAAAAAAAATTGTATAGTAATGAGGGAGGTGTGGCCCAGCATAGTAAAACGCACCCTATTCTGTGATGCAGTAAGGCAGTGCATCATGGGATATGAAGTTTCCTGGCTGGTCACATGATGCTACAGAAAGTCAGAATGCATTTTTTGAGGTGCAGATTCAAAGCTGAGAGATGTACATTGGGATGGCTTGGGCTGAAAAAAAACATTAGAAATTACTTCTATTTATGTCAAATGTGAAATTCTGCCTGAAAAGGTGAATTTAGCTTTTAATGGGAGGAGATGTTTCTTTGGAGCCTTGTTGAAGACCGGTAAAATCTAGGAGGTGCATTAGCAAAATAACATTCTTAAAGCGGTTGTAAACTGCTGCAGTAAAAAAAAAAAAAAATTTCCCCTGTAAGACAATGGCTTAATGTGCGAGTATGCATCGCATACTCGCACAGAATTAAACACTTGCCTTAAATCGAAACCCTCCAATGGTGCGCTGTCACTGCTGACGGGGCTTCCAGTTCCCTTTGGGTTCGTGGACTCCGTCTGTGTGAGTGGCTGGAGCCGTGATGACATCACTCCAGCGCATGCGCACGGGAGCCCTCGGTTCCGGCGCGGTGCTCTAAAGGTCAACGTCACGATGACGTCACTGGATTCATCCAGTGTGAATATCTCCTAAACTGGAGATATTCATTTTAGTTACAGGTAAGCCTTATTATAGGCCTACCTGTAGGGAAAAATCACAAAGCGGTCTTTACTACCACATTAAAGACCCCCATAATCAGAAAAGGGTGGAGATCTGTCTCACATTGATCTCAAATTTTGTCTACATTGACCTTTTGCGTGCAGGCACTCCTAGTTCCAGAGTTTCATTTCAAGTTTGATCTGATTGGGGACTGTGAAGAACATATTAACTCTTCTATAAATTAGGCATTTTGTATGTGAGGGACAATAAAGAGCCTACAGTGGGTGTGTATGGGAATTTCTCCCCTTTATTGCAAATCAGAACCAATTAGAGGCCAGGTCACCAGAGGACAAACACAAGTATTAGGGGGGATTGGTGCATTACAACTTTGGATGAAAAAAACGGAAGCTCTGATTAAGCAGGTTGTGTTCCCTATTAACACATCAAGTCTAAATTTTCAGTTTTGACCAAATGCTTCATTTTGATCAGGGTATTGTTTTAAAATGATGAACAACTGAAATTAATAAATAAAGCTATTCGTTTGGCATGCTCTTCTTGAAGTATAACAACAAATACTACAGGTATCTGACAATATATTTTGTGTGTGTCCACTCCCTGTATTGCTTCATACTGACTGACCACACATAAGAAAAAAAAAAAAAGCGGAGGCTGCTATTGTGTTGGAAGAAGCCCACACACAAGTGTTTCTTTTTCAATCTTTCCCATGTATCTGACCATGGCATAGGGATATCATGAGCAGTTTATTTTTATTGTTTTATTTTTATTTTTTTACGGAAAGTATCTGGAACTTGCTTTAGGGCTTTTATATGAAAAGTTTAATTGCAAAGACAGCTAAGTAGGGTTACTTGATGTTTTCCTTGCTATCTGTTAATGCACAGCAGGTGACTAACAGGACCTTTCTTTATTTTGTTTTAAAGCTTTTTAATGCAGAACAGAAACTACAAAGAGCACAACTTCACTTAAAAAACATGCGACATGCTGCGTCAGATGCAAAACCTGAAGGTAAATGTAAATTTGTGTAGCTATCTTTAGTTGCAATTGTTGGATATGTGTAAAAAAAGATTATTTTAATAAATTATTCATTGACATTTTGGTGAGATTTTTTAGCAGTTCTAGCTTATAGTAAACACAATCCTAGAGAGGAAAAACAATGACATACAATCATTGTGCAGTAGTATTACTTATAAACACATCAAAATAACTATATGCAATATAGAGATGACTATGTGTGTGTATATATGTGTGTATATATGTATATATATATGTATATATATATATATATATATATATATATATATATATATATATATATATATATGTATATATGTATATATATATATATATATATATATATATATATATAAAATTATTTGTTGTGTTTTTTGTTTTTTTTTTTCAACCTGAGTATTTGAGACAGTTTAATTTGGCTTTTTGCTGGGTAGCGTGAAAGTATGCTGGAGACCCCCTTTGCCTTGCTTTGTATTTCACCCTGCCCATTTGCACCTTTCTCCTTTTTGCTAGTTCCAAACTGATTTAAGCTACTGTCAGTGGTGCAGACGCACATTGGAAGTCTTCAGTTGCCTTGCAATGGTGATGCAATAGCTTCTGGTGTGTTGCTGTATTTTTAAGGAGGTAGGGGTTGCGTCCAGGTGAGTTTGCCCTTAGTATGTGCACTGATTATATGTGCCTCATAGTTGGGGACTCTGGAAAGTTTCGAGTCTGGGACCACACTCCTCAGGAGAGCCTTGACACAGCTGTGTGGCTTCAACATGTATTTGTAAATGTATGCAACAAAAATGTCTGTTTTTACCCAATAAAGTGTAGTTTAGATCCCCTTTGTTATGCTATAATTCAGATATACAGTACTATAAAATATATATACAGAGGGGCCCAAGAAATGTATACACACTTCAACAGTTGTTATCTATGCCCTTTTGAATTGAATTGTGGCCGCTCCGTGATGTCATCATGGAGGAGTGGAAGAGGACTCCAGTAGCAACCTGGGAAGCTCTGGTGAACTCCATGCCCAAGAGGGTTAAGGCAGTGCTGGAAAATAATGGTGACCACACAAAATAGACACTTTGGGCCCAATTTGGACATTTTCACTTAGGGGTGTACTCACTTTTGTTGCCAGCGGTTTAGACATTAATGGCTGTGTGTTGAGTTATTTTGATGGGACAGCAAATTTACACTGTTATACAAGCTGTACACTCACTACTTTACATGGTAGCAAAGTGTCATTTCTTCAGTGTTGTCACATGAAAAGATATAATAAAATATTTACAAAAATGTGAGGGGTGTACTCACTTTTGTAAGATACTGTGTGTATCAAAAGTTTGCATACCCTGGCAGAAATTGTGACATTTTGGCATTTATATTGAAAATATGGCTAATCATGCCAAAAAAACTGTCTTTTATTCAGGGATAGTGATCACATGAAGCCATTTATTATCACATAGTTTTTTGGCTCCTTTTAAAATTATAATAACAGAAATCACCCAAATGACTGTGCTTTTGACTGTTCTTTTCTGCCTCCTCGTGGATCAGTGTCTAGCCTGCATGCAAATGAGAGCTAACAAACTCATTGACTATTTATACACAGGCACTAATTATGATTTAAAGCGGGGGTTCACCCACACCGCCAAAAAAAAAAATATTAAAAGCCAGCAGCTACAAATACTGCAGCTGCTGACTTTTAATACATGGCCACTTACCTGTCCCAGGGTCCAGCGATGTCGGCAGGGGACGCCGAGAACCCGCTCAGTTCTCGGCAGCTGCCGCCGCCATCCTAGGTGAAGGAATCAGGAAGTGAAGCGTTGCGGCTTCACTTCCCGGTTCCCTACTGCGCATGCGTGAGTCGCGCTCCGCGTCCCAAGTGGTCCCCGCTCTCTCCTGGGAGCTGTGTGTTCCCAGCAGACAGCGCGGTGGGGACGGGAAGAGGCGTAGACTCCCATGGGAGTCTATGCCGGAAGTGGGTGCAAATACCTGTCTTAGACAGATATCTGCACCCCCCTCCCCCCTGAAAGGTGCCAAATGTGACACCTGAGGGGGGAGGGTTCCGAAAAGCGAAAGTTCCATTTTTGTGTGGAACTCCGCTTTAAAAAGTAAGTGAGAAATTAACCATTTTAACCTGTGTGTGCCACCTTCTGTGTCTGTACCAAAGCCCAACATTCCAGGGTATGTAAACTTTTGATCAGGGCCATTTGAGTGATTTCTGTTGTTAGTTTTTTGGCTTCTTCTAAAATCATATGTGATAATAAATGGCTTCATGTGACCACTATCCTTGAATAAAACACAATTTTTTGGCATGATTAGTAATATTTTCAATATAAATGCAAAAATTTCACAATTTCTGCCGGGGTATGCAAACTTTTGAGCACAACTGTGTATGTATATATGTGTGTATGTGTGTAAAATACACACACACACACACACGACAATTGTACTTTTAAAATGGAGTAATGAAGTATAAGGTGGGATAGTAATTAACAAGTATGTACAAATTATAAAAACTGGAAACTGATTTTATATCTATTCAGGGAGCTAGGTTGTTGGCCAGACTGTTGGATGTTATTATTTAGGTTTCTGCCTGTTTGTAACTTTCATAACCTCAATTCTATCCCAGCTGCATAGGCCTACAGGTAGTAGGTTCGAAATGAGCTACGTTCTGATTTTTTCTGTAAGACTGCACAACCACTTCGTTTCAAATTAGCAATATATCTTTAAAATATAAAGCAGCAATAGCAAGATAATGATACTCTGATACCATGTGCTGTGTAATATCACTTGTACTACTACTATTTTAAACTGTGTGAACAGTATATTAATATGCAATATGCCTGACACACTGTAATGCCATGCATTTCTTAATAAAAATGGTAAAAACAAAACACAAGGAAAATTTACCTTTTTAAAATCCTTCAACAAAAGTATGAATGGATTTAATGATGTACTGTGGAAAAAGTGAGTACACCCTTGGTCTTAGAAGCTGGTGTTGCCCCATTTAGCAAAACTGACTTCTTGTGGGCATTGTACTTAACTGCCCACCAGTCTCTGAAGTTTCTGACCACTGTGTCATGCAAAACTCTTTCAATTGTAAGATGTTTGTGGGTTTCTTTGCACAAACTGCCCCTTTCAAATTCCCCACATTTAGCCTAGGTTCACATCGGTACAATTTAGCATGCGATTTGACATGTCAAATCGCATGCCAAATTGACAGTTTTTTGCCAGCAATAGCCCCGTCTGAATTGGTGTGACGCCGCATCGATTCCCAAAAGTAGTTCCCGCACTACTTTTGGCGATTTCGGGTGCGATTTCAATAGACATCTGTGCAGGAGCCTGCACAGATGTCTGTCAAATCGCCCCCAAAGTCAGGCTGCAATTCAGCTGAACTCGCACGATTTCTAACCTGCAGCAATGTGAACCTAGGCTTAATTTGGATTCAAATCAGGCCTTTATTTCTCCTTTTTCAGCTATTCCACTGGGACTATTTACACCTTCATATGGATTTTCAATATTCAAAATTTTTCATGAATTTATGTTAATGGACTTATGTTCACTATATTGTTTTTATACTTCATTTGTTTTGAGAATTTAAGTTGTTTAGTAGCGCCTGACTTTCCATTTGTTATAGTTTAAAGGTGGGTCACCCACTTAAAGTAGCAGCTGCACATGTTCACATATACACATATAAAAACAATTTCTATTTTAATAGGTTGGCGCCATACTTTAAATATTTTTGGTATGAAGTTGTCTGTTGTTTGCACCAAATGTGACTACCGTTACTGTGGCCACATGAATGTATCTAATGCCATGTACACACGACTGGACTTTTCATCGGACTGAACTCTGGAGGAGTTCCGACGGAGTTCCAACGAAACAGACTTGCCTACACACAATCACACCAAAGTCCGATCGTTTTGAACGTGATGACGTATGACTGAACTAGAATAAGGAAGTTCATAACCAGTAGCCAATAGCTGCCCTTGCATCCTTTTTTTGTCCGTTGGACTAGCATACAGACGAACTGATTTTTCGATGAGACTCGAGTCCATCAGAAAAATTTGAAACATGTTCTATTTCTAAAGTCTGACAGATTTTTTGACAGAAAAGGTCAGATGAAGCCCAAACACGATCGAATTGTCCGACGGATTCATTCCGTCGGACCAGTTCGATCGAAAAGTCCGGCTGTGTGTACACTGCATAAGAAGAACTTGGTAGGAGGCTGAGATGCTGGGAGGGCTCCCCTTGCAGCTGAGCGCAGCACACCACTGAATGTGGAACAGCAGGTGTGATGCCCACAGAAGCACTGGTGCCGGGTTGCTGGAGACAGGCGTGCTTGGAAGGTCCAGGAGACAGAGACCAGTGGGGTAATGAATAGCGGAGCGGGGAGCCAGGCCAGGGGTCATTCACAGAGAGACAGTCCAGGATCAGAATGACCTAAGGTCAGCTGCATCTTAATACAGGGAGCAGGATAAGCAGAGTCCAATAGCCAGGCTGGGGTCATATGCTGGGAGCAGGCAGGAGGAAGTCAGGTGCAAGCCAAAGGGTCAAGCCAGAGGATCAGGAAGAGCAGATCAAAACAAGCCGGGTCGGTACACAGGAGATCAGATCAGCAGATAATACAGGGCACAGGAACACAGGGGGTGCTGAAGACAAACCAGCAATTGCAGACACTAGCAGACTTCCTTATATAGACCCATGTGACCTGCTGGTAGAGATACTGGGTCCTAAAGTTTTTCTCCTGCCATAAGTGCTGGTAGAGATGGTGGGTCCTAGAGCCCTTCTCCTGCTGTTGGTTCCTTGACAGTATCTTTGTTTCATCAGTCCACAGCACATTGCCTCAGAAGGCCTGTTCTTTGTCCATATGTTCAGTGGCATGCTGTAGTCCTGCTCTATGTTCTGTTTAGACAGCAAAAGCTTTTTTCTGGTAATCTTTTATTTATTTGTGCATATGGCATGGAAACAAGGCTAAGTGACTTGACTATGCACAAATAGATAGGAACTGGGGTGCAGAAAAATGGCAGAAGGTACTCTGGACTGATGACTCAAAATTTGAAATATTTGGCAGTTTATTTTTGAAGGGCTGTAGAGTGGTACAATAATGAGTGTCGGCAGGCAACAGTGAAGCATAGTGGAGGTTCCTTGCAAGTTTGGGCTGCATTTCTGCAAATGGAGTCACCGATTTGGTCAGGATAAATGGTGTCCTCAATGCTGAGAAATACAGGCAGATATTTATCCATCATGCCATACCATCAGGGAGACAAGTGATTGACTCAGAATTGATGTGCAGCTGGACAATGACCCCAAACATGCAGCCAATGTCATTAAGAACTACAGTATGGAGTCCTGGAAGTGATGGTTTTAACCCCCCACAGGGCCCTGATCTCAACATCGAGTCTGTCTGGGATTACATGAAAAGATCTAGAAGAATCTGAGGCAGCCTACATCCACAGAAGATCTGTGGTTAGTTCTCCAAGATGTTTGGAACAAACTATCTTCCGAGTTCCTTTAAAAACTGTGTGCAAGTGTACCTAGAAGATCTGATGCTGGTTTAATAGGGCTTTCACACCGAGCCGCAACCGGTGTCAGCGGTGCTATTTTTAGTGCCGCTTTATCGTCCTTTTAGCGCCGCAAGCGGGGACGGTTTTAACCCCCCCACTAGCGGCCGAAAAGGGGTTAAATCCACCAGAGCGGCGTTTTGCCGGCGGTATGGCAGGGCTGCCCCATTGATTTCAATGGGGATCAGCGGTGGAGGAGCGGTGAGTTCACCACTCCTTCACCGCTCCAAAGAAGCTGGTGGCAAGACTTTTTGTGACGCCCTGCCAGCGCACCGCTCCAGTGTGAAAGCCCTTGGGCTTTCACACTGGAATGAATGGAGCCGCTTTTTTCAGGTGCTATGCAGGCGCTATTTTTAGCGATGTAGCGCCTGAAAAACGCCGGCAGTGTGAAAGGGGTCTAAATGTAAAGAATGGTCACACCAAATATTGATTTGATTTGAATTTCTCTTCTGTTCATTTACTTTTCATTTTGTTAATTGATAAAAAATAAACTGTTACCACTTCTATTTCTGAAAGCATTCTTAATTTACAGCATTTTTTTTCACACCTGCCTAAAAATGTTGCACAGTACTGTGTGTGTATATATACAGTATATCTATACATAGACATTATATTTATATTTTTAAACATGAACACAACAATGGTTACATACAAATTATATGTATATTTAATAACTTGGCTTCTTTGATTGCCAAATGTTGGTTTAAAAGGGGTTTGGTGATCTAAATCAACATCTGTAAAGAGGTTTATTTATTGACTCAAAAACTATGGAGCAAAGAATACTGGCAATGAAGTCGAGTTATTGCTCAAAGCAAGTACTCAGATTTCATGCTCTTGTTCTAAGCTACTCAGTTGTTTCTGCTTTTTTAATACCTTGAAGAGCTCCTTTTTTTAATTGAAATAGATTTATGTTCAAACATTAACCCCTTCACACCGACTGTACGCAAATTTGCATTCATAACTTGAAGGGGTTATACCGGGATGATGCCTACAGCTGCAGGCATCACCCCGATACCGTTTTTTAGAGCGGACGGTTGGCTCTTTAGTGATAACAACTGATGTGGCTAAAAGCCGCTCGACTGTTATCCTAAAGGAACGGGAGGGGACATAAAAAAATTACAGTATTCAGAATCCCCAATTTTGGCAATCTGAATACTTTTAAGTACAAAGGAGGGATTTGGGGTCTTTTAGAACCCTGATCCCTCCATAAAGAGTACCTGTCACCACCTATTACTGTGACAAGGGATGTGTACATTCCTTGTGACAGCAATAAAAGTGATCAGATTTTTTTTTTAAAGGGACAATGTAAAAAAATAATAATTTTAAAGCGCCCCTGTCCCCACGAGCTTACGCAACAAAGAAAACACATAGGTAAGTCACGCCTGCAAATGTAAATGGTGTTCAAATCACACATGTCAGGTATCGCCGCGATCATCAGAGTGAGAGCAATAATTCTAGCAAAAGACCTCCTCTGTAACTCTAGCCTGGTAACCGCAATTTTTTTTTTAACGTGTCGCCTTTAGAGATATCTAGGTACCATAGTTTGTAGCCATTCCACGAGTCTGCACAATTTCAAAGCATAACATGTTAGGTATCTGTTTACTTGGCATTGGACTAGCTTTACTGTTTAGTTTTTTTTTACTACATGAAAGTGTATTTTTTTCCCAAAAAATGCATTCGAATGACCGCTGAGCAAATATCGTGCGACATAAAATATTATATCACCATTTTATTCTCTAAGGTCTCTGCTAAAAAATATATATAATATAATATTATATAATAATATATATAATGTTCCAAGCCTTACCTGCCATGACCAATACAGAAAGTGTTTTCATACTCTGTTTTTTAACCACTAACCAACCGCTGCACGACGATGTACATAGGCAGAATGGCACGGCCGCGCAAATGGGTGTACCCATACATCCCTCTGTCATCGCAGGCTAGCGGGCGTGCGCACGTCGCCGGCGGCGCCCGTGGGCTCGATGTCCGCCAGTGGCCCGCGATCGTGACATGGAGAGGCAGAACGGGGGGATACCTTTGTAAACAAGGCATTTCCCTGTTCTGCCTAGTGACATGACAGGGATTTACTGCTCCCAGTGATCGGGAGCAGTGATCTGTCATGTTCTAGTGAGCCCATCCCCCCTTCAGTTAGAACACACTTAACCCCTTTTTTGCCCCCTAGTGTTTAACCCCTTCCTTGCCAGTGACATTTATACAGTAATCAGTGGCTATTTTTGGCTCTGATCGCTGTATAAATGTCAATGGTCCCAAAATAGAGTCAAGTGTCCGATTTACCCGCCGCAATGTCGCAGTCACGATAAAAATCGTAGATCGCCGCCATTACTAATAAAAAAAAATAATAATTAAAATGCCATTAATCTATCCCCTATTTTGTAAACGCTTTAACTTTTGCGCAATCCAGTCAATATACGCTTATTGCGATTTTTATTTTTAATTTTTTTACCAAAAATATGTAGAATACATATCGGCCTAAACTGAGGAAGACTTTTTTTGGGGGGGGCAATTTATTATAGCAAAAAGTAAAAAATATATTTTTTTTCAGAATTGTCGGTACTTTTTTTGTTTATAACTCAAAAAATAAAAATCGCAGAGGTGACCAAATACCACCAAAAGAAAGCTCTATTTGTGGGAAAAAAAGGACGTCAATTTTTTTTGGGTGCAATGTCGCACGACCGCACAATTGTCAGTTAAAGTGACACAGTGCCGTATAGCAAAAAATACTCTGGTCATTAAGGGGGTAAATTCTTCCAGGGCTTTTTTATCCTAACATCTACTGGTGGATACTGAGGGTTTTTTTCTGGGGCTTCTTTGATTTTTACAACTTCTAGGGACTTTGATCATCACACCCTAATCCCCTCATTTTGATGCACTTTTTATGTCCGTGTATGTGTTAATTGGAAGTGGCTTTTCGATCCTCCATTGAGTGACCTTTTTTCCTCTTCCCTGGATCCACCTGTTGTCTAATGTTCATTCTATCATTCTAAAAATCCTCCCCCACCACACAGAATCCTTATCTCCATCACTAAGCCCCAAGGGCAGGTAAAACGCATCAGGGTGTGGCCTGGGTAGATGTAGGTTTAGACGACTATCATTTGCGTGACAACTGGGTTTGTTTGGTGTGCGGCAATCAGGACTTTTGTCTCTCCTGTCTTACTATGTATTGTGCTTCAGAAGTAGGTCTGCAGTGGTAACTTCCTTATTATATGTGTCTCCTGGGTCTGGAGGAGGAGGTGGTCCCATCATGGGCACACAGAACCCTAATTAATATCCTGCTATTTTATGGTAGGAAGGCCATTCTGTTACACTAGAGGAAATCGGAGGCCCCTAGCACTCCTTTCTGGAATGGGGTGGTAAATTCAATGATGCCATATTATAAAGCGAATTACATATCAAGAGGATGTGGGAAGAAATTCAACAAGGTATGGCAGGCATGGTGTAGCTCTGATTTAACGGTGGGATAGAAAGACCTGCTGAAATTGACAGTTATTGAGAGTACATGCTTTTTACACCTGGGCTGGAGATGGGAGATACTTACAATCCAGCAAGTAAAGGGGTTAATGATACTGCTGGGGATCTTTAGTTCCAATTAATGATAGAGTATTACTGCGTGAGGTGAATGTGCAGTGCACGAATAATCATCACAGTACTAGATGCACTTTATCTAGATAAATATGCTTTGGGAGGAGAATGAGAGAACTGAGCCTTGGGTTGTTGGGGGGTGGAAAGACTGTTACCTGGATTTCTAGTTAGAGTTACTGTTCGTTAGATTGACTGTCCTATGTACATTTTTGGGCCATGTTTGGCCATGTGAGTGACCTGGTGTTGTGCCAAGTCACCTTTTTACTGTATGTTTTCTATAAAACTTAATAAAAAGAATTTTACAAAAAATATATATATATTTTAACATGGCAGGTTCCAAGCCTTACCTGCCATTATCAATACAGAAAATATTTTTTTAGGTACTTCTAAACCTAGGACACCCGCAGGAATTATATTTGCTTTTCCTAGAGATACAAACCAGAATTTTCTGTATGAAGCTAAATTTAATTTGTTAAATGTGAAACTTGCCATCATTCCCATACTCTTTAGAATTATTGTTTCTAAATTAAGCAGCAGTAGTTCCTTTATTCCAGTCTAATCCACGCTACACCCATGTACATGTAAGCACTTGGTTGGGAAGTTGATATTTGGAAGCAAATCTCAGGGCATCTGGCCAAAGTCATTACAGCGTGCTCTATGTCTGCACATTCTGAAAACCATGGTTATCTACAAATGGAAAACAAACGTCTAATATGTCATGGAAACACTTCATTTGCCCTATGCTGTCTGAAAACAAAAGTGAATCGTGAATCCCACACTTGTAATACATTCTATAACAATTATTTAACAGTTTCAAACATGCTTAAAGATTTTGTGTCTCAGCAGATTAATATGTCCTTATTGTATTTGTAGTGTTTTAACATTTAAAAAATGCTGCACCGATTACCAAAAGGTGTTTCTGTACTACTTTTAGCAAATTCTGGTGTGATTTGTATAGACACCTTGCAGGAATCCGCACAGATGTCTCTGAAATCGCTCTCGAGGTCGGACTGACATGTGGGTATGAAATCGTGCGAGTTCAGCTGAACGCGCATAATTTCATTCCTGTTGTCAGTGTGAACCTAGGCTCAAAGTCTTGTTTCTCTAGTAAAGGTATCAAATCTTGTCTTATTGGCAGGTTGGGGGGAGAGCCTTGGCATACAGTGCCTTGAAAAAGTTTGTATACCCCTTGAAATTTTCCACATTTTGTCATGTTACAACCAAAAACGTAACAGTATTTTATTGGGGTTTTATGTGGGGCCAACACAGAGTGGCAGTTGTGAAGTGGAAGGAAAATGATAAATGGTTTTGAATTTTTTTTTTTTACAAATAAATATCGTAAAAGTGTGTCGTGCATTGGCATTCAGCCCCCTTTACTCTGATACCCCTAACTAAAATCTAGTGGAACCAATTGCCTTCAGAAGTCACCTAATTAGTAAATAGAGTCCACCTGTGTGTAATTTAATGTTAGTATAAAAACAGCTGTTCTGTGAAGCCCTCAGAGGTTTGTTAGAGAACCTTAGTGAACAAACAGTGTCATGAAGGCCAAGGAACACACCAGACAAGCCAGGGATAAAGTTGTGGAGATGTTTAAAGTAGGGTTAAGGTATAAAAAAATATCCCAAGCTTTGAACATCTCACAGAGCACTGTTCAATCCTTCATCCACGAATGGAAAGAGTATGACACAACTTGAAACCTACCACGACATCCCCATCCACCTAAACGGACAGGCCAGCATTAATCAAAGAAGCAGCCAAGAGGCCCATGGTTGGAAGCAGCCCAAATAGAGGAGCTGCAGAGATCCACAGCTCAGGTGAGAGAATCTGTCCACAGGACAACTATTAGCTGTGCACTCCACAAATCTGGTCTTTATGGAAGAGTGGCAAGAAAAAAGCCATTGTTGAAAGAAAGCCATAAGAAGTCCCGTTTTCAGTTTGCGAGAAGCAATGTGGGGGACATAGCAAACATGTGGAAGGAAGATGCTCTGGTCAGATGAGACCAAATTTAAACTTTTTGGCTTATAAGCAAAACACTATGTGTGGCAGAAAACTAACACTGCACATCACCCTGAACACACCATCCCCTGAAACATGGTGGTGACAGCATCATGTCGTGGGGATGCTTTTCTTCAGCTGGGACAGGGAAGCTGGTCAGAGTTGATGGGAAGATGGATGGAGCCAAATACAAGGCAATTTTAGAAGAAAACCTGTTAGTCTGCAAAAGACCTGCGACTGGGGCGGAGGTTCACCTTCCAGCAGAACAACAACCCTAAACATACAGGCAGAGCTACAATGGAATGGTTCAGATCAAAGCATACTAATGTGTTAAGGCCCGTACACACGATCTGACTTTTTGACAACAAACATGCAAATTAGCTGTTTTGGAGCAACATCTGACCGTGTGTACGCTTCATCAGACAAACTTTTTCATTCCATTGGACTTTTGTTGGCTGTGCGAACGGACAAACTTTCCGGCAACAAAAGTCCAATGGAGTAAAGTCCGATCGTGTGTACACAAGAGCATCAGACTTTTGTACAAACTACAGTACGCGGCCGCAAGAATGTTTCCAGCGCGAACCCATCACGCTGGTTCTCGGCGAAAGGGTACTGTACATCTCGCGCTGGCTGCAATAGGAAAAACACATTTTCCTATTGCGGCGAGCGCGAGAGGGAATTCACCTCTGGGGGCATACCAGGCCCTTAGGTCTGGTATGGATTTTAAGGGGAACCCCCAAAATTCATACCAGACCCTTATCCGAGCACACAGCCCGGCCGGTCAGGAAAGGGGGTGGGGACGAGGAGTGCCCCCCCCTCCTGAGCCCTGCGCCCCCCCCACCCCAAAGCACCCCATTCACCTAGGGAAAAAAAGTGTCAATAAAAAAAACACACTTCACAGGTTTTAAAAGTAATTTATTAGGCAGCTCCGGGGGTCTTCTTCCGACTTCGGGGGTCTTCTGCCGACTTCAGGGGTCTCTCAGGCCTCTTCTCCCTCACTCCGGTGTCATCTCCGCGATCTCTGGTTTTTCTCCGGTGCCTTCTTCCTTCTGCTGGGCTCCTCCGCTATCTTCTGCTCTTTTGCCGCTCTTTTGCTAGCGGTGGCCCGGACATCTGGATCGTCTTCTTCCCTCTTCTCTTTCAGAGATGTTGACATGACGCTCTCTCCGGCTGTAATGCTGTCTGTGCGCTCTGCTATGGCTTATATAGGCGGTGAACCCGCCCCCTATGACATCACAGTCCCAGGGCATGCTGGGACTGTGATGTCATAGGGGGCGGGGTCACCGTCTATATAAGTCATAGCAGAGCGCACAGACAGCATTACAGCTGGAGATAGCATCGTGTCAACATCTCTGGAAGAGAAGAGGGAAGAAGACGATCCAGATGTTTTGGCCACCGCTAGCAAAATAGCGCCAGAAGATAGCGGAGGAGCCGGCAGAAGATCCAAACACCAGGAGAAGACGCCGAAGAGACCCCTGGAGTCTGAAGAAGACCCCTGGAGCGGCCTATTAAATTACTTTAAAAATCTGTGTACTGTGTTTTTTTCTTGAAACTCTTTTGCCTAGGTGAATGGGTAGGGGTACGATGTACCCCATACTCATTCACAAAGGGTGGGGGGTAGGGATCTGGGGGCCACCTTATTAAAGGGGGCTCCCAGATTCTGATAAGCCCCTCGCCCGCAGACCCCGACAACCAATGGCCAGGGTTGTCGGGAAGAGGCCCTTGTCCTCATCAACATGGGGACAAGGTGCTTCGGGGTGGGAGGGGCTGCAGGGCGCCCCCTCCCCCAAAGCACCCACCCCCTCATGTTGAGGGCATGCGGCCTGGTATGGCTCAGGAGGGGGGGCGCTCGCTCGTCCCCACCCCCTTTCTTGACCGGACGGGCTGCGTGCTCGGATAAGGGTCTGGTATGGACTTTGGGGGGACCCCCATGCTGTTTTTTCGGCGTAGGGGGTTCCCCTTAAAATCCAGACCAGATCTAAGGGCCTGGTATGGAGGGGAACCCATGCCGGTTTTTTTATTTAAAATTTGGCGTGGAGTTCCCCCTCATGATTCATACCAAACACAGTGCCTGGCATTGGCGGGGATCCAAGTCGGATCCCCGCACCAGTGTGAACCCGGCTCGCAAGGTGTCAATCTTGCCAATAAAAGTGGCGAGATTGACACAATATCAGACAATACAGAAGTTGACCAAAGGGTGGTGGTAAAGAGCTGAAAAGCCACGTGATTTTGTGAAAGTTGGCTGGAAAAGTCCTGCCGTCTGTATGCAAGACAAACTTCTGGCCAACGCCCTTTGTACAAAAATCCAAGGGAGAGTTTGTACATAGTCCTATCGTGTGTATGGGGCTTTAGGATGACCCAGTCGAAGTCCAGACCTAAATCCAATTGAGAATCTGTGGCAAGACTTGAAAATTACTGTTCACAGACGCTCTCCATCCAATCTGACAAGGCTATTTTGCAAAAAAAGAATGGGCAGGAGTTTCACTCTCTAGATGTGCAAAGCTGGTAGAGACATCCCCAAAAAGACTTGCAGTTGTATTTGCAGTGAAAGGTGATTCTACAAAGTATTGACTGAGGGGGGCTGAATACAAATGCACACCACACTTTTCACATATTTATTTGTAAAAAAATTAGAAAACCATTTATCCTTTTCCTTCCACTTCACAATTATGTGCCACTTTGTGTTGGTCTCTAACATAAAATCCCAATAAAATACATTTACGTTTTTGGTCATAACATGATAAAATGTGGAAAATTTCAAGGAGTATGAATACTTTTTCAAGGCACTGTATCTCTGGATGGAAATCGGGCTCAGGTATGTATTTTTCAGCGTTGAGGACACCATTGACCCTGACCAAATCTTCAACTCAGTTTGCAGAAATGCAGCCTCAAACTTGTAAGGAACCTCCACTATGCTTCACTGTTTCTTGCAGAAACTCATTATTGTACCACTCTCCAGCCCTTCGGCGAACAAACTGCCTCCTGCTACAGCCAAAAATTTCAGCTTTTGACTCATCAGTCCAGAGCACCTGCTGCCATTTTTCTGCACCCCAGTCCATGTTTTAGTGCATTGGTGAGTCACTTAGCCTTGTTTCCACAGCAGAGGTATGGCTTTTTGGCTGCAATTTTTCCATGAAGACCACTTCTGGCCAGATTTCTCTGGACTGTAGATGGGTGTACCTGGGTCCCACCGGTTCTGTGCTGATGGCGCTGTTGGAGAACTTTTGATGTCAAAGGGAAGTAAGCATGATGTGTCTTTCATCTGCTTCATTAAGTTTCCTTGGCAGACCACTGCGTCTATGGTCCTTAACGTTGCCTGTTTCTTTGTGCTTCTTCAAAAACGCTTGAACAACACATCTTGAAACCACAGTCTGCTTTGAAACCTTTGCCTGGGAGAGACGTTGCTGATGCAGTGTAACTACCTTGTGTCTTGTTGCTGTGCTCAGCCTTGCCATGGTGTATGACCTGTGACATGAAACTGTGATCCACATCCTCTCCTTCGTAGCAGAGTTTGGCTGTACCTCACCCAGTTTTAAAATTTCTACACAGCTGTTTCTGCTTCAGTTGAATTGTCAATAAACCCAGACTATGAAAAACTCTTATCACATGTTTTGTAACAGAGTGTGCATACTCACAAAGCCACTAAAGCATTTCTTTTATGTAGAGTGAAATATACCTAGTCAATGTTTCCTTCAACTGTCCCTCCCATCTTCTCTGTGTCCTCATTTCAGCCTGAGATTGTGTACACCAGCTGGTGTCCTCTATGGAGCATGCTCAATTTCAGTTCCCTTGTAATCTCCTTATTTCCTCCTTTTTCTTATCTGTGCAGCCCATGTGACTTTAGAGTCAGACATGTGGGCATGTACACAATGGTAAATGACACTCCCCACCTCCTCTAATTTCTGCTATGGCTAAACCCTGTAGGGGTGGGATATAGTATGCTGTAAAGTTAAAAAGAGCCATGGATGCAGATGCTATCATAGTTCACTCTGCCTTCACCATATTAATGCACAAAACTATACATTTGATGTTCAATAAAGATTTATTGGGAGTTATAAAACAGTTATTTGATACTTTTTTTTTTAATTTGAATTGCTCTTCTGAAACAATTTTTTTTAGTCATGTGACTGGCACAGCAACTATCAGAGTTGGCCAGACACAGGCTTACACTGTAGAGAGCATACATCAGCAAAGGAATAGAAGCCCCTCCCAAAAATCTTTCCCTGCAGATACCAAAGAACAAAGAAAGACCATGTGACCGCACAACAGCACTGCAGGAATAAAGTACTTAAGAGGATTAAAAAGAACAAAAAACAAAAACAAGATGCAGTGGCATGATATATATGCTTTATGTGAATGAATTATGGCACTTAACACTTCTCTGTTTAGTATCACTTTAACCACTTGCCCGCTAGGCACTTAAACCCCCTTTCTAACCAGACCAATTTTCAGCTTTCAGTGCTCTCACACTTTGAATGACAATTACTCAGTCATGTAACATTGTACCCATATGACATTTTTGTCCTTTTTTTCCACACAAATAGAGCTTTCTTTTGGTGGTATTTGATCACTACTGGGTTTTTATTTTTTTTTACATTATAAATGAAAAAAGACCGAAAATTTAGCAAATTTTTCTTCATAAATTTTGGCCAAAATCTATACTGCTACATATCTTTGGTAAAAATAACAAAAATAAGTGTATATTATTTGGTCTTTGTGAAAGTTAGGCTACAAGCTATGGTGCCAATCTCTGAAAATTGCTCACACTTGATGTACTGACGGCTTCGTTTCTTGAGACACTAACAAGCCAGGAAAGTACAGATACAGGGAGTCCCCGAGTTACGAACATCTGACTTGCGAACGACTCCTACTTACGAACAGGATGGCGGGCACGTTCAATGGAACCTTTTCGACGGCGGGCACATTCGCCGGACACTTTTTCGACGGCGGGCACATTCGACTGACACTTTTTCGACGGCAGGCACATTCAACGGACCCTTTTCGACGGTGGCCACATTCGACGGAACATCGGAAAACGACATATATGCCGTTCTGCCCATGCTGTTCCGACTTACGAACATATTCGACTAAAGAACAAACCTACAGTCCCTAGCTCGTTCGTAACTTGGGGACTGCCTGTTCCTCCTAAATGACCCCTTTTTGGAAAGTAGACATTCCAATGTATTTAGTATGAGGCATGGTGAGTTGTAATTTTTTCCTACAATTCTTTGCAAATTAAGAGTTTTTTTTCGTTTTTTTTGTTTCACAATATTAACAGGTTATTTCTCACACACAGTGTATGCATACCACAAATTGCACCCTAAAATACATTCTACTACTAGTACCTCCTCAGTATGGAGATACCACATGTGTGAGACTTTTTCACAGCCTGGCCACATACAGAGGCCCAACATGCAGGGAGCACCACCAGGCGTTCTAGGTACATAAATTACACATTTCATTTCTTGACTATCTCTTAGACCCCTTTCTTAATGGGGCTGCCTGTGTGTTAGCGGTAAAGTGCTGCTCGTTTTAGCGGCGTTTTACTGCTGTATAAGCGGCGCTTTTCGGCCGCCAGCGGGGAGCGAAGAAGGGGTTAAAAACTCCCGTGTTGCAGCGCTTCCAAACCGCTTTTCAGGCACTTCAGAAGCGCTCCCTATTTATTGTAATGGGCAGGGGTGTTTTGGGAGCGCCCAAAAAATTACCCCATTTTGTAAAGCAAACACCCCAGCGTATAATCTAAGAAGCATAATGAGTCTTTTGAACATGCATAACGCATAAATTTATTTTTTTTACACTAAGTTGTCCGTGTATAAGATATTTTTAACACATAGCATGTACATAGCAAAAATTACACCCCAAAATGCAATCTGCTGTGTGAGACTTTTACACAGCCAGGCCACATACAGAGGCCCAACATGCAGGGAGCATCGTCAAGTGTTCTAGGGACATAAATTACACAACTAATTTGACTACCTATTACACTTTTGTGAGACACTGGTGGGCACTGTAGTGGCACGGATGAGTACTGATGTGGTAGGAATGTGGCACGGATGAGCATTGATGTGGATGGGCATGGATGAGCCATGGATGGGCACGGGTGAGCCATGGATGAGCACGAATGGATATGGATGGGCACAAGTGAGCCATGGATGGGGATAGATGAGCACGGCTCGCCATGGATGAGCATGGATGGGGATGGATGACCATGGCTGGGCATGGATGGAGCATGGATGAGCCAGGGATGGGCAGAGATCAGCGCTGTGTGCACTTCAGATGCAGCCCACAGCGCCGCTGCATCCGACTCCTTCCTCTCCTCGCACACTGTACCGATCGGTGGAAGGAGAGGGGAGGAGCTGAACCAGACATGCTCCGGTATGTTTACATAGTTACATAGTAGGTGAGGTTGAAAAAAGACACAAGTCCATCAAGTCCAACCTATGTGTGTGATTATGTGTCAGTATTGCATTGTATATCCCTGTATGTTGTGGTCATTCAGGTGCTTATCTAATAGTTTCTTGAAGCTATCAATGCTCCCCGCTGAGACCACCGCCTGTGGAAGGGAATTCCACATCCTTGCCGCTCTTACAGTAAAGAACCCTCTATGTAGTTTAAGGTTAAACCTCTTTTCTTCTAATTTTAATGAGTGGCCACGAGTCTTGGTAAACTCTCTTCTTCGAAAAAGTTTTATCCCTATTGTGGGGTCACCAGTCCGGTATTTGTAAATGGAAATCATATCCCCTCTCAAGCGTCTCTTCTCCAGAGAGAATAAGTTCAGTGCTCGCAACATTTCCTCATAACTAAGATCCTCCAGACCCTTTATTAGCTTTGTTGCCCTTCTTTGTACTCGCTCCATTTCCAGTACATCCTTCCTGAGGACTGGTGCCCAGAACTGGACCGCATACTCTAGGTGCGGCCGGACCAGAGTCTTGTAGAGCAGGAGAATTATTGTTTTACAACTGATCGTTCCGTCATTGGATGGGGCGATCACGTGGTAAAGGGCCGCTGTCATCGGCCCTTTATCCTGTTCTGTGACGCGCCGGGTCCGAAGGACCAGACTGTCACGGACATTCCCGGGTGCGTGCGATTCTGGGAGGACGTCATAGTACGCCCTCCCAGAGTTATCCAACCGCGCTGTAGCCGTCATTCGGCTATGGCCCGGTCGGCAACTGGTTATTGACTGCGTTTGTTTGCACCTACATATGAAATTGCTGATCATTAGAATCTGCTTGGTAGAATTGGTTAATCATACACCTGACTCCAATCCTACAATATCCCTGATTTTGTGCAAGTGTGAAGAACTGATTCAAGTTTAAAGCCAAAAGGTAGTCACACCACATTGATGTGATTTTAGATTTTTCTTCTGTTCGCTCACTTTCCATTTTGTAAATGAATAAAAATAAGTAACTAAAAAATATATTTTTCTTACTTTTGCAGCATTTCTTCAGACCTGCCTAAAACTACTGTGTGTGTGTGTGTGTGTGTGTGTGTGTGTGTATATATACATACAGTGGAGACGGAAAGTATTCAGACCCCCTTAAATTTTTCACTCTTTGTTATATTGCAGCCATTTGCTAAAATCATTTAGGTTCATTTTTCCTCATTAATGTACACACAGCACCCCATATTGACAGAAAAACACAGAATTGTTGACATTTTTGCAGATTTATTAAAAAAGAAAAACTGAAATATCACATGGTCCTAAGTATTCAGACCCTTTGCTGAGTTTTCAGTAGAAGCACCCTTTTGATCTAATACAGCCATGAGTCTTTTTGGGAAAGATGCAACAAGTTTTTCACACCTGGATTTGGGGATCCTCTGCCATTCCTCCTTGCAGATCCTCTCCAGTTCTGTCAGGTTGGATGGTAAATGTTGGTGGAAAGCCATTTTTAGGTCTCTCCAGAGATGCTCAATTGGGTTTAAGTCAGGGCTCTGGCTGGGCCATTCAAGAACAGTCACAGAGTTGTTG
Organism: Lithobates clamitans; assembly: GCA_037952925.1. Taxonomy (NCBI): domain Eukaryota; kingdom Metazoa; phylum Chordata; class Amphibia; order Anura; family Ranidae; genus Lithobates; species Lithobates clamitans. The sequence goes on along the minus strand of JBBGZY010001334.1, from coordinate 347,064 downwards.
TGGAGCCACTCCTTCGTTATTTTAGCTGTGTGCTTAGGGTCATTGTCTTGTTGGAAGGTAAACCTTCGGTCCAGTCTGAGGTCCTGAGCACTCTGGAGAAGGTTTTCGTCCAGGATATCCCTGTACTCAAAAAGTTCTATCTTGGTCTCAGCAGACCAAAGAATCTTTTTTCTCACCATCTTGGAGTCCTTCAGGTGTTTTTTAGCAAACTCCATGCAGGCTTTCATGTGTCTAGCACTGAATAGAGGCTTCCGTCGGGCCACTCTGCCATAAAACCCCAACTGGTGGAAGGCTGCAGTGATGGTTGACCTTCTACAACTTTCTCCCATCTCCCAACTGCATCTCTGGAGCTCAGCCACAGTGATCTTTGGGTTCTTCCTTACCTCTCTCACCAAGGCTCTTCTCCCCTGATAGCTCAGTTTGGCCGCACGACCAGCTCTAGGAAGGGTTCTGGTCATCGCAAACGTCTTCCATTTAAGGATTATGGAGGCCACTGTGCTCTTAGGAACCTTAAGTGCAGCAGAAATTTTTTTGTAACCTTGGCCAGATCTGTGCCTTGCCACAATTCTGTCTCTGAGCTCTTCAGGCAGTTCCTTTGACCTCATGATTCTCATTTGCTCTGACATGCACTGTGAGCTGTAAGGTCTTATATAGACAGGTGTGTGGCTTTCCTAATCAAGTCCAATCAGTATAATTAAACACAGCTGGACTCAAATGAAGGTGTAGAACCATCTCAAGGATGATCAGAAGAAATGGACAGCACCTGAGTTAAATATATGAGTGTCACAGCAAAGGGTCTGAATACTTAGGACCATGTGATATTTCAGTTTTTCTTTTTTAATAAATCTGCAAAAATGTCAACAATTCTGTGTTTTTCTGTCAATATGGGGTGCTGTGTGTACATTAATGAGGAAAAAAATGAACCTAAATGATTTTAGCAAATGGCTGCAATATAACAAAGAGTGAAAAATGTAAGGGGGTCTGAATACTTTCCGTCCCCACTGTGTATGTGTGTATGTATGTGTATGTATGTGTGTGTATATATAATATATATATATATATTTAATATATTAGAGTGTCTGACTAGAATCAGTAGCATGTGATACAGTCTGATGTAGACCTTGCTATATTTGTCTAGTGAAAGAACTTAGAAGACCTGTAAGTACGATAGAAAAGCAACAAGTAAGGAAGGAATAATTTGAGAAAATGGAGATTGGGGAAGGACAGAAGAGGGAAAAAAGGGGATAATTAGTATATACCCAGGTCCCACTGGGGAATGGCCCCAGTGTGATAAGGGTAAAGGTACCTATCAAAAGTAGGTGGTAGAAAATGTTTGACCCAGGGGGTGCAAACTTTGTCAAAGTTGGCCATCCTGTCTAGAAATGTTGCTCTAATGTTTTCTTACATCAAAGTCTGCTTAATCAGATTTTGTGTGCCCATTCTATAACATGCTGTCTAGATTAAATATTTTGTAATTGAATGTTTTTCCCATTAGGACTATAGCCAGTTATGATTTTCAAAAAGTGCTTAAAAACACTACTTTGTGATCCTTGCAACAGTTCTTTATGTAAATAAATTACTATCCCTTTGTTCATGTGACTGGTTCGCTACCCATCTCCACAAGTTTTGCCTGAAATTGTGGTCAAATTACTTGCATTCCTTGTAGTAGAAGGTTGACCTTTTAGTTACCGTAAGTACTCTCAAAAAGCTTGGATGCATAAAGAGATGGCATGCAGAACCATTTGGCAGCCACTTTTAGAAAGTGTCAGGCCTACATAAATATCTACAGAACAAAAGCACCAACATAACTGCAATAATGTTTCCTAATATGGTATTAGTTGACCTAGAGAGATGTATTTTTTCCTCTACAGGAAAGTTCATATTTTTATTTTTTTTGTTTATACTGTGTGTCACATGCAGGTTTAATAAAAAGACTTGAAGAAGAAATAAAATTTAATTCATATATGGTTTCTGAAAAGCTTCCTAAAGAACTGGAGAGCAAGCGACGGACCCGGAGTCTCATGCAAAGAGTTGTCAGTGAACAAGTGATGGACCAATCTGATCTTACAGAACTGGAAGCTAAGGTATGCCTAAAATATATTTATTTTTTTGTACATCACGGGACACATAGCAGATTATAAATCATGACTATCTGGGTTATATGCCACCTATAGGTGAGTAGACACTGGCAGAAAAAAACAGGCAAGGAGTCCCCCTATATAACTCCTTCCAATCTGGACCCTCCTCAATTTTTTTTTTGACAGTGTCTAAAAGGTGATGGACCCTGAAGTACAACTCTCTGCATGGTAATACCAAATTCTCAAGTGGTTCCAGCAGGGATCAGGAGATTGGCCAGCCAAATCCATTCCTATAGCTGGCAGCTAAGATGGATGGTATGATGGAAGTGGATGGTTATGCTGGGATTGCCTGTAATGCGGTCAGTTGGCGCTGGACCCTGCAGATGCGGAACCATGTGCAGTAATAACTGGCCAAGGGTATTCTGGTGTGATGCTGTACAGGTCCAGGGCAGTGGACCCCATAGAAAGAGGGGATCAAATCTCTGAGGGTCCAGTGGGACATAGCCCATCATAATGGGTGATGATTTGTTCCCTGCTCTGCTCGGCAGGATCCTGTGGTGAGATCCCAGATAGCAAGGATAACTTGCCACAAATTTGTGACAGTGTTGAATTGTAAGTCTTGTTAACTTGCTGTGCATTTTCACTGGCAAGCTGTACACTTGCAGAGCACCTAAAGCACAAGTTCCAGTTGATACTTTTTGCAGACTTGCAGAATGTTTGCAAAGAAAGTTGATCTGGAGTCATGCAATGCGGACTTGTTGCAATTGTGCAACAAACTTGTGAAGCCTGGCTAGTCTAGCAATAGCTTAGCAAATCATTTTCAAACTTTCAGCTCAATTGCTTGCTATGTGGGATAGTGAGTGCCCCTGCAGTTCAGGGCTCTTTAAATGGGGATTAAACTTTGGGCTGCCTAGGCTGTCCTCCCAGTGTTATGCCACTAGGAACATTGGTGCTCCGTGTGTCTCCTGTGTTCCTGAAAGTGGTTTAGTGCTGATGACTGGGTGTGCTCCCTCTGTGACAGTTTGCCCATGTTATCACTAGTGTCTTTGGCTGCAACTGAGGAAATGGCGGGAGTAAGAGCTGGAAAAGCTGCACGGGGGAGGGTCTGTGGCCATCTTGGTAAAGGAGATGAGGCTGGCGGTCCCCTCAGGCTCTCTTTCTTGCGGCAGCAAGACACACAGGGCAGGCTGCTGAAGTTCAGGGCACGTGAGTACACAACTGGGGAGTGAGGTGTTTGCAGCTGGAGAGTTCCCCTAAGGGCCCAATACAAGGGTATTGTACATAAGCAGATCCCCTCTGCTGGTGGGGTAGCCTTGCAGACACAACTCTATTACTTGGACAACAGGCTTGGAAGATGTCTTCCAAAAAGTGAGGGAGGTGGCGCAAGGATGAACCCTGGTTGTAGTCCCTCTGCGTTTGTGGCTCCCGAGAGACCAGATGTGACAGGTGTGTCTGAGCCACTACATCTGTCTGGTATTGTGGCAACTGCAGCGCCATCAACTTCAGCATATGTTGCTAAGGATGACTTAGCTGCCGCTTTGGCTGGCTTAGAGGGAAAGATTGCTGCTATCTTCAACTCCATGCAGCAAGGCAGTGCCACGGGACAAGGCAGTAAGAAAGAAGAACGCTCCCCTTCACCAGATCCTCCTTTGGTTGAGGAGGAGGGGTGAGTAGACATAGATGAGGAGGTGGTAGGGGTAGAACTTTAAGAGGATCAGACTGTGGAATCCATATCTGAGGACTCCTGAACCTGAAGAAATGTAAGGGCTATCTGTCTCTTAAGCCCAGAGGGTGTTGGTACAATTCATTTCTGAGATGGTTTGGTCTGATTTCAGGTTGCCTCTTGCCGAATCCTCATCTGTTAAATTTTCCTCTTTGGGATCATTAAAGCTGCCATAGAATGCACCTCTCTTAGAAGAGGTGTTGTATGCTGAATGGGATCACCCAGATAGGGTGTTTGTACTGCCAAAGAGATTTTCTCAACTTTATCAAATGGAGGAAAAATATTTAAAAAGTGGAGCATGTCCACAGTTGACGCAGCAGTTTTCTCAATAAAATTTTGACTTGCCTGGTTGCTGATGTCCAGATCTTCAAAGACCTGGCAGAGAAGAGTCTGGAGATGCTGTTAAAACCTTTGCCTTGGTGAGCTCTGTTATGCAGGCAGCAGTGGCAGCCATCAGTGTTTGTAAAAGCCTTAAGGATTGCGTTAGCCATGATGGCGAAAGCTCATAAGAACTCTTCATTTGTATCCGCACTCACTTTGTCCATGGAAGACATCACTACATTACATGCTGATATCTTAAATAACTTCAGGGATTAATACACTGATTTATACTCCTCCAAAGCCTTGCCCACACTGGTAGAACCTCACACCTTCCTTTCAGAATGCTCACTACCCCAACTGAGTCCATCTGATAGGGCTTGCTGAACGCTACTCTCACAGTAGATGAGTTGACAGAAACCTTGGCCCTCTCCGCCCCCTTGCAAGTCTACTGGGGCGGTTGATCTACTGGTATAGGTATATAAGAGGTATGCAGGTCTCCTCCTACCTAGGTTAAGAAGGGTTTTTTTACATGCTTTGGAGCTGGGACGCCTTCCTTCTTCTATGAATGAAGCTGTGATAATCCTTATACTTAAACCTGGCAAAGACAGTTTATCCACCCAATTTATAAAGGCCTATCTCTTTATTAACCACCGATATAAAACTCTTATGCCGCGTACACACGATCGGAATTTCGGCCTGCAAAAGACCGATGAGAGTTTTTGGTAGGAAAATGCGACCGTGTGTCTGCTCCATCGGACTTTTGCTCGCCGAATTCCAGCCAGCAAAAGATTGAGAGCATGTTCTCAATTTTTCGGTCGGAAAATGTTCTTATCCGAAAATGCGATCGTCTGTGGCAATTCCGAAACGCAAAATTCCTACGCATGCTCGGAAACAATTTGACGCATGCTCGGAAGCAATTTACTTCATTTTCTCGGCTCGTCGTAGTGTTGTATGTCACTGTGTTCCTGACGGTCGTAAGACCAGCGAACTTTTGTGTGACCGTGTGTATGCAAGGCAAACTTGAGCGGAAACCCTCTCGGAAAAGCCATCATATCTTTTTCCGACAAGAAGTCCAATCATGTGTACGCGCCATTAGCACATGTTCCTGGGTGAAATTACTATACTCTGCCCTTGTCGCCAGATTGAGAATTTACGGAAATCTTATGGATCCCTTTACACTTAATAGAGGCACACGGCAAGGGTGTCCTTTGTCACCCCTGTTGTTTGGGTTACCCATAGACCCCCTGGCTGCTTTAATAGGAGCATCACCGTATATAACTGGGTTCATGCGTGTTTCCGGTGAGGACAAAGTATCCATGTATGCTGATGACACCCTCCTATATCTTGGTGATACCGGTCCCTCTCTTAGTCATGTTATGTCCTTGATTGAATGAATTGGTGCTCTGCCCGGCTTCTCTATTAACTGGAGTAAGTCCGTCTGTTCTCTCTCTTGACACACTTACTCAACCGCTACCACCTGGTGCCCAAGAGCTAAAAATAGTTACATCCGGTATTGGAAAAGGTTACAGACGCCATATCTACTGTGTTTACACTGAGACTTCCAATGGATCCTACTATATGTTTATTGGGAGCGGTTGATGAGGAATTTTTTCACTGCTCCACATAACCATAATCGGATTATTGTAAATAGCCCGTAAACCAATTGCTTGATTTTAGTTGTCTCCTCGCTTCCCTATGACAAAACAATGGATTGATCAGGTTAACTCTATTTTTATACTGGAAAAACTGGCATATTAACTTTAGGAATACACATCGTAAGTTCTAGTCATTATGGCAAGCTTGGCTTGAAATGCCGGGATTGCCACCTCCGCAATTGGTTTTGCACCGATTGTTACAGATGTGATGACTAGATATTTATATTTCATTTTTCAAGATGCTCAACATCTAATGGCATACATTTTTACTCATTTTATGCTATGTCTGGAGTGAGGATTGCTAGCTTCATATAAATATTGTATAGCGGGTGATTAGGGCTTTGACCTGCCTAATGCCTGTACTTTCAAGGTTTCTTGTTTTCTTTTTGTTTTCTGTGTTTTTTTTATTAGCGTCCCTATTGTGCAGCTTGAGTAGTCTTCATAGCATGACTTAGTTTCATTATTGTATAATGATTTTGTATTGTAAGCTTTTTTTATTTTTTTGAATTGGCTCAATAAAAACCTTTTTCTGATTAAAAAAAAAAAGAAAGATCGCATTGAGCGGTTGATACAGAAGACACCATTGCATTTTGATGCAGACTGTCACGTACCTGGTTAGTGAGCCTGACGTGGTAGAGGTAGACCTCTCGTATAGCTATGGTTCGGGGAACTACTGATAGTGAGACAGCAGTCACAGGAGCACAGTGATGTATGAGATCCTCTAATTACTCCAATAATCTGTAAGGCCGCAGTGGGCAGGTGGATAACACAGCAGGCAGGCTGATGGTAGCAGAGCTGGCACAGAGCTTGGCAGACTGAAGTAGACAGCTGAAAGCAGGAAGCCAGATGAGGACTTGCTGGACTGAGCAGGCTGGATGAGCACGGTGCAGGGTCAGGCAAGCAGGGTTGGTAACAGTCGGACAGATCAGACATAGATGGTAAACAGCAGGATAGTCGGGTCACAAGCCAGGTCGGTACCGTAGGATCAATCAGGCAGAATCAGGAGGCAGAAGTGGAATTCAAAAGACAAGCCGAGATAAGGGTATGAAGCAGACAAGCATAGGTTAGAGGTAAGCTGGATCAAGATCACATGGAATTAGGAAGTCACACAGAAGCTGCAGACTAAACAGCAATGAGTTTATGCAGAGGCCCTGTTTAAATAGCCAGCATTAGTGGCGAGCGCGTGCATTGATGTGCGCATGCACCGATGTGCAAGTGCCGTGAACCTCTGTTTTCATTAAGGACCTGGCTTCCCTGACATTGCCCCCTCCTTACGGGCAACCTCTGGATGCCCAACTGGTTCCTTCTTTGTGGGTTTCTGTGAAAGAAGGCACAAATTCCGTGGCATGCACGGTATGTGCAGGTTCCCAGGAATTTTCTTCTGGACCATACTCTTTCCACTTGATCAAATACTGTATCTGACCCCTTCTTTGTCTGCAGTCTAAGATGGCCTTAATCTCAAATTCATCATCTCCATTGATAATTACAGGTGGGGATCGGGAGGGCCCGATCTATGATCAGGAAACGGATCAGACACTGCAGGCTTTAGTAAGGATACTTGGAACACTGGGTGGAATCTCAAGGACTTTGGCAAGGTTAACTCATAAGAAACATCCATTTTTTTTCCTTACCGGAAATGGTCCAACCAACTTCGGTGCCAGCTTCTTCGAGGGACACGTCATCTTTAAATTTGTTGTAAAAAGCCATGCTTGGTCCCCTGATGCAAGACGAACTCCCCCCTTCTCTTCCTGTCAAACATTTTCTTGTTGTCCTCTTGAGCCTTTGTGATGGTCTCCTATAACAACATGTTATTGTGAGAGAAAAAATCCAGAGTACTCTGGACAGCTGGAACAGAAGATTCCGATACAAGATCAGGTAGGAAGGTAGGATCAAATCCATAATTGGCAAAGAATGGAGGCTGCTTGGTGGTGAAATGACAGACATTATTGTAATAGAACTCAGCCAGACACATAGTCGTCCTGGACAAAGAAAGTGAAACATCGGATGTATTGCTCCAAGGTTTGGTTAGTCAGCTCTGCTTGTCCATTGGTTTGCAGATGGTAGGCTGATAAGGAGAGCTCGATCTTCAAAGTCCCGCACAATGCTTTCCAAAATCTTGATGTAAACTGGACACAGAGGTCCCTCCACTCTTTTTGGGGGTTCATTGCTTGCTACTAAACTGAGGAGCTTATGGATTGGGAGGATTATATAAGGGGACTTTCTGTCCGTTTTTCCTACCAATGTCCATTCACCTATAGGTGGCACATAACCCAGGTAGTCATGATTTATAGCCTGCTCTGTGTCCCGTGATGTCTTCCAAGAAATGGATTTTACAGGGAAACACAAAAATCCAGTTTTTACTTCATAGTCATAATACTCTGGGCATAGCGTAATGAAAATATAGTAATGTGGACCTGTTAAGCAATAATAAAAAAATGTACTACTGAAGATTCTAACAAAGCAAACAGAATATTGGCATGCATTAAAAAGGGGATCAACTCCAGAGATAAAGCGATAATTCTCCCGCTCTACAAGATTCTGGTCCGGTTACACCTAGAGTATGCTGTCCAGTTCTGGGCACCAGTCCTCAGGAAGGATGTACTGTAAATGGAGCAAGTTCAAAGAAGGGCAACAAAGCTAATAAAGGGTCTGGAGGATATTAGTTATGAGGAAAGGTTGCGAGCACTGAACTTATTCTCTCTGGAGAAGAGACGCTTGAGAGGGGACATGATTTCAATTTACAAATACCATACTGGTGACCCCACAATAGGGATAAAACTTTTTCACGGAAGGGAGTTTAACAAGACACATGGCCACTCATTAAAATTAGAAGAAAAGGGGTTTAACCTTAAACTACATAGAGAGTTCTTTACTGTAAGAGCGGCAAGGATGTGGAATTCCCTTCCACAGGCGATGGTCTCAGCGGGGAGCATCGATAGTTTCAAAAAACTATTAGATAAGCACCTGAACAACCACAACATACAGGGATATACAATGTAATACTGACATATAATCGCACACATAGGTTGGACTTGATGGACTTGTGCCTTTTTAAACCTCGGAATCAAGGCAATTGTTTGGGACTTTATATGAGGTAAAGACCATTAAGGTCATATATCTCCATCCCTATCTAATGGAAAGAACATGGGAGGGGAAGGATAACAATGGGGACAATTGGGACTTTATATGAAGCATGCAGTCTAGGGGACAACCAGCTATCAATAATATAATTGCTTTTATATATATATATATATATATATATATATATATATATATATATATATATATATATATATATATATATATATATATATATATACATACATACAATAGGACCATAATAAGTAAGATACAATTAATAAATGATGGTGGTCCTAAAACCCTTGGATAGGGTCTCAAATACACCTACGCATGTATAAGGTACACAGTCTCAGGGATAGCCAACCATCAATAGTATAAATATAAAAGTTTATTGAAACACAATAGGACCATGATTGATAGGGTAAAAGCAATAATTAATAGTGGTAGTATGACCCACAATTTCATCTATATACACATACATGCTGATTATCCACATAATAAAACAGTGTTTACAATGGTGGGAATGTCCTCCAGACTAGCTAGTCTGCCAGATGTGATAGGGAAGAGACCCTGGATAAGATATCTCAATCCTATGGCATGGTAGGGCGCTGGATAACTGGGTTCCCACCGGTAATGTCAGGCACGGGAACTGAGGGCGCATATGAAGGGAAGTGACCCAACACCACAACCCCAACCACGGTAGACAGGCATCCATGGAGAGCGGATACGTGTAGGGCTGGGAATAAGTGTAGATAAAAATGTCCATTAAGAACAGTGTCAGCAGTGACAGTGGTAGAATATAACATAGTACAGGAGTGTCTGGTAGTGACAAAGGGGATGAGGGATTGATGATTTGACTAGTGTGGATGGTATAGCCTACATAATGGGAGAATGGGGAGTAGGTGGGTGACAATGGATACTTATAGCATATATAGGGGAGGGGGAAAGTAGGTAAGTAGAACCTACTAATAGCAACCAAAACAGTAGTAGTGAAAAGTAGATAATAAGGATACCTGAGGTAAGGGGGTGAAAAAAACCCAATTCCTTATGGCAGTGCAGTGTATGTAAATGGATCCAATCAGGACAAAAGGCCACCGAGGACAGGGCTATATGGGCACGACCAGGATATGCCCCCAACGTCACGCAATGTGCAAGTGGGGGAGAAGTGCATCAAAACCCGGGCATCATGGAGCGTCCGGCGCTTGGCGCCAAAACATCCCCCCATGACGCACGCAGATTTACAAACACCTCCACGTGCACTAGCGCCCTGTGTAGGATGCGCACAAGTGGGGGAGATGGGCGTGACCTCGACGCGCAGTGCATGGCACCCGCCCACCCCGACGTGAAAGGAGGAGGGAGTGAGGGGATGGACCAGCAGTGCACGTCGCAGTTCCCAGCACAGACATAAAACCCGGAAGGGGCACCGGTCCAGAGCATCCAACCTTCAAAGACACAGCCAAAGTAACCGACCACAAAGTCTGCAAGAAGGAACAAGCCAGCACAACCCAATTGAAATAATACCTCTGTTATATGTAGGCAGAGAAGGAAGGAGGGAGGATAAAGATCCATAAGTAATATTTAAAATAAACACCATCAGGAAACATGATAAATGTGCTAGTAATAAATAGCTTGACATAGTAAGACTGCATGCTTCCATCCCTGCATTAACCCTTTCATGACTAAGCCTATTTTTGAAATTTGGTGTTTACAAGTTAAAATCCGTATTTTTTGCTAGAAAATTACTTAGAACCCCCAAACATTATATATATATTTTTAGAAGAGAATCTAGAGAATAAAATGGAGATTGTTGCAATATTTTTTAGCACACGGTATTTGTGCAGCGGTGTTTTAAACGCAAATTTTTGGAAAAGTGACACTTTCATGAATTTTAAAAAATCCAAACAGTAAAGTTACCCCAATTTTTTAGTATAATGTGAAAGATGATGTTACGCCGAGTAAATAGATACCAAACATGTCACCCTTTATAATTGCACGCACTCGTGGAATGGCGACGAACTACGGTACCTATGAATTTCCATAGGCGACGCTTTAAAATTTTTTTACGGTTACCAGGTTTGAGCTACAGAAGAGGTCTAGGGCTAGAATTATTGCTCTCGCTCTGACGATCGCGGCGATACCTCACATGTGTGGTTTGAACACCGTTTACATATGCGGCCGCGACTTCCGTATGCGTTTTCTTCGCTGCGCGAGCTCGCGGGGACAGGGGCACTTTAAAAAAAATTTTTTTTTTTTTTTTTATTTATTTTATTTATTTTTGTACTTTTATAAATTGTGTTTTAAATTTTTTTTTTTTTTTTTTTTACTTTTATTGCTGTCACAAGCAATGTAAACATCCCTTGTGACAGTAATAGGGTGTGACAGGTACTCTTTATGGAGGGATGGGGGGTCTAAAAGACCCCCCATCCCTCCTTTACACTTCAAAGTATTCAGATCGCCGAAAACGGCGATTCTGAATACTGTGTACTTTTTTAAATTCGGCGCCATTGGCAGCCGAGTAAACGGGAAGTGACGTCATGACGTCGCTTCCGCGTTTTCAACAAGAAGGCTGGAACGAAGCCACTCACAGCTTCGTTCCAGTCCGCCCCCAGCCGCCGAAGGCAGCCGAACGGACACCGGTACTCCCGATTGCACGGGAGGCCCGGTAACAGCGGCGGGAGGCGGCGGGAGGGGGGGATGTCCCCTCCCGCTCCTCCGGTATAACAACCGAGCGGCTTTTAGCCGCATCGGTTGTTATATACGGGTAGCCGATCGCCCGCTGAAAACAACGGTACCGGGATGATGCCTGCAGCTGCGGGCATCACCCCGGTATAACCCCGGAAAGCCGAGTACGCATATGTGCGTACGGTCGGCGGGAAGGGGTTAAATTGGAATCAAGGCAATTGTTTGGGACTTTATGAGGTAAAGACCATTAAGGTCATATATCTCCATCCCTATCTAATGGAAAGAACGTGGGAGGGGAAAGGAAAACCATGGGGACAATTGGGACTTTATATGAAGCATGCAGTCGAGGGGACAACCAGCTATCAATAATTTCATTGCTTATATATATATATACACACAATAGGACCATAATAAGTAAGATACAATTAATAAATGATGGTGGTCGTAAAACCCTTGGATAGGATCTCAAATATACCTACGCATGTATAAGGTACACAGTCTCAGGGATAGCCAACCATCAATACTATAAATATAAAAGTTTATTGAAACACAATAGGACCATAATTGATAGGGTAAAAGCAATAATTAATAGTGGTAGTATGACCCACAATTTCATCTATATACACATACATGTTAATTATCCACATAATAAAACAGTGTTTACAATGGTGGGAATGTCCTCCAGACTAGCTAGTCTGCCAGGGATAGGGAAGAGACCCTGGATAAGGTATCTCAATCCTATATATCACAAATAAGGTATAAAATGTATAGGTATAATATATAAATCCAGACACGGCTTTAATTAGCTCATATATATATCCAGACACGGCTTCAATTAGCTTGACGCGTTTCGTGGTTTGGTATTACCACTCATCAGGAGCAAAGCACGTGATAATAATCTGAAACGAAATAGATTATTATCCAATATTTGACATATAACAGAAGAAATGATATACAATATTGGGATGGGACCAGTCACATAGTAATACTTACAGACAGGTCTGCTGTGTATAGGAGGCATGGTAGGGCGCTGGATAACGGGGGCCCACCGGTAATGTCAGGCATGGGAACTGAGGGAGCGTATGAAGGGAAGTGACCCAACACCACAACCCCAACCACGGTAGACAGGCTTCCATGGGGAGTGGATCAGTGTAGGGCTGGGAATAAATGTAGATAAAAATGTCCATTAAGAACAGTGTCAGCAGTGACAGTGGTAGCAAGTCTAGAAAATAACATAGTACAGGAGTGTCTGGTAGTGACAAAGGGGATGAGGGATTGGTGACATTACCTGTGGGCCCCCGTTATCAGACCTATCTGTAAGTATTACTATGTGACTGGTCCCATCGCAGTATTGTGTATTATTTTTTCTGTTATATGCCTTAGACTGCATGCTTCATGTTCTGTTGTCCCCTAGACTGCATGCTTCATATAAAGTCCCAATTGTCCCCATTGTTTTCCTTCCCCTCCCATGTTCTTTCCTTTTTTAAACCTCACCCACTATGTAACTACATTTTTAAAATATAAATGCATAAACTTTACATGAGCCAATGTGGCTACTTTATCTCTCTTTTATTATGCAAGTAGGTCCGGCCATACACGGTTCGAATTGCGGCCAGTTCAGTGGGAACCAGCCAAGATTTGAACCATTGATGGGCAGGCTGAATGTACCAAGTTGATCAAATCGATCAACTTGGGTACAACCAGCCTGCCGGATTCTTTTTCAACTATCGCTAGCGGCTGCTATAGCCACTAGCGATAATCTTTGTCTTCTCCCAGCAGGGACGGCTTCCCCTGCTCCTCCGCTGGTAGAAGACAATGGTCTGGCAGGAAGGATACCTGCATCAACACTGTGTGTTGATGGGGGAATTGAGCAAATTTCTTTCCTGCAACCTGTGGTTGCAGGAAAGAAATTCACTATGTGTATGGCTGACCTTGGCTTCTGGTGAGAATATAAATGCTGTAATACTGTTGATCAACATATGATCAATCGGAGACCATCAGAAATGTGAACATTTGAGTCACAATAATTTAGCAGTAACACACTGACAGTGTTCTGTAGTTGTATTAGCAGTAACACACTGACAGTGTTCTGTAGTTGTATATGAACATAAATTGAAGAATATGTATTTCTGCATGGTATAAGGGTTCTTCATACAGTTATCTAGAGGTACATTAAACAAAATATACAAATTTCTCAACTATAGTTTAGCAGTGGTGGTCAAACTTCGTGACCTCAATTGTGGCACCTTCAATCACCAAGCCTCATGTTATAATCGTTAAATGTAATGCTTTAGAAAGCTGTCAAAGGCTGCGGATGTGCAACAGGATATGGTCAAAGACTATGGGCATTCTACAAGAGCTGGTTCAAGATTAACTGTATGCTGCAGTAGATGGTCAGAAATTGTGAACTTGTTAGAGAGGAGTTGTTAGAAACTGGAGGCATCCTTCGGGAGAGAGTTAATGCCCTGTACATACGGTCAGATTTTACAGATGGAAAAAGTACGATCGGATTGTGTTTTCGGAAATTCCGATCGTGTGTGGGCTCCATCTAAATTTTTCCGTCGGAATTTCTGACACACAAAGTTTGAGAGCAGGATATAAAATTTTCCGACAACAAAATCCGATGGTTTAAATTCCGATCGTGTGTACACAAATCCGACGCACAAAGTGCCACGCATGCTGATGAAAGAGACGAAAGCTATTGGCTACTGCCCCGTTTATATTCCCGACGTACGTGTTTTACGTCACCGCGTTCAGAACGATCAGATTTTCTGTCAACTTTGTGCGACCGTGTGTATGCAAGACAAGTTTGGCCCAAAATCCGTCGGAAAAAATCTGATGGATTTCGTTGTCGGAATGTCCGATCAATGTCCGATCGTGTGTACAAGGCATTACACTGGAGACATTCCATTGGACTATTAGAGATCAGCTATTACAGTGCCTTCGTAAATCAGAGCTTCCACATTTAAGCTTCCTACACCTCCCTCTTAAAATTACTTGTGTGACGTTTGATACTTTCCTTGGTATTCATTATAAAATATCAGATGAAAAAAAAAAATTAAAAAGGGTAAAGGTATGCACAGCACAGAAAAAAGTAGGTTAGGAAGAAATTATCCAAGCTATTTAAAGGCTATAAGCCAATCTAAAAAATATTTTTGCTTCACTGCCCTGAATAAGCACCTGAATAAGAAAAGACAACACTGCTGTCTGCTAGGGCTCTAAGGGCCACAAAATAGGTGCTGAAGGGCCACGTGTTGGACACCAAGGGTTTATTGTCAGAAAGAAATCATATTTAATCATATGTTTTATGTTTACACATTGATAAATTTGTAGATTGAAGATATTTACTAAATGGGTACTTCATTCAAAGTAGCATTTACTCCATTTTATTTCGTCATTGCCAATCAAAACAGTGGTGTTTTGTTGTTTTTTTTTTTTTTTTTTTAACTCATCAGATAACTGTTTTTTGTGTGTTTTTTTTTTTTTTTTTTTAGATCCAAGAAGTCAATGCAGAAATCAATCAGCTCACTGAAAAGAGAATGAGAAATGACCCGACCGATGACAAGCTGTCCCTTTTTCGACAACAAGTATGTATTCAAATAATTCTCCAAACATTTGTTTTCTAATGGATTGTGGTTGTTTTTTTTGTTTTTTGTTTTTTGTCTGAGACACTTGCATATCTTTTACTGGGTAGATATTAATAGTAAAGTTCAGCCAGTAAAACTGACATCTTGTCACTGTAGAAATGTAAGAAAGCAAGTCAGATAAGTGTGATCTATAACTTTCTGGGAAACGATAAGGTTTACAGTGCCAGGGAATGGTTTGTTACAAATGCTTTCATAAAATAAATAGTATATTTATATTTACAGTGTACTAGAAGTCCTGGTTCATTTGTCTTCCTTGTATTTAGCACAACAACTCAGGGACACCATGACTGTCAAACATTCTCTACAATGGAGAAAAGCTTCCCTTCACTTAGGCTCCATTCATACCTGTGTGTGTCGATTTTACCCAATGTTTTTCAGGCTTTTTAAAGCTCTTTTGCAGCTTATTACAAGCTTTTTTAAAGCGTTTTAGAAGTGTATTACAAGTGTTTTTACAGCTTCAGGCGTTTTGTTTAGCCAATAGAAAGCACTAAGGGGAGGAGAGGGAGAAGAAATTAGGTGTGGAGAGCTGCTATTTGAGCGCTTTACAAGCGTTTTTCTGCTCAAGTCAGACGTTTCTATTGAAATATAGGGGGCCAAAAACGCTTGTAATCTGCCAAAAAGAAGCTCATGTACTTTTTTGAGAGTCAGGTGACAGAACGCTCAGATGTGAACAGGGCCCATTGAAATAAATAGGATTTGGCTTGTGGCTTGCGTTTTTAGAGCTACAAGCTTCAAGTAGAAAATCACTTAGGTGTTAACGGGGCCTTCTTCTTCTTCTTGTCATAATGAGGGAAACATATGCACAATAATTTTCTAGATTGTTTTACAAATAACTATATAAATATATGTATAAAAAAAGGTGTAGTGCAACCTATAGTATATTAATCACAAATAAATGTCCAGATAAAAAACCTAAAGTACATATGTAGTGCCACCAATCACCACTGCGTCGCATGTGTCAAAATCTTCAAAATATCACACGACTGATTGTGCCAGGCATGCCTCCACCGTGTGAAACAATTAAATGCTCCCCTTCAGGTTTGACTTCTAACTAAATAATGAGGTCAAACGGCGCTAAGGCTCCGTTCACATCTAGGCGTTGCTAGTTTACAGGCATTTTTGGGCTTTTTGTATAGGTGTTTTGAAGTTGAAAAGTCACCAATGTAATCTGCCAAAAAAAAGCTCATGTACTTTTTTGAGGGATGGGCATTTCGCTTAAGGCAACAGAACGCTTAGATGTGAAGAGGGGCCATTGAAATGAATGGGATTTGTCTTGTTGGGTGTTTTGAGAGCTGAGGCTTAGAGTAGAAAATCACCCAAAAACACCTAGATGTGAACGGAGCCTTAGCCTCGGTTCACATATGTGCGATGCGGGAACCAGCACGATTACAGCGCCGGTTCCCACATCACATCTCTCCTGCAGGCAGTTTACACTGTCCTCTGTTAACCGCTGCGGGTGTCAATACATTGTTAATGACACCCCCCAGATCGGTTCACAGATCGAAGTCCAAACTGTGAACTGGCACATGAATCGGATCGCATGGGTGAGAACACCCATGCCATCCAATTCTAGTGTGAGAAAAAAAAGTCCCTGCATTATTTTTGTGTGAGTTCAGCCATACAACTTGTATGGCTAAACTCGCACTGCACAGACATCGCATGGGATCGGCACCTGGGGTGCGGGTGCGCATCACATGCGATGTCTGAGATCGCACATATGTGAACCTAGGCTTAGTGTCCCCCTCCAGGGTTATTACCAGGGCTAGATGCAAAGCATTAAACTTCTCTCTAATGCATACACTGCTCAAACGCACATAAAACATGTAACATATTACATGGACAGAAAGGTTGAAAAGACACCAGTCCATCCAGTTCAACCTGTAGTGTGTGTTTGTGTGTGTTTATGTTAATAGTACAAGTTTACAATTTTATGTGAGATGCGATGCATGCAGTGGAGAGGAGCTGAATGCTGTGCATCTAGCCCTGGCTATAACCCTGAGGGGACATTAAAAATGCTTGTTGACCTTATTATTTATTTAGAGGTCAAACCTGGAGGTGAGTATTTAATTGTTTTGTGTGGTGGAAGCACTACCAAATTTAATTTATGTTTATTATTTGTAAATTTTATAATTTTTGTGATTTAATATAGTATAGTACACCTATTTTGTATACTTGTTCGTTGTTGGGGGTGTAGTGAGATCAATCTAATGGTGTATAAGCTTGCAACCGACTTATATAAGATTTGTATACATTTTTATTTTGTCCGACTGTATTGATTGCTATTTCACATTATCTAACTATATAACTATAATGAAAGGTTTTGTATTTTCTTACTTTGACTACAGGAAGACAGAGTTCTTGGAATTAGGAATGTGTGTGTATATAACACAAATACACTGTATTTATGTGTACACAAAATCTGATTTCACAGGCAGCCATAATTTCACGCAAGAAAGAAACCAAAGCTGAAGAATTACAGGATGCTAAGGAAGAAATTGCCAATTTAGAAAGAGAAATAGCACAGAAATCCAATCAGGTCCGAGATTCTGATGGCTCTGAAATGTTAAGAGGAGATGAGGTAAGAGTTCTTATAAAAACTCTTGGGCCTAAAAATAATGATTTATGTATTTGTTTCATGGTTTAGAATCCATGTCTTGTTTTGAGTTTTATATACAAAACTCATATTTGTTCCCTTTTGGTCTGTTAAAATATACAATTGAAAGTATTCTTTACATCTTTTAAAGCACAACCTCACTCTCTCAATCAACATTGACTATATTTAACTCTTATGGTGTTAGCATTTGTAAATAGATAGGAAATGATATCATAGTTACTTGTTTTAAAGGTTTCTTTTACATTTCTTCAGTTACTTCCTGGTTTCCAGGCCTAGGTAATGGACGTCATACATCCCAGGAGTCTTCAGATGGGGAGGAGAGGAGGAGGGGGTTTCTCAGCTAAGCACACCCTCCTGCCTGCATGTATGTCTGAGCTAAGGGCAGAAGGATTCCAGGAAGTAAATGCTACACAAATCATCTGCCCTGACTCAAGATGGCCATGGCCAGAAATGCTAGGGGATGTTTTTCAAAGTGATTTCTCAGTAAAATAAAGCATGGAGACATGGGATGGAGGAGTTTTCTTTAAATGTTAAAAATAAATTGAATAGCGTTTTTGGTTTGTAGTGCTCAGATGCAGTGTAGTTCCACATTAAAGCGGTTGTATGCCACATTAAAGCGGTTGTCTTACAGATTTTTTCTTTTTCTTTTTTCGGGCATACAACTGCTTTAAGTGCAAAATAAAAGGCCCGTTGATCCTGCTGGAAATCCAGTGAGCTTGTAACTTCCTGAGCTTTCTGTCTATCCTGCTCTGCAATGTCAAGCAGTTTTATCAGCCCTGCCCAGTTTACCTCTTTAGAGTAGAGAACACCCCCCCCCTTTTTCCTGTTATGCAGATGAATAAAAGGGAAGGTGTTCTTTAGTGATGTCCTGGGTTGACAACGCTGCTGCTCCATACAGTAGATACAGTAAATGAGTGTTGTCGTCCTAGGAAAATAAGTTTGTAAGGCTGAAGATAAACTAATAAATGGCACCATATTTAGGACTCACAAGCTGCAGTATATTATATATTTGTTCTTAGGTTTAGAAACACTTTAAATCTCCTGATCCCTTTAAGCATACCAATTCTCATATTTGATTGAAGCCCAACTCCAGAATATTAGCCACTGGCTTGAAATAAAACTATTTAATTACCCATTTTACTTGCATGAAGCCATGGTCACATGACTTATCTTTCTCTCTTTGGCACCATGCATACTACGAGCATAGCACCCCTACTCATTCACCAAAAACGTGGTAAAAGAGCGTAAAAATGCAGAGCGAGTTTTTGACAAGACCTTTATTAAAAAAATCATCTCTCAGTGTAGATTCAACTTGTCCCTCGGTGTAGACCCGTTTAAAAAAAAAAAAAAAAAAGGTCCCCACCTGACGCTGGCTTTCGCCGTCTAACTGCTCTGCTTTGTAGCTGCCACTAAAATAAACTAAGTAAGTAGTCCCCTCTTCCTCAAAGCACCCTCCCCATGTTGAGGGCACGTGGTCTGGTATTTTTCAGGAGGGGGGGCAGTTCTCTCATCCCCTTTTTTAAAACATTTTAGTGTGGGTTTCCCCTTAAAATACATAGCAGATATGAAGGTCCTGTTTTTTTCCCCAAGTTTTAATTTCCGGCATTCTTGTGTTTACATTCAGCTGTCAGCAGAGTGGTTTGGCTGGCTTCTGTCGATGGGGCATGACCGAAAAAGGTCTGCCAATCGACCCTCGATCAGCACTCTCAGCCAATGGCTGACAGCGCTGACTGGAGTGTTCTGGTTGGGGGGGGGGGGCGTCCTGTCCTGCTCCGCTGTCAGAACACTATAGAACAGCAGGGGAGATTGCTGTACTAATGTCAGATGGTTAGTACAGCGGCTCCTCTAAACTGTCAGGTTTATTTTTCGTTCAGCCCTGCTGGGTTGAACCAAACTAAACTACTACTGTGTACGAGGCTTAAAGTGTTACTAAACCCAGGACCCTGCATTCATGGAAACATAATTGTTTTAGTAAATATAAACTGCTAAATACCTTTTCTCATCAGCAGTATATAGCAGTCTTGTGACTTCTATCAGTTCCTGGTTAAAGCCTGGAAGAGGATTTTTCATACTGCACTGACTGTCCTATCAGAATGCAGGACCCCTGACCCTCTGTCTGGACAGTGCTGATTGGCCCTGTGCTGATCACGTGCACTCTCCCAAGAAAAAAAAACTCTCTAGCAATACACACCAAACTGAGCATGTGCAGACTGACTCCATTTACTCTGTCTTATCCAGACATGTTTTGGGGGCAATGCAAGAAGGGAAGGATCTGTGCATACAGGATCAAACAGCCTTTTTTACAAAATGCAGAGGTTTAACCTCCTAGGTTCCACAATGAGTATAACAAGCATGCTTTACTGCATATACAGAGTGATTTTACTGTTGTGGGTTTAGTAACACTTTAAGTGCCACAATACATCCAACAGCGAGCACTTGGTGTTGAACCACATTCATTTAGAGAAACATACAGTATAGGTCAGGCATGTCCAAAGCTTGGCCCACAGGTCAATTGTGGCCCACGTTCTGGTTTAATATGGCCCCCCTGGTGATTTAGATATTTATATATCTTTTGTGGCCCCCAGGGCCACAAAAGATATATACCGTATTTATCGGTGCTGCCTCAGAGGGGACAGGGAGGGGGCAGGACAAGCGCCGTCAGATTACATACAGGAGAATCTCCTGTTTGGCATCTGTAATAGGAAGTCCCGTCTCCTGGGCTGCCATTGGACGACTGTTCTGTCTATCATAGGAGGCGGCACTTTGTATTAAAGAGGCCGCTGAGTAAACAGGGGATTCTCCTGTATGTAATCTGTCAACGCTCATCCCGCCCCCTCCCTGTCCCCTCCGAGGCTGCAGATGGGCATCGATCAGGCTGCACTGATGGCACATGTGAGGCTGCTTTCATGGCACACGTGAGGCTGCTTTCATGGCACACGTGAGGCTGCATTCATGGCAATGGTAAGGCTGCATTCATGGCAATGGTAAGGCTGCATTTATGGCAATGGTGAGGCTGCATTCCTGGCAATGGTGAGGCTGCATTCCTGGCAATGGTGAGGCTGCATTCCTGGCAATGGTGAAGCTGCAGATGGGCACTAATTAGGTTGCATTGTTGGGCTCTGACCCTTATTTTGCTTCACAGTTCTTTATTTAAAATGTACGTTTTTTCCGGAAACTCCCCGCTTATAGTGAAAGTGCGATAAATATGGTATACCGAAATAACACGCCCAAGCTCAACCTTAGTCCTGAGCGGTGCTCGGGGATTTGTTGGGGCCACAAAAGATATACATATATATATCCAAATAACACCCTCGAGCTCATCTCTTCACCACACACAGCCACAAAGGCAAGAGAATTCTTGTTGGGCAGTGTATTAGTGCTCGGACAAACACACTTCAACCGAATTTTAATGGTTCAAAGAATGTCAGGCAAAATGGTTGGCCCTCTGGCCCTCTTTGAAAAAAGTTTGGACACCCCTGGTTTGCATTCTCTCTGACTGCATAACTTGGAATTTACTATTTATAAGGAGAGTAAAGGTTAAAGTGTTACTAAACCCACAAAAGTAAAATCAGTCTGTATATGCAGTAAAGCATGCTTGTTATACTCTATGCATTGTGTAAAAAGGCTGTTTGATCCGCTCCTTCTTTTACTGTCCCCAATCCATCTGCTGATAGAACAGAGCCTTGGAGGCACTCTGCACGTGCTCAGTTTGGTATGTATTACTAAAGAGTGGGGTTTTTTTGTGCAGGTGGTCAGCACAGGGCCAAACTGTCCAGAGGGTCAGGGGTCATGCAGCCTCATAGAACAGTCAGAGGAGAATTAAAACTCCTCCTACAAGCTTTAACCAGTGCGAGAAAAGGTATTTAGCAGTTTATATTTACTAAAAGAATTGCATTTCCATGTTCTGTGCACTGTGGGAGACCAGATATAGTGAATGCAGGGTCCTAGGTTTAGTAACTTTTTAAGGGATAGTTGGGGGGGGATGAACAAGGAAGTCACATCTAGTAGAGAGAGTCTCTTTATGTGTGGGGTACATGGTTATTATTGTAATTTTTTTCTTCACGCAAGCATATAATCATTGTAGGAAAATCCATCACATTGGATATTAACATACAACAGAGCAAATGAAATCCTATATCAACTTGCTTATCCCCATGCATGTAATAGCAGTGAGAATCACAGCATTGCTGAAACATTAGCACTGTCTTTTGTTACATTTGAACATTGTGTTCAGTCTATCTTTGTAGACAGCAAAATAGCTATACTAATATAGCACTAAAGGTGTACATACACATGCAAAGATAGGTTGAGAATTAACATTTCTTCAAAGTAGAATTACTTTTCTTATTGCAGGATTTTAAAGATTTTGCTAATTTTAAAGCCGATGAGAATTTTTAAGGGTCATTGCTTTTGGATTGTCATTCCAAGCTGACAATAATTGGGCGTTACAATAATTTGGAAAAATTCTGGTAATATTTTCTAATACCCTATCCTTGATCCACATTGCTCTAAATCTGGTTATATTCTTACCCCCCTTTTTTCAAGCGACTAGGCTGCATTGATGGGCACAGGTAGGCTGCATTGATGGGCGCAGGTAGGCTGCATTGATGGACACAGGTAGGCTGCATTGATGGACACAGGTAGGCTGCATTGATGGGCGCAGGTAGGCTGCATTGATGGACACAGGTAGGCTGCATTGATGGACACAGTTAGGCTGCATTGATGGACACAGGTAGGCTGCTTTGTTGGACACAGGTAGGCGGCATTGTTGGACACAGGTAGGCTGCATTGTTGGACACAGGTAGGCTGCATTGTTGGACACAGGTAGGCTGCATTGTTGGACACAGGTAGGCTGCATTGTTGGACACAGGTAGGCTGCATTGTTGGACACAGGTAGGCTGCATTGTTGGACACAGGTAGGCTGCATTGTTGGACACAGGTAGGCTGCACTGTTGGACACAGGTGAAGCGGCATTGATGGACACAGGTAGGTTGCATTGTTGGGCACAGGTAGGCTGCATTCTTGGGCACAGGTGAAGCAGCATTGATGGACACAGGCTGCATTGTTGGGCACAGGTGAGGCTGCATTGATGAGCAGAAGTGAGGCTGCACTGATGGGCACTGATAAAGTTGTTTTTAATATTTATTTTTGGAACTTAATTCTGCATTAAACATTTAAGTGCCATTTCATGAGATAATTTATGAGGGCATGTTTAGGGGCAGAATTAGAGGCAGGGTAAGGGTTGGGTGGGGCAACTGGTGGTGAGAAAGGTCTGGCTAGTATCTCAGGACTTGAAATTTAGAAATTTTGAGCTAACCAGAGAGTGAATAAAGTGTGGTACACACTATGAGAAAATTGGACGAGCGGTCATCCAATTTTCCACGATGGTGCGTATCATGATGTAACCAACAGTGGTATTAGCTTGTACGGAAATTCTCCAACGACAAAGGCAAACGTTCTTTGTGGTATATGATTACTATGTTTGTTGCCACCTTCTTCTGGGTCGTTCCTTGTTTTTAATCATGCGTGTATTTCTTTATTTGATTATTTTTGTACGTTTACTGTATACATTGAGCGCATGTAGGATATACGTATAAATTACACTGCCATATTACCCCCCTCACCCTCTTGTTTCCACTAACTTCTGGTAAGACAAAAATAAAATTTTTCTGGACATCAAACCATAGCACCCTGTTTAACATAGAGCAACTACTGCATATCATTGTAAATGCATAATCCCAGTCACATCATATTTGGGGAGCTTTTTCTGCAGCAGGCCTTGGTTGGCTTTTGAGGCAACAGGATAAAATGAATGCAGGAAAATACAGGGAAACCTGTCCCCCGGGAAAACAGGGGGCCCCGGAGAGGTTTTTTTTTTTAAATAGTTGCACAGCAGGAATTAGCACATTGGGGCACAAAATTTTTGGAGTCCCCGCCTGTTCTACCTCCGGGGCCCCCCTGCAGAGTTGGCAGAGCCCAGCCTGATACAGGAGGGCTGGTGATATCCTCCTTATCAGTGGCCCTGCTTGTGTATATATACGTATGCATCAATTTTATACTGCAATTAAAGTGTGTTAAAGTAAAAAATGGCATTTACTTATGTTTGCAGCTCAGGCCCCTTATCTGTTTGATCCTGAGGTTTGTGAACTTACTTTGTGAAGATCCCCACACATTTGCTTCCTTGAAATCTGTGACGCATGTTTTCTATGCTCAGATTACACAGAGCCTGCCTTTGGTGCTACAGAGGTGCAGAGAGGAGATGTTTCAGGAGGCAAAGTCAGGAATCGCTGCTCGTCTCTTCTGCAATAAAAAGCCTACAGTTTCTGTCCCTTCCTACTCTTTCTACTTATCTCCTCTTCCTCTCTATCCTCTTTCTGTTCTTTTACCCTCTTGGTTTTTAGTCTGCTCGACATTGTTGAAAATCAATAAAACTGTCAGTTTTTTTTAAAAAAGCCTACAATTTTACTGTTTAGTCTCGCTTTAACTGCACAAGCTTAA
This sequence comes from Lithobates clamitans, assembly GCA_037952925.1. Classification (NCBI taxonomy): domain Eukaryota; kingdom Metazoa; phylum Chordata; class Amphibia; order Anura; family Ranidae; genus Lithobates; species Lithobates clamitans. The sequence goes on along the minus strand of JBBGZY010001334.1, from coordinate 322,765 downwards.
AGTGATACTAAAGTCTTGTTTTATTTTTTTTTATTTTTTTTCCATTTAAAATAAAAAACATGGTATACTTACCTGCTCCATGCAGCTTGTTATGGGGGCACCCAAGTTGAGCCACAGCTCCATGTGTTCATTCAGACATTAAGGCGTGGCCCAGCCCCTCCTCTTTTTTTCTCCTCATTGTCTGACTGACTTTGATTGACAGCAGTGGGAGTCCCTCGGTCGTCCGGGTCTCTTCTCCTGATTGGCTGAGACAAAGCAGCGGCGCCATTGGCTCCTGCGGTTGTCAATCAAAGTCAGTTGGCCAATCAGGAGAGAGAGTAGGTGGGGCCAAACGGCAGTTCCGTGTCTTAATGGACACGTGGAACTGCAGCTCGGGTGCCCCGTAGCAAGCTGCTTGCTGTGGGGGCACTGCACAGGAGGGAGGGGCCAGGAGTGCCAAAGAGGGACCCGAGAAGAGGAGTATCTGGGCTGCTCTGTGCAAAACCATTATACAGAGCAAGTAAGTATAACATGTTTGTTATTTTTTATTTATTTTTTTTAAACAAGACTTTATTATCACTTTAAGATAAAAAACATATTGCCTTTACAACCACTTTAAGTTTGAGCACAGGTGCTCCAGATTCCGTCAGCTCAAGTTTAGTAAGGCTCCCCACTGTCTTTTCATGTTTTATTACAGTAGGGACATTTTTGTTTATAATTGATAAAACCTAAAACAGAGAAGATACCTGTGTTGCTGTTACAGCCAATCACATTCGAGCTGTAATTTTCCCAAACAGGTTATAGACAGACTGTAGATGGGAAGACTATGGGTGATGAAATATTGTACCTGCCTGTCTTCAGAGTATCTAGGCATTTGGTCAACTGAGTAATGGTGCCAAATGCTTGGTTAACCACTTCCCGCCCGTCCTATAGCGGATTGACGTCCGGGAAGTGGTTCCGTTATCCTGACTGGGCGTCATATGACGTCCAGCAGGATAACATGCTGCGCGCATTGCGGCGATCGGTGGAGCGGTGTGTCAGCCTGACACACCGCTCCACCGATCTTGGTAAAGAGCCTCCAGCGGAGGCTCTTTACCACGTGATCAGCCGTGTCCAATCACAGCTGATCACGCTGTCAATGGGAAGAGCCGTTGATCGGCTTTTCCTCACTCGCGTCTGACAGACGCGAGCAGATGAGAGCCGATCGGCGGTTCTCCTGACAGGGGGGGTCTGCGCTGATTGTTTATCAGCGCAGCCCCCCCCTCAGATCACCACACTGGACCACCAGGGATCGCCACTAGGACCACCAGGGAAGGGGCAACATGTGGATGGCCAGGTATGTACCCCATGGCCATCCACATGTGCCCAATCTGTGCCAATCAGTGCCCACAAATGGGCACTGATTGGCACCATTATGTTCCAGATCTGCCCAGCAATGCCCCCAATATGTTTTATCAGTGCCACCTGTCATTGCCCATCTGTGCCACCTGTCATTGCCCATCTGTGCCACCTGTCATTGCCCATCTGTGCCACCTGTCATTGCCCATCGGTGCCACCTGTCATTGCCCATCGGTGCCACCTATCAGTGCCCATCAGTGCCACCCATAAGTACCCATCAGTGCCACCCATATGTACCAATCAATGCCACCTACGAGTGCCCATCAGGGCCGCCTACGAGTGTCCATCGGTGCCACCTATGAGTGCCCACCAGTGCCACCTATCAGTGCCGCCTATCAGTGCCCGTCAGTGCCACCTCATCAGTGCCACCTCATCAGTGCCACCTCATCGATGCCACCTCATTGGTGCCACCTCATCGGTGCCCATCAGTGCTGCCATATCAGTGCCCGTCAGTGCAGCCATATCAGTGCCTGTCATTGAAGGAGAAAACATACTTATTTACAAAAATTTTTTACAGAAACAAAGAAAAACTTGTTTTTTTTCGAAATTTTCGGTCTTTTTTTATTTGTTGCGCAAAAAAATAAAAACTGCAGAGGTGATCAAATACCACCAAAAGCTCTATTTGTGGGAACAAAATGATAAAAAATGTGTTTGGGTACAGTGTAGCATGACCTCGCAATTGTCATTCAAATTGCGACAGCGCTGAAAGCTGAAAATTGGCCTGGGCGGGAAGGTCTCTAAGTGCCTGGTATTGAAGTGGTTAAATGCAATTTCTTTTTTTCAGCGAGAGAAAGGAAGATTCAGCTCCATTACACAGAGATTTTTCAAAAGTGTTTATAATTGATTAGGCAATCCCTTCAGAACTTGATCCTCTGTGACTGTCATACCAGGTTCCTTTAATTGGCACAGAATATATAGCCAAGCTTAGAACAAGCAGTTGATTGGTTGTATGGCCAAATGCCTCATTTTTTATTTCCTTAAAAGGTGATTTGTTTCAGTAATGGATACAGTTGCAGTTCTGCAGATTACAAACGAAGCATTTGCTAGCAACTGATTATTCTCTTAAAACCAAGGTACTATTATTGCTCAAGTTAGGCTTACCATTTTGCATTATGTATAATGTATGTTCAATAGCTGCTGTTTTTTGACTGGTATTCCCATTTATTAAAAGAAGTCATAATATAGCATTAGTAGAGGTAAAAGCTAAGAGCATTCAGGATAAAAGTTATAGGTAAACTTGAAGATTTATGACTTTCAAAACCTCACAGCTTTTTTACTACTAGTTCTAAGGAGGAACAGCCTCGTGTCAAAGATGGGCTTAAGGCTCTGTTCACACTAGTCCGACTCCACACAATATTGGGTGCGATTTTGATGCAACTTTACACTCTGTCTTTACACTCTGTCTTTACACTCTGTCTTTACACTCAATTCCCAAGAAAGTCACATTAAAGTAGTGTAGGACTCTCTTCAAAGTCACTGCGACTTTAAGTTACATAGTTTGGAATGGGTGCCATTGAAATCAATGGGCTGCGACTTGTCATGGGACTTTTGTGTCATGACAAAGTTTTGCTTTTTGTTCTTGGAGCAGGCACAAAACTTTATAGGGATTTTTCTTTTTTCCAAGATAAAAGCAAACACAAGTGCAGAGTTTTGTAATTCACCTTCAATTCTCTGTTTAACCACTTGCTTACTGGGCACTTAAACCCCCCTCCTGTCCAGACCAATTTTCAGCTTTTAGCGCTGTCGCATTTTGAATGACAATTGCGCAGTCATACAACACTGTACCCAAATATTTTTCCTACAAATAGAGCTTTCTTTTGATGGTATTTGATCACCTCTGCGGTTTTTAGTTTTTGTTAAAAAAAATTGAAAAAGACAGACAGAATTTAAAAAAATATATATATATATTTTTTTTATAATTTGGTATAAAATTTTGCAAACATGTAATTTTTCTCCTTCGTTTATGTACGCTGATGAGGCGGCACTGATGGGCACCGATAGGTGGCAGTGATGGGCACTGATGGGTGGCAGTGATGGGCACTGATTGATGGCAGCACTGCTAGGTGGCACTGATTGGCACCACTGGTGGGCATTGATAGGTGGCACTTGTGGGCATTCATAGGTGGCACTTGTGGGCATTGATAGGTGGCACTGCTGGGCACTGGCAGGTGGCAATGACAGATGGCACTTTCAGGCACAGATGAGGCATATTTGCCTCCTTCCTCTTCGGGACCGATGTCCCTTTGACATAAGCCGGTGATCGGCTTTTTTTTCCTCCTCACGCTGTCAGCGTGAGGAGAAAACTAAACCGATCACCGAGCTTTTATTTACATCATGTGATCAGCTGTCATTGGCTAACATCTGATCACATGGTAAGGGGCCGGGACCGGCCCCTTACTCAAATCTGTGATCATCCGAGTCTCCGTGACTTAGTGATCACAGCGCACACACCGCGCGCCCTGCAGGGTGCGCGCTGTGCGCGTGCACAGGGGAGGACGTCCCATGATGGCCTCCCAGAAATTGAGGTCCGCGCTGTAGCCTTCATTTGGCTATGGCCCGGACCTCAAGTGGTTAAAGTGATTGTAAAGTCTCATTTATAAAAAAAATAAAATAAAAATAACAAACATGTTATACTTACCTCCTCTGTGCAGTGGTTTTGCACAGATCAGCCCGGATCCTCCTCTTCTCGGGCCCCTCTTCGCTGCTCTTGTCCACTCCCTCCTTTTGAGTGCCCTCACAGCAAGCAGCTTGCTATGGGGGCAACCGACACTGAGCTGCCATTCGGCCCCACCCCTCTCTCTCCTGATTGGCTAACTGACTTTGACAGCCGCGGGAGCCAATGGCGCCACTGCTGTGTATCAGCCAATCAGGAGAGAGAGTCCTGGACAGCAGAGGGACTTTTTATCCTAATGCATAGAATCTGACTTTACAACCCCTTTAAGTTTTACCTAGCCAAACTATATGCGCATGTTATTTATGAATAGGACAAATGTGCTTCTATAAAATTGGTAGTTCCCGTTTATCTTCTGCCATTTAGCTATGTGATGAGGATATGCACCCTCCTATTAAGAATATATATGTGATGATGACAGGAAAAGAAAAGGCTGGGCACATGTGACATAAAACACAGCGTGGAGTTACATACTAGGCGTTGCAACTCTCATTCCATCATGTGGCTATTCGTAGACTGGATACTTTAAATTGTTTCCAGGAATAAATTATCCATCATGATCAGTTGAAACGAAGTCTCCAAGAATAAAGGATTTGTCTCCTGGTAAATATAGTGGAACATCAGAAATAAATAGGTTACAAATGTCTTTAGGTTTCAAAACCTCCAGTAATTACAGGTAAAAGAAATACAGCAGTGAATATATGGTTTCTTATTTATGGTTTTCCCAATTTATATCTCTATATGATAGTTAATAAAGAGCAATTGAAGAGTTGATGCAACTGAGAGATCAGGGAAAGCCTGAGATTTGGGTGAATTGACGTAGTAAGGTTAATACATTGGGTAAGGTGAATTGAGGCAACTATATGTTTAAAACAAAGATTTACTCTTACTTTATGAACAATTTAATTTTTATGTCAAGTTCGCTTTAAAAAAAAAAACAGCTTCCATTGTCACTATATATCACATGGACAGCCAATACCTGCCCAGGCTATCCATATTTGTCAGAGAATTGCAAGTGTGTTTTGGGCATATGTTATGCCTGGGTCAGATGCAGATTAAAGCTGAACTCCAGGTATGATCTTTATTGCATACTTACATATGTAAGTATGCATATCTCATACCTGAGGGGCAGCTGGCAATGCTAAGATCACTGTAGTAGCCAGCACTGCTACAGTGATAGCAGTGATCTTCCAGGTTCTGAACCCGGCAACTTAGCCCCTGTGCACACTGACAACAGGGGCAACTCATTCAACACTGCTGCCATTCACAGAACACCTTTTTCAACTATCACAAGGTGTTCTCTGATTGCAAGATGTGGAGATCATGACATCACAGCCCCTCTCCACCTTGTCTTACCAGAAAAATGCCTTGGATTCATTAAAAAAACAGAGCTTGTTCTTTGAATGGTGGCATTGCCGAATTAGCAACACCCAGTGGTGTTCAACTTTTGAATAAAATATTATTAATTAAAAAAAGATTTTCTTACTTTAATGTGCTACTGCTACACATTGTCTTTTAATTTGATTTTAAAGATGAAATCTCATGAGGTATAAAAAAATTACCTGCTGGTCTCTTGATTTACCTGTAAAAATTTTTCTTTAAAAAAGGAGGGCTGGGCAAGTCTTTAAGAAATCCCATCTTTATCTGTGCTGATTTTGCCTGTGAGCTCCATCCTTTCATGAAGCTGGATTTTTGGGCGCTCCTAGTTGTCAAACCTAGTTGCTACCACCCCCTTCCCCAAATGAGCACTGCTCCCTCTATTAAGAATGCATACAGGTCTGTGTTCAAATTGATTTTTTAGCACTGTCAGCCGCAGGTTCCTCCTTTGTTGTGATCGTGCCTCTGAGCTCAGTACTGTTTATGTGTGCTAACATGCTCCCCTGGCCCTGCATGATAAGTGACAGTGTTGGTCTTGAGCAGTCACCTTGAGATGGAGACCAATACTGTCAATCACAAGTAATTAGGTATTCATCTCCTACAGAGCTACATCATTAAGGGGAGGTAGAGTGTGCTGCTGACCACACTATCTCTGGATCCAAGCACCTATCAAAACAGGACAAAGTGCTACATGAGACATCTTCTTTGAGCAACAATATTTTGAAGAAAGTGATCATGACATCATTATTCTCAAACCTATTGCAAAGAGGTGCACAAACTTTATGTGTTTCTACCTCTCACATCACTACTTCTGATATGCCCTGTACACACGGTCAGACATTGATCGGACATTCCGACAACAAAATCCTAGGATTTTTTCCGACGGATGTTGGCTCAAACTTGTCTTGCATACACACGGTCACACAAAGTTGTCGGAAAATCCTATCATTCTGAACGTGGTGACGTAAAACACGTACGTCGGGACTATAAACGGGGCAGTAGCCAATAGCTTTCATCTCTTTATTTATTCTGAGCATGCGTGGCACTTTGTGCGTCGGATTTGTGTACACACGATCGGAAATTCCGACAACGGATTTTGTTGTCGGAAAATTTTATAGCCTGCTTTCAAACTTTGTGTGTCAGAAAATCCTATGGAAAATGTGTGATGGAGCCCACACACGGTCAGAATTTCCCACAACAAGGTCCTATCACACATTTTCCGTCGGAAAAACCCGACCGTGTGTACGGGGCATTAGACACTTCCACAAGCTGTCATACAAATCATTGTCATTGGGGCAGTTCCCAGAAAGAGAAGGGGCCTTGTTGGATTTAGAGGAAATCTGTTTAATGAATGCCCTGCAAAATATAATTGATCTGAACCACAGCATGAAGGCCAAGACTATGTATTGGAAATAAGCCATAAGAAAACAGCATGTACACATACTCCTGTGCTGTGAGTTTTGTCCATTTACAAATCTAATACGTTCTTTGATCAGAAATGTTTATACCCAGCTAAGATCCTGAAATGTTCTGGAACAGAACCATTGAAAACATGGTCTAAATATAGTTCATGATAACAAAGAGGTTAGGTTTTATTTTAGGCAAACTGCCGGTGCTACTTTAATTGAACATTAATAGAACATACAGTTTCTCTATGAGACATGTTTGTTTATAATATCTGTAGATTACATTTTTTTATTGGGACAATCTGTGGTACTATTTATATACCCTGATGTTATCATGTCATCTAAAAATGAAACCTGGATAAGCAGTGCTGCCAGTAATGAGTAGCAGTTTTTCATTTCAGGTCTTCAGTTGCTTGATTATGGCTTTGACTTAAGGCCCGTACACACAATATGAAAATCGGATGTAAAATTTTGTCCGATCGATGTGCCGATTTTCGGATCGTTAGTATGATGCTTTCAATAGCTGATTCCGATTTTGCGTCCGACAAAAGATGGATGTGCAGACTATAACATTTTTGTCGTACGTGAACTCAACGTCTGATTTGATTTTCGTTTTAAATAGTATGGTTTTCGTTCAAAAAAAAAACGTAAGAGCAAGACTACGCATGCTAAGAAACGAAAAAGAACACATACAAAACTATTCAACACTATACGTCACTTCTGAAGTTGTATTCTGTCGTACGAGAATTTTCGTATGGTGAGTAACCTCTTCACTTTCGACATGAGACTAGCATGCAACAAAAAACAGACGAATGGTCGCCTGAAAATCTGATCGTGTGTACGAGACTTAAGTCTGGGTTCACATCTAATATCGATGTGGCTCACTACAGGGGTCTGGTGCGTCCCTGTTCTCCATTTCAGGTATGAATCAGGCCCAAATTTTTGCCTAAATTTGGACCTGAAACGGTGCCAAAAACGCACAGGACCCCTGTGCAATCCACTCCGCAGCCGCCACGGAAATATGTGAACCGGCTCCATTGAGAAACGGTCACAATCTCCTTTCATGCAAATTGGATGCGGGGAAACATATGCAGTTTTCTTGCATCTTTTCATCCATACCTTGTAGTGCCTGGGGCGCCTGACTGTCATATTATGGTTAAGACTAAAGATAATTTGTTGTAATGCATTTTCTTGCATTGCATATTTATGACTAAAGCTTGTATTAACTGAAGAGTTGATGCCATGCTTGCAGTCCCTTATTATGTCTTTTCTCAAAAGGAGTCCCTTCAACCTATCTTCTCTTGCCTTTCACTGCTTTGTTACTTTCTGTTCGCCATACCTTTTGTTCAGTGGCAGCTGGTGGTATATTTTTTTTTGGGGGGGGGGGGGGCTGGGTGGCAAACAATGCACCCACAGCCACCCCACCCACCCCATTCGGTCGGTTACCAGCCCCATACTTGCCCCATCTGCCTTCCTCTGCGTCTCCTCCTTGGCATTACGGCAGCCGTGCGTCTGCTCCCTCCTCCTCCTTGGCCAATAGGTTGGCTTCTCCTTTTGGACAATCGGGAAATGGGCCTCACGACCCGCTTCATGATTGGCCGGGAGAAGAATTCGTGTGACAGTAGCGAATATTCGCTTTTGTCACACAACTGGGTGGGCTTTGAACCCGAGCCCACCCTTTTTTTTTTATGCCAATTGGAGCCTCAGGCTCTAATCAGGTGCTTAAAAAAAAAAAAAAAAAAAAGCCCCATTGGAATTCATGCATCTGGCGCCCCTTCATGTAGATTAGAGGACTGGATGCATGGATAGGGGGACGGTGCCCCTGCGCCCTGCATTACGGGCCACCACTGCTTCTGTTACTTTTCCCAGACACTCCTGCTTACCATTACTGTGCTCCAAGTTTACTCTTTGTTTTATTAAAGACAAAGTTTAGTTAACACTAAATTGATACATTGAGGGTGCAGTAAAAAAGTAAAAGTTTTTTTTTTTGGTCTCGAAATCAGCTTTAGAACTGCACACTGGGCATAATAAATTCTGCTTGTACAAGTTTTTTTTTTTCCACCTGAATTATGTTGTGTTAGCCTATTAGGCCATATACATTTGGGCATTTTACAGGCATATTTGCAGAAGAGTGTTTTCAGGTTAAAAAAAAGAAAAATCATCACAAGTGTGTTTTTAAGAGGCACTTCTGGGAGAAAAAGATGCTTTGTGTGCGGAAACACTGCATTTAGGCATGTTTAGCATTTTCAAGTGTACATTGATTATAGTGAAAAATAAGAAGAGGAGAATGTTTTGGAAAAATCACTTAAAAAGCAAATGCCTATAAACGTATATAAACTCTTGTGCAGTACGAGCCACTATGAGCATTTTTTCTGCTGCTTTCTCTACCAGAGGTTCTGGCATATTTTCAGCCACCTAGTGTGTATATGGACCCTTAGCAAAAGCACAAAGTCCCTTCCCAAAGCACATGTCTGCCACTAGGATTTGCTGTTGTCTGTGCAAGAGACAGACGAGGACCTGGTGCTCTTACTGAAGCTGATTTCCAGACAAAAAGAATGTATTTATTAAATTTTTACAGTATTAATAATATCTCAAACCCTTTTCTAAAATTATGCTTAAATGATGTGGCACTAAGGACACCCCTTTCGATCTTCTGCTTTGCACTCCCTACCATACCAGCAACCTCTTCACCTGATTATTTTTTACTAAACAATAACATCTTTAGCATAATCTGTGGTCTCTGTTCCATCACCACTTATCTTTTCTCGCCCTCACAGTTAACGTTATTTTTTTTTCTTATAGTTTAAACGTTATTTGAGCAAGCTTAGAGGAAAAAGCTTAGTCTTTAAAAAGAAGCGTCAAGAACTGGCCGATCTTGCAGCAGAATGTGGTGTTCTTCAAAGAACAGAGCAAATCCTGAAGCAACGCCATGATAGTTTTCAGCAACAATTGGTAAGTTTCCAGGTTACTATGTGTACATTGGTTTGGACCTGTGATAGCACCCCTGAAAACACTGGGGGGAGAAGGAAGAAGAGCTTGTTGTCTCTGGTTATATTAGAGGACATAATTGACCTTATTCAGTAGAAGTTTCTTATTCCTAAGTGCTAATCTATATTGCAGTAGCTCATAGCAACCAAACAAAATTCACTTTGACCAGTATGAAATGAATTCTAATTGGTTACTGTGGATTAGTGCTCTTATGAATTAGTCATTATTAATAAGAACTCTATTCAATAAGTCTGAAACTGGTATAAATGTACAGTTAAACCGGCTATACATGGATCGAAATTTGGCCATGTATGTGCAGAGCAGTTGTACAGAAGTTGATCTACCATTTTACTTCTGTACAACAGCCCCTTTGGAAAATTTCTGGTCGATCAGTGCCGCCAGCTATTGCCAGTGGCTCTGATCAGTTTATTCTGATGGCGGGGAACTCTTCCTTTTGTCAGAATGCAAAGATGCAGCCAGAGCATTCTCCCATCCACCTCAAATGTGTGGATGGGGTAATTGGATCATTTTTTTTTTCAACCCATTGGTTGAACCAAAAAAAAAAGATTAATCTATGGGCTGCCTTACACTTTGAAAATAAGGGCCTCAGCATCACAGACATATTCTAGTTTACTGTTTCAGAGGCTGAAGCTACTGTGTAATGAGTAATTGGCCAGGGCTGTGCAAGCCATGTTTCTATTGTGCAGGTGATCACCAGTGTGGAAACTGTCTGTCCACATAACATTTGGGTACATTACATGGTTTAATTTTTATGATGTAACAAAGGAACTGGTTCTATAGACAAGTGCTGGTTAACAAAGTGAGAGATACTCTGCAATATGTTGAAGAGCATTTACAGTGAGTGTGATTACATGGTAACTTGTGGAGTGGGTTAGACAAAGTGCAACACTCAAAAGTTGATAAGAAGACAAAACAACCCCAGAGACTGTGTAACAGCACATGGATTTCCCATGTCTGTTAAGGGTTTTGGCAAAGTTACATTGGCCCTGTTCTTTGTTTAAGAATACTGAGTTTTAGTTATAGATATTTTGTCAGATCCACGTGTGTATTTTATTGTTAATTATTATAGAACTCAGTATCTGTTTTTTTTCATAAGGTATGATAATTCTATAATATAAATTTTTGCTATACTTTTCTTTATCATACATCACAGGACACAGAGTTAGGCTAATATTCATTACCTACTGGGTTATACGTCTTCTCTAGGTGAATGGACACTGGTAGACAAAGTCTTAGACAGGAATTTTGCCCCTATATAACCCCTCCCATACAGGAAGTACTTCAGTTTTTTACCAGTGTCTGCAAGGTGGATGGGCACTTTTTGTTCAGCTTGAGGTCTTTAGTCCCAAAAACGGTTCTTAAATGAATCGACGGATTGACCGATCGGATCCATTTCAAGAAAAGCTTTTATGCTTAAATAAATGGTACCCGAGCCTCGCAAAGAAGCCACAAGGATCCTGCGAGCATTTGTCTGTAATGCGACTTTTGGGCGCTGGACCCTGCGTAGTGGAATCCTGGACACCACAGAGCTAAGGCATTCCTGCAGGGTGCTGTACAGGTCCAAGGGAGTGGACCCTAAAACATAAAGGGGTACTCAGTCCTTGAAGGTCCCCAAGTGACAGGAACCTGCCGTGATGGGTGAAGATTGAGCTCTTAGTTTCTTAGTCTGCCCTTTGCCTGGATAGGTAAGTGAAACCCCCTTATTTACTTATTGTGGGGTGCCCCAGTGATTGTAACAATCAGTCAAGCTAGCTAGAGGACTGGACACCTGTGTGCAGTGACCACAGGGGGAATTTGGGTTAGCTGTGGGTGTTTGCAAAGAGTACCTTTTTTTCTGTTCTCTTGGCTGTTTTTTCTTATGGATGGTCCGAGCACGAGGGTGCACCATTGCACATCTTGGTTCGCCATGGCACACGTGCGTTCGCCAAACTGCACGAGTGTTCGCAGCGGTTTGGGGGCCATGGCGCATGCGGCTTCACCACAGTAGTTGTACGCACACAGAGCCGCACATGCGCCGTAGCCTAATCTTGGCGCGTGAAGATTCACATCATATGCGAATACAGCCGCGCCCGTTCGTCGGGGCCAAACATGTGCGTGCGCACGCATCCGCGTAACATCCTGGCGCACAGCCAGCTTATTTAGCTGAGTATGGCAGACATGCGGTGCTTCCAGGGGACACCTGTGGGACACAGAGCAGGCTCTGAACCAGTAATTTTTAGCGGTTAATTTCTCCTTACCTGGGTCACTTGAATCACCAGGTGTTGCTTGGCAGGCTAAGGTGCTTGGCATGATTGTTGCATAGGGGCTTGGTGAGCCCTATGAATGGGTCTCCCTTTTGGGGTATTTAAAGAAGCGTGACAGATCCCACTCCACCTATCTTGGTGGCAGGAATGGGTTGAGGATGGGGAAGAGCTTAATGCCAAGGATTCTGTGGAGGGCCTGGCAGATGAGTCTGCTTCTGAGCAATCTGGGCCAGAAGATGTCCAGTTGGTACCAGCCTCTCAGTCGCAGAGGCTTTTGATCCAGACCCTTACTGAGATGGTTCGTTCTGCCTTTAAGTTACCTGCTGGCCTCAAGGACCCCCTGGTTCTCTTTGGGGTCCCTGAGGCCCCTTGAACCCAGTGTTGGAACAGGCGGTGTATGCTGATTGGGAACATCCTGACGGGATTTTTGTTCCTCCTAAAAGGTTTCCCCTTTTATATCCCATGGAGGAAAAGTTCATTAAGAAGTGGAGCTTGCCAGCTGTAGATGCAGCATTTTTTTCCTTAAATAAGAACTTGTCCGGTGGATAACGCACAGGGCTTGAAGGACCCTGTTGACAAGAAACTGAAGTCACCATTATAGGCTTCCTTTTCTTTGGCCAGTTCAACTATTCAGCCAGCTGTTGCAAGCTACATCAGTTTGTGTCCCGAACAAGGGATCCCCTGGCAATTGGAGCAGATGCTCTGGTAGTTCTATGGTGCCAGTACTCCCTGCTTTCCCACCGATCCCTCTCCTTCCACATTTATTGTGCAGGTTCCGCAGAGAGGGGGTTCCAGTCATTCTGGTGGCACCAGCCTGGCCCTGGTTGCCGGAGACTGTGAGATTGGCAATAGACGGGCCATAGACGCTTCTGCACCACCCCGATCTACTGTCTCAGGGTCCTATATTCCATCCCAATTTACAGTCTCTAAATTTGACAGCATGGCTTTTGAAGCCAGGGTGCTGAAGGATCGTGGCATCTTGGGACCAGTGGTGTATACCCTAGTGAATGCTAGGAAGATCTATCATAATGTCTCGAAGACTTATATTGCTTGGTGTGAGGCCAGAAAATGGCATCCTAGGAATTACGTGATTGGGAGAATTCTCTCTTTTCTACAGTCGGCTGTGGAAATCAGATTGGCTTTGAGTACAATCAGAGGTCAGATTTTGACCCTGTCAGTATTTTTTCAAAGGCCTTTAGCCTCCCATTCGCTTGTCCGAACTTTTATGCAGGGGGCAACTCGTTAGTCCTCCCTTCTAGGTCACCTATGTGTCCTTGGTGCTGTTTGTGTTACAGAAACAACCATTTGAGCATATCAAGGACATTCCATTGGTCTTGCTGTCACGCAAGCTAGCCTTCCTGATGGCCATCACCTCGGCTAGAAGGGTGTCGGAATTGGTGGCCCTTTCATGTAGGGAACCATACCTAATTCTTCACCATGACAAGGTGGTGTTGCGTCCTATTTTATTTCATCCTGTCAGCCTTTCATTTAAATCGGGACATTGTTTTGCCTTCTTTTTTCTCTCAGCCTTGTTCCACGGATCAGAGACGACTGCATTCCTTGGACGTCGTCCGGGCAGTCAGAGTTTATTTGTCTAGATCTGCCGAGATCCGAGGATCAGACTCCTTTTTTGTTTTACCAGAAGGACCCAAGAAGGGGCAGGCAGCTTTCAAAGTTTCCATTGCCAATTGGGTCCACCAGTTGGTCATTCAGGCCTATGGTCTGAAATGTCAGGCTCCTCCCTTTTAAGATGAGAGCTCATTCTACCAGGGGTGTAGGAACCTCCTGGGCTTTTCGCCATCAGGTATCTGTGGCTTAGATTTGTAAGGCTGCTACCTGGTCTTCAGTGCATACATTTGCACGATTTTATCAGGTAGATGTTAGAGCAGCCGAAGATTTGGCTGTAGTGTACTACAGGCTGCCATTTAAAGTCTTATGGCCATTTTTGTTTGGCAGGGTGTCTCCCTCCCTTCAAGGCTATTGCTCTGGGGCGTTCCAGTAGGTAATGAATATTAGCCTAACTCTGTGTCCCGTGATGTATGATATGATCTTTGAATACATCATGGGACACAGAGGTCCCTCCCTTCTTTTGAGGATTCAGTGCTTGCTACAGTACCTGACCGCGAGATTGTGTTTCCAGCGCGATACCATCGCGCTGGTTCTCGGCGACAGGGTACTGTGAATGTCGCGCTGGCTCACTCATCGGGAAAGGAAACCTTTGTTTTCCTTCCGCGATGAGTGACAGGCAGCGCTGACAGCTGTCTAGTATGAATCCTGAGGCGGGAACACCGCGCCAAATTTTAAATGAAAAAACCGGCGTGGGTTCCCCCCTCGGAGGCATACCAGGCCCTTAGGTCTGGCATGGATTGTAAGGGGAACCCCCCCCTATGCCGAAAAATCGGCGTGGGGGTCCCCCCAAATCCATACCAGACCCTTATCCGAGCACGCAGCCCGGCCGGCCAGGAAGGGGGGTGGGGACGAGCGAGCGCCCCCCCCCTCCTGAACCGTACCACTCCGCATGCCCTCAACATGGGGGGGTGGGTGCCTTGGGGAAGGGGGGCGCCCTGCGGCCCCCCCACCCCAAAGCACCTTGTCCCCATGTTGATGAGGACAAGGGCCTCTTCCCGACAACCCTGGCCGTTGGTTGTCGGGGTCTGCGGACGGGGGGCTTATCGGAATCCGGGAGCCCCCCTTAATAAGGGGGCCCCCAGATCCCGGCCCCCCACCCTGTGTGAATGAGTTTGGGGTACATGGTACCCCTACCCATTCACCTAGAGAAAAGTGTCAATTTAAAAAAAACACACTACACAGGTTTTAAGAGTAATTTATTAGTCAGCTCCGGGGTCTTCTTCCGACTTCGGGGGGTCTCCTTCCGACTTCTCCCGGTGTTCGTCCTCTTCTCCCGGGCCCCGCCGCTATCTTCTTCCAGCTCTATTGCCAGCGAGGGGCCCGGTCTGCTGCCGCTGTCTCGCCGCCGCTGTCTCGCCGCCGCTGTCTCGCCGCCGCTGTCTCTTCTTCTCTTCTTCCCCGATGTTGACACGACGCTCTCTCCGGCTCGAATGCTGTGTGCGAGCTGCGGAGCCATTTATATAGGCGGCAACCCCACCCCCTTACGACGTCATGGTCCCAGCATGCGCAGGGACTCTGGGGCCACGCCCCCTTATGACGCCAGAGTCCCTGCGCATGCTGGGACCATGACGTCGTAAGGGGGTGGAGTTACCGCCTATATAAATGGCTCCGCAGCTCGCACACAGCATTCGAGCCGGAGAGAGCGTCGTGTCAACATCGGGGAAGAAGAGAAGAAGAGACAGCGGCGGCGAGACAGCGGCGGCGAGACAGCGGCGGCGAGACAGCGGCAGCAGACCGGGCCCCTCGCTGGCAATAGAGCTGGAAGAAGATAGCGGCGGGGCCCGGGAGAAGAGGACGAACACCGGGAGAAGAGGCCGAACACCGGGACAGCCGCGGCGAGACAGCGGCAGCAGACCGGGCCCCTCGCTGGCAATAGAGCTGGAAGAAGATAGCGGCGGGGCCCGGGAGAAGAGGACGAACACCGGGAGAAGTCGGAAGGAGACCCCCCGAAGTCGGAAGAAGACCCCGGAGCTGACTAATAAATTACTCTTAAAACCTGTGTAGTGTGTTTTTTTTAAATTGACACTTTTCTCTAGGTGAATGGGTAGGGGTACCATGTACCCCAAACTCATTCACACAGGGTGGGGGGCCGGGATCTGGGGGCCCCCTTATTAAGGGGGGCTCCCGGATTCTGATAAGCCCCCCGTCCGCAGACCCCGACAACCAACGGCCAGGGTTGTCGGGAAGAGGCCCTTGTCCTCATCAACATGGGGACAAGGTGCTTTGGGGTGGGGGGGCCGCAGGGCGCCCCCCTCCCCCAAGGCACCCACCCCCCCATGTTGAGGGCATGCGGACTGGTACGGTTCAGGAGGGGGGGGGGGCGCTCGCTCGTCCCCACCCCCCTTCCTGGCCAGCCGGGCTGCGTGCTCGGATAAGGGTCTGGTATGGATTTGGGGGGGACCCCCACGCCGATTTTTCGGCATAGGGGGGGTTCCCCTTACAATCCATGCCAGACCTAAGGGCCTGGTATGCCTCCGAGGGGGGAACCCACGCCGGTTTTTTCATTTAAAATTTGGCGCGGTGTTCCCGCCTCAGGATTCATACTAGACAGCTGTCAGCGCTGCCTGTCACTCATCGTGGAAGGAAAACAAAGGTTTCCTTTCCCGATGAGTGAGCCATCTCGGCGCTGGCTCCTGCGACGGGGCTCGTAGGTGTCAAATCTCACCGAGAAGTGCGGCGAGATTGACACAATATCGCGGTCACCTACTGTATGCTGTGAATCTTTGGCTGCATTTCAGGGCCAAATTTAGGCATAGATGTGGCCCTGATTCATCCCTGAAATGGGGAACAGGGACACACAGCGCTCCTGTGCGATGAATCAAACTGGAGTGGAATAAAACATCAAGGGGCTGATAATACCTATTAAGAGCCAAACCACTTTATTTCTGAAAAAAAGATTATAGCACTTTGGTAAATTAAGATTATAGTAAAAAACTATAAGCAGACAGCGGAACGGGGAGGGACAACGGAACGGAGGGGGCATGGAGGATGCGGTGACAGTCAGCGGTGATCGCGTGTGGGGAAATTACACGCACCGATCACCACTGTTTAGATTTCACTAAAGCAGCTGAAAGCCGCTGGAGGAGAAGCTTTTAACTCCCCCACGCGCTGATCACTGCTGACTCTCAAGGTATCGGGGGAAGCATCGGGAGCATTTGCCCGAGCACAAGTACTTGGGCAAATGCTCGGTATCGGTGCCGATACCGATACTAGTATCGGTATAAGGACAACCCTACTTGCTACAAAACTGAAGTACTTCCTGTATGGGAGGGGTTATATAGGGGCAGACTTCCTGTCTAATGCCGTGGGTTTTTTTTTCTGGCAAAAAAAACGGTTTTCTGTTAATGATAGTAGTTAGCTGATTTTGGTTTGTTTCTTTATGTATTTATATTTATTTTGTATATATGTAAATATGTTTTTTTTTTAAGCTGTAAGGCCCCTTTCACACGGGATGCCAGCTCAGCGGGAGATCGCTCCATTGATCCCCGCTGAGCCCTGGTGAGTCAGCGGATGACAGGTCCGTCTCTGCTCACTGTGCAGGGACGGACCTGTCAGAGCTCCGCTGTCCTCTATGGGTGATCGGATGAAAACGGATCCGCCTGTCAATTTTCATCCGATCCTTTCCGATCCGCTTGACGGATGGTGAACGTATCGGCATCCGTCTGTTTTCAGCGGATCTTATCGGATGGCAGGCAGGTGTCAGCAGACACACCTCCACTGACATCCTCCTGCCAATACAAGTCAATGGGTGGCCTGCTCGGATCCACCTGAAAAATGGACAGGTGGATCCGAGTGGGCCTATCATGTGAAAAGGGCCTAGGAATTTAAGTAAATGAAAATTTACAACTGGTGGTAAATAATATTGCATAATTGATTTCAGTTTTCTATATTCTCCTACATAATGCAGATTACATCTGCTGATGGTGTATTGCATCTATGTTCCTTTTGCTAGTGATTTTGAAATTTGAAGTTAGCAGATTGTACAAATATACTTGTCATTGGAAGCCACTGCAAACATAAAGTGGTTTTAAAGGTAACAGGCTTTTTTACTTAATACATTTTCTGCATTACAGTAAAAAACCTTTTCATGTCAGCTACCCCTAGCACCCCACTAAATATTTACCTGAGCCTGATTCAGTGCTGTGCCTGTCTGCAGAAGCCCTGCTCTTTTCTACCCTCTTCTCACAGGAGGCTCAGCAGCAGCAGGAGCCATTGGCTCCTGCTGCTGACAATCATATCCTATGAGCAGGGAGTGGGGGGTGGGGCTGAGCTGCACTGTGTGTGTAAGTAGATGCACACAGTACTGCTCGAGATCGAGGCCACAGGAGTGCCCCCATAGCAAGCAACTTGTTAAGGGGCATTCGGTAGACAGGAAGAGCCAGTAGCGCCGGCAGGGGACCCCAGAAAAGGAGGATTGGAGCTGCTCTGTGAAAAATCATTGTGCAGAGCTGATGAGTATGACATGTTTATTTTAGAAGAAAAAAAAAAAAGCTTTAAACCACTTTAAGTACTGTACATTGTACAAACACTATTATTCTTTTCTGTACATTTTTACAGCATTTTATACGAGCTGTGTAGAGAATTCTTCCATTACATTTATCATTGAATTTTTTTTCCAGCAAGCCATAGAGCAAAAAAGAGGGATATCTGGGTATACTGACACCCAGGAAGAGTTGGAGAGATTGTCTGTTTTGAAAAATGAAGTAGATGAAATGAAGGGACGAACTCTGGATGACATGTCTGAAATGGTAATTTTATTCTAAATATTTAAGTTCTGCCGCTGTGTACTCTAACTAAAGTGGAGTGTTTATATGCCTGAACTGTGTTCCTCTCGATCGAAGATTTAGAATTGTATTTATTGCCTAGCAGCAACTGAGCTGTGACTATGAAGCAACCCCACATGCCTCTGTGTCCTAACCATAGATAGCACTTTCCTTCTGAGCACTGTGAGTATACTCCCCTGGTCTGTGGCCTCCTACAGCGCCTGAGACATTATGAGATGAGGCGTTCAGAGCTGAACACTCTACTCGTGCCTAATGATAATTTGACCCAGCAGGCATGCCATATGGAAATTTGCTAAAGGTATAGAACTTTTAGGTTCGATAACTGGAATCAAATGGACTAAGACAATTTTTATTAAAACTTTTACCATAGATTTGCAACTAAACCAAACTGTTTCTGAACTTAGCACATATAAATGTGCCAGATAGTGTCAATAAAAGAAATCTTCCACCAATGACCCAAATACATAAATCAAACGGATGTTCGATAAACATTTGCGCAAATACCGCGGAGTGTAAAAATCAGTAGCACCTTCTTTTTATTCTAGAGGTCATAAGCTTTCAGAAAATATATGGGTTTTGGGGGTCTTTCACAAATTCTAAAAGCTGTAAGGGAAGAATTAAAGCCTTCAGATTTTTAGAGAAGTTTGGATATTTACACTTTTGCATCTGTTCAATTTTCACCATTTCGCAAAAAGGCGCAATTTAAAATTTACAGATATTTGTTATTTATTCACTCAATACAGGTTAAGCTTTTATATTTAGTAGGAATTTTGTAAAATGTTCTGTGTTTTTATCTGCTAATAATGGTTTTAGTGTATTTTTTGCAAATATATTGGTTTGATAAACATTTGCGCAAATACCGTGGGGTCTAAAAAAAATCAGTAGCACCTTCTTTTTATTCTACTTATCATGTGCTTTCAGAAAATATATGGTTTCGGGGGTCTTTCACAACTTCTGAAAGCTATAAGTGAAAAATAAAAAAACAAAGGAAAAATTGCAAAAATGGTCTGACTACCTGAGTGTACAAAATGGAGCATAGGACCTGGCAGCAAAAGGGTTAAAGAACTTTTTTTTTTTTTTTTGGCACCATGTATGCGGTATAATACCACGTCACTTGTCTACATTATCAGATGTCAATATTTACTTTGATTCAGTGTTTATTTGGGATATATGAAATGTATTTTTATTTAGAGAGCTGCATTTACCCATAATCATTTTTAAACTGCTAATCAAAAAATGACAAATGTAAGTGTAGCTTTTGGGAAGTAAAAAACAGCTTGGCTCGCTTTCAGTTAATTAATTGAGGACCGCAAAGCAGTAGCAAGAGGGCCGCATGTGGGCCAAAATAAAAAAAACAAACAAAAAAAAAAACACCAGATTGACATTACTGCTCTTAAACATTCCCTAAAATCCATCTCTTAAAAAAAAATATTTTTACATTCCACTCTACCCCATTCATTCATTACTATGCACCTAACTCAAATGACCTGCCTCCATTGCCATCTCTCTTGCCTTTTTTTATTGTTTTCTAGCTACTTAGATTGTAAGCTCATACAGGCATGGTCCTGTTCTCCTTTGTCTGGAGTCTGTAATTTTAACCTTTTGCTATTTAATACCCAGTGCTGTATAATATTTTGGTGCTTTATCAATATCGGATAATAATACATTTCTAATTTAGCCTGTCGTTAACGAGAGGCCTGTTAGGCTAAGTCCAAAATGTGTAATTTTTTTCCCAACAGCCTAACGTCCTTAACCACTTGACGACCGCCTCACGCAGATATACTGCGGCAGAATGCCACGGGCAGGCAAAATCACGTACCTGGTCGGCTTTGGTCTGGCAGCGATCAGAGATGAGGGGGAGGCCATCCATTCGTGGCCCCCCCCCTCGCGTTTGCTTCCAGCCAATGAGAAACTTCCCCTGCCTCTGTGTAGTACACAGAGGCAGAGGAAATTATGTCATCTCTCCTCGGCTCGGTATTTTCCGTTTCGGCGCCGAGGAGAGAAGACTGAAATGTGAGTGAAAACACTACACACACAGTAGAACATGCCAGGCACACAAAACACCCCCCTTTACCCCCGAATCCCCCCCCTCCCCTCCCCCCTGTCACACTGACACCAAGCAGTTTTTTTTTTTTTCTGATTACTGCATGGTGTCAGTTTGTGACAGTTATTGTGTTAGGGCAGTTAGGGTTAGCCCCCTTTAGGTCTAGGATACCCCCCTAACCCCTCCCCTAATAAAGTTTTAACCCCTTGATCACCCCCTGTAGCCAGTGTCGCTAAGCGATCATTTTTCTGATCGCTGTATTAGTGTCACTGGTAACGCTAGTTAGGGAAGTAAATATTTAGGTTCGCCGTCAGCGTTTTATAGCGACAGGGACCCCCATATACTACCTAATAAATGTTTTAACCCCTTGATTGCCCCCTAGTTAACCCTTTCGCCACTGATCACCTTATAACTGTTACGGGTGATGCTGGTTAGTTCGTTTATTTTTTATAGTGTCAGGGCACCCGCTGTTTATTACTGAATAAAGGTTTAGCCCCCTGATCGCCCGGCGGTGATATGCGTCGCGTCAGATTAGCGCCAGTACCGCTAACACCCACTCACGCAGCATACGCCTCCCTTAGTGGTATAGTATCTGAAGGGATCAATATCTGATCCGAACAGATCTATACTAGCAGTTTAGGGTTCCCAAAAACGCAGTGTTAGCGGGATCAGCCCAGATACCTGCTAGCACCTGCGTTTTGCCCCTCCGCCCGGCCCAGCCCACCCAAGTGCAGTATCGATCGATCACTGTCACTTACAAAACTCTAAACGCATAACTGCAGCGTTTGCAGAGTCAGGCCTGATCCCTGCGATCGCTAACAGTTTTTTTGGTAGCATTTTGGTGAACTGGCAAGCACCAGCCCCAGGCAACGTCAATGTTGGTGAACTGCCAAGCACCAGCGGCCTAGTACACCCCGGTCGTAGTCAAACCAGCACTGCAGTAACATTTGGTGACCTGGTGAGTCCCATAAGTTCAGTTCAAGCTGGTGAGGTGCCAAGCACAAGTAGTGTCCCGCTGCCACCAAGAAGAAGACAAACAGGCCTGTCATTCCCATAATGCCCTTCCTGCTGCATTCGCCAATCCTAATTGGGAACCCACCACTTCTGCAGCGCCCGTAATTCCCCTATTCACATCCCCAACCAAATGCAGTCGGCTGCATGAGAGGCATTTTCTTTATGTCCTCCCGAGTACCCCTACCCAAGGAACCCCCCCAAAAAAGATGTTGTGTCTGCAGCAAGCGCGGATATAGGCGTGACACCCGCTATTATTGTCCCTCCTGACAATCCTGGTCTTTGCATTGGTGAATGATTTGAACGCTACCATTCACTAGTTGAGTATTAGCGTAGGGTACAGAATTGCACAGACTAGGCACACTTTCACAGGGTCTCCCAAGATGCCATCGCATTTTGAGAGACCCGAACCTGGAACCGGTTACAGTTATAAAAGTTAGTTACAAAAAAAAGTGTAAAAAAAAATATATATATATATATAAAAGAAAAAAAAAATAGTTGTCGTTTTATTGTTCTCTCTCTCTCTATTCTCTCTCTATTGTTCTGCTATTTTTTACTGTATTCTATTCTGCAATGTTTTATTGTTATTATGTTTTATCATGTTTGCTTTTCAGGTATGCAATTTTTTATACTTTACCGTTTACTGTGTTTTATTGTTAACCATTTTTTTGTCTTCAGGTACGCCATTCACGACTTTGAGTGGTTATACCAGAATGATGCCTGCAGGTTTAGGTATCATCTTGGTATCATTCTTTTCAGCCAGCGGTCGGCTTTCATGTAAAAGCAATCCTAGCGGCTAATCAGCCTCTAGACTGCTTTTACAAGCAGTGGGAGGGAATGCCCCCCCCCACCGTCTTCCGTGTTTTTCTCTGGCTCTCCTGTCTCAACAGGGAACCTGAGAATGCAGCCGGTGATTCAGCCAGCTGACCATAGAGCTGATCAGAGACCAGAGTGGCTCCACACATCTCTATGGCCTAAGAAACCGGAAGCTACGAGCATTTTATGACTTAGATTCGCCGGATGTAAACAGCGCCATTGGGAAATTGGGAAAGCATGTTATCACACCGATCTTGGTGTGGTCAGATGCTTTAAGGGCAGAGGAGAGATCTAAGGTCTAATAGACCCCAATTTTTTCAAAAAAGAGTACCTGTCACTACCTATTGCTATCATAGGGGATATTTACATTCCCTGAGATAACAATAAAAATGACAAAAAAAAAATGAAAGGAACAGTTTAAAAATAAGATAAAAAAGCAAAAAAATAATAAAGAAAAAAAAAAAAGCACCCCTGTCCCCCCCTGCTCTCGCGCAAAGGCGAACGCAAGCGTCGGTCTGGCGTCAAATGTAAACAGCAATTGCACCATGTATGTGAGGTGTCACCGCGAACATCAGATCGAGGGCAGTAATTTTAGCAGTAGACCTCCTCTGTAAATCTAAAGTGGTAACCTGTAAAGGCTTTTAAAGGCTTTGTCGCCACTGCACGTTTGTGCGCAATTTTAAAGCATGTCATGTTTGGTATCCATGTACTCGGCCTAAGATCATCTTTTTTATTTCATCAAACATTTGGGCAATATAGTGTGTTTTAGTGCATTAAAGTTTAAAAAAGTGTGTTTTTTCCCCAAAAAATGCGTTTGAAAAATCGCTGTGCAAATACTGTGTGAAAAAAAAAAAATGAAACACCCACCATTTTAATCTGTAGGGCATTTGCTTTAAAAAAATATATAATGTTTGGGGGTTCAAAGTAATTTTCTTGCAAAAAAAAATAATTTTTTCATGGAAACAAAAAGTGTCAGAAAGGGCTTTGTCTTCAAGTGGTTAGAAGAGTGAGTGATGTGTGACATAAGCTTCTAAATGTTGTCCATAAAATGCCAGGACAGTTCAAAAGCCCCCCAAATTACCCCATTTTGGAAAGTAGACACCCCAAGCTATTTGCTGAGAGTCATGTTGAGTCCATGGAATATTTTGTATTGTGACACAAGTTGCGGGAAAGAGACAATTTTTTTTTTTTTTTTTTGCACAAAGTTGTTACTAAATGATATAGTGCTGAAGCATGCCATGGGAATAAATTACACCCCAAAATACATTCTGTTGCTTCTCCTGAGTACGGGGATACCACATGTGTGAGACTTTTGGGAGCCTAGCCGCGCACGGGACCCCGAAAACCAATCACCGCCTTCAGGCTTTCTAAGGGCTTAAATTTTTGATTTCACTCTTCACTGCCTATCACAGTTTCGGAGGCCATGGAATGCCCAGGTGGCACAAAGCCCCCCAAATGACCCCATTTTGGAAAGTAGACACCCCAAGCTATTTGCTGAGAGGTATAGTGAGTATTTTGCAGACCTCACTTTTTGTCACAAAGTTTTGAAAATTGAAAAAAGAAAAAAAAGATGTTTTTTCTTGTCTTTCTTCATTTTCAAAAACAAATGAGAGCTGCAAAAAACTCACCATGCCTCTCAGCAAATAGCTTGGGGTGTCTACTTTCCAAAATGGGGTCATTTGGGGGGGGTTTGTGCCACCTGGGCATTCCATGGCCTCCGAAACTGTGATAGGCAGTGAAGAGTGAAATCAAAAATTCACACCCTTAGAAATCCTGAAGGCGGTGATTGGTTTTCGGGGCCCCGTACGCGGCTAGGCTCCCAAAAAGTCCCACACATGTGGTATCCCCATACTCAGGAGAAGCAGCTAAATGTATTTTGGGGTGCAATTCCACATATGTCCATGGCCTGTGTGAGCAATATATCATTTAGTGACAACTTTGTGCAAAAAAAAAAAAAAAATTGTCACTTTCCCGCAACTTGTGTCAAAATATAAAATATTCCATGGACTCAACATGCCTCTCAGCAAATAGCTTGGGGTGTCTACTTTCCAAAATGGTGTCATTTGGGGGTGGGGTTTGTGCCATCTGGGCATTTTATGGCCTTCAAAACTGTGATAGGTAGTGAGGAGTGAAATCAAAAATTTACGCCCTTAGAAATCCTGAAGGCAGTGATTGGTTTTCGGGGCCCCGTACGCGGCTAGGCTCCCAAAAAGTCCCACACATGTGGTAACCCTGTACTCAGGAGAAGCAGCTGAATGTATTTTGGGGTGCAATTCCACATATGCCCATGGCCTGTGTGAGCAATATATCATTTAGTGACAACATTTTGTAATTTTTTTTTTTTTGTCATTATTCAATCACTTGGGACAAAAAAAAATAATATTCAATGGGCTCAACATGCCTCTCAGCAATTTCCTTGGGGTGTCTACTTTTCCAAAATGGGGTCATTTGGGGGGTTTTGTACTGCCCTGCCATTTTAGCACCTCAAGAAATGACATAGGCAGTCATAAACTAAAAGCTGTGTAAATTCCATAAAATGTACCCTAGCTTGTAGACGCTATAACTTTTGCGCAAACCAATAAATATACGCTTATTGACATTTTTTTTACCAAAGACATGTGGCCGAATACATTTTGGCCTAAATGTATGACTAAAATTGAGTTTATTGGATTTTTTTTATAACAAAAATTAAAAAATATCATTTTTTTTCAAAATTTTCGGTCTTTTTCCGTTTATAGCGCAAAAAATAAAAACTGCAGAGGTGATCAAATACCATCAAAAGAAAGCTCTATTTGTGGGAAGAAAAGGACGCAAATTTGGGTACAGCATTGCATGACCGCGCAATTAGCAGTTAAAGCGACGCAGTGCCAAATTGGAAAAAGTCCTCTGGTCTTTAGTCAGCCAAATGGTCCGGGGCTGAAGTGGTTAAACGGGGATGTTTCTAACATACTGTACATCCGTTTGACCTATATAAATTAGTCTTTCTCTCTGCTCTAAGCTATGGGTAGATGTCAGAGACTAGTAGGTTTGTAGGTTTGCTTATTTGGACTAGGCACTTCTTTAATCCTCTCCTCTGCCTGAATTAATGATCTCAAGACACGAACACTGTAGAGTACAGTGGTAATAGGAATTTCTGAAAAGACAAAACTACTCACATCTTTCTGCTGATAATTGTCTGTGCAGATTGGTTCCTGCTGACTTAATTGGTCTTATTTAGATTTTACTGTCTTTTTAGCATAATTGATTGCTTCTAAACCTGTTGCAAGAATAGATTATCTTCATTGTATAGTACATGTCACAGGACTTGCATTCATAGAATGTGGGTTATATATGCAGGCTGCCTTCAGGTGATTGGGCATTAGCAAAAGAAGGGCTGGTGCAAAGATTTTTTTCTACACAGGCGAGGATGCATTTTGCTGCCCCACTCCACCATCCTCCTGCTGCCTGGCCATAATGTGATGAGGTTGCAATGTGGAGGACATTACACAGCATTGAAAATTTGAGCTGTGCTGAACTGCTACTAAATGTTAGTGTGTAATGGGGAGACAGGGTTCTGCATTTGCTAGAGAACCTGTGTGAATGAGCCCTTCATTTTTATTTATTTTATTATTATTTTATTCAATTATGTAATTTTTTTTTTTTTTTTATTGGGGGGCGTTAGTGAAATATCGGGGCTCCAAACAGACCCTTGATTTTTCACTTTTGAGACAGAGAAAGGGACCGAGGACATAGTCTGCTATCCTCAGCTACACTGAACAGTGAATGAACAGAAAGCTCTGTACAGAGGCTCCTGCTCATTCACAAACTGAAGCATAGTTAACACTGTTTACTATGCTTCAGTTATGAATGAATACAGTGAGTGATCAGTACCAATCACTGTGATACTGTGTTCATTCACAAAAGGAAAAAGGGTTGGTAAATATGACATATTTACTGGCTCCTTCCCTGCTCTCCATCCTGAAAATAGCAGCAGCTGGCAGAGAGGAGGGAAGCCGGAAGCTCTGCAGGAAGGGGGCCACACAGGGGGGCCCGGGCAGCCAGGGGTTATACGATATTGCACAGATCGGTGTAGGTGGGGGAGGCACTTACAGGAACCAATCCCCTGTGTGTCTCTCCCTGAAGCAGCTGAAAGCTAGTGGGATGTAGAGGAGGAGAAACTGCCTTTCAACTGTTACAGTGAGAGACACACAGGGGATCAGTTATTATGCTATACAGGTCCAGGGTTATGGTCCATTTCTATGGTTCCAAGACCCTCAAGACCCCTTCAGGGATATGCCAACCATGGCAGGGGAAGCATGGACCCCTAGTAGGCCCAGCTCTGTGGATAAAGTAAAGACAGGGTTTCCTTCTATATTGGCACTGGTTCCTATCTTTTAAAAGCATGTGCATAGCACCCTATGTGGTTTTATAGGGAAAGGATTTGGGAGTTATTCACTTTTTTGTGATAGCCTCTGCCATTGTGTCTCTAAGGTTTCTCAGAGTGAGCAATTTATATTTGGCATTGTTCACCTCCTTTCTAGACTTAGTGTTGGGAGAATGAGGTAACTTCGTCACACCTCACGAATGATGCATTAGCTCCCATCATTTCGGCTGAAAATACACACAGCATATTGCTGCACTCCTGCTGCCATCTTCTATAGAGACAGCCACAGGAACACAGTCAGCACCTTGAAGATAGCAACTCCTGTATCCAGACCTGCAAAACCCCATCTATTCTGACCTCCATTTTGTGAGTACCCCACTGGGGGTCCTCTGACTTTGCTTTGGCAAATGACAAGTGCAGGGGAGCTGGGACAAAAGGGCCTATAAGTGTGCTTTTTGCAGACAGCCTATGGAAACTCAAAATACCACTCAGGGTGATAGCTGTTTCCTTGTTTTGGAGAAATGGCCTATTAATACACAGCTCCCCTCCTCTGACTCTAGCTCTCTCCCAGGCATGCACCATGTGGACTGTTGGGCAAAAGCAGACTTCTCTGCCACTAAGTTTGAATTCTTTGGAAAACTTTTGGTGCTTCTAGAAAATTACACATGCTCTATTCCCCCTGACCTGTTCAGGAATTACAGTAGAACCTTTTTTACTGGAGGATATTGTGGGGGAAAGTATTGAGGAACCTGTTTTTGTAGCAGAGACCACGGAGGATTTTTCCTTTCCCTGCATTTTATGAACCACACAAGCTATGGCTTCTCGTCAAATACTCTCTACTGTGAACATATCAATTGAGGCGGTGCCCACTACTTTTTGTCTTGCAGTACCGGACTCTCCACAGCTAAGCAAACCCCTATAGTGCTAAGAGGCTGGTAAGTAACAAAAGATATCTCCCATACACACAGATTGATTGTGCACTTTATGAGGACTGACATAATCCTGGAAAAAAAAATCTGCAAACAGCTTAGAAGGAATGGAAAAGGATCTTAACAAGAAATGGGCTGTTTTTGGAAGTGGATCCTTCTATTTCAGTTCTCAATAAATGCCTTATGCCGCGTACACACGAGCGGACTTTACAGCAGACTTGGTCCGGTGGACCAGAGTTCGCCGGACAATCCGATCGTGTGTAGGCTCCCGCTGACTTTTTTTTCCAAATAGTCCGACGGACCTAGAAATGAAAGACGTTTCAAATCTCTCCATCGTAACTCCGCCGGACTCAGTTCCTGACGGAAAGCCCGACGGACCAGATACGACGCAAGGGCAGGGTACTGCATCCCGCGCTCGCTGCAATAGGAAAAAACAGTTTTCCTATTGCGGCGAGCGTGGGGCATACCAGGCCCTTAGGTCTGGTAAGGATTTAAGGGGAACCCCCTACGCCTGCGGCCCCCCCACCCCAACGCACCTTGTCCCCATGTTGATGAGGACAAGGGCCTCTTCCCGACAACCCTGGCCATTGGTTGTCGGGGTCTGTGGGCGGGGGGGCTTATCGGAATCTGGGAGCCCCCTTTAATACGAGGGCCCCCAGATCCCCGCCCCCCACCCTATGTGAATGAGTACCCCTACCCATTCACCTGGGGGAAAAAGTGTAAAAAAAACACACTACACAGGTTTTTAAAGTAATTTATTAGACACTTCGGGGGGTCTTCTTCCGGCTTCGGGGGGTCTTCTTCCGACTTCAGGGGTCTTCTTCCGACTTCGGGCGTCTCTCCGGTTCTTCTCCGCTGTCTCCGGCCTCTTCTCCCGTTGTTTGACCTCTTCTCGGCGCTCTCTGGGTCTTCTGCCGGGCTCCTCCACTATCTTCTGCTCTTTTGCCGCTCTTTTCTAGCAGTGGCCCAGTCTTCTGTCTTCTGCCTTCTGCCTTCTTGTCTTCCTCCCTCTTCCCTTGTTGCGATGTTGACACGATGCTCTCTCTGGCTGGAATGCTCTCTGAGCGCTCCGATGTGACTTATATAGGCGGTGACCCTGTCCCCTTATGCCGTCACAGTCCCTGGGCATGCTGGGACTGTGACGGCATAAGGGGGCGGGGTCACCGGGTGATGTTGACCCCGGTCCTAAGGGCCTGGTATGCCCCGCGACGGGGCTCGTAAGGTGCCAATCTCGCCGATAAAAGCTACGAGATTGACTTCCTTTTCTAGTCCTGTCGTACCCGAGTCACGTTCAAAATGAACGGACTTGTCCGTGTGTGGGCAAGACCGTTCATTCTGAAAGTCCGCCGTAACTCCGGCGTAAGTCCGTTGAGAAGACCGGCGGACCTAGTCTGCCGGAAAATCCGGTCGTGTGTAGGCAAGTTCGTCCTTTCAGAAAGTCCGGCGGGAAGAACGTCGGACCTAGTTTCCCAGAAAGTCCGGTCGTGTGTACGCGGCAAAACAGTTCCTTCTGAGGATATTCCTTCTTTTAAGGATTCTGTTGATACCACCTGGAAGCCTTCTTAAAGTCCTTCTTTGCCCTTTCAGGTTCAGCCCTGCAGCCAGCAATTGATGCCATGTCTATTTGCCAGACTATTGCCAAATGGACAGGACAAATTAATGGAGACAATGAGCCTGTTTTTGATGACCTTGCTCTCTTAGAACAGTTGCAGCTGTTGCTCTCATCTTTATTGCTTTTGTGTTGACGTGCCTACCTTTCACAATGTTTTTGAAAGACCTCTGGGTGCAGAGACCACTCCCCTGGGTCTGAGCATTGATGGCTTAGGAAGTTCACCTCTCAATTGTCCACTTCAGGGATTTGGAAGGCTGAGAGTGCTGGAATGCAAGTTTCTTCCTAGTTGAGTATCAGACTTGTTTCTTTTAGTGCAGCTTGAAGACTGGTGCCCCCTGATGGTTTAGACAAGCCACTGTTGTGGCATTGTATGACTGCACCCTGACTGATGGAACCCTGACTATCCAGTTCTGTGAAAATATTGTGATATATTGTGATAGCTTTTAGCTTCAGAATGTTGATAGGAAGTTATGACTGCTGTGGGGACCATATCCACATGACAGTCAGGAAGTTGTAAACTCCAACCCAGCCTGTAAGGCTGGCATCCTTTGTCACCACCTTTCAGGATGGGTGAAAGAACAATTTAACTTTCATACTTCCAGGGTAGGTTTGGAAAGTCACTTTGTCAGGGAGAGCTTTGTTTTGCTGGACAGAAAGTATTGGAGAAATCAGGTACTGGATTTGATTTTTGCACATTGTAAAGGATGTGTGATTGAAGGGATCAAGCGCAGAACCCTTTTGCAGAAGCATTTTGGCCTGACAGTCTGTGTGTGGGACCTTACGAAAGCAACTTTTTCTTGAGGAAGGAAAATTCTAGCTTGGGATATGTCTAAGATTATACACAGATACTCCAAACAGTGTGAGGGCTGGCGAGCAGACTTTGGAATGTTGCTCATCCAACAAAAAGTTTGAAGCAACTAAATTGTCCACCCGAAAATGGCAGACATGGTTATGGTTAAGGAGTCCTTCAGCAAGTGGTCATCCATGTAACCTGTGACATGAATGCCCTGGGTCTGCAGAGGAGGCATAAGTAAGGCAAGCACTTTTGTGAACACTCAGGATGCAGAGAAGAGCCCAAATGGGAATGATACAAATTGGAAGTCTTGGTCTTCCACAGCAAAAAGCAGAAAGGGTTGATGTAAGGGGAGACATCTTGGATGTCTACTGATGACTGAAATTCCTCTTGCCTGAGAGGTGCAATTACAGATCGTGTTGATTCCATGCAGAATTTTGTCCACAAAGAAGTCTGTTTAACAAATCATAAGCAGATGGCTCCATTTGATTTTGGGATGCCAAAGTTTGAATAGAAACCTTGATATTGTTCTTCTAAAGAAATTATTACAACCACTCCTTGTGCCTGAAGTTGGTGCAAGGCAGTCAATAAAAGCTGCCTTCTTATGGTCTGGAACTGCCAGATTGGAAGGCAAAAAGCAAGGAAGGGGCAGAGATTGAAACTCTTTTTTTGTACCCCTTTGAAATGCAGACTGGGTCCAAGATATCTTGGATCGACACTGGTGCAAATGCCTACAGACATCCCCTGAATCCGAACAGTGTGGGTGGCCCTTCATTGTGAGCAGGGCTTCTGGGTAGGATTGGTAAAGTTGGAAGTACAGGGCTTGTGACAAAAGGAAGTGTTAAGTCTTGGATATGAGGTTGATTCTTGGGGAGAGTGAAAAGACCTCTATCACTGGCAGCTCTTTTTTGTAAAGCGTCCTTTCTTGTTTTTCACAAGGACAAAATGTTTTTGAGACCAAAATCTTCCTTCCTTTTTAAAGTGGTCTCTTCTTTCCACTTCAATGAAGATATTCTTCCTTCCCTTTTCCTGCCCTAAACTTCCAAGGAAGTGGCCCTACATTGCCTGGATGTAGCCATGCATTTCCTGGGCTGTCAGGGTCTACCTGGTAGCCACAGCCTCTCTTCACAAGACTAAGTCCCTCTCGGTCCTGCCTGTGGGCCCCCGTAGAGGGCATCCTGCTTCCTGATCTACCATTGCCAGATGAATCGGGCAACTTGTCTCCAGGGTTTATGTGATTTGGGACAAAGTTCCTCCTTTCCCTATCAGAACTCATTCCACCAGGGTTGTTGGTGTCTCTTTTGGTTTTTCAGCATCAAACATCTGCTTCCAAGATTTGCAAGTCTCCAACTGGTCCTCTGTGCACACGTTCTTCAAGTTCTGCCTGGTAGATGTTCAGGACCTGGATGATACAAGTTTTGGCCACAAGGTGCTTCAAGTTGCTATCTGTTGTTCTTGTTTGGGTTCTTTAACCAGTGTTGTCTTGTGGGTCTGTTGGTAGTTCTGTTTGCTATGTTCTTGCCCACCCCTCATATTATTGCTTGGGTATATCCAATGGTCTATAAATACAAGTCCTGTGTCCTGTACTATGATTTAAGATAATAGGAGTTTTAACGCACCTTTAAATTAAAGTAGTAATAACTAAAAGGCAACATTTTTTATATTTTTTTATGAATTTGTTGGGACCATTATACATTTTTCTAAGGTCACAATATTGATGAAGTGTAGGCACCACATGGTGCCTGTAGGTATCTGTGTTAGTTTTCTGCCCAATTACTGTGTCCCTGTGGAGCATCTTAATTCATAAGTAACATGGGACCCCTCTCACTCAACTGTCAAACACCTTTAATTCTGAACAAAAACCAACAAGAAGGGTGTACCAGCCCAGTGCAACACCTCAAACACCATTTCTTGAATGATGTTTAAGGTAATGCACTGGGCTGGTGAACCCCTCTTGTCCTTGTCTAGATTTAAGATTTCCCCAATCTGAAAAGGGCTGCAAAGCCAAGAGTGGATTCTGAGAACGATAAAGATTTGAGTGGTCAACAAGCCTTCTCAATTCAAGATCCTTTATTGTGTCCTGTGACAATTAAACCTTGATGAGAGGCAGTGCTTAATCTTGACTTGAGCAGAGATTGATGCACCATACACAGCCTGAGCCTAGACTAGATTCCTTCCTCCTTTTATATTTATATATATATATAATATATATATATTTTTTTTTTTATAGAATTTTTCATCATAGAATTTTATTGAAATTTACATAAGAAAGGAATGGAAATGTAAAATAAAGCCCATTAGTGCCCTTAGTATATTTGGAGATCTCCCTGTGTAAATTAATGTGGGTATCAACGTGTGTTACTGTGGAAAATATTAAGGAAGGCCGAAAAAAAACTTGGGCCTGTCGACAGACGTCTAGTAATATGTAAGAAAAGAATGGGTCTTATGGTAACATGGGAGAGTTTTAAGATAATAAGGTTGCAAAATCAGTTTTTTCCATAAAAGATTTCCAGGGCAGCCATATGTCTT
The DNA here is from genome assembly GCA_037952925.1 of Lithobates clamitans. Taxonomy (NCBI): domain Eukaryota; kingdom Metazoa; phylum Chordata; class Amphibia; order Anura; family Ranidae; genus Lithobates; species Lithobates clamitans. The sequence goes on along the minus strand of JBBGZY010001334.1, from coordinate 290,172 downwards.
GGAAATGAGCGCCAATAACTCTTCCATTCTCGTAAGCTTGTTTCATTTAGTTATCCAATCTATTATTGAAGGAGTGTGTTGAGATTTCCAATGTCTCGTAATTATCGCCTTGGCAGCCACTAAAAAGAAACGGAAAATCCACTTTTATAACTTTTGAGGCAGATTCTGTAGTGGAGAGGGATTAGAATTCCTGTCAGTTTGTATGGCTGTCTGTGCCCCCATTAAGGAGATTCACCCTCTCTATTTGTCCTGTTTACCATTATCATTGCAAGTAAACGTAAAAGAAAATCTCAAATTCTGGGTTTTCCCCAGTAAAGTAATCGAGGGGAAATCTTCCATTGGGGTCACTTGTCCTGGTTACCTGGGGGTCCCCAAGGAATATACCTTAATTTGCAGGAATTTCCTCTGACTTTCTTTTTTGGCTATGGGACAGGAATTAAAGGAAAATCTCTACAAAGGGACACAGATGGTGAGAAAAATCTGACAGGAGTAATAATCCTCCCTTGCTGTTATCAAAATGAAAAAAAAAAGGTTTGTCTATAGTTCTACTGTACAGTACAGGACACAAGCCCCCCTCTTCTGTGTCTACATTGCTCATTATTGATTGCTTAAAACTGGGGCCTTCAGGAGAGGGCACTTTAGAGACGGCTCTAGTTTTGTTGCCAGTGTCCAATCACCCGAAGGTAGTCTGCACATAACCCATGGTCCATAAATACAAGTTCTGTGTCCTGTACTGTACTCCAAAATGAGGAATTTTCACTTAAGTCCAAAATACCTATTTTCAGGCTTACTTAATTTGTGGCTGTGAGCCATCCACAGAATCCTTCTCCCAGGATTGAAAAGAGACAAATATCTTATTCATATGAACCTGTCGCCATGCCAGGCAGTGGAGAGCCAGTCTGCTCTGTATCTATGTTATCTAGGGAAAGAAGGGGGGGACAGACGACTCATCTCATACAAGGTTTTTGTTGTAACGTGATTTTGAAGAAAAAATATTTATTTATAGTTTTGGAAATTTTTGACTCCTGATGTGTTTTTACTGCTATCCAGGATTAGGGATTTACCCCCACTTTCTGTCTTGCTGGTAATGGTTTCAACAGACAGAAAATTAATGAAAATCTGTAATGGGAACAAAGACAAATATAGACAAATATAGATCTAACAGGCGTTCTGGCCTAAGGCCAGCCATAGGGGAGAGGAGTAGAGAGTTTTCGACTCCTCCATAGATTAGTCGAAAACTGAATGTTCTGGCAATCGAAAAATGAAAATGGCACATACGATTGTGCCATCGTTTGTTTTGTTTTTTTTTTAAATCCAGTATGTTGGATCAGGCACTTTCAATTGCATCGTAAAAATTGTGTGTTGCAGCTGGCACACTAATGGTGTGCAAAACGAACGACCTGATCGACTAGAATTTTGTTCAGTTTTCAATGTCTCTATGGCCTGCATTAGAAAGAAAAGCCTTTAGAAACACTACTATAGAATAACATTTTTATTTTTGTCAATGATTCTGTTAGAGAGTTTCTCTCACTTCTTGTCTGGTAACAAGTTAGGGTAAATCTCTAGTGGAGTTTGGGATAGCAGGAAAAACCCAACAGGGTTCTAACCCTTCCCATTTCTGTTCAAGAAAAAAGTTTTAGCTGGACATGCATTTTAACTGAGATTGCTGATTTGCACAGGCTAGGGAAACCAAATTTAATATGAATATTTGTTTAACACATAAACGTGTGTGTGTGTTCTTTACTATTTTAGGTAAAGAAGTTGAATACCATGATAGCGGATAAAAAGTCGGCATTGGCCCCTGTTATAAAAGAACTGAGACCTTTACGTCAGCAGTGTCAGGTTTGTAAAGTATCTGTTTGGTTATGTCTTTATTGTGAAACTCCTTTATCTTGTGGAAATGCATGTCATGTCATGCAAATATGAAGTACTGTGTTAATTATGTAAACTCAGTAGTACCATTAAATGAGTTCTAAAACCCAGTGATCAAATCAAGAAACAAATTTCATGTAGCAGTAGAGAATTCTATGGTAATGTGCCAACTTCCTAATATCCATAAATTAAATACATATGTAGCAGGGACTTTTACGGGCATATATAGAAAAAATTGTGGTAATGAGAAAATGGTACAGTTAAAAAGATTGCATTTCTTTATTAAATATGGATAAAAAATGTGCATTGTGACCTTGGGGACCTTTTGATGTGGATGAAGGAGACGTGGGTCCCATGATTAAACTATATGAGCCCTGACTGTGTGCATGTAATCTAGATATATACAGTACATCAGCTAATGACCCTCCTGCATCCCTGTATGTGGTACTCATAAAGGGGACATACAATTTGAGTCCATCTGATGGCATGTTTTAGCACCCCTTGTGGTTCTTTGCTGGCAGTGGATTGTGGGGGGCTCCATTCTATATTGTGGAGATGATAATTCATACAGATTGTGAATGTATATGACTGAGTTTACCTATAATGGTAATAACGTACATATATATTGTCTACATGTTCTCCTGAAGAAGACAGGTGTTTGAAACCTGTTGAGTCTTTTCATATGAATTCTGTCATCTTCTAATAAAAAATGAACTATAACCGATATATCGTATGAATGCAAGATTGTTTTTTAAAAGAAGATGTCATTTTTTAAATGTACTATTTTCACATTACCACAATTTTTTGTATATGTGCCCATGAAAGTCCCTGCTACATATGTTTATTTTAAAAATAAAGAAACAAACGAGGATTAAACCACACTCATGCTGTGCAAAAACAGGGGCTACAGCTGGAGTGATTCCACAGCCACCTCCTGGCCAGGGGCGGATCCAGAGTCTAATCTCAGGAGGGTCACTGCCAGAAAATAAGGCTACTTTCACACTGGGGTGGGCGTCGGCCGTAAAGCGGCGCTATTTTTAGCGCCGTTTTAGCGCCGCTATTTGGCCACTAGCGGGGTGGTTTTATCCCATTTATTTCTACTGAGACACACAGCCGCTATATCCCAATATGACATGCTGGTGCGGGTCCTTGAATAAACCCTGCCTGCATTTTGGGATCCACACGCATGACATACTGCGATATAGCGGCTGTGTGTCACAGTAGAAATAAATGGGATGCTGGCATTGGAATGCATGTAACACTTTATGCATCCCCAAGCCAGTAAAAGACAGCCCTGCATGTTAGACGCATGTCTGCTGAACGCCCTGTGTGAATGAAGCCTAAAGATGAATTTTTCCGTCATTCTATATCATCATCATTATTATCATGATAATCACACAATACAGGAGCTGTGGCTCAACGCACCTGTACTGTGTGATTATCATGATGATAATGATGATGATTGGTAATTGTAATATGACACATGGAGAGGGTTAATGTACTCACTGATGTATTACTGAACAGTGGCAATTAATTAACCCCTTTTGTGGCACTAGTAGCAGTGTTTATAAACCCCTTCATGCTGTAGCATAAAAGGGGTTAATTAGCATTGATAGTGCCACTGTCATTAATGCTGCACAGAGGGGTTAATTGCCACTGGCCAGTAATACATCAGTGAGTACATTAACCCCCTCCATGTGCCATATTACAATTACCATTGTAAAGGATTTAACCCCCCTCCCCTCCCCCAAAGCGTTAACCTCTTCACAAGGTGTTAACTCATTAACATAACAATGCCCACCGTAGCTCATTAACATAACAATTCCTTAGCTAAGTGCTAACTCACTTGCAGTGCACTGAGCTCTGGCTACAGGTCCATCTTGTCTTCAATCCTGCCGCCTCTGAATCGTGACGTCACACCAGCCGGGACTAGGAAGCTCCTGTTGGGTGGAGACCACTCCGCCTGACAGGGAAGTGAAGTGACACTCGCACCGCTGTGCTGCAAATCTGCCAGTGTGCAGCAGCGGCCCCGGTGTCACATCACTTCCAGACCCCCATAGTGATGCCACTGGCCCCCTCTAAATTAACTGATGGGGCCCAGGGAATATATTTTAGGCCACCTGGGACTTTGGGAGAGCCAGGGGAAGCAGAAATAAAGTCCCTGCAGCTGCATTTAGAAGCCTCGTAACGCAAATCTGGTGAGGTGGCGGAGGGAGAAAGCCTTGGAGTCAGTACTATTTTCTTTGGGGGGCAATTGCCCCATTGCCCCCCCTGGATCCGCCCCTGCTCCTGGCTGTCACATTCCACAGCCACTTCCTGACTGCCACTTTCCACAGCCTCCTCCTAGCTGAGGCTTTCCTGTGTATGAAAAAGGGACATAGTTTTAGTTTTTGGTTCATCAATCACACACAATTTTCAGCTCATGACTGTTGTAAATTGAATGTTAATAAATAGAAAAGACTATCATTCTGACCGCAGCATTTTCATTCTTGTCCCAAACCTTTTTGGCCACTACTGTCTATTGATAGGTAAACCACTTTATTAAATCAGCAGTTAGTGATCAATAATAGCATCTATTTCACATCATTTATTTTACGACAAGAAATATGTTGAACAATGCTATACCTGGCTTAAGCTGGGCTCCTCCACTTCTTCCTGGCTGGAAGGCCCAGGTTGGACGTCGGAAGCCTCAGCTGGGGTGGAAGGAAGCGTGGAAGGTAGGGTTGAGAGGGATTCCCTGACTTCATTCTGGTTTGCCAGAAAATGAAGTCTGTCATACTACCACAGCCTGGGGACATAAGTGTCATCTGCTGCAGTTCCTGATCTTATGGATTTCTCGACCTTAGTACACTCACGATTATAAGTGCTCCTCAGGCCACCAATTTTTTTTTTAAATAGTTGATGTCTGCCGTAGGGACCTGCGGCTTCACCAACTCCAGCAGTTTCTCCATCACTGCCTGCCTCTTTATTTTGTTATTATAATGTGGATGTTTGACCTGCCACAGACAGGGCAGCTCCCTGTACTTGTCTATGCAGATTGGGAGAAATCTGTGGTCTTTGAACCCATCCATTTTCTCTGCAAGACACAACACAAGACAAACCCTAATGTCAGGCTAAACTCTCATAATCTTGTCCCAATATAGGCCTCAATCTAGAAGCAGTATAGGCCACTGATGCACCAAGTTCAAATTGTACCTTCGTTATAACGATCGTCGATTCCGATACTCCGTCCTCCGCTCACAGATCGTACATACGACGCACGCGTGTTACGCTTTATATACACTGCACATGCGTGAAACTCCGCCCGCTCCTCATATTCTTTCTAGTCTATTCCCCGCCCCTTCTCTTTCGGCACAGTGGGTGGAGAACATGGCGGAGACACAGCAGGTGCATGCAGAGGAGAGCAGCAACGACGAAAGCCTGCAGCCACGAACGTCCCTATCCCGGAGGAGATTTAAGGCCTCAAATATGTCCTTTGAAGAGATGGTGGAGATGGTGGACATCTTGAAGAGGGCCGACTATGATGGGAAGCATGGACCTTACCCAAACCCAAATGTCAGAAAGGCCAAGATTATGACTAAAGTTGTGAGAAGTCTGCACAGGAATTTTGGGGTATGGCAATCCAAGGATCAACTGAGAAAACGATGGTCAGACCTCAAATTGAGGGAGCAGGATAAATACAGAAGGATCAAGAGAGTTCTTCAAAAAAGTAAGTTGTTGTCGTGTGTTCCTATTATTATTATTACGTTCATGCTGCTCCATGTGCTTTTCATTACTATTGTACAGTTTAAAATGGCAACTTTTATGTTCATGGGCACAGTAATCAGTCGTAGGAAACAACGTTTGTTCGCCCACTTATAAGATGTTTTTGGCAGATACAGGTTAACTACATTTTGTTCTGTACTATTTTTATTAAAACAGATGCTCCAGTGGATACTAGGGGTCTCTACATGTGTGATACTTTAACAAAAAAGGGAAGTATTCCAGCTTTAGAAAGGAAATGAAATGTTCCTCAGCTTGGAACTCTGCCAAAACAGACAATTGTACGACACTTCCAAGCAATGTTTCATATTCCTATTTCTGCCCTCAAATATCTGTGTGCTAAGTATACCTTTTTTTTTATTCACATAGGGGAGAAAAGACTCGGGACACTGAGGACACCAGGGACCCCCCACCTCCTAAAGAAGGGGAAATCCCAAAACCACAAGCAGAGGATGTGGAGGGAGACATTTATGAAGTGGGCAAAATTGTCACCACAACAGGTGAGTGTCTGAGACCACAGCTTCAGGTAATAGATGGATGCGTGCATATTATAATACATGGTGTGTTTTTTTTTTTAGGTGATGTGGATATTGTGGAAGAAGAATCTCATTTCACCAGTGAAAGTGCCCAGATCCTCATCGGGGAGATAATGGGGTGCAATCGTGATTTAGAAAAGATAAAGGAAAATATCAATGATGTTCAACAAAAAATGAAGAACATCATTGATGTTTTAGGGAGAATATAAAAAACACAAAAATTGTACCATTTTGTTGTGTATTTTTGCTTTTAAAAACAAGTTTTAAAGTATTTTAAAAGCCAAATTTTGAAGATGCACACGGTGTGTCAACATGTGCTATCTGCCATCACAGGATATCAATGTACACGTTTTGTGGGTGCAACCCTTTCCTCGCAACTGAAGTAGGTGAGAGGAAGGGGTTGCACCCCCAAAACACGTCCATTGATCCCCCATGATGGGAGCTAGCAAATGTTGACATTAGGCATGGGATCAGGAGAGAAATCCCCAATTTGTGTGCATCTTCAAAATTTGGCTTTTACAGTTGTGACATCACCCCATCTGATGAAGGTAATATCAACACAGTTTGGACATACTAAAGACTGATATTGCCTACAATTTAGCAAAGTTGAACTTTGTAAGTTCCTGAGTTGTGTATGTTATGTTTGGAAACATGCCTGTTGACCCAAAAAAAGGATATTTCTAATGTGACCAAAAAAAATGTTATACAACAAAGATGTTGCTTTGTTCAAAAACCCCTTTCTAATGCACATGTGAATGTGCTTTGAGTAAAATGTTTTCTACTCAACAATGTGTGGCTTCTTCTTTCAATGCTCAAAAGCAGTTGGTGTTTACAGTGACAATTGGGGGTTATTTACTAAAGGCAAATCCACTTAGCACTACAAGTGCACTTTCAGTGCAGTTTCAAGTGCACTTTTGCAGTGCACTTGGAGTGTAAAGTGGATTTTCCTTTAGTAAATAACTCCCACAGTGCTTTTTCATTTGCCACAATCATGCCATTTTCGTGACTACCAAAAAATCCCAAAAGAAAGAAACACACGCTGTAAATACAAGGAAATATTATTTCAGTTTATCCAAAACATATTTATTTTTAAAATGTTTCTTGATTGTGTGGCATATCAATGGCCCCCCTACCCACAAAGTACTCCAGATATTTTTGTCTCACTTTGCGGGCGCCTTGGGGGGGGGCAAGCAAGGACGGCCAGCTTCAAGTGCCGTCAGGGTTGAAGTGTCAGGAAAGCCGGCCTCAGTCCCAACTGAGGTCACATAGTTTGTTGCATTTTTTCCAAGAAAATTGTGCAGAATGCAGCAGGCAAGCACAATATGGTTCAGTTTATATTCCGCCATATGGATTGGTGTCAGAAATAGGCAGAACCGACTGACCATTATCCCAAAAGCGTTCTCCACCACTCTTCTGGCTCTGGTAATTAAAAACCCTCTGCTCTGGGGTGAGGGTCCTCATAGGGAATGGCCGCATAAGATGGTCCCCCAGCACAAATGCTTCATCCGCGAGGAAGACCAACAGGAGTCCTTCCACATTGTTTTCTGGAGGTGGTAAACCCAAGCTGCCATTCTGGAGCGGTCAGTAAAACTCTGTCTGGGCGATGACTCCACCATCCGGCCATTTTTCCCCACGTCCACCTTCAGGAACTTGTAAGTAGCCGACATCACCGCCAACATCACTATAAAATTAAACCCCTTGTAATCATAATAGTATGACCTCGAGTTGGGGGGTGGGACTATGTGGACGTGTTTCCCATCTATTGCCCCTCCACAGTTGGGAAAGTCCCAACGCTGGGCAAATTGGGAAGCCACAGTCTGCCATTCTTGTGGCGTTGAAGGAAACTGTGGAGTCAAACAAGAAAAAAATAATTAGTCATTTTGCACATAACATTGCAAGCAGATTAGACACAAACATTCTCGGCCAACATCAGTATAACATTTATTTGAAGGAGTATTTAAAGACAAATATATAAGTTCACTTATCAGATTCCTTACCCCCTCCGATGATCCATTGTAAACATTTTAGGGGGGGTATGTTTTGGACAGGTAATCATCTCCACGTCATTGAGAGCTGAATGCATAAATAATGTGTGTTACTTTGGTCAGGCCCTGCTTACTTACACTATTGGCAGCCCACTGGACAGGTAAGAAGTGTCATAATACAAAAATATGAATACACACTGTACAAATTGAAGCACTTTTTTACATTCTGCAATTACCTATCAAGATAATAGGAGAACAACATTTTAAACAGTACCATTTGAAAGTATTCAGGCAGGTCCTTGCACTACATGCTTTGGTGAATTCATCCATAAATATGACCATAAAAGAGGTAGGTATAGTGTGTCTGGGTTTGGCAAAGTCAGCAGAGGATTGGTATCGGTTGACTTAGCGGTTGGGGGGGAGGGAGGGTTCCAAATGATTTTGGGACCCCATAAAAAAAAGCCTCGGGCACTCTGCCTGAATTTAAGGACACAAATAACATTTGGACACATTTTAGGGGGTGTTTAGGGTAAAGCGGTACAATGGAGCTGACAAAATACTGTATTTATTGGCGTATAACACGCATTTTTTTACCCTGAAAATCGGGTGCAAATAGCGTGTGCGTGTTATACGCCAATACTTCAATTTTAGCTGCCTTGGAGGGGACAGGGAGGGGGTGGGATGAGCGCCATCAGATTACATACAGTGAGGATCTCCTGTTTACTTGGTGGCCTCTGTAATAGGAAGTCCCGTCTCCTGGGCCACCATTGGACCACTGTCTATCATAGGAGATTCTCACCGTATGTAATCTGTCGTTGCTCGTCCCGCCCCCCTCCCTGTCCCCTTTAGGCTGCAGATGGGCATCGATTAGGCTGCACTGATGGCAATGGTAAGGCTGCTGCATCGATGTGGACTGATGAGGCTGCATTGATGGCACTTGTGAGGCTGCAGATGGGCATTGATTAGACTGCTTGATGGTAATGGTGAGGCTACAGATGGGCACTGACCCTTATTTTGCTGCAAAGTTCCCCATTTAAAATTTAATTTTTTTTCCTGAAACTTCCCTCTTAAAATATATATGCGTGTTATACGCCTGTGCGTGTTATACACCAATAAATACGGTACATTGTTAAGTGACTAGGCTATGTGTGTATGGGCCCAGGATAGCATGCTGGGGAGGTTAGTGAAGGCAAATATGCATGAAGGACAAAAAAGGAAGTTTAAAAAATTCCAGCATGCATGAGGATAAAGGGGACATTCACCGCATATTACAATCATGGTAATTGGGGAATGATGAAAGAAATGCAATACATTAGCAAACATTAAATACATATAATGTGATGTTAAAGGAGAAATCTTACCTTAATATAGTCCTTCTGCAGGACCTGTATATTGGTAGAACAGGTCTCTGGAATAATGATCCCCAGAGCCTGGGGGAGATGCCTGCCGAGAACTTGATGTCCTGCAGACTTCTCCTCGTAGCCTCTGTTCAGGAGTGATGGCTTGCCACATGCAGGTGTCCTGCCTGCTAATATAAGGGGACAGCGAAGCCAACAAACGATGAAAACCGGGGTTCGTCTTCCAGAGATGATTCCTGAAATCATCCGGATTATTCTCCTGGATCTCCCGCAACAAAGGCATGTGCGAGAATTGGAGCAACCAATTCTTCGTCCATGAACTCCTCTCCACCCTGTTCATGGACTGGGCTTAGATCAAAGCAAGAACCCCAACACCAAGCCCCCGCACAGCACGAACTCTACGACGAGTACGTAACCGCAACATGGCTTGAAAACGGTCAGCTGGTCAGAACGAACTAACAGAACTCTCTGAAAAAAAAGAAAGGCCTGAGAAGAGCGAGCTGAAAAACAGAAACGAGCGGACAAGAACGCACTGCAAATTCAAATACGTACTATAAAATACGCACTGAAAAACAAATGCAAACTCACTACACGCACTGAAAACCAGATACGAACCCACAAGCACAAACTGAAGAGCAGTAATGATCGGAAAAGCACAAGTCTGAAAGCGTGAATCGTCTCTCACCAAACTTCTACTAACACGAGATTAGAAGAAGGAGCCCAAAGGGTGGCGCACTTGGTATTGAACTTCCTCTTTCTAGTGCCGTCGTACGTGTTGTACGTCACCACGTTCTTGACATTCAGAATTTCCGACAACATTGTGTGACCGTGTGTATGCAAGACAAGTTTGAGCCAACATCCGTCGGACAAAATCCCATGGATTTTGTTGTCGGAATGTGCAATCGTGTGTACGATGCAGAACTGCGCTCATCCCAGTGGCATATACATCTCTGCAGTTTCCTCATACTCACATAATCAGCCAACCTCATTCTGTCATCTGTGGGTCATTTTTTTTCTTTATCATTCATTGGGGGACCAGGAGTTCTAATACAATCAGGCTACACTGCCACCCACACGTGTCGAAAGCCGGTCTACATTTAACCCCTTCTCTACTCAGCATGCCTCTGTTTGCTAGTGTCCTGGGAGGTTGGGCTCTGCCTGAAAAAGCCTCCTATATATATTTTTTTCTTTTGCTAGTCTTAATTTTTCTATATATTTTTTTTATTTATTCACTTGATGCACTGTTGATTTTTTCTCTGTGACTTCATTTAAAAATTCCACACGCTGCTTGAGCTAGTCTCTATATCCAGCTATCAAGATTGGCGTATCCTGAACAACAGCTTTGGAGGCTGTACCTGGACCCTGCTGGACTGAAGATTGCAGGGCTAGCCTGCGATGTGAAATTCAATCACTGGGCTTTCCATTCGTAAACCTGTGTGTACTGTGTCAACCAGCCGTAGATCACTTTCAGGGTCCAGTGCCATGGCACAGCCTCTGGTGTGACCCAGTCTCTGAAGACTAATGCAATGAATAGGGCTGCTCAGACTGAAGCATGGGTGCTATCTTAGAGATGGCACCGTTTTAAAATTACCTGTCATCCTAAAGTTTATGTAATCCCCTACCTTGTAAATCAACCCACTCAATTAAAATAGAAATGCAAGGCAATACCTTTTTGTGTGTGTGGTGTGTGTATGTATGTATGTATGTATGTGTATATGTGTGTGTGTGTGTGTGTGTATATATATATATATATATATATATATATATATATATATATATATATATATATACAGTATCTCACAAAAGTAAGTACGTCCCCTCACATTTTGTAAATATTTTATTATATCTTTTCATGTGACAACACTGAAGAAATGACACTTTGCTACAATGTAAAGTAGTGAGTGTGCAGCTTGTATAACAGTTTCAATTTGCTGTCCCCTCAAAATAGCTCAACACACAGCCATTTTCCCTCCCAGTGTCATGTGACTCGGTAGTGTTACAAGGTCTCAGGTGTGAATGGGGAGCAGATTTGTTTAATCTGGGTGTTATCGCTCTCACTCTCTCATAATGGTCACTGGAAGTTCAACATGGCACCTCAAGGCAAAGAGCTCTCTGAGGATCTGAAAAAAAGAATTGTTGCTCTACATAAAGATGGTCTAGGCTATAAGAATATTGCCAAGACCCAGAAACTGAGCTGCAGCATGGTGGCCAAGACCATACACTTAGAACAGGCCTCGCCATGGTCGACCAAAGAAGTTGAGTGCACGTGCTCGGCATCATATCCAGAGGTTGTCTTTGAGAAATAGAAGTATAAGTGCTGCCAGCATTGCTGCAGAGGTTGAAGGGGTGGGGGGTCAGCCTGTCAGTGCTCAGACCACACGCCACACACTGCATCAAATTGGTCTGCTTGGCTATTGTCCCAGAAGTAAGCCTATTCTAAAGGTGATGCACAAGAAAGCCTGACAACAGTTTGCTGAAGACAAACAGCCTAAGGACATGGACACTGGAACCATTACTGGAACCATGTCCTTTGGTCTGATGAGACCAAGATAAACTTATTTGGTTCAGATGGTGTCAAGTGTGTGTGGTGGCAACCAGGTGAGGAGTACAAAGACAAGTGTGTCTTGCCTACAGTTAAGCATGGTGGTGGGAGTGTCATGGTCTGAGGCTGCATGAGTGCTGCCAGTACTGGGGAGCTACAATTCATTGAGGGAACCATGCCAGCATGTGTTGTGACATACTGAAGCAGAGTATGATCCAATCCCTTTGGGCCACAGGGCAGTATTCCAACATGATGACGACCCCAAATACACCTCCAAGAGGACCACTGCCTTGCTAAAGAAGCTGGGGGTAAAGGTAATGGACTGGCCAAGCATATCTCTAGACCTAAACCCTATTGAGCATCTGTGGGGCATCCTCAAACAGAAGATGGAGGAGCGCAAGGTCTCTAACATCCACCAGCTCCATGATGTCGTCATGGAGGAGTGGAAGAGGACTCCAGTGGCAACCTGTGAAGCTCTGGTGAACTCCATGCCCAAGAGGGTTAGGGCAGTGCTGGAAAATAATGGTGGCCACACAAAATATTGACACTTTGGGCCCAATTTGGACATTTTCACTTAGTGGTGTACTCACTTCTGTTGCCAGCGGTTTAGACATTAATGGCTGTGTGTTGTGTTATTTTGAGGGGACAGGAAATTTACACTGTTATATAAGCTGTACACTCACTACTTTACATTGTAGCAAAGTGTCATTTCTTCCACGTTGTCACATGAAAAGATATAATAAAATATTTACAAAAATGTGAGGGGTATACTCACTTTTGTGAGATACTGTGTGTGTTTTTGTATATGTATGTATGTATGTATGTATGTGTGTGTGTGTGTGTATGTGTATATATATATATATATATATATATATATATATATATATATATATATATACATAAATATATATTTATGTGGGTTGAAATAGGGAAGTAGGGGGACAGGATCATGTATTTCACACAATGGAAGCAATGCAAAGAGAACAGGATACTATAATATAAGTACAAGGTAACACGTTGGGTAACATACATTTTTAATACGATTTGCAAGGAAGAATGTTGCACCCTCTAAGCAATTTCTCCCGCCATTTAAAGAGTAACTCCACTTTTGATGAGAAAAAAACATTCTCTTCTGGGTGATCTATGTACATTACAAGGATTTTAACAAAGTTTGTTGCAGATTCCTACCTTTTGTTATTCTGAAGAAATCCCTCTGTGTTAGTCTGTGTCCATGTGAAAGGTGAATCTAATGGGAGTGGTTTCATAATTATTAACCACTTCCCGCCCGGCCCATAGCAGATGACGGCTGGGCGGTAGTTCAGTTATCCTGACTGGGCGTCATATGACGTCCAGCAGGATAGCATGCCGCGGGCGACCGCAGGGGAGCGCACCGCGGCGATCGGTAGAGCAGTGTGTCAGTCTGACACACCGCTCCACCGATCTTGGTAAGGAGCCTCTGGCGGAGGCTCTTTACCACGTGATCAGCCGTGTCCAATCACGGCTGATCATGATGTCAATAGGAAGAGCCGTTGATCGGCTTTTCCTCAATCACGTCTGACAGACGCGAGTAGAGGAGAGCTGATCGGCGGCTCTCCTGACAGGGGGGGGTCTGCGCTGATTGTTTATCAGCGCAGCCCCCCCTCAGATGACCACACTGGACCACCAGGGATCGCCACAAGGACCACCAGGGAAGGGGGCAACATGTGGATGGCCAGTTATGTACCCCATGGCCATCCACCTGTGCCCAATGTGCCCAGTCAGTGCCCAATCTTTTCCAATCAGTACCCACAAATGGGCACTGATTGGCACCATTATATTGCAGTGATGCTCAGCAATGCCACCCTTAGGGGCATCAGTGCCACCAATCAGTGTCATCAGTGCCACCCATCAGTTCCCATCCGTGCCCATCAGTGCCCACCTATCAGTGCCCATCCGTGCCACCTATCAGTGCCACCCATAAGTACCCATCAGTGCCACCCATAAGTACCCATCAATACCACCTATGAGTGCCCATCAGTGCCGCCTATGAGTGCCCATCGGTGCCACCTATGAGTGCCCATCAGTGCCGCTTTCCAGTGCCACCTATCAGTGCCCATCAGTGCCACCTCATCAGTACCACCTCAATAGTGCCCATCAGTGCTGCCGGATCAGTGCCCGTCAGTGCAGCCATATCAGTGCCCGTCATTGAAGAAGGAAACGTACTTATTTACAAAAATTTTTAACAGGAACAAAGAAAAACTTGTTTTTTTTTCAAAATTTACGTTTTTTTATTTGTTGCGAAAACAATAAAAACTGCAGAGGTGATCAAATACCACCAAAAGAAAGCTCTATTTGTGGGCACACAATGATAAAAAAATTGTTTGGGTACAGTGTAGCATGACCGCGCAATTGTCATTCAAATTGCAACAGCGCTGGAAGCTGAAAATTGGCCTGGGCGGGAAGGTGTCTAAGTGCCTGGTATTGAAGTGGTTAACCAGCTACTGCACCTGCAGGGCTCTAATGAAGGAATTTGCTAGGTCTGCATCCCTTTTTTTCCCCACGAATGTGGAGTTATAATTTAACCTGGAAGAAGCACTGTCCTGCTGCTGCTCCTGAAGCAACTCTTTGATCACCTCTGGCCACCTGCAACCCTTAGTGTCTGCTTTAACTGCTTGTGACTATGAAAGGCCTTGCCTCATTTTCGGCCTAGTTCTCCACTGCTAAGCAGTGCAACATGTCTTCTCAAAAATGCACAATTACGTTGCAACGTGTGACCTCGGTCCATAGTTTCTCCCGCTGGTTGTGGGGATGTTTATCTTTTGTCATCCCCGGTAGAGTCTAGTTCCATGCCCCAGGCCCTGTTACCATCTCTGATTCAGATTCCTCATAGTCTACACCCAGAAAGGCTTTTTTATGCAGATAATTCAGGTTTAAAAAAGATTGTTTCTAACTTAATTGATGTAATGCATTCTACCTTGTATTTAGAGGATCAGTCTGCTATTTTAGGCCTAGGATCTTTTAGAGCCCCCACAGCTGCAAACATTCACTGTATAAATTGTTCTTCAGTGGGGGCTGGGAACACCCTGTAACATCCTGAGCCTTTCCAGAGAATCTGGTGGAGCTTTTCCTTTTTTGGAAGGGAACCTATTGCTCGATGGCCTCTTTCCAATGTAAATGCTCCAGTAATCCAGTTTGACAGAGAAACTACCAAACAGGTTGATGGTTTGCTCACCTTTTGGATTTTGTTGACAGTTGTAATTTCCTACTTAGATTGCAGTTTGATTTAGCTGGAATGATTTTGCGCCCTATGTTGGCGATGATTTTTATTTGTGAAACTGTATCCCTTTAGATTAAGCTCCTTATAGAAGACCCTGACATTGCCAGAGTAGGCCCTCGCTTTGAAACACGTGTGGAGCCTCGTGCATCAACTGTGACATTTCAAACCACATATAGCCGGTGTGAATGGTTGGATTGATAATTTATTCATATAGGCAATGTGAATTTGCTGGCTGCTTGCTGATCAAGCACATGGAGACAAACACCTAGACTTGTTTCACACAGAATGCTGATGTCTGTTCACATATGGCACTTTGGCTAAGTGACTAGAATGCTAATGATGTCCCCTCTTGGGACTTGCTCTCGATACTTGTATTAGCAATGTCACTGAATGGTCAGGTGTACACCTGTCTCAATACAATTGGTCAGTGGAAGGGAAGGAATGACCCCTTTCTCCTTAATCTATTACACTAGTAGTAGGTTGTCTGAGACTACCTCCCACTCAAGTTATAGGGCTCAAAGTCATAGGACTTTTACCTCCTCAGCCTTTGAGCCCCCAGTTGTTTAAGTAGGGGGCTTTTTTTTCATTTAGCTGGGTCCCAGGGCAATGTACCCCCCAGCATTTAGGCACTCAAGTCATCCTTACTCTAGCTATCAGCCTAACTCACTCAAATTGTCCTTTATCAGTTTTCTGATCAACCTATTACTAAGGATACATCCATCTTGTTTAGGTTCCCCACACTCCTTTGCTACTTTTTGTAGCAAGAATTTCAAGCATGGTTTTCCTCTTGAACACCCAACCCTCTTTAAAGGTGAGTTTCATATTTTTTGGTACTGTTGAGCCTTTTTAGTTTTTTACGAGCCGTGACACTTACCCCTCTACCAAAGTATCTCCTGTTCCACAAGGTTCACATAGCTCAGCTCCAACTTTTTCTCTTGCTTATGCAGATCTGTCTGTTCGGTGTCACTCAAATGTACCCACAATGAGTTTTGGATCTGACAATCACCCAAGTGCCTTCGCCTGGCATTCTCAATTAGGCCCCTTCCTGATAAGGGTCTTTTTGGTGGACTATATACTCCAGGTGAAAAGAGTGTGCATTCTTAAAGCAGAACTAAACCCATCTATCCTTTATGGCCAAGGAAGCTACTGTCTTGGCCTCTGTTGACCTGCAGTTGCCATGGTGCTACACATGTGATCAGTTATGATACCAGCCATTTGATGGCTTGACGGTTTGCTTGAAAGTAGAAGCAAATGTGACAGTTATCATTTATTTTTTGTAAATTCTTTATTTATCAGGGTATATCACACGGTAATACAGAACACTCAACAAAGTATGTTACAAAGACAATATCTGATATACATCCCAGTAGCTCCATTATGTATATACCTAAGGTTTTGTTACAAAAAAATTTTTTTTTCCCATCTGAATAGAGGCTGGATGTATGCCTAGCAGAGAGGAGGCCTCCGTATCCCGCATGACCCTTGTAATTTTTTCCGGCATAAGCCATGTTTTAAGGATTTAGTTAAGGGGCCGGCGTCAATACACACCACCCCCTTAAGTCTACGACCGATGTAAAAACATCGGGTAGCACAAGAAATAGAAAAGAGAAATGTTGAAAAATAGAAAGTGGGAGGTTAGAATGAGGGGAAGAAGATGAAAGAAGACAAGGTGGGAGCTTAGAGGGTAGGGAAAAAAAAAAGGTAGAAGGGGGGGAGAAACATTGAGTCTACAATACTAGATGGGCTTTGCTTACAAGTTAGAGTGTCATAGGCACTGACCTTTTATTATACAGTGATGTAAAAATATGAAACAAAGATAAATAATTTCAGAACTTTTTCCACCTTTAATGTGACCTTTCAACTGTACAACTCAGTTGAACAAACTGAAATCTTTTAGGGGGTAGTAAAAATAAAAAACTAAAATAATATGGTTGCATAAGTGTGCACACCCTTAAACAAATACTTTGTTGAAGCCCCTTTTGGTTTTATTACAGTGCTCAGTCTTTTTAGGTAGGAGTCGATCACCATGGCACATTTTGACTTTGCAACATTTGCCCACTCTTTGCAAAAAACACTCCAAATCTGTCAGATTGCGAGGGCATCTCCTGTGTACAGACCTCTTCAGATCACCCCACAGATTTTCAATTGGATTCAGGTCTGGGGTCTGGCTGGGCCATTCCAAAACATTAATCTTCTTCTGGTGAAGCCATTCCTTTGTTGATTTGGATGTTGTCGTTGTCGCGCTAAAAGATGAAGTTTCTCTTCATGTTCAATATTAACTGGTATTTGGAACTGTTCATAATTCCCTCTACGTTGACTAAGGCCCTTGTTCCAGCTGAAGAAAAACAGCCCCAAGGCATGATGCTGCCACCACCATGCTTCACTGTGGGTATAGTGTTCTTTTGGTGATGTGCAGTGTTGTTTTTGTGCCAAACATATCTTTTGGAATTATGGCCAAAAAGTTCAACCTTGGTTTCATCAGACCATAACACATTTTCCCGCATGCTTTTAGGAGACTTCAGATGTGTTTTTGCAAAATTTAGCTAGGCTAGGATGTTTTTATTCGTAAGAAAAGGCTTCCATCTTGCCACTCTACCCCATAGCCCAGACATATGAAGAAAACGGGAGATTGTTGTCACATTTACCACACAGGCAGTACTTGCTGTAGGCCTCTTGGCAGCCTCCCTGACCAGTTTTCTTCTTGTCTTTTCATCAACTTTGGAGGGACGTACAGTTCCTGGTAATGTCGCTGTTGTGCCATATTTTCTCCACTTGATGATTCCCTCAGGGAGAATGGCGGCGGCAGCACCCGAGGATCGAGGGACGGTTCGGTCTCGGGTGCCGACGTCGCTGGACCCCGGGACAGGTGAGTGTCCTTATTTTAAAAGTCAGCAGCTGCAGTATTAAAAAAAATATTAAAAAAATTTTTTCGCAAAAGTCCGCTTTAACCTGCTGATGTCATGGTACATTAATTTGCAGTACAATTGAAATTCTAACATTCCTGTTTTTCTTTTATTGTACCTTTAATATTAAAGTGGAACTTTGCTTTAAAAAAGAAATTTGCAAGCAGGAAGAGGGGTTTATACTCCTATGTCAATCAAGATGGCCAAATATGGCATTGGTGAGGAATTCATCACCCTAAATATCTCTTAGCAAGCCTCAGTGGATTAAAAATGCACATGCAACTTAGTGCACACAATGACAATATAATCTTATTTTTTTTGTAAATTAGAGGCCTGTAGAAGTGATTAGGTAGCTTTACAGTCACCCAGATCACTTCTACAACAAAGCCCACACCCCCGAGGTATGGGACACATCCTTGGTTGTCAAAGGGTTAATCCACATGAATAAAAGCAGACCGTTATGCACACCTCCAGCAGTGTTATACAGTGGGGAAAGGAGTGGCTCAAGAAGAAGCACATTAAGGTCATAGAGTGGTCCAGCCAGTCTCCTGACCTTAATCCTATAGAAAATTTATGGAGGGAGCTGAAACTTCGAATTGCCAAGTGACAGTCAAGAAACCTAATGACTTAGAGAAGACCTGCAATAAAGAGTGGACCAAAATGCCTCCTGAGATGTGTGCAAACCTGGTCATCGACTACAAGAAACGTCTTACCTCTATGGTTGCCAACAAGGGTTTCTCCAAGTGCTAAGTCATGCTTTGCTTGGGGATCAAATACTTATTTTACTCACTGAACTGCAACTTCATTTATAACAATTATATCATGTGTTTTTTTCTGGATTTTTGGTTGATATTCTGTCTCTATCATTTTAAAATCTAAATATAGTGTAGGCATGCAAAATTAAAAAGGAATTTAACCACTTCCTACCCAAGGTACGTCATATAACGTCATGGATTTTGAGTGGGGTTATCTGAATGATGCCTGCAGCTACAGGCATCATCCAGATATCATCTTTTTTTTGCCGGCAATTCTGTGCACCTTAAGAACAGTCATAGTGGCAGTTCAGCTGCTTGATCATTCTTAAAGGCGTCGGGAGGGGGGGGGACATCTGGTGCTTCTACTGGCTCGCCCCTGCGTTTGGCAAGCCAGAAAATGAATCGGTCGCTGCCGAAAGCTAAGCATAGAAATTTCTGGTGACCAGATGGTCCCCAGTCATTTCTATGACCCTCAGAGGCCCAAGCGCAACATTATGACGTCACACTCCGTGCCGGCGGAAGTGAACAATGCCGGGGACGCGGCTTGAAAGGCCGAAACAGTTAATTTTTTTTCCAGCCTGAAGGAGAGATGTGGGGTCCATAAAGAGGACCTGTCACGCACTATTCCTATTACAAGGGATGTGTACATTCCTTGTAATAGGAATAAAAGTGATTAAAAAAAAAAAAATTAAAGACAGTGTAAAAATAAAAAAAATAAAAAGTAAAATAAAGAATAGTAAAAAAAATTTTTAAAGCGCCCCCGTCCCCGCATGCATGTGCAAAGAAGCAAACGCATACGTAAGTCGCGCCCACATATGTATACTGCATTCAAATCACACATGTGAGGTATCGCTGCATGCATTAGAGCAAGAGCAACAATTCTAGCCCTAGACCTTCTCTGTAACTCTAAACCGGTAACCTGTAAAAGATGTTAACACGTCACCTATGAAGATTGGGCCATGAGTGTGCGCAATTTTAAAGCATGACATGTTAGGTATCTATTTACTCGGCGTAACATCATCTTTCAGATTATACAAAATAAATTGGGCTAACTTTACTGTTTTGTTCTTTTTTTAATTCATGAAACATTTAAAAAATCGCTGCGCAAATACTGTGTGACATAAAAAGTTGCAATGACCGCCATTTTATTCCCTAGGGTCTCAGCTAAAAAAATCATATATAATGTTTGGGGGTTATGAGTAATTTTCTAAAAAAAACATGATGATTTTTACATGTAGGAGTGAAATGCCAGAATTGACCCGGATGGGTTAAATACAGCATACTATCAATACAGATATTAACCCTATACAGTAGCCAGAATATAAAGTTTCATTATAATGGCCTTACATAAACCCTGTGGGCAATAGCGGTAGCCAGAACAGTTAGATGTAAATGAAAAGCAGGAACTATAGGGCTAACATAATTGTTTATTTGAAATCTAAAGCAGTATGGCAGGTGTATGTAGCAATGATTTTTTCCCTTACAAATACAGCTGGATGGACCTACCACGTATTTCTTTTTTTAGAAAAACATTATCTACCTTTATGTAAACTAAACACAGTTACAGCACAAATTTGTCAGCACTTCATGCAGTTTTTGGCATGTGTTTAGTTTTTAAAAGTTGCTTTGGGGCATATCTAGCTCTATCTAAGTGAAGGCAGAATGGTTTATGAAAATTTTGAAACATTTGTAAGTTAGTTAAAAGATTTAAACAAAACTAACATCTTCTCATTATTATGAATTATTGTAGTTATTAAAATATTTATCTAAATATGTAATAAAGCATAAATGACAGCATTTTTACATAATTATTGAAAGGAACTCTAAATGCAGTGCCTTCCTAATATAAATTACATTTTTGCCTACAGTTTTACATGAACTGAATAGGAATTTTTACATTTAAAGTGGTGACAGCTTAAAGGGATTTCTAAATGAATAGGATATGTTTTATTTAAGCTGTTATGGTCAGGACTAGAATTTTTTTTTTTTTGAAAAATGTGAAAATATATATATATATATATATATATATATATATATATATATATATATATAATCTTTTTTTTTTTTTTTTTTAATGGATAACACATACATATATTTAGTTCTGCTTTTCAGCAGGTGGAGCTCTGTTTTTTTCCACACTCTAAGTTGGCTTCATTGATGTACTCAGAAGTCAAGTCAAAACAGGAAATAAGGAGCTGCAAAGCAAGCAGTATCTGCTATAATGTCTTTTAAGCTAAGCCATAGTACTCTGGGAATCTTTTGTTGTGTATTAAATATTTCATGAGATAAAAACATATATAAGATAACAGTTTAAAAACTTATAAACCTAAAACAAAATGACCAGAGTAGAACTGACTCAAATCCATTATAGTTTTTCTTTAAAGCAGAGCTCCATGACAAAAGATGTTTCTCCCATGCAGTAGGGCTATGCCCTTGGGCTATGGTTGCCCGATCCTTTGATCCCCTGGAAAACCACTCTCCCCCATGTCTAGGACTATTGCTGCCATCCTCACATCCAGGGCCAGCCTATGGGTGTGATGATGTCAGCAACAGTCCATTCACAAGACTGCCAGCGTGCAGGGGGGGGGGGGTCAGGAGCAGCGGGAACTGATCTTGCGCCCGGAGGATTGGCGGATTAGATAAATATATCCGCTCTACAGTAGGAAAATAAAAATTTTGCCTGGAGTTCTTCTTTAAAGGATAGATGCACTATGAACAATGAACAACTAACAGCTAATTGCACATTTAGAAAACATATGTCTGGGCTGTTTAAAGTGCCAAATGATTTGTCATTTTGATCAGCCAGTCCTGATAGTTCCACAACCCTGCAAAGCATCGAAGTCAGGTTGATGACCTCATTCTCTTTTACAACCATTATTAATTCAGCTTGGTCACCTCTTGGCCCTGAGTTTGTTATTGGACAATGAAGGAGCAGCCGCACTTAACTTATAACTTTTCCCAACACTTAACCCCTAGCATTAAAACTAAGTTTATAACCTCTCCCCAACACCTAACCCCATAACCCAGGCTGTAGAGAAGGATCTTTGCTCTCTGTGTGGAAGTAGTGTTGGTTCTCTGCAGAGGCCTGACAACACCCCCTGTTCAGTTGGACCTGCAATCAGCAAAGTTCATGTTACTTACTAAACATAAGAGATCAGAGGTCAGACCTCTGCAAAGAGACCACTGCTTACATACGGAGACCAACATTTTTTTCTCTGCAGCATTTGGGCAGGGGTTCAGGCTTTTTTTTTAATGGGGTTTAGGCAGAAACAAAATGTAGGATTTTAAATGGCTTTTGTTTTGATGGACCTTGAATTTGTTTAGTTGATTTAAATTAAAAGTTTATTTGAGTTTAAAGTGTAACTGGAGCATGGAGTATGAACGCTGCATAGTATTGAGAAAAGTGTAACTTTGCATGATTATACTCGGCTCAGAAAATGTTGTGGTGGCTTGGTGGGTAGCATCGCCCTGAATTAAGTACAACACAAGACTTGCAGGCATCGGTGAACAGTTACATTTTAAAGGTGACCATACTGTGGAAGCTGTGCCAAAAGAATGCAAGTGGAGGACAAAAGACTGGTCATCGGTATTGCTTGTAGGCTTCTTGCATCTGATCTCTTCCCTATTACTGACTTACCATGCTTTTTCCACACTAGGTCTCTGTGTGGAGGCAGTCATGGTAGAGGGGCCTGGCTTTCCTTCCTCGTGTCAGAGCTGCCCCTCTGATGACTGGGGTGGAATATTCAGTAAGTTGCAGAGGAGATGGGGAAAGCACAGACTGATTGAGTGAATTAAGTATAGGCAGGGAAATCCTTGCACTGCGAGTCTATGTGCACAGATTTCTTTTCCCCAGTAAGGAGAAATGTGATCAAAACACTAGTGACATCATCCGATCTCACTCCAAAATGTTATGGGTATACTACAGGAAGAATCGTGGGCATATCTGTCCCTGCAGAATGGGGAGGCAGATTTACTGAAAGGGGGAATGGAGATATATGGGGTGAGAGGAGAGTTAGCTAGGTAGGGAGAGATATGGGTTGGAATAAGAGATACATACATTAGGATGGGGGCCGGGAGGGTTGTAGGGAGTGGGGTCTGGACTCTACAAACTCTTAAAGGCCATGGCCAGCAGGGAATCATTTTTTTACTCCACTCACATAAAGAAAAGTATTCTACACTCTGGAGAGGACACAAATTCCAGCCAGTAGAACCATCTTTGTCTGAAGACATGTGCTGTCCCTCTCAACATTGAAGTAAAACTTCCATATTTTTTAATGTTCGTGATCCTGACCATACCTTGTGCTAGTGCTGGGGGGCTCTGGCTGATGCTACAGCACAGGACTGCAGGCTGTGTTGATTAGATGAATAAGTAGTTTTTTTTTGTTGGTTTGCAAGGAAAGGTATTGTGCTGGAGAAGAAGGAAAGCTGGATCGAACAATATCAGAAAATCTGTAAATCTCTAGGCCACAGTTCTAACTGTCATTCAAAACCCATGGAGTCTAGGACATTCCCAAAATATATTGAGAGACAAATCCTCCCCCCTTCCCCACGGTGCCTGGATGTTACTGAAACCGTTGGGATCTTTACTTTTAAAAATTCAGGTCCACTTTAAGGTTTATACTAATTTTCATTGTCAGAGGCCTCTCTGCTGCTCTGAAAATTATCATGGGACACCAGGATTTTAAGAGAAGAATATCACACTTTTCTACCGGAATTAAAGAAAAAAAAAAGTCACAAGTTTTTTTTAGGCCTCGTTCACACCATGATGCAGAGATGTCCGTTTTTCTGCACGCGTTCTGCAAGCGCACAAAAAAAAAAAATACTGTTTCTCTATGTGCCCTGTTCACACCACAACGTGCAGATTTTTTGTGTGCAGGAATATGCAATGTGTATGCAGCTTTCTGCACAGGAAAAAAAAACTGACGTGACATCAACATTGGTGTGAATAGGGCACATAACTGATGCGCATGAAAATTGATGTTAACGTGCATAAAAACTGACTGAAACGGGCATGAAAACTGATGTGAAACTGATGTAAACTCATGTCCCTGCAAGTGAAATCTGCGCTGTTTTCCCATCAGTTTCTATGCTGGTATGGTGTGAACAAGCCCTTAAAGAGGTATTTAACACAAAAGCAAATTTATTACATTGCAGCTTACCGATTCTTAGAAGTGGTGGCTGCATTATTTCCTTTTTTTTGGCTTTCTCTCCTTTTTTACCTGGTGATCCACGCAGTAAGTCTGTTCTTTTTCAACAGAACAAGCTCCCTTGCCGATGTTAAAGTTAGAGGGATAAGACAAACCATTTACCACTGACAGGGATGCTTACAATGATTACCTTTATTTATTTGTGTAAAACCTTTACCCTAAAAGTAAAAAAAAACTGTTTCTGTAACTGCTTATAAAGTGCAAACTGGAGTTTGGCCTCAATTTGTTAGTCTAATCTAAATCTGCTAGTACATCCAATACTCGCTCCCACCCTCCAGATTAAGAATGTTGCTGTCCAAAGGTAGAAGCACTCCAATACAGAAGGTGTGGTGCTGGTCAGATCACCAGGTGAATCAGAGGGGAAAAAAAGCCTAAAATGAAAATGAATGCAACCATCACATCTGATAATTGGTAAGCTGCAGTATATTACATTTTTGGTTTTGGGTTTACTACCGCTTTAAGTTATTTGAGGAAACACGAGTCTGCTCTGCCCACAATAATCAGGTTCAAGCTGTTGCTATCTGGACCAGTTTAGAAAATGAAAGAAGAGACCAGATTGGTAAGGTAAAATAAACTTTTTTTTTTTTTTCGTCTTCTTCCCTACCACAGATAAACCCCATTAATCCGAATTGTGCAGATGTAAGGACTATCATGTGTCAGTACTCAAGTGCCTCCACTGCCTCCACTTTGTGTTGATGAATAAGTACTCTATAATAAATAGTCATTAATTGCAATTAAAATCTTGCAATTAGGTGACACATCTATCAAAAGTGTAATCACAGCTTGTGTGTTTGGCAGATAGAGCGATGTTATTCATTTGGAACCCAACATATTGGACTTCTCAGCAATAGTCACTGTTTTGCAGAAAACTGGTGCAATGGTTTATTATACTGTGCCATATGTCAGTCTGAGGCATCAGACAGCACCCGTGTCCCCCCTTCCCCAGCCATGTGTGAAAGTGGAATGATACACATCTGCTAAGTTAAAGTATGCGACACTCTGTGTGCCAAGATGACAGGCTCAAGCCGCTGACTGACAGGAACTCTCTGTGCCATGTGCTGAGGTATCACACAACTTGCTGACATGAATCTTTGCCCTTTTCACATTAGGAGCTGACCCAAGAGCATGATGAAAAGAAAGCGCAATACGACAGCTGTGCGGCTGGCCTGGAAAGTAACTGCTCCAAGCTAGAGCAGGTAACTAACTCCAATAAACAGGGGTCCTCTTTGCCCCGAAAGCATGTGCAGCCCTTTTAAATTGTGCATAAAGATGTGATTCAAGTATCCCATCAGTGAAATATTTAAAGGCTCATTATATGTGAATCATAGCATTGTTTATTTTCATCTGTTTCTTTATAGTCACTAGCTTTATTATTAAATCTAGCTTTGAATGGATGGTTGTGAATTAAATCTCTCACTAATTTTTAATTTATCCTGAGTACTCCACTGTCAAGATCTTCCCACCAGAGTTCCCAGCTTTGCCTGTCCGCAAAGTGTCATTACTAATGAAAATATTAGTGCCTTGCCTCGTTCAGAATGTAGAATAATTGAGAAATCCATCGGTGACTGTGCAACATCACAATCTGACCTAGATGCAAGCTTACTGCATTGAGTTCCTCAGAGATATTATAACACATTAGATGACTGAACCCACAGTTTTCCTCCCAAAACTAAAATATATTTTTTAGATATTATATATCTTTATATAATAGGTAACATTAAGGCCCCTTTCACACGGGTTGTCTGATCGGGTCAGTTTTTCAGGCAGACCTGATCAGACCCACCAGTCTCCCCTATGGAGCGGCAGACGTCAGCGGTGACATGTCCGCTGACATTCGCCACTATCCGATCCAATCCTGTCTGCAAAATCCAGACAGATGGTGGTCCTATTTTTCATCCATCTGGCAGATCGGATTGGATATGATCGGATGAAAACAGACAGGCGGTCTGTTTTCACCTGATTTCCCCATAGAGGAGAGCGAGACTGGGTCCATCTCTACTCTGCACAGTGAGCGGAGACAGACCTGTCATCTGCCTGCTCATTGGGTATCAGCGGGTATCGGCAAAGCTATCCCCCACTGAGCAGGCATAATCTGTACAACAAAGGCGCCTGTGTGAGGTGGGGTCTAAAAATTAAGCAGAAAAAGCTTGGTTGCACACTAACCCAGAGCAGCCATAAAAAGAACAGATGGTGGCAGTATAGTCACCCTAAAAAAGTTATTGAATACAATTGATTAATGCACATATCATATTAGTTTCTTTCTTATATCTAAAGACTCTATCTCCCACCTGTGAAATGTTTTAGTTTCTAAGATTCAAAAGTTGAAAATATTAGTGCAGGTACTGTATTATCATGTATGCAAGGTCAAGGCACAAGGGCAAATAATCTGTATTCATTGTACTTGTATGATTTTAAATAAAAAGAACTTACTAGTTTGCATCTACTGTGTGTTATAAAATTTTAGGCTCGGTTTACATATATTAGTGAATTGAAAGCCTGATTCACATAACATGTGAATCAGACAGGCTTTCAATTGGGCCAGTTTTCACATGTCCGGGGTGCTCACGGTCCGTTTCTAAAATGGTTCCTGTGGGATTATGGGTCTGGTTTAGGTGCAAATTCAAGTACAAATTCGCACCTGAACCAGTGAACAAAACCACACCGGTCTGCAAACCGCAGCCGGACATGTCTGAACCCAGCTTTAAGGTTCAGTTCACATACAGTATCTCAAATTTTTGTAAATATTTTATTAAATCGTTTCATGTGACAACACTAAAGAAATGACACTTTGCTACAAGTAGTGAGTGTACAGCTTGTATAACAGTGTAGATTTGCTGTAGGGGATCATTCTCTGCTTCAGTATGTCACAGTACATGTTGGCATTCATGATTCCCTCAATGAAAGGTAGTTCCCTAGTGTCGGGAGCACTCATGCAGCCCCAGATCATGACACTCCCACCACCATGCTTGACTGTAGGCATGATACACTTGTCTTTGTACTCCTCACCTGCTTGACACCATCTGAACCAAATACGTTTATCTTGGTCTCATCAGACCACAGGACATGGTTCCAGTTATCCATGTCCTTAGTCTGCTTGTCTTCATCTAACTGTTTGCAGGGTTTCTTGTGCATCATCTTTAGAAGAGGCTTCCTTCTGGGACAACAACCGTGCAGACCAATATGATGCAGTGTGCAGCGTATGGTCTGAGCACTGACAGGCTGACCCCCCACCTCTTCAACCTCTGCAGCAATGCTGGCAGCACTCATACTCACATTTCCCAAAGACAACCTCTGGATATGATGCTGAACACGTGCATTCAACTTCTTTGGTCAACCACAACGAGGCCTGTTAATGCTGCAGCCCAGTTTCAGGGTCTTGGCAATCTTCTTATGGCCTAGGCCATCTTTATGTAGAGCAACAATTCTTTTTTTCAGATCCTCAGAGAGTTCTTTGCTATGAGGTGCCATGTTGAACATCCAGTGACCAGTATGAGCGAGTGAGAGCGATAACATCAAATTTAACACACCTGCTCCCCATTCACACCTGAGACCTTGTAATACTAACAAATTACACACATGACACCGGGGAGTGGAAATGGCTAATTGGGCCCAATTTGGACATTTTCACTTAGGGGTGTACTCACTTTTGTTGCCAGCGGTTTAGACATTAACGGCTGTGTGTTGAGTTATTTTGAGTGGACAGCAAATTTACATTGTTATACAAGCTGTACACTCACTACTTTACATTGTAGCAAAGTGTCATTTCTTCAGTGTTGTCAAATTAAAAGATATAATTAAATATTTACAAAAATGTGAGGGATGTACTCACTTTTGTTAGATACTGTAGTAGGGAAAGGTTTGCAACAGTTAGTTTTTATTGCTATCAGTGTCTCCACTGGGACTTCTGTGAGATACTGTATATGCAAATTGGATGCGTTTTGAATGATTTGATGTGAAATAACATTGATTTCCATTGAAGCTGTTCAAATATATGTGGTGCATCTGCAGTGCAAATATAAAGAGTCCTGTGTGTTTTCTGAGCACTGCTGTGCCGTTCAGGTGTGAATTCTGGGTTCATTGAGTTCTATGGGAACGCTAATGAAGTGCACAAGTGTTCAGTTGTGTTCGGGATTCAGTTCAGGATTCTGTTCAGGATTTCAGCACGGATTGCTCTCCTACTACAGGAGTCTACACCCTTTATCTACTATGTATTGGCCAGCACTGAAAACGCAGCTTTGACAAATATCAGGTCCTGAGGCTTGAAAATTTGCAACAGAACTGCATCAAAAATTCACCTGAACCCATGAACGAATGCTATTTTATTGTTTTTTTTTATTTTTTATTTTATTATTTGCAGTGAGAACAGACGTACAATTCGCACCGGACATGTGTGAACCCAGCCTAAAGCTGCCCTGCATACTAAATATTGCCTGACATACAGAGACTAGGTTTTCACAGAACTTTGTTTCAGAAGGCTAAATTTGTGCTATACGCATTTGGAAAGGCCTGCTGAATCTCCCTACAATCACTCAGATTAAAATGAAGGACTTTAGCACAGATCCTGGGTAGCATGTCACCGACTGAACTTCATTCATGAAGTAGTGGTTTACTTCTGTGGACAATTGTACTGTATCTTTTTTTCTAACCCTCACTATTATCCTATCATAGGAAGTCCGAGGTCTTCAGGAGGAGTGCAGTCAAGGAGAGAGTCAATATCATTACATAAACTTAATAAAAAAGGTTAGAAAGTGTCTCCTTGGTAAAATTAATTTCTGTGATTATGGACACATGTAGTTAACCTGTATTATTTATTAGATTGCTGAAGTACAGATACAACGGGCAGCCGATGAGATGAAGGCCTATGTCTCTCCAGATGCTCAGGAAAGGAAGAAAGCTCTCAGGTTTGTTTCATCAACCCTCTTCTTTTTTTGGTTTTAGATACATAAATGGATGGAGCATCATATACATGGTTGTGCTATTAATGTGCATTTGATACTGTTTTCCCTAACATGTTTAAATTGAATCTTCTGGTTTAATAGTGTAAAGATTTACTGTGATCAGATCCCTTTGTACATTAATTAATAATGATAGCCTGGGATTTGTTCTATCGCGAAAAACCCTAAACAGGTTCTAATATAAATTCTTAAGTTAGAAATAAAGGAGCCATCATTTACAGTAGGATTCATTTATATATTTTTTTAGCTGTAATATATTTTCCTCTGGATAAATGCATTTTTTTTGCATTGGAAGTCTTTTGTGTAAATATACCATCATATAGACTGTTCTCAGTACGAACACTAATCCAAGAACATTACTTTTTAGGTCTTTTAGTCCTCATTAGCAAGAGAATAGTGGTTTAGCATATGAGTATGTAGAAAAAGTTTAACTCTTTAATTGAAATTATATATTTTACAAAAAGACCTGAATTGTCATTTTTAAAGAATGAGTGCTCTCAAAGTATATACAGTAATTATATGCACATTGGCCTAATTGGTTCAAGCAGAAAGATAACGGAGGGGTTTGACAGGGTCTGTGGAATATACATGATGCAGCTGAACATAGACTGAGGGAACAAGTCATGAGAAGGTGCTACTGAAACATAGAACCCACCCTACCTTTATATCTGACTGCACAAAAGAACATTGCGATAATGCAACAATACGTAGGATTAACCTCTTCTAAACAAGTACTAGTGGATAGGGTTCATATACTGTACATCAAGCCTAATAAATTCCCATATATTTTTAACAAGCTTTACTTGGTCACTTCCGAGTTAAATTGATTACTTTAAAGGGACAGTTTACCCAAACGTGATATTTATTTGTGGAGCCTAAAGGATTTAGTTAGCCCCAGACCTTTTAGATGTCTCCACCAAGAAGATCTCCCTGTCTTAATTGAGTGATTGGGATTTCCCCCTCAATCTTTGTGTGTTCCAACTGCTCCAAGCACAGAGATATGCACCATTAGAGTCCCTGGGAGATGTATGAAATCATCAGGTGGTTTAAGTCTTCAGCTTCTACGAAAAACCAAAGAAGTTCAGTTGTGAGTGCACTAGCTATTTAAACTACGGAGCGTAGCTATAGACGTATTTTTTATTTTGTGTCTCATTTTCTAATCGTTTTAGGTCTCAATTCACGTGTATGGTAAAGTTTCACTTAAGACCACATAAAAGACAATTTCATATACCGGTAGTTATCAAGATTAAAATTGATCTAATTTCTAATGTGACTTCAAATTTTCCATTATAAAAATGCATCCATCATGTGAGCACTGACAGACTGTGAACTGTGTATTTTGGTATCTAAATTTAGAACATTTTTGAATCTATGAGGCATTCTTTCCGCGGTCAGAATTATAAATAGTAATACAAGAAATCTAAATAATACCACAACAGATTGTCCGAACTACTTGTTCCACAGTCATATTATACAACATAGATCTTCCTAGTTTTGCTATATATAGTGGCTAAAGATGTGAAGGGGTTGTGGATATAATGGATAGTATATGGCATGATTCACAATTGTAAATAAAACGAAGAATTCATATGGGAAACATGAATGGGGCAGTGGCTGGAAACCTTGATCTCTGTACCAAAATACTGTGTAACTTAAGTGTAATAAGTACAGAAAGTGGAAACATTGCCATTAGCAGCCTGTACAATTCCAGTTGCCTTTGTAATGATGCGTATTATCAAGAAGTCTA
Source organism: Lithobates clamitans (assembly GCA_037952925.1). Lineage (NCBI taxonomy): Eukaryota > Metazoa > Chordata > Amphibia > Anura > Ranidae > Lithobates > Lithobates clamitans. Next base: position 259,294 of record JBBGZY010001334.1, on the reverse strand, counting down.
AAGTCTGATGGTTTGAAGTGTTGGCCAGCACTGTGTTTTTCATTCCAGGTTTTAAACATTTAGCTCACTGTGTATTTCATATTATTTTAATGGTTTTGAAAAATAAGTACACTTTCTGTGATCCTCCCAACATCCTTGACCTACAGTTAAAGTGGTATTAAACCCAAAAGCAAAAAATGTATTATATTTACCAGTTATTAGATGTGGTGGCTGCATTCAATTTATTTTTAGGGCGTTCTTTATTTTATTTTCACCCGGTGTTCTAGCCAGTAAGTCTGTTGTTTTTCAACAGAGCAATCTATCCTGCAGATGTAGCAGTTAGAGGGTTGAGACAAACCATTTAACATTGATGGGTGCTTACAATGATCAACTTTTATTTGTTTATGCAAAACCTTTATCCCAAAAGGAACAAACTGTTGCTGTAGCTGCTTATAAAGTTTTAGCTGCAGTTTGGTTTCAGTTTGTTAGTATATATAAATCTGCTAGTGCATCCAACACTCGCCTCCCTCAGACTGACAGTGCTGCTGTCCAAAGGCATACATCCAAAATGTAGGCACCCTAATACAAGACGTGTTACTGGCCAGATCACTAGGTGAAAACATGGGAAAGAAGCCTAAAAAATACAACGAATGCAGCCACCATATTTGGTGAATGGTAAGCTGCAGTATATAACCTTTTTGGTTTTGGGTTTAATACCTCTTTAGCCCATCCTCCATCGCCCTGAATGCATGCTTAACTTGATCTTAGAGCCATGGCATGCTGCAATGTTGACAGCCCTGCAATCTCCCTACTACTAGCCATGCTTGCACAGTTAATCGCATCAGAATTTTTAGACTAACAAAGACTTGGGGGGCACACCCTAAAAAATGCATTGCATTAAAGATGGTGCTGCTATAAGACCATACAAACAGAACAAAAGATTACAGCACACACATACAAAAATGACATTTAAATTGTGCAAGGCTATTTAAAGCACCTGAACATATTAAGCAAATAAGCAAAAATATGGCCATACAGTGCTTAAGCCCACTACTGCATCAAAGTACCCTATTATCAGTGGGTCCTACACTATTCATAGAATGATCCTGTTTCTCAACCATGGGAGAAATACACTACTCTTTATGGGAGAACTAAAAGGACACCTCCTATAACTCAGATGGACACTAATTAGAGGTAATGGTGATGGGATGGGGTGCTCCAGCCCAAAGGATCTGGTCAGGACCCATATAACAGACAAACAAAGACTTGTAAGATATGAGGAGTCCTTTTAGTCCAACTTCAGTACTACCAGCCTGCCCATAGATATATCGAAATTCAGCCAGTTCCTGCTGAACCGGCCAGAATTTTAATCTGTCTATGGCTGCCTTAAAGTGTTTGTTAACCCAAAAAAAAATACAGATCCTGGTCCCTTAAAGCAGATTACACAGAACAGTGGTTGTGCTGTGTAATCTGCCCCCCTCTAAACTGTGGAAAAAAAAACCTCCCTGAACCTGCCACTTCCTGTATGCCCTCTCTGCACTGACCTCGAAAATCAGGGCTGAGCCCTGACCACCGTGGTCAGAGTGCATCCCTGCATCATACGCTGCTATCCCCTCTGCTCTCATCCTCCCCCTCACCCCCTCATTACTGCCTGTCGGCTCCCTCTCTGTGTCTATCTACTCCCCCCACCGCTATATTTAAAAAAAAAAAAAAAAAATTAAAATTGTCACTGCCAGCCCCTGCCATAGCATACTATATAAGTTTAAAAAAAAACAATTGCCGATTTTGAGCTGTCTTCAGGCTGGTCACGTGACTTGCGGCCGATTTACAGCTATGAGACAGAGCTTCTGCGGGAGGAGATGAGCGGCCACGTGATCTCACTACCTGACGTCAGGGGGAGATCACAGCCCCTCCCGCAGAAGCCATCCATCGGAGCTGTAAAGTGGCCACGAGTCATGTGACCGGCCTGAAGACAGCTCAAATTCAGTATTTAGAACGCTCGTTTTTTAAAACAACTTACATAGTGTGCTATGCCAGCCTATAATAGAGAGGCTGGCAGTGACTTATAAAAACGGGTTAACAAATACTTTAAGGGTTAATACATATAGCTACAAACTTAACCAGAAAAAAGGCATATTTACTTGCTTGGTATTGACTGGTGATAGAAGTGAGTGAATTACAAGGCTGGCCAGCCTTCTAACCACCTCCTGCCCACGCTATAGCCAAAAAACGTTTAAAGCCTAGGCCTTATTTGCCGGGAGGGCGTCCATGTATGTCCTCCCAGGCATGAGCTGCCTGTCAATGAGACTTGGCTGATCACAGATTGGAGTAAGGGGCCAATCCCGGCCCCTTACCACATGATGAGCTGTCAGCCAATGACAGCTGATCACGTGATGTAAACAGGGGATCTGCACATTTGTTTAAAAAAAAAAAAAAACAGAAGATCTGTAATCGGCTATTTTTTTCCTCACACTGACAGCGTGAGGAGAAAAAAAAGCAGATCACCGCCTTTGTCAGAGGGACATCGGTCCCAAACAGCTAGAGCCTCTGCCGCCTCATCTGTACCCACGAGTGCCATCTGCCAGTTCCCACTAGTGCCACCTACCAGTGCTGCCTACCAGTGCCTATCAGTGCCCATCATTGGCACCTTTCAGTGCCCACCAGTGCTGCCTCATCAGTGCCACCTATCAGTGTCGCCTTATCAGTGCAGCCTATCAGTGCCCATCAGTGCAGCCTTATTAGCGCACATCAATGAAGGAGAAAAATTACTTGTTTGCAAAATTTTATAACAAACTATAAAACTGTTTTTTTTTTTTTTTTTTTTTTTTTTTTTTTCTCAAAATTTTCGGTCTTTTTTGTTTTTTTTTAACAAAAAATATAAAACCCAGCAGTAATTAAATATCACCAAAAGAAAGCTCTATTTGTGTGATAAAAATGTCACGTGGGTACAGTGTTACATGACCGCGCAATTGTCATTGACAGTGTGACAGTGCTAAAAATTGGCCTGGGCAGGAAGGGGGGTTAAGTGCCCAGTAAGCAAGTGGTTAATTGGAGATTTTAAAATGTATCTATACCCAAAACGAAAAATGTAATATATTGCAGATTACTAGATGTGGTGGCTGCATTTATTTATTTTTCATGCTAATTTTGCTTTATTTCCATCTGGTAGTCCTGTAAATAACACCCTTCCTGTCCCTGGGCAGCTACGACACTCCTCCACTGTAACTCCAATGTTCACTCCATTAAAAATTAAACCTTGAGATGCATACAGACCATTTAGCCTACCTGCTCATTAGTTCCGTTTTTCATCCAGGCATTGCTGTAGGGGTGTTCTCTTTAACAGTCAGTGAGGACAGACTGTAGAGTTGATCCAAATAGAGCAGGGGTGGGCAACCCCCGGTACTGGTGCCGCAAGCGGCGCGCAAAGCCTCTTTTGCCAGCACCCGACTCCCTCCCCAACAGCAGAGCAGTGCAGGGAGGTGTCAGTGAGATGCTCATGCATTCCAATCTCACAATTCCCCATGCCGCACCTGTACTGAGGGGGAGGCACTGTGCCCCCACACATTGTAAACAATAGGAAACATTAATTGGTTATCTAACTTTGTTGTAGCTGCGATTGTCAGTTCTTGTGATGGGGAAGAGATTGGGTGCAGTTCTGCTAGGGGGGCAGTCCCTGTTTCCAGGAGGAGGAGGACTGTGATTGGCTCTGCCACTGCCAAAGCCAATCACAGTCCTGCAAGCGCCACCCACCATCTGGAGGAAGATGACTCGCTTGGTTGCCATTACCAATCTCAGAAAGAAGGGATTTTACTGTAATTTGATTGAACTACAATCAAGTGACAGTTTGTGGAATATATATATGTGTGTGTGTGTGTATGTGTCACTACTGACTACAGCTCTGCATCATCTACTACTACCAACCTCTACATCACCTACTCCCAATCTCTGAACTCTGCGTCACTTACACCTGACCCCTGAACTTTGCGTCACTTACTACTGAACCCCTGCACTCTGTGTCTGAAGCCACAGCCAGTATTCAGCGCAATGAAAATTGCACCCAATTTTGCTGTGGTGCTCGGCACCGCACATCTTCTCAGCTGCGGGGGCTCGATCTTGCATACAGGCCCACTGATTTCAGAAAATACCCCTGACCTGAGCTCATCATTGCGCATCCATTCCATATCCTTGTATGTGACATCACATACAAGCACATGGGCTGGATGCAAGAGGTGGATCAGCGGGGATGAGTGTGCCAGGACAGGTAGATGTCTCATCTCTGCTTCCTTGCACCACTCTGCATATCACGCATATCATAGATGAGAAGAGGGTAGAGCGGTGGGGCAGATGGGGGGGGGGGTTAGCGGTGGGACTGAAGAGCAGGAGGGTACAGTGGTGGAAGAGATGAGAAGGGGGTTCAGTGGTGGGACAGAAGAGCAAGGGGGTTACAGTGATGGGGCAGATGAGCAGGGGGTTACAGCGGTAGGACAGAGTAGCAGGGGGGATCAGTGATGGACCAAATGAGAAGGGGGTTATAGTGGTGGTAGAGATGAGAAGGGGGTTACACTGGTGGGGCATAAGAGCAGGGGGGTACAGGGGTGGGGCAGTTGTGCAGGGGGTTACAGTGGTGGAAAAGCTAATCGGGGGGGTTCAGTGTTGGCGCAGATGTGAAAGGGAGGTGCATTAGTGGGACAGATGAGCAGGGGGTTACAGTGGTGGGGCAGAAGAGCAGGGGGTACAGAGGTGGGGCAGAAGAGTAGGGGGAACAGTGGAGGGGCAGAAGAGCAGGGGAACAGTGGTGGGGCAGAAGAGAAAGTGGGTTACAGTGATGGGGCAGATGAGTTCAGTGTTAGGACAGGTGAGAAGGTGGTTCAGCGGTGAGACAGAAGAGCATGGGGGTACAGCGGTGAAGCAGATGTGCAGGGAGATACAGTGGTGGGGCAGATAAAGGGGGTACATTGTTGGTTCAGGTGAGAAGGGGGGTTACAGTGGTGGGACAGAAGAGCAGGGTGGTACAGTGGTGGGGCAATGTGCAGGGGGTTAGAGTGGTGGGACAGATTTGCAGGGGGTACAGAGGTGGGGCAGATGTGCAGGGTAGTACAGTGAGGGGACAGATTTGTAGGGGGTAAAGAAGGTGGGGCAGATGTGCAGGGTAGTACAGTGAGGGGACAGATTTGCAGGGGGTACAGTGATCTGAGGTGTGAAGGTGCAGGAATTGGGGCTGATCTGAGGACTGGAGGTACAGGAAATGGGGCCGATCTAAGGCATGAGAGTGCAGGATGTTAATTAGTCACTATTACTCAAGTAGTTTACAGCATTTACTTTATAAAAAATCCTTTTCGTGATTGAGAGTGTGAAGTTAACATTTTTTTGTTATAAAATCGGTACGCTCAATTTCTTTGAAAACATTTTTCAGCACACTGTGCTCAAAAGGTTACCTCGGACACATGGCTCATATGCAGATATAGAGTCTGCGTATGAGCCATGTGTTATGTTTGCTTATTGTGATTACGAAAATATGGATGGAGGTGGGGGTTGCCTAGGCAAATAGTGCCATTAGACGAGGATCTAGGATCCGGCCATCCACCTACACCGTTCCCTCCAGCCGACATCACAAAGTCATGCTTTTACAACGCTTTGCCTGTGAGTGCTACTAACACTTGTTTTAATGTATGATTATCAATAAATCTTAGCACTATACTATGCTCTGTCTGGCACCCCCCTTCCCCTCTTTTTTTCTGTTTGTGGCTAAATGCTGCCATTAATCTTTTAATTAATACTTAATTTATGTTGAAAAAAAAAAAACACATCCGTGGGAACTATATGCACTACAGGGGTTTTAGTAAACTTATCTTTTCCAGACTGATTTTTAAATGTGAGTGTCATAACTACCTGCATACGTTCAGTGTTATTCATGTCGCATTTGGGTCCCTTTTGCCTTGCACCAGCAATGGCTGACCACCACATGGACTGGAATGACACTGACACACCTGAACAGTTTCAGTAAGCTTTATTTAAGGCAGTAAAAACCCTGAGATGAGGCTAACAAAAACAATGTCAAACAGTTTATAGCACAACAACACACTTGGCATTAAGATGGCTTATCTATCAGCATAGGCTCTGACTACAAGCAAGCCACTCTGTCTACTTCTGTTCCACTGGCCAGTGAAATGTTAAGTCAGTCCTTCTGGTGTTGAGGTTCATACTCTGATGGAGTGATCACCCCTCCCCTCTGAGAGTATTTTACTTCCAAAGACTCAGCAAACATGCAGACAAAATGGCCAAAGGCCTCTCACCACAGATGCATTCCTTGGTCCCTGACAGTCTCACAATGACAAGTGAAAGGTCCTGCCCCTCTGACCAGTGGTTCCCTCTAAAGCTGGCAACATTTCAAGGCTGTCCCCACTCATCCCTACTCAAAGGATTTGGAAACCGCCAAAGTCTCTCACAAAATCAGGAATGTTCAGCAGCCCACAGTAGTTAATATACAGCATCGGGAAATATTGGACACAGCAACCACAGTGAGCTGGGCTTAACCTGTGTTTGGTAGCCAATTATAGTTCTTTTGGCCCACCCAAACTGTGTTTGGTAGCCAATTATAGTTCTCTTGGCCCACCCAGCCAGTCAAACGTCCTCCTTTCCCCATTGCCAGCTATGAGACCAGTCCTAGCTGGGACAACAATCAATCAGAGCCCATTCTGGACCTTCTATCTCCTTGAGCTGCCCTAGGCTGGAAGAGCTAAAAAAAAAAAAAAAAAAAAGTTCTTGTAGCCAAAAAAGAGCACGGCTGGGATGATGTTAATGGGGCCCTGCCTGGCGCTTTATCTAGTTCAGTGTTAGAAAGTATCTCATCAAAAAAGGAAACACCTATTGCAGATTATGTGCCAGTCACCCAAGCAGGGTGCTTTAAATAACCTTTACCATTGCTTTTTTACACACCGATAATACAACCTCTGCTGTTGCATCATGGGTAATGAAAAAAACATTGCGGGAAAAACTTCACAGATGCCTATATCCCTGTTCCCAATCTCATTATTAAAAATTAGGAAAAGCAGGGAAAAAATGTTGGCTGTGTATTTATTAATTCCTAAATGATTTATTCTGTATAGTAGAATGAACCATGAACTGATATTAAATGTGTTAACTAGGCAGCCAGTCAGAAGAAAACTAAAATTAATATTTACATAAAACTATCCTGAGTACTGTAAACAACCTTAGCCACTGGTATAAAATTGGCAGGCAGCTTAACAGCCCTGCTAATAACAGTTAAAATACTGTTAATATTTTCATCTGCAGAATAGTTTTAAGCACCTAGCCTTGTAATATTAACCAACTACACGTTTTAGATTAGTTGTGTGTGTGTGTGTGTGTGTGTGTGTGTATATATATATATATATAATATTGGGGCACTGGCTGGATTGTGGGTGGTGTCTGTGTCACCTACACACGCTAAGGGACTCCAGAGGTTTGTGATTGATATGGAGAGAACAACATTTTGTTTTATTAGACCTTAAGTGTCTGTTCTGGGTTCTGGAGCCCAAAGGCTTTTTGAAGCTTTGGCCGGGATAGAGCTTCCATTGCTTAGGTCTACATCTTACCTGGTAGACAGACCCCATGAATTAGTCTCAGTAGTCCAGAGGCTTTTCCATGTGTAAGCTGATTGATGCTCAGCCCTCCTCTTCTCTGCTGTGTGAGCCTACTGCTGGGTGGAAAGGCTGACTGCTAACAGAACACCAAAAAGAGGACAACCTGTTAGTGAGAAACTAATCTGAATTTGGTTAGTAGTTTGAGCGAGCAGATGTGTTGTCTGTTTTGTAATGTTGACTTGACATAGTGGCAAATGTGCTGTACTGGGCTGTGATTTTTCCAATTTTGGAGCCCGGGGGTTGAAAACCCTGTAATCAGTTCTGAAAATGTGTCTGAAATGAATTAATGTTGCTGTTTTGAACTTGAATGGGTGGTTGATAATTATACATCAGAAGTACCCGACAACTTTCTTCTATTAGTCATGGTTGGGGCGTCAGATGAAACTTTCCTTTAGTGCCAGAAATAACAGAAATATAGGTGACCAGAGAAGATTTTGGGAGCACACAGTTGTGGGATCCCAGTTTGACAAATGCATTAAATAATGTAAAAGTAATAAACAAGGGTACCCTAGGACCAGAATTTTCGCCTTCTTGCTGTATCATGTAAAGAAGGAACATAAGCAAGGATGCTGTTGGATTTTGCCCATTCTGAGGTATTTGCAAGAGAACTATTGCAAATCTTGCCCTGAGTTTCAGAGTATTAAAACCCAACCCCATTTTTGCAAAGTCTGCTAATAGTCTTTTCTATAATTGAGGTCTATTTTGCAAGGGTTGTATGAATCAGGCCACTGCCGAAGTTGGCCAGAGGGGAACCTTCACATATTGGTAGTCCTTGACTATGCCAATCATTATCCAATACCAGTCCCTTTTAGAAATATGTCCTCTATAGCAAAAGAATGTATCCACCTGTTGTCCCGTACAGGTTCTCCTGAAGTTATTTTGAAGGATTAAAGAACTTCTTTCATGTCAAAAGTAACCAAAGATCCATGTACAGTAGATTGATGAAAATTACTTAGGTATTGAAAAAATAAAGTCGTTGGTTAGGATGGAAAAGACAAGGACTTTCTAAAACCATATTTAATGTGCTTAATTTGCTAAAGAAGTTTGGAATGTTCACAATAAATTGTGTGAACATTCACTGCAGTTATCCAATTCTTTGAAAGGCAAATTCTTCTTTACTTATTTCATTTGGTTAATCAAAGTGAATATTCAAACAATTGATTGTGTGAACATTCTTAATTACTTTAGTAAATCGTTTTTTAAGTAAGGGAAAACAAAAGGGGAAGGGTCGCAGGGTTGTCCCTTTTTAACTTCTGTACAATAAACGCCCTCTTGACCCCTGGATATAGCCCATGAAATATGTGAGAAAGAGGCTACACTTCACAAGAATGTAATGAACCAGATTGCTCTGATGTAGGATAGGATAGCAGCAGTCATGCCTATAGTTCAGGAACATATACAGTAAGCCCAATAGGTAGGCCAGAGTTTACAACTGCTTTGCTAAAATCATAACCTTTAACCAAAAAGAGTCTTGCTGCACATTGTAGAGAGTACATTTCTGTCAAAGCAGGACCCCTATGAGATCAAAGAGAAAATCAGTAAAGTCAACCAAGTATACCAGCACTGAAGGAGAAAGACTTTCCAAATATACCTTGTTAACCTAATTAAACTCTGGAAGGATCTGGAGGCTTCTTCAACAGAAAGTAGCCCTACAGTATCACCAGCAAAAGGGTATACCAGCGTTTAGGATGTCAAAGACCCCGTTTGCACATTCAAACTCAGAAAGTGAAAGATTTATTGTGAAAAACTTGAGAGGGTTTTCAGAACAGCCTTACCAAGCTAGTATTCTTTACCCTGATATTATAAATGAGTCTTACATAAAAGTTAAGTTAAAATCTTAACAAGTAAAGCTGATAAAAAAAAGTAATTTCAGAAGAGGTACAGACAATGTTAGTCCCTTGAGTTAGAGGAATCTGACATCAAGTGGTCAAGTTCCATAATGGTCATCCCTAAGCTGGTTGGCAGCCTAAGGTTCCGCGGTGACTTCAGCAAACTAAATGAAATATCCAGATTAGATACTTATAGGTACTTATAGGTACTGTGCATTACCACTAAGGATGAGCCGAACACCCCCCGGTTCGATTCGCACCAGAACATCCGAACAGGCAAAAAATTTGGAAGAACACACGGACACCGTTAAAGTCTATATGACACGAACATGAAAAATCAAAAGTGCTCATTTTAAAGGCTTATATGCAAGTTATTGTCATAAAAAGTGTTTGGGGACCCGGGTCCTGCTCCAGGGGACATGTATCAATGCAAAAAAAAGTTTTAAAAACTGACGTTTTTTCGGGAGCAGTCATTTTAATGATGCTTAAAGTGAAACAATAAAAATGAAATATTCCTTTAAATATTGTGCCTGGGGGTTGTCTATCCACTTAAGGACCAGCCTCGTTTTGGAATTTAGGTGTTTACATGTTTAAAACAGTTTTTTTTGCTAGAAAATTACTTAGAACCCCAAAACATTATATATTGTTTTTTTTCTAACACCCTAGAGAATAAAATGGTGGTCATTGCAATACTTTTTTTCACTTCGTATTTGCACAGCAAATCTTACAAGCGCACTTTTTTTGGAAAAAAATTCACTTCTTTGAATACAAAAAATAAGACAACAGTAAAGTTAGCCCAATTTTTTTTTATATTGTGAAAGATAATGTTATGCCAAGTAAATTGATACCCAACATGTCACGCTTCAAAATTGTGCCCACTCATGGAATGGCGTCAAACTTTTACCCTCAAAAATCTCCATATGCGATGTTTAAAAAATTCTACAGGTTGCATGTTTTGCGTTACAGAGGAGGTCTAGGGCTAGAATTATTGCTCTTGCTCTAACGATTGCGGCGATACCTCACATGTGTGGTTTGACCACCGTTTTCATATGCAGGCGCTACTCACGTATGTGTGAGCTCGCTTCAGTGCGCAAGCTCGTCGGGACAGGGGTTTTTAAAAAAAAAAAAAAATTATTTTTAGTATTTATTTTACATTATTTTATTTATTTTTACACTGTTTAAAAAAAAAGTGTCACTTTTATTTCTATTACAAGGAATGTAAACATCCCTTGTAATAGAAAAAAGCATGACGGGACCTCTTAAATATGAGATCTGGGGTCAAAAAGACCTCAGATCTCATATTTACACTAAAATGCAATAAAAAAAAAAGTCATTTAAAAAAATTACATTGAAAAAAATGTGGCTTTAAGACGTATGGTGTCATGGAGACGAGTGGGCGCCATCTTAGCCTCACTCGTCTCCAGGCACAGCACGCAGAAGGACGCGATCGCCTCTGCCGCTACCGACGGCTCCGGTAAGCGGCGGGGGGCACCGGATCACGCCGGTAGGGGGGGCCCCTCTCCCGCCACTGACAAAAAACTGATCTCTCAGAGAATCCGCCGCAGTGACCACTTTTATCTCAAAGCCGACCGCCGCACGAAAACGGGGATACCGGGGTTATGGCAGCTAGCTGCTGCCGTAACAACGATATCCGCCGGCAAACTTTGGACGTACATCGGCGTGCGGCGGTTGGCAAGTGGCTATAGTATGCCTGTAAAGTGGTGCAGTTTTCCTGTGTTTAGAACAGTACCACAGCAAAATTACATTTCTAAAGGAAAAAAGTCATTTAAAACTGATCGCGGCTGTAATGAATCGTTGGGTCTCGGCAATATAGCTAAAACTCATTGAAAGAAAGGGCAGGGGTTCCCTCCAGTCCATTACCAGGCCCTTTGGGGCCTGGTAATGGTATTTAGGGGAACTCTGAGCCAAATTTAAAAAAAAAAATTGTGTGGGGGTCCCCCCAAAATTCATACCAGGCCCTTCAGGTCTGATATGGAAATAAAGGGGGAGCCTGTGCCAAATTAAAAAAAAGGCGTAGGGGTCCGCCCCAAAATCCATACCAGACCCTTATCCAACCACGCAACCTGGCAGGCCGCAGGAAAAGCCTTGCCCGGTGGTTGTGGGAGTCTGCGGGTGGGCTTATCCGAATCTGGAAGCCCCCTTTACCAAGGGGACCCCTGATCCCGTGGCATCAGAGGGGACAGGGTCACCCGTTTACGTCATGGGGTGGCCCCGTCCTCAGCTATATAACCGCTGTCACCGACAAAAAGCGTCACTCGGCGGGAGCCTCCCATGAAGACGGAACTGTTGCTTTTTTTTTTCGCTCCGTCGGGCGGCGTGAATTTACATTGCTAGACGTTTTTATTTTTTTATTTTTTAATAAAGAACTTGTCCCAAGCTGTCTCTTGTTACCATTTTTGACACTTTTTTTGTGAAATGGTAGGGGTATAGTGTACCCTGTTACCAATTCACATGGGGGGGTGGGATCTGGGGGTCCCCTTGTCAAAGGGGGCTTCCAGATTCCGATAAGTCACCTGCCCGCAGACCCCCACAACCACCGGGCAGGGGTTGTGGGGATGAGGCCCTTGTTCCCATCAACATGGGGACAAGGTGCTTTGGGTTCAGACCCCAAAGCACCCTCCCCATGTTGAGAGCATGTGGCCTGGTACTGTTCAGGAGGGGGGCGCTCTCTCGTCCCCCCCTCTTTTCCTGCAGCCTGCCAGGTTGCGTGCTCGGATAAGGGTCTGGTAAGGATTTGGGGGGGGGCCCTACGCCATTTTTTTTTTATTTGGCGCGGAGTTCCCCTTAATTTCCATACCAGACTTGAAGGGCCTGGTATGGATTTTGAGGGGACCCACACGCAATTTTTTTTAATTTATTTTGGTTCGGGGTTCCCCTTAATGTTCATACCAGACCCAAAGGGCCTGGTAATGGATTGGGGGGGGGACCCATGCCATTTTTTTTTTCAATGAGTTTTATTTATATTGCCGAGACAATTCATTACAGCCGTGATCAGTTTTAACCACTTCAATACAGGGCACTTATACACCTTCCTGCCCAGACCAATTTTCAGCTTTCAGTGCTGTCGCAGTTTGAATGACAATTGCGCGGTCATACAACACTCTACCCAAACTAAATTTTTATCATTTTGTTCCCACAAATTGAGCTTTCTTTTGGTGGTATTTGATCACCTCTGCGGTTTTTATTTTTTGCAAAACAAATTAAAAATAGACCGAAAAATTTGAAAAAAATAAGTTTTGCTTTTGTTTCTGTTAAAAAATTTTGTAAATAAGTAAGTTTTCTCTTTCACTGATGGGCACTGATAAGGCGGCACCGATGAGGTGGCACCAATGAGCGGGCACTGATATGCGGCACTGGTAGGCGCCACTGATGGGTGGCACTGATATGCAGCACTGATGGACATTGATAGGCGGCACTGATGGGCACTCATGGGTGGCACTGATGGGCGACACTGGGCACTGAAAGGCTGCAAAGATGGGTTCTTATGGGTGGCACTGATGAGCATTGATACGTGGCACTGATACGCGGCACTGATGGGCATCCCTGGTGGCACTGGCAGTGGTAGGCATTGTGAGTGGGCACTGATTGGCAGCTGCCTGGGCATTGATTGGCAGCTGCCTGGGCACTGATTAGTATTTCCCTGGGGGTCTAGGGGGCTTCCCTGGTGGTCCTGGGCGGCTTCCCTGGTGGTCCTGGGTAGGATCCGAGGGGGGGCTGTGCTGATAAACAATCAGCACAGACCCCCCTGTCAGGAGAGCAGCCGATCGTCTCTCCTCTACTCGCGTCTGTCAGACGCGAGTGAGGAAAATCCAATCATCGGCTCTTCCTATTTACATCGTGATCAGCCGTGATTGGACACGGCTGATCACGTGGTAAAGAGTCTCCGTCAGAGACTCTTTACCTAGATCGGTGTTGCGGGGTGTCAGACTGACACCGCAACAACGATCGCCGTGTTGTGCGCCCCCGGGGGCGCGCAGCGGCTCAATATCCTGCGGACGTCATATGACGCCCAGTCAGGGTATTGAAACCACTCTGCCGCCGTCATTCTGCTATATGGTGGGCGGCAAGTGGTTAAATGACTTTTTTTCCTTTAGAAATGTACTTTTGCTGCGGTACTGTTCTAAACATGGGAAAACTGCGTGTATATATATATATATATATATACACACACACACACACACATACACAGTATTTCACAAAAGTGAGTACACCCCTCACATTTTTGTAAATATTTAATTATATCTTTTCATGTGACAACACTGAAGAAATGACACTTTGCTACAATGTAAAGTAGTAAGTGTACAGCTTGTATAATATATATATAATTATATTTATTAATTTGTATACTTTTAAGCTCATACTTCTCTTTTAAACTGACTGATGCTTAGGTCTCTCCCCCTGTACATTGAGAGTGCTGGGTGAAAAGGCTGACTATCAACAAAACACAAAACAAGCCACTTGTATGGTTTGAGGAACACTTTGAGGGGCACCCTGTTATTCAGGAACTGACCTGAGTTTAGTTGGTAGCTTAGATTAGCTTTTTTTTTTTTTTTGCCACCTTGTGCTTGTACCAAGGGCAAACCTGCTTGGACTGTTCCTGGATGTCCTTGTCTCATGCATGGTTTTCCACTGCCACTACTAGTTGATGAGATAGATAAGAGATTTCACTTGCAACAGCTGGAGTAAAGGAATACAGTATGTTGCTAAAGTGCATCCTTTTGGATTGGTTTTATTTCCTCTGGAAATATGACAGCTGGAATTTTTTTGCTATGGGAAACATCTTTGAATTGTAGACAGTACTTATTTAATCATATGGATGTCCAATTAAAATGAAAATGTATTTTAGATATTTCAACCCTACTCCCATATCTCTTTGGCAATGGGGCTTCATTACATACTCACTGATTTTTTTTTTTTTACTAGAAAGATTTTTTTGTAATAACAAAAGATATCCCAACCTCTTTAAAGAATTTTCTTGGGACCGAACATGTGGTTTAACAGGAACGGGTGGTATGGATGCCAGTTCATGTGCTCATGTATGTTGTGATGGGACAATGTTTGGTCTCCGAGCAACATTGTGATAAAAGAAACAGGACTTTTTGACACTGCAGCATTGGCACATGTGGAAAATGTTGACTAATGTTTCAAATTTGTCAAAATAGTTTCACTATGATAGGGTTTGATTTTTAAAGCAGTGAAATACTGACATGCATGAAACATTGTAAGATACAACACTAAGTGTGTCTTTGGGAAAATTGCATGCCATGAAGCACTTCATACACCTTCCCTGTACTGTGCACACAGAGACCTCAGTCAGCTTTGACTTCATACCTGGCTGAAGAAAAAGGGTGTACGTATGCCCCATGTCACTTTTGAAAGGTTGACTAAACATAACTATTTAATCTAGTGTGTTGCACATTAGTTTCCTATTTTTTGTTGTGTTTTATTTTTGTATAAGCAATAATTATGTGTTTTTATGTTTGCATGTTGGGATTATTTTAGTGAGTATTCAGCAACTTGTGTTGCTATGTGACGTATGTGGAGAATACATCGTTGTCATATTTTTCTACTTAAAAAGTCATTGTCCAAACACCTAGAACATTAACACATTGAAATAATTATGTACAACAGTATGGTCATTTCAGTGAATTTCACAGTGGACTTAAGTGAACTGCTGCTCAGTAAGGAAAATGACAGAAGGTTGCCATGACAACATTCTACAGAGAAGTTTGCCCACATGAAGATTGCAGTTAAAGTTGGCTGTCTTTCATGAATTCATTGTACATCTTCAACAATTAAAACCCAGATTTGAATCACTGTTTTTTTACTTTAAACTTGAAAAAAATTACCTACATCATAACCACATATTATGTTTGCTGTATCTATCCTTTCCATGTTTCCATCCTCAAAGAACACCTGTACTCAAAAATCAGAAATGTATCAGGTACTAGTGCAATTGTTAATAAGCATTTAAACCACAATTAAAGTAGTATTAAAGGCAAAAATTTAAGAAAAAAAAACACAAAAAAAAAAGTCATACTCACCTGCTCTGTGCAGTGTTTTTGCGTGGATCAGCCCCGATCCTCCTCCCCCACTGGCGCTTCTGGCCCCTCCCTCCTGTCGAGTGCTCCCCAGGGCTAGCAGCTAGCTGCGGTTCGGCCCTGCTCCCTCTCTCTCCTCATTGGATCACTGGCTGTGATTAACAGCCAATGGCTTCTGCTGCTGTCTTAGCAAATAAGGTGGGAGAATACCTGGAGAACTGATACTCTTGTGCACATCGCTGGATCAAGAGGGAGTTTAGGTAGGTATTAGGGGGGCTGCTGCACACAGAAGGTTTTTTTACCTTCATGCATAGAAGGTAAAAAAAACGTCAACCTTTAGAACCCCTTTAAACTCCAAGTAATTGGCCCCCAGGAAGTGTTAACCATAATGTGCTAGTACGCACAGTATATTAGCACATACTGACAGACTTGCTTGGCAAACTAAGCCCCCTGGCACTGCGCTGTCAGCACTTCCATTTTCTCTGTCCTCCTTCTGGATTCGCTGCTTAAATGGCCAGGTCACAATGACGTCACTCTCATGCATGCACACGGAAGTCACATCATCATAGCACAGAGTAAATGTACACTGAGGTGCACATGCGTGAGCCAGTGTCCATTACCACTGACAGGCCAGGGGAAGCATTTATGACACTAGGGTCTCTTCTGTCATAAAAACCCTACCTGTTGGCGATTTAAAAAAAAAAAAAAGTTTAATTCCACTTTAAATAATAGCATACCATAACAAAATACATTGCCAGTAGTGAAGAAGAGACTGGCAGAACTGCAGATCTATAGAGGAGCTTAAAATTGTAGTAATAGTAAACCAAAATGTTTTGTCTCTTTCCTGACCCTGACATACAAAGTAGAGAGACAGCTAGCTACATTGTGCTGAGTACTTTGTGTGAGCAAAAAGAAGTACCACATCAGCACTAAAGTGAGTACGATAAAATGCAATGGACAATCTTGGAACAGACTTTGAACAGAAGGACTTAATGGCCAAAATTTTCAGTCCAGATATAATTCAGTCTTTGCTGCCCTCTTCAAATTTGGCCTTTTGCATGAGGCTGGTGCGCCCTTCTTGTTGTTTTGTCGTTTTGAGCACTTTGTGGAATATTCCTGAGTTAGAAATCATTTCTTCTATCCAGTAGAAGTAATCACTTCTTATACTGCTTTTGCTGCAGTGCATGATTGTTGCCAACAGTTCTCTATGGTGTACCAAGATGATGGCACAGTGATGACACAAGTGCCATTGTCAAAAGCATTGTAAAATAAGGCATTTGGGTGGCAAAAATATGAATGCAATCTATACACTGGGGGGAGAATCTCTGGTGGAATCTAGAATGGAGAACCTCTGGGGGTCCTAGTAGATGATAGGCCAATGCCATGCAATACCAAATGGCTGCTAACAAAGCAAAGGGTCTGGAGGGTATTAGTTATGAGGAAAGGTTGCGAGCACTGCTTCTCTCTAGTGAAGAGACGCTTGAGAGGGGATATGATTTCAATATACAAATACCATACTGGTGACCCCACAATAGGGATAAAACTTTTTCGCAGAAGGGAGTTTAACAAGACTCGTGGCCACTCATTAAAATTAGAAGAAAAGAGGTTTAACCTTAAACTACGTAGAAGGTTCTTTACTGTAAGAGTGGCAAGGATGTGGAATTCCCTTCCACAGGCGGTGGTCTCAGTGGGGGGCATTGATAGTTTCAAGAAACTATTAGTTAAGCACCTGAACGACCGCAACATACAGGGATATACAATGTAATACTGACATATAATCACACACATAGGTTGGACTTGATGGACTTGTGTCTTTTTCAACCTCATCTACTATGTAACTATGTTTAGGGTCGAAGTTGCTCAGTCACTCTTACTGAGGGACAGAGAAGTCCTGCTTGTGCTCTCCCAGCATCAGGTTTGTAGACCTATGACACAGTTGGACATTGCACGACCAGCTACCACTTTGACTCTGAACTGCAGGTTTAAAAGCTTGGGTGAAGTTAAATGCAACCATCTCACTTTGTTGCCTGAATAATGACGGTTTATAATGGCTTTGCACAATAGCTCATTTATTTATTTTAGTCAGAACTAAAACTCTGGCAAATATGACATACAGTGCATCTGGAAAGTATTCACAATGCTTCACTTTTTCCACATTTTGCTATGTTACAGCCTTATTCCAAAATGGATTAAATTCATTATTTTCCTCCAAAATTCTACAAACCATACCCCATAATGACAATGTCAAAGAAGTTTGTTTAAAATATTTGAAAATTTATTTTAAAAAAAATGAAAATATCACATGTACATACATGTTCACAGCCTTTGCCATGACACTCAAAATTGAGCTCAAGTTCATCCTGTTTCCACTGATCATCCTTGATATGTTTTTACAACTTGGTTGGAGTCCACCTGTGGTAAATTCAGTTGATTGGACATGATTTGGAAAGGCACACGCCTGTCTATATAAGGTTCCACAGTTAACAGTGCATGCCAGAGCACAAACCAAGACCTGGAGTCCAAGGAATTGTCTGTAGACATCCAAGACAGGATTGTGTCGAGGCACAGATCTGGGGAAGGGTTCAGAAAAATTTCTGCAGCATTGAAGGTCCCAATGAGCACAGTAGCCACCATCATCTGTAAATGGAAGAAGTTTGGAAGCACCAGGACTCTTCCTAGAGTGGGCTGCCCTGCCAAACTGAGCGATTCGGGGAGAAGGGTCTTAGTCAGGGAGGTGACCAAGAGCCCAATTGTCACTCTGACAGAGCTCAAGCGTTTCTCTGTGGAGAGAGGAGAACCTTCCAGAAGAACGACCATCTCTGCAGCAATCAGGCCTGTATGGTAGATGGCCAGACAGAAGCCACTCCTCAGTAAAAGGCACATGACAGCCCACTTGGAGTTTGCCAAAAGGCACCTGAAGGACTCTCAGACCATAAGAAACAAAATTCTCTGGTCTGATGAAACAAAGATTGAACTCTTTGGCCTGAATGGCAAGTGTAATGTCCGGAGGAAACCGGGCACCACTCATCACCTGGCCAATACCATCCCTACAGTGAAGCACGGTGGTGACAGCATCATGCTTTGGAGATGTTTTTCAGTGGCAGGAACTGGGAGACTAGTCGGGATCAAGGGAAAGATAAATGCAGCAATGTACAGAGATATCCTTGATGAAAATCTGCTCCAGAGTGCTCTGGACCTCAGACTGGGGCGAAGGTCCATCTTCCAACAGAACAACGACACTAAGCACGCAGCCAAGATAACAAAGGAGTGGCTACAGGACAACTCTGTGAATGTCCTTGAGTGGACCAGCCAGAGCCCAGACTTTACCCCATTGAACATCTCTGGAAAGATCTGAAAATGGCTGTTCAGTAACGCTCCCCATCCAGCCTGATGGCATTTGAGAGGTCCTGCAAAGAAGAATGGGAGAAACTGCCCAAAAATAGGTGTTCCAAGCTTGAAGCATGATACTTAAAAAAGACTTGAGGCTGTAATTGGTGCCAAAGGTGCTTCAACAAAGTATTAAGCAAAGACTGTGAATACTTATGTACCATAGGTGTGATTGTTTTTGTTTTTTATTTTTAATAAATTTGCAAAGACTTCAAACAAACTTCTTTCACGTTGTCATTAATGGGATATTGTTTGTAGAATTTTGAGGAAAATAATTAATTGAATCCATTTTGGAATAAGGTTATAACGTAACAAGATGCACTGTATTGCTTATGAACATTCAGCATGTTCATGTGTATCCAGCATGTGGAGTGTAAAACTTCTTTCACTTGTTTTCCAGTTTCTTCTTACCTGCTGTAAAAACTCTGTTGTGTACAAAGTCTGTTGTGTACAGAGCTCAATAGCTCAAGTTGAAATATACACAATACAAGTGAAAGAGTTGGAGCAGTCACCATACAGCTCTATCTGAGGTTTCAAAGAAAGACAGCATGCCAGAAAGAAGACAACTACTGGCTATTGGAAGACAACTATTAAACCTGTAGTGCTCCATTAAGTGAAAGGAAATCCCCTCTTAGACAGTTGTCATGTGAAAACATGTTCCCCATTGGGAGATTTCCCTTCTGTTCCTGTTCTGGTGGCAACTCAAAATTTTGGATTTACTCTCACTTGCTTTCCCAGGGAGATTGGTGATAGGGGCAATTAGAAACAGTGAGTCTCCCAAACAGGGACAGCAATATAAACCTAACAGTGCTTCTAACCCCTCACTGCTTTACCCAAATCTTAAAAAAAGTTTTGCCTTTAGAGCCCTTTCACACTGGGGCGGGGGGCGGCATCAGCGGTAAAACGCCGCTATTATTAGCGGCGTTTTACCGCCGGTATGCGGCCGCTAGCGGGGCGGTTTTACCCGCGCTAGCGGTCGAGAAAGGGTTAAATACCACCACAAAGCGCCTCTGCAGAGGCGCTTTGCCGGCGGTATAGCCGCGCCGTCCCATTGATTTCAATGGGCAGGAGCGGTAAAGGAGCGGTATATACTCCGCTCCTTCACCGCTCCGAAGATGCTGCTGGCTGGACTTTTTTTACCGTCCTGCCAGCCCATCGCTCCAGTGTGAAAGCCCTCGGGGCTTTCACACTGGATACACAGCAGCGGCACTTTCGGGTCGGTTTTCAGGCGCTATTATTAGCGCCATAGCGCCTGCAAACCGCCCCAGTGTGAAAGGGCTCTTAGACATTTTTTAAGGCACTTCCTGTTTTAAGGTGACAACACTGTTGCTGTCTCCCAATATATATATTTTTTTTTTTTTTGCTTTTGCAATGTCACCCTGTCGCATAAGCTTTAGCTGGATACTACAAGTGGCCGTTTCAACACACATTACAGACATGGTCCACTGTTGTCACCATCAGGAAACCCATTCTGAGAAAAGGCTTACAGCCCCTGCTGGAGTGCTTGCATGTGGATAGCAGCTGCTTCAGGAGATTGAGAGGACTGAGCTGTAAATGGGTGATAATATAATAAGCATTTTGCTAGTAAAATAAAATGGCAGTTTATGATACACATTTTATACAAAATTCCCTTTATTCATTTTTTCCTCTTCTATCCACCTTTGTTTTTTTATACATGTTTTTTAAAAAGACAGCCAACACTACCACAACTAAATGACCAACCTCTGTGATGAAGAGGCTGGTCAGAAGACAAGCAAAATAAAAATATTTCATATCTACTATATTTTTTTATTGTAGTGTAATGTGGTTTTTGCGTTTTTCTAAATTTTTACTGCCTACATAATTGGTTTCACTCACTGTGGAACTGTTTTTTTTTTGCTTTAATCAACCGTCCTAGACTGTAGTTACAGTAGCACAATTTTGCATTTTAATTGTGTCAATAGAATTAATTTACATTTGGATCAAAGCTTAAAAAAAAAACACAGTAAGTAACTTCTCTTTTTTTCTGTAATCTTTAGAGACCAATATTCAAAGAACATTCAGGAGCAGGAAAATCTGGGAAAGGTAAGAATGCATGCATGTGTTTCTTTTAGAATTGTTGATCTCTGCTCTAACCACCAACATAAAATGAATTCAGGACTTGACAGTAATCACTGTGTTTGTTTTAATTCTGATTAATGATGCTGAACCCCAGCTTACTGAATAGTGAAAATATTTCATCTCAGTTGAATTTGATTTATTCCTGGGATCTGTTTCTTCAAAGGGACAGGAACGGTCACAGAAAATGCGAGTAAAAGGAATTCTGACTGAAATAGCCTGTAGTATGACCAGTGCACAGCAAGGAATACAGGATGTTTACATTACTCCTTGTATAAAAATTTCTGATGAATAGGAGTTGGTCTTTTAGGAGATGTTGTAGGGTGAAAAGCTGGGCAAGATGGCTTATAATTTGCAGTTATTATTTTTTTATTAAAGGGACCATCTTTTATATAATTTTTGCTGGGTTCAGTGTCCCATTCCAGACAATGCAGACACTCCTTCTCAACTTTCTATGTTTTCAATAATTACTGCAGATGACTGAAATAGCTATAAAACATTGCCTTATACAGTAAAGCCATAAACTGCTTGTATTTCCTGTTTTTACTTGTTTTTTTTTTCAGGGATTATTTAAGCAGATGCTTGCTGATTGACAGCACTATTTATACAGCCACAGACGCCATTTTAAAGGAAAATTGTGGCTGCTTTATTCCACAATTATATGTATCATTTTCTTTATACTAGTCAGGAGGAACTCTGCTTCATTTTTTTTTTTTTGCTAACTACAGTCATATTAAAGAATATACCTTTTTTTCAGCCTTTTCTCCTTGTCATGTATATTAAAAGAAAAACTTCAAGAGGAATGCTAATGCATTCTTTTGTTTTACATTTGTTTTTATAATTTTTTTGACTTCCCAAATAGAATGAAAGTCACCAATATTGCTATACATACTGTAGCTAAGAGATAAAGTGTGTCAAACATAGTAAACTGCCTGTCTCTGGAACACAAAGACTTTCCATTCTGATATGATTTCACGTGGCACCCCATGTTGAATTTGTGAAAAAAGTTCAAGCCCTTCGCTTCCAAAACATGGGCTATATTGTATATTTGGGGTCTTTGGTTGTGACGGTCATCTTCTCTTAGGGAGAATTCAAACATCACATGTGTTAGTGCATGTTTCCACCCGCTGAACATGTTGGTGAGGAAAGAACTCGGCTTCCATGATTAGTAGCTGCTGGTAATTGCAACTCATGACATAAGCACAATTTTGATTGACCTAATTTATGCTGTGAGATTCCCCTATTGTTAGAGCACAGTGAATTCATAATGAGACATACATGACAGTCTTAAAGAAAGCTTATTGTCAAAGCACCCAGAAGTAAAAAGCTTTTGCTGGTGCGTATTTGCATATTATTTTAGAAAATTGCAGATACTTGTAAAATAGTTCTTAGGGTAGCCCAATGGTAAGCAACCTTGGCACTCCAGCTGTGATGAAACTACAAATCCCATCATGCCTTTGGAAGTTATGCCTGTGGTTGTAAGGGTCTTGCAAATGTCTCACCACAGCTGAATGGAGCGATGAGGTTGCCTACAGTTGGGCTAGTTTATGTATTTTTATGTTGTACCCTAACCTCGATTTTTTTTTTTCTTTACCTCTCAGTTGCTATTATTTCCCTGGGTATAGGTACTCATACCCACATACTGTAGTTCCAGACAGATTTTGTTCTACACATAACTATCCAGAGTCAATTAATGTCTGTCTGTAGAGAACCCAAGGCAGAAAATGTAGTTGTGGGTGGAATTTGTGCGCTAAGACACTCCTTTTTGATATTAGCTCAAAGCCACTGTCTTACGTTGTCCTGCCAGCCTTCACTAAGACAATGATCAAATCTTTATAAAATGCTGTGGTCACAACCCTGCCCCAAATTCATCTGTTTACTTAAACTTTCACTTTTTGATGAAGTTATTTTACTCAAAGCATTTTCATTAACCAGATGTCTGCACTGCATACTTAGGTGTCCATGTTTCCATTTGCAGAAGTCTATTTTCTGATTTTGTCCGGTGTAATGGTCAGGAATGAATTAAAATTAAATATTCATGCATGAATTGTAATTAAGAAGCTGATTTATGCATGCAGAATATATAATTTAAGATGGCCAAGTATCTCTAGTTGTGTGCATGATAATGTCCACTGTTAGAAACAGCCTTGGCTTTGAGCCAGTTAAAACCCTTTAACTATATTTGCTCTGATCAAAAAGGCAAGAGCATCCCTTGTCATGAAGCAGTTCCAGTAGAACTATGTTCAGGAAGAGAGAAAAAAAATGGATGTGCTGGAAAACATATTGTGTTAAGGTTATTGACAGACTTCATTATATATGTATTTTTTGTTTTGACCAGTTACACTTTAAAAAGGCTCTGCTCTTAATATTAGTTAATATATTGGTGGCACCTTTTAAAGTAAAATAACC
Organism: Lithobates clamitans; assembly: GCA_037952925.1. Taxonomy (NCBI): domain Eukaryota; kingdom Metazoa; phylum Chordata; class Amphibia; order Anura; family Ranidae; genus Lithobates; species Lithobates clamitans. The sequence continues at coordinate 235,888 of JBBGZY010001334.1, read as the reverse complement.
AAATTTATTGTACTCTCAGGCTTGAGAGCAGGATAGCTCTCAATTATAGACTGCATTAATGGGAAAAAGAAACACCATGCAATGAACTCACTATTGTTCCTGCAAACAAGGCAATTTTTAAAAACACAACTATTCCATTAAAAATATGTGCTACAGCATTAAACTGTAAGTGCATCTGCACTTTACGTTTTCCCTTGGTGTCTCTGCAAAATCTCAAAAATACCTGTTGCACCTGCCAGTGAAGTCCACATTATGAATCTTCCTGTAATAGGGGGACAACCCCACTGCAATGCTATTGAATTCAAAGCAGCGTTGTCCCTCACATAGGCTGTGCCTGTTTATGCCACAGTTTAATGGGAAGATGCTGCAGAAGATTTACCTATTAGCATTATCTTTGTTGATTGTCAGCTGGCCACATCTAGCCATGCACACTGCAGAACTGACTGTGCTGCTGAAACCCTCCCACTGTAAGCTCAGTGTCTAGGTGAGTAAAGCATGTGAGACAAAATTAAGGGTTTGGCTGACTCAGGAGTGGTAAACTCATAATTTTTTTTAACTCACAAAGCTCTTGATCACATAGAAACTGGATTTGAGACCTGTTTAGACTGCCAAACAGTGCTTTTAGATATACTTTAACAGAAAAGAAAATTGTCTGAATAGTTAATTAGGGAGTAATTGTAACTAGATGTTTACTAAACATGTGCAAAGTTAGAAGCAATAATGCAAAACAGGTTCAGAATAGCAAAGGGCATTCATACACTGCACAATAATACAAAAGAGATTATGAAAGCTGCATGAAAGATAGATTGCATAGCATAGTCTCTATAAGAACCTCATAATCACTACTTCACTATAAAAGTGTGGGTCACAAACGGCTACTTGTGATTATCCTAATAAACAGAGTCCCTCTTGGTGAAGTCCAGGGTAGCTCTGGTAACACAAGTGAACAATTGGAAGGAGCCAAAGCCTAAGGACTCAGGGAAACACCTGATTAGAATTGGAATGTACTGGTAGTAATTGGGAAGGGGCTTTCCACAGTTGCTGTCTCTTCAGTAGAAGCTGTGTGCTATTAGGCCTCTTCCAGGCTGCCTGCACACAGGTTCTGACAGTAGAGAGCCTATCTTTTGGCTGAAGATCACTTGCTCATCTCCCTCGACCTTATCAGGTGTGGCCTCTCTGAGCTGATGACTGGTGGGGAGCTAAGAAACCTATTTTCCCTTGGTGTGTCCGGAAACCCAGTGAGTTGTAGGAAATGGGGTAAAGAACTGATGCCTACACTTGAGCTTGGTGAGTAAGTGTGCACTTTGCTACAATACTTTAAATGAAAATAACTTCTGTATATATTTCTTTATTACAACATTGTGTCTTAGTTCAAGGACTGAATATTGCATCATTTTACTTGTTAGAAATCTGATAACATTGTATTGTTTACTCAATTTCACAGGCACATATTTATTTAAAAACAAACAAGTAGAGAAGGGCGCCAGCATCTAAGTGTAGAGGGTGATAGGAAGGCACTCAGAGGATGGAGAGGGTTAATACGTGTTGCAGAGTTTGGCAGAGAATGGTGCTGGAGGGATGCAGACCTGCACCAGGAAGCTGCCGACGTGTGGTTGCTGTTGTCCACCTTGGAACATAAACAGGTGGCAGTGCGATGCAGGCATTCCGGTATGTGTCCTCTGGCTGTGCTGGGCTCTGCTTTCATTGGCTGGGATCAGATGAGTTAGGCTGTGATGTCAGCTTCCAGGCGCAGCTCTGCATCCCTCCTGCTGCATCCCTGCCAATCTCTGCAACACCACATGGCTCCCCAGAAGACTCCACTCGTATTGGAACACATGCTGCTCCATCCCATGCATTTTTATCCCTTCCTACAGTGCTCTTAAAGAGACCTCTACCCCAACTTTCCATCCTAACCCTAAACTCCTCTGTATTTTAACATAGTGCCATAGCTTTTCCCTTTATTCTGACAGATATTTATCTAAAGCAGAACATAACCCACTTCCCCTCACTGGTGCTAACATATTTACCTGGTCTTTTTCCAGGTACAAGATATTTGGCCGTATTGATTCCAGAATGTCATAACTCCCACACATGCAAGCCGGAGTTCATTCATTCCAGCACTATGGCGTGCTAAAAATTTACATTGCAAATAGGCAGATATAGCCTGTCTCTTCTGCTATAAAAAGCCTTAAAGTTTTTAGTTCCGCTTTATAGCATGCCATTAAACTAAGCTGTGACAACTTTTCATGACTAAACATTAAAAAAAAAAATGCAACCATATATATATATATATATAAAATAAAGTCTATTGGTAAATAAGTGTTTACAGCTCATTAAATGCATGTGTTTTCCTTAGACCAGTTATTTTAAAATAATGTGCGGGACTCTATTTTTTTTTATCTCTAATTATAGCAGCTGGGTCTGTATCCTAACCCTTTATTGCTCCAGGAAAGCTGTACTTGCTGCACTCATAAGATAATGACTGTTTCCCATGCCCTCTGTTGGTTAAACCATCTTTTTTTTTTTCTAGTTGCAAAGTCATATTATTGTTGTATGAAACCTCCCTGGCTCTTGTGTGCAGACTGTGAGAAACAGGCAACTCTGCAGGCTTTTGAGTAGAGGCACGGGGGAGTGACGTCAGCAGAGGTTCCTACAATGATTCATCAACTGTAATGTGAGCTTACTCGATTGCTTTTCATATAAATAATGGAAAGTCATTCTCCATGGAGATGTTGTGCACACACACCACCTTTTTCATCATCCCAATTATAAGTTACACCTGTTTTTTGGAATGAACTGTAATCCTATTAAGGCCATTCACACCATGCTTTTGACATAATGCACGCATTACTGTGTACTTTATCACAACACACGTTATGTGCGCTGTTGCGATGCAGTGCCATTCATTCTCAGTGGTACCCTAATGCACTATTCTGACCGGTGTGTGTTGCAGGGACTAGCAAACATTGTGCACACACAACTTTTTGACAGCATCCTGCACTACAGTGCATGTAAGTATGTCGCATGCACTGTACTGCGATGCAACGCACATCCATCAGAAAGTGCATTGAAGTGGCATTTAGAGTGAATGCACTTCACACACATTGTTGCAAAAACCATGGTGTGTATGGGCCCAGTACACACGATCAGAAAATCGTACGAAAAAGCGATTATACAATAATCTGCTTGTTAGTTCACAGCTTTCGAGAGCCGATCACAACAGTTCATCTGAAATTATTCAAAAGGACAAACACAAAAATGTTTTCCGTACGATACCAGATTGTACGATTTTCACTTAATCAAAACAGTTTTCGTCCAAAAATACAATTACATCACTTCCAAATATTTATTCTGTTGTACGAGAATTTTCTTAACTTTAGTAACCTCTTCAAAAAAAAAAGCTGATGACCATTCATACGATCATCTCATTGTGTGTACCAGGCTTTAGAGAATAGCAGGTTCCTGCAGTCTCAAAGAGGTTGTAAACCCCCCAAAAAAACCTCTAAGACAAAGGCATAATGAGCTAGTATGCATCGCATTCTAGCTCATTATGAAATACTCACCTTAGAACAAAGCCCTCTCCCCGGTGCCCGCACACCACTGAGATGGCTGACATCTTCCCTGGTGTTTCTTCTGGGATCGCAGGCTCCAGCGCTGTGATTGACCAGAGCCACGATAACGTCACTCCCTCACATGCGCGCGGGAGCCGCCGGTCACGGCACAGGGCCCTGAAGAAACAGCACTTGCGGGTGTTCCTTCAGAGCGCATGCACCGATGACGTAATCAGTGCAGTATACAGTAAATGTCTCCTAAACTGTGCAAGTTTAGGAGATATTTACAGTACCTATAGGTACAAACAAACAAAGGGAGTTTGCTTCCTCTTTAAGATTCCTGTATATTGTGCTAGTTAAATATCACTATCAGTTATCTCAACTTAAAACCAGTCACTAAAATATTTTTTACTTATTTATAAAAGTTGATATAAGAGTTAATTGTTTAGGGGTATCTGAGAAGTAAACTTAAGCTGGCCATACATGGATCAAAATTCAGACGGTTCAGCAGAGAACTGTCAGGGACTGACCGAAATTTGGTTCATGTATGGGCATAGAGGTTGTACAAAACCACCCTGTTGGATTTTCCCCACTTGATTGGTACGGCAGGCTATAGCTTGTAGCATCGATCAATGTATTCTGACAGCAGGGAAGTCTCCCCGCTGTCAGAATACAGTAGCTCAGTGGGGAGGATTCTGAATGTGGATGGGGGAATCAAGTCAGTTTTTTTTCATTCAACCTGCTGGTTGAACAAAAAAAAACAGATTTGTGTATGGGCTGCCTTATACATAGGCAGGCCATAGACGGTGTGAATTTCTTTCCTGCAACTGCAGATTCCCCCATCAACACAAACAGTGCTGGCAGGGGAATCCCTCCCACCAAGCAATTGACTGCTCCGGCTATAGCAGCTGCTAGCAATAATCGCAAGTGAATCCAGCAGGCTGGTTATACTAGGGTTGCCACCTTTTCTTCAAGTCAAACCCGAACACTATATCAGTGCTTGGCAAATTTTTTTGTAGTATACACTATAGGATTGGAAAGACCTGGGACACTTTTGGGTGCACTAAGGAGAGCAATAATGCAGCACGCTTTATTGGTCAGTGTTACCCCCATAACACAGGGGTCAGTGTCACCCCTTCATAAAATACAGGTCGGTGTTGCCACTCCATAATTTAGGGGTCCCCCATAGAGGACTCCCATTAGATCACTCCCCTTATATCAGTGCTCCCCTTAGAGATTGAAATTGAAAAAAATGCAGCACAACCTTGCCCTATAATTATATTCATATAGTATATTAATACACTCCAATCTTATTTAAACATATACTGTTCAATCTCCATACACATATAATAACTGTATAAAAATAGTGGTGTAAACCTCCAATCCATTCCAAAATGTGCTAATATCCAATTTCCTTTTGAGTTAGGTATGTTGGATATTAGCACAACACATTTTGGAATGGATTTACACCTCTATTCATGCAGTATTATATGTGTGTGTGGATTGCACAGTTTATGTTTAAATAAGATTGGAGTGTATACATGGATTATCCTTTGCGGTTTCCACCATCAGGGGGTGAGAGAGAAAGGAGGTAAGAGAGAGGGGGGGCCTGACAAAGAGTGGAGCTGACGGGGGGTGGCTGACAGAGGGGGGGTATCGGACAGAGAGGGGGGGTGGTTTACAGAGGAGGGTAGGCTTACAGAGTGGGGGTGGCTGACACAGAGGGGGTGGCTGACACAGAGGGGGTGGCTGACAGAGGGGGGTAGCTGGCAGAGGGGATAGCTGACAGAGAGAGGGAGGGTAGCTGACATAGAGGGGATGGCTGACTGAGAGGGGGGATGGCTTACAGAGAGGAGGTGGCTTACAGAGGGGGGTGAGAGGGCAGATGAGAATGAGACCTCAGTGAGGAGACACACAGCGCACGCCAGGCAGGGTGGCGGGACTCCGGGCGGCCGCGATCACCCACAGTGCAGCCCCCACATGTGACCAGCTCCACCGCCCGCAGGTGACCCATTCAGCCAATCACAGGGCGCCAGGTTGCCCATCACTGAGCTAGGCTCGGAGCACACAGGCAGTATGTTTGTGACAGTGTAACATTGATGGTGGGCTCAGGAATCGGGACACGCCGCTCTAGATATTGTGGCCGGAGCCACTGGTCACAGGATGGTTGAACTGTTGCTATATGTGTCCAGGTTTCAGGTGGGTTGAAACCCAGGTACATGTGTCAAAACACAGACTGTCCGGGACAAAACCGGACAGGTGGCAACCCTAGGTTGTACCCAAATTGATCGGTCAACTTACAATGAGTCTGCCACACTGTTCAGCAGGAATTCGAACCATCTATAGACGGCCTTAATCCTTGCAGATCATACGTGACATAAGGTTCTTCTGTTTGTCTCTGCTGATATTGCCATTGTCAGCCAAGCTGAATTTGTATATAAATTTCCTACACGGTACAGACACGGGGACGAAGAGCAATAAAACAAGACCATCAATTAAAGAACCCCATTTTGCTGGATTTTCGGAGCAGGGCAGGGTGAACTATTTGCCCCTGAACAAAATGTATTCTAGTATTTTGAGTGAAATTGAACCTTTTCATATCTAGGGGTAATCAAACCCTTTGTGACCAACCAAATTTTGCTTATTTGGTGTGCTAGTTTAGTTTTAGTATTTTTTTAACCACTTTTGAAATGAAAATGATTTTCATTCATTTTTATTTTTTTTTTTAGCAGTTACGAGATCTTCAATTTGTTTTCAAAATAACTGGACTATATTTTATGATAATTAGATAAATACGTGTGAAAAAAATGCAGTTTTAGTTTTTATAGTTTCAATATTTTTATTGACTTTTATCGTAATGAACAAACAAAACATAGACAGCATCTGTCATATATTTGGACATTGTAAAGAAATTCACGTGGATGAAATCTTATGCTATAATCATGAAACAATCAGGAAAGAACAAAATTAACACTATGTAATGCTAAGCCTAAAGTAAAAGGTGTCAGTCCACATCCCCCACCACCCCATATGGGAGCAAGCTGTGACGGGGGCAGGATAACACTGCCCAACTTCAGGTTGAATTGTTTAACGTTATAAATTTTGTCCTAGTTTACATTGTTGAGAGTTTCAGGACAGTAGTTTAGTCGGGCAAGTTCTAAGACCAATAAAAATAGAACTAACGAAGTGGTGATATCAAGTCATAGGAACAGAACTCACTAACTCTTTAGAGAATCTGACATGTGTAGCAAATAACAAAACCAAGAAGGTGAATTCTCTTATTGGTCTTAAATCACAGTTAACGCTATCTGTCACCCACTATTATACAACCCTAGGTCTCACAACTGAACCTTGAGAGACAATTTCTCAGCGTTGTAAAGAAAAGGGGGAAAGAGAAAAGGATAGACACAAAAGAAGGAGAAAAGGAGAGGAGAGGGGGAAAAAAGTTGTTTATTTTATGAGCTTTGGGACAAGGAGAGAACTAGGATGAAGATGTAGAAATATTAGGCGGGGAGGAGCTCGGTGTCTGATCAGTAGAGAGCCCTGTCACCTTGCGGAGCATCGAGAACACCCTATTCCAGAATACCCTAATTTTAGGGCACTCCCATATATGCAACATCGAACCCCCTGAAACATTACGATGTTGCGGTAGCATATATCCTGGCCAGGCGAGTCAGGACCAAGTACCATCTGGTGAGCACCTTAAGTCCGGCCTCTACAAGAGATACATTTATTATTCCCTTATAGGTGACCTGAAGCCTAGCCAACCAGGAATCCAGGTCATCATCACAATTGAGATCCCTCTCCCATGCCAGCATGTATGGCTGTTTCTGAGGTGGGGTGAGCAGCGATTCATACATCATAGAGCTGCCCCCTTTAGTGCCCTTATCCCTAGTGCACCATTGTTCGTATGTGGTCAGTGAAGGGGGTTCTCTTGCTGGCCAAATCGAACGTGGAAAGTAAGAAATTTGAAGAAAATAAATTCCCCTATGTCTATACCGGGAGGAAAGGCAGCATTATGAAATATATGTGCCAATGGGGTGAATGCAGAAGTTAGTAATGGGTTAGTTTGCAAACTATCCCATAAAGCAAAGGAGTGAGATAAGGTAGGTGCTCCTATTAAGGGAGTTTTAGTTTTTTTTAAATCTGCAACATGTTTTGCATTATTCTAGATATTTTTACCTATTTTCTTTCTCCTATTGGTCCTAAATATAACAACCACAAATATGCCTAGGTTTTGATATACACATCAGGGCTGTATGGTCAATAAACAAGTGTGCATATTTTGGATTTCAAGAGATTAGTCATTTTCCAGTACCGTGGCTGTAATTCACTCACCTGACAAAGAAGTTGATGTACAATAGGGTATCATGAACATCTACATGTGCCCCAGCTGCTTGTATATGTATAAATTTATTTTATTGTTCAAAAAGTATATGCTAGGTGTACACAAATACAATCCTAATGATTAAATAAAATTAGGCCGCTACACCTGTAAAATGCCCCCAAATTAGTGTATCAATAATAGTGCAGTCTTATATTTCCATCAGCCCCCATGTACATAATAGCAGGTTACAAAACATTGTCTATACATTTTTAGGAAGCAACATATAAAATGTCCAGCGCTCGGGCTATTTTTGGAAAACAAAATACAACAAGTATAAAAGTTTATGATTTTTAATGAACCAATAATGAGCCAGTGGTTAGCAATAGTCCAAAGTAACAATATTTACTGCAAAAAAACCAGGTTCAGAGGCTCTGTTTAAAAACAAAAAAGCACACGATAAAAACTATTAAAAAATTATAGACTCTTGGTGATGTTGTAAGTGATCAAATAGACATCAAAAAGGTGACAGAGGCATCAAACAGCAGGAGGTTACCACCGGAGATCCATCTAATGAAAGTATACGGAGACTGCTGTGTAAAGTGTGAAAGCAAACTTGAGTTCTTCACTGCGATTTTTCATCCATTCATTTTTTTTTTTTTTTTTGTGAAGCCGCTTTTTTCATCAGCAAGCGTTTCCTGCAAATTCACCATCTCCACTACCCCATCTGGGTGGGGCAGCTTTGTTTTTACATCCATTGATTCTTTTATTTTTATTATATATTTTTTTACCCATTGCAATATCCATTTTTTCATATGACTGTTGGCTATCTCCCCAGGCAGGTCAGGCTGATGTGAGCTCCATCAGCCTGCCGCCACCAATCCCCCCGTGTCAGTTTTGACCTCAGCGCAGTGTCACCAGTTCTCACTGATGAGACTTCACCTCTGTGGAGACACGTCCCAGCCTAGCAGCGGTTCCGTTTTTCTTCTCAGACGCTACAGCGGCTCCCCTGTGCTGACGTCATCCTCCATCAACACACAGCTCCGGCCAGACCGTTCTGCGCACGGCGGAGCTACACATCTCCACACGGCGGCCACTTCACTTCTACTTCAGCCCGGTTATTCCTCATGGCGCCAAGGTCTTCACCATATGAGGCAGCTCTGAGCCCTCTTACCTGCCTGTGAGTACTTTGACATATCTCCACCACCTTGCCTTCATTCACCTGCTTTGAGCCCATATGTTTGCTTTCACACTTTACACAGCAGTCTCCGTATACTTTCATTAGATGGATCTCCGGTGGTAACCTCCTGCTGTTTGATGCCTCTGTCACCTTTTTGATGTCTATTTGATCACTTACAACATCACCAAGAGTCTATAATTTTTTAATAGTTTTTATCGTGTGCTTTTTTGTTTTTAAACAGAGCCTCTGAACCTGGTTTTTTTGCAGTAAATATTGTTACTTTGGACTATTGCTAACCACTGGCTCATTATTGGTTCATTAAAAATCATAAACTTTTATACTTGTTGTATTTTGTTTTCCAAAAATAGCCCGAGCGCTGGACATTTTATATGTTGCTTCCTGGTATGATCTGTTTTCACCAATTACAGTTTGTCTAGCAGCACGGGATATTACTATTATGTTTATTGTAGTTTCTAGTTTTCTGTTTCATCCCTGTATATGCATTAACAATTTTTGAATGGATGGTACAGGCTATACATCTATTTTATATGTTTGTTACATTCTCTGGGTGACCTACCACTGGCGCTAGGTTACTCTTCTCTGTGTTTTTTTTTTATACATTTTTAGGTCAAGTCAAAAAGTTAGTAACGTTAAAAAATTTAATTTTGAAAAAGAAAAACAATAAAATCCAGTGCTTCTTGGAATTCTTGCCTCACTTCACACACTCAAAACTACTAATAATTAGAAGAGGACTCGCCCTATTTGTGGCAATCCAAATCGGATGTGCCAGCCAGTATTTGCCAATAAAAATGATGGCGGAGGTGGAATGTAGGAGATAACCTAGAAATTTTGTTGAAGGGTGGATCACTTACATTCAAGGTACCCAGGTGGTCAAAACCAGTTATAATCAAAAGAACATTCACATGTATTGATACTAAAAAGCTTTTAATAAAAGTGCCCGTACGTAATGGTGTTGATTTACTAAACCTGGAGAGTGCAAAATCTGGTGCAGCTCTGCATAGAAACCAGCTTCCATTTTTTTTTGTCAAAGCTTAATTTAACAATCTGAAGGTAGAAGCTGATTTGCTACTATGCACAGCTGCACCAGATTTTGCACTCTGAAGTTTTAGTAAAGCAACCCCAATGTTACACAGTCAGTAGCAGACTCTGGTGTGCATGATGACTTCACTTCTTCCTGTCCCTCTTCTTCCACTTCTCTCTATGCATTTTTTCATATAGACATTATCGGGGGTTCAGCCAATCGCCATCATTGTCCCTGTCAGCAGATGTGCATGCGACACAACCTGATTAGCTCCTAGTGCTGCCCCTCCTTCTCCCAGTCTCTTTGTTGCTGTTCAAAGGCTGACAGGTAGCTGATACCACAACAGATTAAAGTGGTTCTAAAGCCTTAAGGTTTTTCACCTAAATGCACACTATGCATTCAGGTGAAAAGCCTTCTGTGCTGCAGCTGCCCCCCAGACCCCACCCCTTCTTACCTGAGCCCGTTCCAATCTAGCAATGTTCAGGAGCGCAGCGGTTCCAGCCGCTGTCACTCTCCACTTTGGACAGATTGGCCATTGGCTCCCACTGCTGTCAATCAAATCCTGTGAAGTGGGGGCGGGGCCTAGTCAATGGACGCAAGAGCAGCAGGACTTGGGAGCGAGCCCGCATGGGTGCCCCCAGGGAAAGCGGCTTTCTGCGGGGGCACCCGATAAGGAGGAGGAGCCTGGGCCGCCGGCGGGGGACCCCAGAGGAGGAGGATCGGGGCTGCTCTATGCAAAACCATTGCACAGAGCAGGTAAGTATAGGCATGTTTGTTATTTTTATTTAAGAAAAAAGGAAGGTTTACAAGGTATTTATGCTAGTTGTTTATAAATTTACATTTAATTATTTTTAAAGTAAATCACAACATTAAATGTTTTTGCCTGGAGTTCAGCTTTAATAAACTGGTTTCTTTTAATTACCCATCTTTTCAAGATCTTCTTTTTTTTTATCGCAGAAATTAAGAGAGCAGCAAAAGTCAGTAAGAGAAAGCCATGGACCAAACATGAAACAAGTAAAGATGTGGAAAGATTTTGAGAAGCTGATGGAATGTAAGAAAACGGGTTTTCTGAAACTGCAAAATCAAGTGTTAACTGAGCGAGTGATTCAAGAAGGAGGAGAAGACCGCCTCATCTTATAGATGTTCTTCAAACTGTAGGAAGAAATATGTGTGCACCTAATGAATTTATATAAAATATATTTTAGCTAGGTTTTGGCAGTGGTATAACTGCCGAGTACACTCATCTAATTAATCCATCCTGTCACTTATACACTTTAGCTGTCAAACAAATTAATAATAAAAGGTAAACTTGCATTACTACAAGGGCTGTTGCTTGAAAAGTGTTTCAGGTCTGTAGAGTCTCCAAAGCATTTGTTCTAAAATATATCTCAGTACAAGTTTAAATTACCATTTCTTTTGTGTGACTTGTATCTAGTTAAAGTCTGATTCCTTTTTATTTTGCGTAGTAAATTGATCAAAATACAATAAATATACATAACTATATTAAATGGCATTATTATTTTACAATGTTTCTCAGTAAAGTGGCTTTGGTGGCCATATGGAGTTGGGTAAAGATCTGACACCTACCTTTTCTTGTAATTGTTGCTTAGCCCCAGGTTAAAGCCGCAGAACAGACATTTCTTGTCTCAATCACTATTTGTCTTAACACTGTACCAATGCTCTTAAAGCGGAACTAGAGGTTGTTGGTCGGCTTATTGACTGCAAGTTGTGCCACATCCTATGATTAAATATTCAAGCAAGAAGAAAATTCCCCTAATGGTGGACTTTAAAGGCACATGTGGAGAAACAGAGAAAAGTGTATAGTATATAAACAATAATTGATTCATTTCAGAAACATCATAAAAACATTAATAGCAATATAACAAACAATGAAAGGAATGCGATTCATGCATTTGTACATGTATGGGATATTGGTACCAATGTACTTGCACCCGACGCGTTTTGGAGTTGTTTAGCCTCCTTCTTCAGGGGTGGATGTAAGTTTTAGCAAAGGTTTCTAAATTGAAAATAATGTGTTTAACAAAGAAATAATGAGTATATGTACATATCAGGCCATAAGGACATAAGTACATGTTATATTTTCATTCCATTTACACTTACATTGGCATTATGTAGGCTAGCTTCACATTCCAAAACAGAAACTGTTTTGGAATGCGAAGCTAGCCTACATAATGCCAATGTAAGTATAAATGGAATGAAAATATAACATGTACTTATGTCCTTATGGCCTGATGTGTACATATACTCACTATTTCTTTGTTAAACACATTATTTTCAATTTAGAAACCTTTGCTAAAACTTACATCCACCCCTGAAGAAGGAGGCTAAACAACTCCGAAACGCGTCCGGTGCAAGTACATTGGTACCAATATCCCATACATGTACAAATGCATGAATCGCATTCCTTTCATTGTTTGTTATATTGCTATTGATGTTTTTATGATGTTTCTGAAATGAATAAATTATTGTTTATATACTATACATTTTTCTCTATGTTTCTCCACATGTGCCTTTAAAGTCTACCATTAGGGGAATTTTCTTCTTGCTTGAATATTTAAAGCGGAACTACACCCAACATATTCTTTTGTTACATAATTTAATGATTTTTCTTTTGTAGTACTTGTAAAAGTTCAATAAAAACAATTAAAACAGCATAAACCTGTGTGCATAGTAAAGGGGTGCTTTAATTCTTTTACACTGTATGTACACATTTTCGACCACCAGCCACAGGAAAACGTGGGAAAAATGTGGCGCGATTTTGCTGCCGGCAGTCAAAACGTTCCTATCCTGAACGCAATTCTTCTGCGTTCAGGAGAGGGAAGGTTGAAGATCCCTTAACCTCAGCAGCTCCTAAACCCTGGTAAAAGCCTATGTGTACATGGACACATAGGCTTTTATGGAGTTGAGTTTAGGAGCTTTGGCAAAAAAATGCCAAAAGCTCCTAAACTCAAGTTTAGCAGCTGTAGTGTACAATTAATACCTCTGCCTGGATAACCCTCCTTATCAGAACGTCTTTTTACAATGGGCATTTGCTGCAAAGTAAGGAAGGGTGACAGGCTTTCTAGGCTTGGCCACCAGCCATGTTGGTGTAAATAATAACAATCGTCTTGTACAATCCATCCTAGATGATCAACCTATGGCAGCTTACAGCAATTACAAATACATTTACAAAATACATATTTAGATAAAATGGTAAAAATACTGTTTACCAGAATGTACAATTCTGTAGCCTAGGGCAATGTTTCTCAACTCCAGTCCTCAAGTACAGACAACAGGTCATGTTTTCAGGATTTCTCTCGGGTGAAATGGCTGTGGTAATTACTAAGGCAGTGAAACTGATCAAATCACCTGTACAGAATAATGGAAAGCCTGAAAACATGACCTGTTGGTGGGGGTACTTTAGGACTGGAGTTGAGAAACATTGGCCTAGGGAATAATGATTGCCCTAATAGTCAACGATCAGTGGAAAAGTGCTCAGCCTGCCCTGAAACATTCAATTAGCTGCTTATATCATATGTGAAAACAAAAGTCACGCTCTCCTTCACATAATTATTCCTACAGCCGTTCAATCAAGGGTGCCAGCTCCCAGTTTGACTCAGCAGCACATCAATATTTTATTGAAAGAAAAGAGACACCCTTATTTATTACAGGTACTTACTGTATATATCATCACCAATTTAAATCCCATTAAATCCTCTACTCCCTACCTCTGTTGTTACCTGGCTCCTATGGAGTTAAATGCTTTCAGTGAACTCTTCGGCTCAAGCTTGGATCCCTGATTGCTTCACTGTGTGATCTCGAGCCAAGCGGCAGGGCTGCGGGGGAGGGGGACCAATATAGCTACACAGGGCACCTGGGCAAGAAGAAGAGCAGAACTGTAGGGATGGCATCTAAATCTGATCAGCTGTATTTTCCTGCAGTAGCTGGATGCTGGTGGGGAGGAGGAGAACCGGGCTTTCAGCTGCTGCAGGCATGATGGTTTCTCTTGCTGTCCAGGCCCCCTGGAGCATATGTGGGGTAACCTTTGCTACCCCTGCAACCCCTATTGCTACGCCCATAACTTACAGTTCACCTAAGCAACTACTGTGGCCTAGAAGTGGCTGCTTAACACAAGCTCACCAAGTTGAAGGGGTTTCAGTTATGTTCCGTGAAAGTTTGGCCTCGAGGGGCAAAAGTCATGCCCCCTGTACTTTTCCTCTTCACAGGGAGGGGAGTTCCTGGCCCATGTTTGCTGGGGCTGGAACCTATGTATTCTTTGCAAGAGTATATTGATGGACACTTTGCAAGGATGGCCATCAGGCACATTTTGCGAAGACACCTACTCTTGGTCCAAATAAAGGGCAATACTACACTCCAGTTGAGGAGAGGAGTGTGTGCAAACAAAAATTACAGCGAGTATCCAAATGGATCTGAGACTTATGCCGCGTACACACGGTTGGACTTTGCGGCAGACTTTGCCCGGCGGACTTTTCTACGTACTTTACGACGGACTTTCTGAATGAACGGACTTGCCTACACATAATCCACCAAAGTCTGTCGAATTCGTACGTGATGACGTAAGACCGGACTAAAATAAGGAAGTTCATAGCCAGTAGCCAATAGCTGCCCTAGCGTGGCTTTTTGTCCGTCGAACTAGCATACAGACGAGCGGACTTTTCGCCTGGACTCGAGTTTGACGGATAGATTTAAAACATGTTTCAAATCTAAGTCTGTCCAACTTTTGAGCAAACAATGTCCGCTGGAGCCCACACACGATCGAATTGTCCAACGTAATCCCATCCGCCGGGCAAAGTCTGACATAAAGTCCGCTCGTGTGTACTTGGCATTACATGCAACACACCCTTTTTTTTTATTATAAGAATGTAGTTATTAGTCTTTTGTTTGTTTCCCCCTTGGTTGCACTCCGGGCTAAGTTTGCCTTTTAGAATGGTAATACTTCCTTTTTGCCACCTAGGAGAGTGTAGTGTCATTCTGCTCTGTGCGTCAAGGCACCGCATAAGCATGTTACACTTACATCATGACTTTTTTTTTAAATGTTGTGATGTTTTTATGCATTGTGGCGCTTCCAGTGTGTGTGCATGATGATGACATGCTGCCAACATGCTTTTAGCAGGCTTTTCCCTGTAGGAGGAACTGGGTGGAACAATGGAATACCCTGGTTTTCCAGTGAAGGGGCGGGGGCTGTGTTTGCATGAAATCTTTATTGCCTAGCCTGATATTTAGGTATGTGGAACTCTTTTGTGGGTCGGGCAGTCTCTGAGGAAGTTGGGATACAAACAAATCTGTTCAGTGCATTTTTTCCCCCTTGATCCTGTGGTGGTGTTCCCTACATTCTCCTTTGATGGATAGACTTTTGCCTTTATACACAGAATAAAGTCTCTTCAATTTAAAGTCTCATGAGAGTGAGTAAACCTTTAGACTCATTATGTTCTTTATGGTCATCTGTTTATTGGGGTCCTAGCAATATGGGTGATATGTAAGCCATGTATATGTGGTCTTTGTGGTCCCTGTAGAAATCTATGTGTAGATATATACTCACCGGACACTTTGATAGGTACATCTGTTCAATTGCCTGGTAACATAAATTGCTAAATAGCCAATCGCATGGCAGCAACTCAGGACATTTAGGCATCTAGATGTGGTGAAGACGACTTGCTGAAGTTCAAACCGAGCATCAGAATGGCCAAGAAAGGGAATTGATTTAAGTGACTTTGAATATGACATGGTTGTTGGTGACAGGCTGGAATCTCATTTTCAGCTGCGACATTCAGATGGTAGCTTCAGAATTTGGCATAAACAACATGAATGCATGCATCCATCAACCTTTCAAGCTGGCGGTGGTGGTGTAGGGGATATATTCTTGGCACACTTTGGGCCACTTAGTACCAATTGAGCATCGTTCAACCACTTCAATACCAGGCACTTATACTCCTTCCTGCCCAAGCCAATTTTCAGCTTTCAGCGCTGTCGCAAATTGAAATTTTTGTAAATAAGTACGTTTTCTTCTTTAATGACGGGCACTGATATGGCTGTACTGATGGGCCCTGATTAGGCTATACTGACGGGCATTGATAAGGCGGCACTGATGGGCACCAATTAAGTGGCACCAATGAGGTGGCATTGATGGGCACTGATGATGGGCACTGATAGGCAGCACTGATGGGCACTGATAGGTGGCACTGGTATGCAACACTAATGAGCACTCATAGGCCGCACTGATGGGCACTCGTAGGTGGCACTGATGGGTACTTATGGGTGGCACTGATAGGTGGGCACTGATGGGCACTGATAGGTGACACTGATGGGTGGCACTGATGACACTGATGGGTGGCATTTCTGGGCATCACTGTTTTTTATTGTGCCACAGAGGTGCCAGTCAGTGCCCATTTGTGGCATCAATTTTCACATATGGGTGGCCATGGGGCCATCCACATGCTGGGGGCTTCCCTGGTGGTCCTGGCAGCTTCCCTGATGGTCCAGTGTGGGCATCCGAGGGGGGGCTGCGCTGATAAACAATCAGTGCAGACTCCCCCTGTCAGGAGAACCGGCGGTCAGCTCTCCTCTACTCGCGTCTGTCAGACGCGAGTGAGGAAAAGACGATCACCGGCCCTTCCTGTTTTTTTTTTTTTTAACAAAGGTAAATTTTATTGCAATCAAAACAAACACGTCAGTGTACAATGTATCATGCATGTGAAGAGAAGGAGCGTTAATGTATTACATTCACAGAAATTGTCATATAGGTACTTGCATTACCAGTAGTTAAGCATTTAAGATTCAGATATCTGTTGAATTATTCGAGATCTGGCAGTGGTTCCTTGTCGGGGAGAGAGCTCTCTCGCCCTAACCAATGATTACAGGATGAGCATCTGGGGGGGGGGAGACCGGCAGGATCATATGAGAGGGGGGGGAAGGGACCAGGAAGGGGGAGGGGAGAGCGGAAGCCCACCAGCATTTCGCAAATCAGCATGCATTAGATCTCTACCATTATGATCTACAGATCTAAACCTGGACTAGGTGGAGAGACCTCCAATGGGAGGGATCCCCAGGAGTCAATCCACGAAGACCATATTTTATCAAATTTAGACGGACAATTCCTGTTAACATATGTTATCTTATATAGTGGCAAGACAGTATTTAGGGTTTTCCTCCAGGCATTGACGGCAGGCGGCTCACTCAACTTCCATCTCAGCATTATCTCCCTTTGGGCGTAATATGTGGCAAATGCTATAAACAATTTGGCATATTTCCCTATACCAGAGTCTGCCAATACATTCAGCAATAATGCACGTGGGCACAGTGGAATCGTAGTTTCCGCTGTCTGGTTGATGTCCGCCAAAACCCGCTCCCAATACCCCCGCAATCCGGGACATGACCACGTCATGTGCAAGAAGGAGGCTTCCAGGTCTCCGCATCGCGGGCAAGCCGGAGACCTGTCTGGATAAATAACAGCCAATCTGCGCGGCGTATAATAAGCCCTATGCAGGAATTTTAGTTGCAGGAACCGGTCCCTGGCAGAGATCAAGTTAGAAACGTATAAAGAGACACATGTCTCCCATTCCTCTTCCTCAAGAGAGGGCAAGTCCTTTTTCCACTTTGTAAATATTTTTTCTAGTTTTGTGGGCCTAGAAGCTGTTATGTGAAAGTATATTGTTGAGAGGGGGGCTATCAAAATTTTTGAGGAGAATAACTTCTCCACTGGGTCCGACTCAAGGTTGACGCCCCCGGGAAACTGATGCTGAAACGCGTGCCTCACCTGCAGGAAGCGAAAGAACATCCAATTGGGCATTCTATATTTTCCTTTTAATTCCGGGAATGTCATCAGCCTTCCCCCTACTACCAAATGTTTAAGAGTCACTATGTCTTTAGTTGCCCAGACCTGTGCGTCCGGCACCTTTCGTAGGTGAGGAAGATTGGGGTTACCCCAAAGAGGTGTGTGAGGGGATATTTTACCTTCAGAACGATAACTCGCCCTGGCTTTCTGCCAGACTGCGATGGTAGTGCGCATTAGGGTCGTCAAGTTCGGATAGGCCTTGGGTCCACGGAACACCAGGTTACTGAGAGCGGCATAAGAGCCCAGAATCGCAGCCTCTAAGGTTACTGTGGAGTTATCTCTGGGCTGGGAAAATCACCATCTGGCCGTCACTAGTATAGCCGCCCAATAATATACCTGGAAGTCCGGAAGAGCCAACCCCCCCTGTCCCAATGTCAGCTGTAGAGTGGTCAGCGCCAATCTGGGCACCTTCCCCAACCACAGAAAGGAGGTAATTATAGCTTTTATTTTAGCAAAGTAGGAGGCTGGGATCTGTATTGAGCTATTCCTAAGCAGATAAAGGAACTTTGGGAGGAAGACCATCTTAATTAAATTCACTCTCCCCACTGGCGTCAGGGGGAGTGACCTCCATTCAGCGCACTTCTTGGAGAACTGCGCCAATAAGGGGTTTAGGTTAAGATCCATGTATTTGGCCACAGTTCCTCCCAGCTGAATCCCCAGATACTTAAACCTGTCCACCCAAACCAACTGACTCCGAATGGGTGGTCTGGGTCTGTTGGGACTCAGGGGATAAATCAGGGATTTACTCCAGTTGACCCTAATTCCTGAGAAGGACCCAAACTCATCCATCATCTGTAGAGCTACTGGGAGTGAGGAGGAGACATCATTCAAGTACAGGATAGTGTCATCCGCATACAAGGATATTTTCTCCTCCATCACTCCCATTTGAAGCCCCCTAATCCTAGATTCTGCCCGAATCTTTGCCGCTAGGGGCTCCACCGCCAGGGCAAACAGCCCCGGTGACAGCGGACACCCCTGCCTAGTTCCCCGGCATAGGGGGAATTCCCTCGATAGTGAATTACTCGTACGTACTTTGGCCCTGGGTGAGGTATACATCAGGCGCAGCCACCTAAAAAACGTTGGTCCAAACCCAAACTTCCGGAGCACAGCCCAGAGGTATTCCCATTCAACGGAATCAAACGCTTTCTCGGCGTCCAAAGACACCACTACCCTGGGCTGTCCTCCGGTGCTGCATCTAGGTGTGTCAGAAGTCTACGTATGTTTATGTCTGTCCCTCTGCCCGGCATAAACCCCGACTTGGTCTGGGTGGATCAAAGCTGTGATTACTGAATTTAGGCGCCCAGCCAAGGCTTTGGCGATAAGAGGAACACAGCTCCGAATCCTTACCAGGCTTAGGGAGGACAACAATTACCGCCTCAGACATAGATGGGGGGAGAGCCCCACTCTCAAGTGTTTTCAGCAACACCTCCCTGTAGATAGGCAAGATATCTTCTGCATATTGCTTATAGAATTCCGCTGGGTAACCATACGGTCCCGGTGTCTTACCGCCCTATAGGGATTTCACTGCTATCTGGAGTTCCTTGAGGGTAAGAGGACCATCCAATCTCTCCCTGGTAGCGTCTGTCAGGCATGGTAAATCTATCCCCTCAAGGTACGCCTGCAACTCAGGTTCAGTGAATTGCACTCTAGATCTATAAAGTTCTTGATAATAAGCTGCAAATTGTTCATTTATTTGTGAGGGATCCGTTAGGGCTTCTCCGTCAGAGGACCGGATACAGGGTATAGATACTGGGGAGGAATACTCACTTGACAGCCAGGCCAATAGGCGACCACTTCTCTCCCCCTGCTCGAAGATCCTCTGACTCTGATGCAGAAGATGGAGTTTTGTAATTGATGTACGTATGAAAGAGACGTCTCTCAGTGCTTCCTGCAAGGAAGCATACGTCTGAGAGGTACGGTCTCTAACGTAGGCAGCCTCTAGCCCACCCACCCTAGCTTCTGCCCTCTCAAGTTCCCCACGGGCCCCTCTACGAACTTTACCAATGCGGTCCTGAAACTTACTTCTCATACACACCTTAAATGCATCCCAGACAACTGGGACAGGGATAGATTTATCCCAATTCTCCCAAAATTCAGTAATATCAGCTCTACATGGGACATCCACCCTTGAGTTAGATAACCAGAATCTGGAAAGTCGCCATAACCCTTCTGGAGCGCGGTTTGTCAGTTCAAGCTGCAGGGAGACAGGAGCATGATCCGAAATCCCTCTAGGGAGAATGACAATGTCTTTTTTACTAGACAGGACCATTCCCCCAGAGTAGACCAGGTCTATTCTAGAAAAAGTTTTGTAAGTGGCTGAGTGACAGGTAAATGCCTGCACCCGAGGATTTCTCCATCACCAGACATCCGTAAGATTGAATGCCTCTGCCCACGCTTTAAGATCGGACGAGGATCCCAATGACCGAGACATCCTATCCACCTCAGGATCTGGGACCATATTGAAGTCCCCCAGCAGCAGAACATTATCAGTGGCATATTGTGAAACTTTAGAGATCAACTGGCATAAAAAAGAGATCGAGGCAGGAGGGGGGATATACAGTCCCACCACTACTAGCTCCAAGTTCATTATAATAGCATGGATAATTATATATCGCCCTCCAGGATCTATATCTAGAGCTAACAAACGAAAGGGAAGGGATTTGCGCACCAAGACACTCACCCCTCTTGCCAGGTTAGAATAAGTAGAATGGTACGCGTTACCCACCCAGGGCCTACGTAAGCTCATTGTTTTCCCTCCCATGAGATGAGTCTCTTGGAGTATACATATATGGGGGACTGTCTCTGCAAGAACTGGAACACCAATGATCGTTTAACCTTGGAATTTAGACCCCTGGTGTTCCAGGAGAGAATTTTACATAAAGACATTAAGCCACCATCGCACATTCAAAGCAGGAGGTGACATCACCACCATCAGTGAGCCGCCTACCGTCACATATTCCTTGCTAAATTGTGCAACTATCTCAACATGTAATATACAGTACGTGATACATTGATTGAACTGACCTCCCTTGATACACTTGCGTACAAACCAAACAAAAACCCCCCCAAATTTCCCCCCACCCCCCTCCCCGCCACCCCCCACCCCAACTGGAGGGAGCCTTTTTCCAGAAATAACTGGAGGCAACAGGCCTCTGTGGAGGTATCGTGTACAAGAAGGCACCGGAGACCCGTCCTCTGGAGTACAGTACATGGACCGGGTGATGGAGACCGAAATATGTGGGACCAGTGCAGTCTCCCAGCCTAGGCTGGGGGTAGGAAAACTTCATTGCAAACCCATTAAACGTAAACTGTAAAGTAATCCACAGCATTTCCAAGGAGTGCAGTCTTAGCTGTGTTGCAGAGCTAGACATGATGGGACGTGCTGCACATCTTCTCAACCTCCCCCTGCATAGAGAAATCCCATAGTTCAGAGAAAATAGCAGTATGGTGGGGAGGGATGGGATCCCCCCTTAGACAGGATCACGAACAGGACTCATAGTTCAAATCCCATGCAGCACCAACCCTCCCACACCCCTTGAGAGAACACAGGGAAAGCCAGTAAAAAGAGAGAAGACTGCCTTGTGGGTCAGGATACCCCATGCAAATCTTTGTTCATAGCTCTCCGGAACATGGGAAACCCCAGAGCAGCCCTGTTAGGGGGTGGGCATTGTTGGAATGAGGATCTCCGCCACTAACTGGGTCTAGGGAGTTAGTCTGCTCTGCCATCCTGACTCCTTTATAACACTGGGATCACACTATTGCATCCGTGTGAGGATGCAGAAACGAGGAGGTATAAACAGCCATACTCAGTGCCTGCGTACCGTCTCTATCCAGGATGAGGCTTCCGCTGGTGAGGTGAAAAAACGGGTTGATTCTCCATCTTCCACCCGAAGACGTGCCGGAAAAGCATACTGTACTTTATTCCCTTAGCCCACAGTTTGGCGCGAACTGTATCAAACGATTTACGCTGCCTCTGGGTCTCCATGGAAAAGTCAGGGAATATCATCAGCCGCGTGTTCTCATACTTCAGCTCTTGCAGTGCTCTGGCTTCTCTCAGTACCATATCCCTATCTTTAAAATGAAGCATTTTGAAAATTAATGTGCAAGGGGGGGAGCCCTGCGGCCCTCGCGTCGCTGGCATGCGGTGAGCCCTTTCTATAGTAAAGAAGGGAGAGAATCTCGCCCCAGGGAGCAATTCTTTCAGGAGACGCTCCGTGAATGCGGTAGGGTCCATACCTTCAGCTCCCTCCGGGAGGCCAACGATGCGGAGATTGTTTCTCCTGTTCCGATTCTCGGCATCTTCTGCCCTACTCTCCAGGGCCTTCACCCTCGCCTTCAATGTGTGTAGGTCCCCTGAGTGATCCCGCACAGTGTCCTCAGTCCCGGAGACCCGCTGCTCCACCTCCGCCATGCGGCCGCGGAAGGAGTCCAGGTCTCTACGGATAAAGTCCACATTAGTCTGGACATGATCTATTTTGTCCATTAGGGCCGCCTGTCCCGAGGCAATTGTTTGAATGGCTGCAGCTAGATCAGCAGCCGTAGCTGGAGGAGAATCTGCTGCCTCCGTCTGGGACGCCATGTGCGCTGTAATGGCTGCCTGGCTCCGTGTCCTTGCTCCGTCAGAGTGTGCCGCTGCCGACTTGGACCTTCTGGGATTGCCGCTGGGCATGACCCAGAGTCACCGCCGATCCCCTGGGCTCTCGCTCAACTCAGGATTGGCACTGGATCCGGGATTATATGGAGGATAAAAAGCAGTCTCCGGGAGCTCTGTTACTGAGCGTCCTCTCCCGTCGCCATCCTGGACACGCCCCCGGCCGTTCCTGTTTACATCGTGATCAGCAGTGATTGGACAGTATCTCACAACAGTGAGTGCACCCCTCACATTTTTGTAAATATTTTATTATATGTTTTCATGTGACAACACTGAAGAAATTACACTTTGCTACAATGTAAAGTAGTGAGTGTACAGCTTGCATAATGCCGCGTACACACGGTTGGATTTTCTGAGGGAAATATTCGATAGGAGCTTTTTGTCGGAAATTCCGATCGTGTGTAGGCTCCATCAGACATTTTCCGTCGGAATTTCCGACAAACAAAGTTTGAGATCTGGATCTCAAATTTTCCGACAACAAAATCCGTTGTCGTAAATTTCGATCGTGTGTACACAATTCCGATGCACAAAGTTCCACGCATGCTCGTAATCAAGCAGAAGAGCCGCACTAGCTATTGAACTTCATTTTTCTCGGCTCGTCGTACGTGTTGTATGTCACCGCGTTCTTAACGTTCGGAATTTCCGACAAGATTTGTGTGACCGACAATTTGAAGACAAGTTGGATAGATTTCGTTGTCGGAATGTGCGATCGTGTGTACGCGGCATAACAGTGTAACTCAACACACAGCCATTAATGTCTAAACCGCTGGCAACAAAAGTGAGTACACCCCTAAGTGAAAATCTCCAAATTGGGCCCAATTAGCCATTTTCCCTCCCCGGTGTCATGTGACTCGTTAGTGTTACAAGATCTCAGGTGTGTTAAATTTGGTGTTATCGCTCTCACTCTCTCATACTGGTCGCTGGAAGTTCAACATGGCACCTCATGGCAAAGAACTCTCTGAGGATCTGAAAAAAAAAGAATCGTTGCTCTACATAAAGATGGCTTAGGCTATAAGAAGATTGCCAAGACCCTAAAACTGAGCTGCAACACGGTGGCCAAAACCATACAGCGATTTAACAGGACAGATTTCACTTAGGGGTGTACTCACTTTTTTGCCAGTGGTTTAGTCATTAATGGCTGAGTTATTTATACTGTTATACAAGCTGTACACTCACTACTTTACATTGTTTTCACATGAAAAGATATAGTAAAATATTTACAAAAATGTGAGGGGTGTACTCACTTTTGTGAGATACTATATATTTATGCTTTAGGATGTATTCATTAATTTTTTTCTTCTATTAGGATCATTCAGAGTTGAGTTTGTTTTTAATAGGTACTGTATAGCTATGTTTTTCATGTGTTTCGTGCCTAAAACTATTCTACAAATAAAAATGTTTGTCAAGCAGTTGGTTGCATATAGATATATAATTTTTCGTAGTTTTTTTCTTTGTATTTGAAACCGCGTAGTAGTCCTACAAAGTAGAAATTTTGAGTAAGAGGGAGATGATTCATGTAGCATTTACTTATTGGAATCCATTTGTCCTTGGCACAGACATTCAGGCAGGAGGGTGTGCTTAGCTGAGAAAACCCCTTCTCCACTCCTAATGTCTCCTGGGATGTATGACATCACTTACCTAGACCTGGAAACTAGGAAGCAACTAAAGAAATGTTAAAAAATAAATAAAAATGAAAACCAGTAAATATGATATACTTTCCTGTGTATTTACTAATGCTAATAGTGCAGCGCTTGTAGCTTGAAAAAAGATACAGTGCAAATGAACAAATATTAGTAAAAATATTGTGACTTAGAAAACTGTTTTATGCACACAAATGACAAAACACAAATGCAACCGTAAATTAATAGTGAATACCATGCTCTGATCAATAAACAAAAAAAGCAATGAATGATTAAAGTTCAAAAACTCCAAATTAAATATTTATAAATCAAAAAATGAATAAAAAAAGTGAATAAAAAAAAGTCCACCGAGAAAATCAAATCATTGCTTATTTCGTTTATTGATCAGAGCATGTTATTCACTATTTGTTTACTGTAGCATTTGTATTTTTGTCATTTGGGTGCATATCAACAGTTTTCTGTCACAATTTTTTTACTAATATTTGTTCACTTGTACGGTATCTTTTTTTCAAACTACAAGCACTGCACTATTATTATTTTTTATTTGTTTACACGATTTGTCTAGCGAGTGCCAGCTGCTTTCCATTATCTCAGAGCGCAGTTTTCTATTTTCCATATTTACTAATGCTAGAAGCATAAAGATTAAAAATATTTCATGTTGATTCAGAGGGTGGAGTTTCGCTTCCCATAATATGTTTAAAATTAGCACTAAATCTAGTTAAAAAAATGACAGAGAATGCCTCTCATTTTTCTTTCCTATTGCCATAATTCCTCTGTTGACATTTTTTAAATAGGTCTCTTCCCTTTATCTCTTTCATGTGTGTCTATCAACAGTTTATGCAGGTGAACGAGCAGTTTGTGGTTTAATCTGTTATTTTGTCCCCTGGATATGAACTTTGATTGCATGTTGTGGATGGCAACATTTAATCATTTAAAACAGAGTTTTTCGGAATTAGCTTCCTATAAGTCGTAGTAAAGATGTAACCTGTGGAATCATTCTGTATCCTCAGATACCAAATAATAGCTGCCTATACACTTTCATTTCAAACCTAGGAATGTGCAACATGTAAATGTATCTTACCTATCAGCAGACACAGCAGGTTGGAGATTTTCAGTAGATTAGCTATTATCCCATGGCCATAGGGGCATTTTAATTATTTGTTATTCTCATAAACATGCCGCTCATAGAGGACAAGTGTCCATGTTATGGGTTGGTTGGAGTGTTGGTGGTAATAGCAGGATGTCTCAGCCCTACTGGAAATAAAATTGAAACAGCCAAATAAAAAAGCCTGTTGATTTTAAGTGACGTTATTAGAGAAAAAAATGAACTTTCCTTCACCTACTCCTTACTGGTAACCTGAAATTTACCCTCTGCTCCCTGGATGGCCTTTTCTTTGACTTACTCTCTAAAAAGTACATCAAGCCTCCCCTTTCCTCCTCTCCGAAATATGACCATAGGCGCGCTGACGAAAACTGATGGCCCCGTGACCTTAACCTCTGGAAGTCCTTGCAAATCAGATATGTAATCTCTAATCTACCACCTACTTTGGTGTTATCAAGACCACTAAATCTCTTTGAAAACCAACTTTGCATTGACTAAGTAGGCTCTCTAAGGCTCTCTAAGACACCCCTTGTCCATCATTTATTCACAGCTTTCCTTACTGAAGGGCATATGGTCCCCTATTTGAAGCGGTAGGAGAAAGACATATAGACTTTACCCCAGAGCAATGTCAGAAGATACTACACTTCTCACTAAAGTCCTCCATCATGTCACACACTACTGTTGGCGATGCAACACAGATTAAGGTTAATTTCCCCAAGTGTCCTGACAGTCCTGGTCCTCATCAAGAGCCACAAAAACTTCTTAGACATATTCTCAATGCCACCAAATCCTGTATTCCTTTGGGATGGGTTTCTAAGTGGCTATGCAGGGTGGAATAAATCAGGCAGATGGAGTATCTAACCCTCCCCCCACAGGACATACATGAGACATACCGAAAAGCATGGTATTACTGGATTAGCTACACTTTTTTGAATGAAGGAAAAAGACTTTTGAGCTATTCATAAATGCTCACCATTCTCATTTTTTAATAAGGGGAAAAAAATGACATAACGTAAATTACTGCTACCACATTTGTGTTCTGGAAGTGACTGTAAATTGGAATGAAATGAGCAATTGGAAAGTATTTCCTGTGATCTGTAACAATATGGTTGTGCTGCTGAGGCTGTTCAGTATGAAAGCTGCTCACTGATTGCCTGCCATCTAAATATAGCCCCAGAGCTGTGTTGGTTATACATTTGAGTGTCCTTTGATTAGTGTTTATTCTTTGTGTAATGCTGACTGCTCACAGCTATCTTTTTCAAGCCTACTCTGTAGAGGATATAGTCTGCATGCCTGGGCCAAGCCTCCCTTTAAATAAACATTTCTTTATATATACTTCACTATGGATGTATTGCATTGACGTTACGCTCCAGTCAAACCTGAAAATAAAGCCTTAAATTGCATACTGGAGACACAACCTACCTGCCCAAGTCTTCTATTTATCCCATCAAACCTTTGTAAAATACACTAGGCTTAAAGTAATTATTAATACTATCATGAATACCCAAATGCTTAATGATGTTTGGTAAAATGTTGTAATATCTACAGATACGTGCACTCATCTACATAGGAGTTGTTTTGTACCTGCGGAGGAGCTTAGATTCTAAACTCTGGCTGTATGCAGTATACTAGACATGTGCAGTTCCTTTCGTTCTGAATAAATATTCAAATTTATTTTTCATTATTCGGAGATTAGGATATATCCGAATACCCGAATGACAGTATAAATGAAGTTTGCTGAATGCTCCGAATAATGAAACAAAATTTGTCTGAATTTCCGAAATTCGAATTGAAATTCGAATCAAGTTTTACACCGAATTCAAACTGCAAACATGTTTCTGAAATCAAAGACTGTGTGTGTTATCAGAGTACCATTTTGAAAAAATAAAGCTGTTTTAGTTAAGCCAAAGGTGATTTAAAGAGTCATTGTAATCATCATGAAGATTTTTCTTTTGTTTGTTCACTTTGCTCTATTTCCACATTTGAATCAAAAAAATCTAAAGTTTTCGATTCGACCATTTCAAAATGTATAGATTCTAACGTTTTGAATAAAAAAAAAAAAAGTAAATTCAGAGAAAATTTGAAAAAAAAACATAAAACGAATACCGAATATGAATTCAACGAGTCAAGTGAATTTAATGAAATTAAATAACTACATTAACGAATCTAAACTAAACACATTTTTTCGTCATGCACATGTCTACAGTATACAGACTTCTGTCTAAGTAGAGATAAAAAAAGCACTGCCCTCTTTTTAGAACTTAGCCGCATCCCCTAGCAAAACCTCTACAGGCCACAGGAGTTCTGTTATTTCTCATTGCTTTAGAGGGGACAAGACTTAAAAGAGAAGTATGGGTTTAGGTACAAAAAAAAATTATTCTTACCTAGCTGGATGCAGCATCGGTCCGATACTGCACCTGTGCCCCGCCAGCTCTAAGACCGAGAACAGAGAGATCAAACACAGCTGATCGCTCAGCTCTTGGTCTTCAGGCTGCAGTGAGCTGGTGACTGTCAGTCACTGGCTTTCTGCTCTGCCCTTCCAGTGCTGGGTTGTGAAGGGGGCGGGAGCTGCTGGCTCATACTCTCAGTGGCTCGCTGAGAGACTGAGCCAGCTGCCAGCCCAGGCATGTGTGTGGATCCCAACCATGTGGCTGAGAGACATCAGCTAACAGCAGGCTTCGGAGTGCAGAACGAAAATGGGTCATCGGAGTGCAGAACGAACTGCACCCCTGTGATCCACAGCCAACAAAGCTTTGGCTATACTTCTCCTTTAACTTCGGCCCAGAATATAAAATGGCGGTCATTGCAATACTTTTTTTCACACCGTATTTGCGCAGCGGTCTTACAAGCTCGCTTTTTTTGGAAAAAAAATCACTTTTTTTTTCACTTGTGATAGATAATGTTACGCTGAGTGAATTGATACCCAACATGTCACACTTCAAAATTGCACCCGCTCGTGGAATGGCGTCAAACTTTTACCCTTAAAAATCTCCATAGGCGACGTTAAAAACATTCTACAGGTTGCATGTTTTGCGTTATAGAGGAGGCCTAGGGCTAGAAATATTGCTCTCACTCTAACGATCGCGGTGATACCTCACATGTGTGGTTTGACCACCGTTTTCATATGTGGGCGCTACTCACGTATGCGTTCGCTTCTGCGCGTGAGCTCGTCGGAACAGGGCGTTTTAAAAAATTGTCCTTTTATTTTTCTTATTTATTTTACATAATTTTATTTATTTTTACACTGTTTTAAAAAAAAAATGGTGTCACTTTTATTCCAATTACAAGGAATGTAAACATCCCTTGTAATAGAAAAAAGCATGACAGGTCCTGGGGTCAAAAAGACCTCAGATCTCATATTTACACTGCAATAAAAAAAAAAAGTATTTTAAAAAAATGACATTGAAAAAAATGTGCCTTTAAGACGTATGGGCGAAAGTGAAGTTTTGACGTCGCTTCCGCCCTGCAGTGTCATGGAGACGGGTGGGCGCCATCTTCCCCTCACGCATCTCCATGCACAGCTAGGCAACTGACATGATCGGAGCCGTCGGCAGCGGCAGAGGGCACCAGATCGCGGCGGGAGGGGGGGGCCCTCTCCCGCCACCGATAAAAGTGATCTTGCGGCGAATCCACCGCAGGGACCACCTTTATCTTGTAGCCGACCGCCGACCGAAAACGAGGATACCGGGGTTATGGCAGCTAGCTGCTGCTATAACAACGATATCCGCCGCCAAACTTAGGACGTATATGTACATGCGGCGGTCGGCAAGTGGTTAAAACTGTCTTGTACCAATATTCTGGTGTTCTGAAAACACTTTCCTAAGTATGCAAATGTGCAAACCAAGTACTATCAACTCTGCCCACTGTAGGTACTTCAGTCTCTCAGAAAGTACAGTTGCACACCATAAAATAATGTGACATAAGACTCCAGAACTGCTCAGAACTACATGCAAAATACATGTAAGGGACTACAAAATTTGTCTGCAGTGGATAACATAAAACTTGGAGTAAGGTAAATTAGGTTGACATTCTGTCTAGCATGTGCTGTGATTTCTAGATAGAATTTTCAGTTCACTGAGTAATTATACTTCTCTTAAAGATGCTTCTTGAATAAAATATTTGCAGCAAATAGTAATATAGCAATGTTTTTCACCGCATTTAATTTCCTTACTCACTATGTGATCATTACTTACAAAGCACTAACATTACATTCATATTTATGTCAAATTTAGGAAATAGGGCTAATCCTGAATTAAACCACTATCTTTGTAAAAATTTGCATGTAACTTACCCAAGAAGTGTCTATCCTAATTTTCTAGTATAGTCTAATGAAGCTTTAAATGGGGTCCTAAAACAGTAGTAAGTAAAGATTGAAGATTATGTTCCATCTCTCTTGTTGAGGACTATTTTGTCATCAAAATGGAAAAAAAGCACAGAAAAGCGCCTCTGAGTGCAATGTTTAATATATAATACAATAGAAGTATCCAACACTTACATGTAGGTAAGTACCATAGGCGTGCGCACAGGGTGTGCCGGGTGTGCCCAGGCACAACCTAATCACCCCATGTGCATTAGTGTTATCGCTCTGTGTAGCAGCAGAAACATGGTAAAGATCTCCCTCTTACCTGCTCTGCCATAAGAAAAGTGTTTATGCGCTTCTCTTTCACTGTGCCGGCAGGGAGATCAATGTGCCGGGGTCATATATATGTAGGCACATACACATGCATGAGTGTTTGAGCTTAAGGGTGCACACCCTAATACAATAGGCTGCGCACGCCTATGGTAAGTACAGATGTGCTCATAGGAGATTAACATCTCATGGTGGTTTTGTCGGTGTCTAGAGCGTGTCCAGAGTAGTCCCAAGCGCTAGCATCTGCTGTTTTTGTTATTATGAAGTAAATGAGCAAAAGGACCTCCTATTTATTTTAAAGCCCATAAACTATCAGTACCTTTTGAGTACTTTTTGGTTTGTTAAAGGAAATTGGAACCCTTGGAGGGTACAAGCTCTATGCAGATAGTGTTCCAAGTGGTAATGAAACTCAGGAACCCAGTACCGGCACTGCTAGCCACAAAACCTCTATTGCTTTCTGCACTACATTATTTATAAGAAAATATACTGGGGGACATTTATCAAGCAGAAAAGCAACACAAGTCTCAAATCAGACTGTCCTTCATTTGACAAACTCTCTGTGATTGATTTACAGTATTGCATGTCTGTATTTCAAGGCACCCAAGTGAGACAGTTTGCAAAGTTCTGAAACAGAATCAACACTGAAGATCCAGATTTTCACTCTAAACCAGGTATAAGCAACCCTGGAGAGATGGAAATCTACCTAAACATGGAAGAGATCAAAGATCACTAGAGTGTAGAATGCTTGTAATGCGGGTTCAGGGGTCAGTAGTAAGTATCCCAGAGTTCAGTAGGATATAATGCAGAGTGCAGGGGTCAGTAAATTGTAACATAGGGAGTTCAAAGGTCAGGAGTAGGTAACACAGAGTTTACAGGTCAGTAGTATGTAACAGGTAGTCAAGACACACACACACACACACCGTCTGTCACCCCACATTTAAGACATCCACCAGTTTTCAGTTGTAACTGAAGAGGTCAACAGCACAGAAGGCGAGGATTATGGACTTTGAGTGTTTTTTTTAAAACTCTGTTGATGTCCTGCTCATTAAATATTTTTGTATATTGCTGTAGTTTACCATATATTTGAATATTTTATTAAAAGCTTATATTGCATGTTTATTTTTCCTCTTTTTTTGTTATATAGCACATACATTGCATATGTAATAAGTAGTAGTATGTCAGACGTGCCATTTTCAATTTAATGAACTATGAATTATCAATTGGACTGATTCAATTAACTTATCTAGTCCCCCTCCACCTCTTCTACCTGACAGAGCAGTCTGTCGGCTCTACACAGCTGTGCACTGTTCAGAATCACTCACCCTCACTAACATTCGCCACACCACACCTGGCCCTGCTTCAGCCATCTGTCACTCTATGGTACAAAAGCTACAAACAGAGCTCTGGATAAGGCAATTTGCAGTTGAAGACCTGACTGTGTGTGGCTGATGGGATCAAAAGCTGATGGCAGGGCGAGGGGCACAATTGATGGGTAGATCGCGGCATGAGCCTGAGAGCCAAAGCCAGCTGCTTCCACCCCCTCTTCAGCCTGATTCTCCAGTACAATCTCTGAGGGACAAAACACACACATATGCAACAATGATAATTAAACTGTAAGGCCTCATGCACACTGGACGTTTTTGGACTTTTTTACAGCAGCTGTTTTTGGCAGTAGATGTTTTTTTCTACAGTCATTAAACTCTCCATCATGTTACTATGTGTCTATGCACACATAGGCTGTTATCAGCAGTTTTGGGCAGTGGCGTTTTTGAGAAGTTAAAAAAAAAAAAAAAAACTAGTGAGTTCTGAGAGACGGTTTTCAGCTGTAAAAGCGCTCTAACGCTAATAAACGCTGATAAACGTCTACAAATGCTCAAAAACGCCGCTCACCAAAAAAAAAAAAAAAAACACTAAAAACCGCTAATAAACGCTAAAAACGCAATTGCAAAACCGTTAAAAAAAGCTGAAAAGAGTTGAGAAACTCACTGCAAAGCTACTGCCATTTTTATAACGTTATTTTAACGTCCAGTGTGCATGAGGCCTAATGCTGCGTACACACGACCGGACTTTCCGGCAGAAAAGGTCAGACGGAATAATTTAATCGGATATTCCGATCGTGTGTGGGCTATATCGGACTTTTTCTTTCGAAAATTCTGACAGACCTAGAAATAGAACATGTTTTAAATCTTTCCGACGGAATCAATTCCTATCAGGAAAACTGTTCGTCTGTATGCTATTCCGCCGGACCAAAAATGACGCAAGGGCAGCTATTGGCTACTGGCTATTTAACTTCCTTTTTCTAGTCCCATCGTACATGTTGTATGTCACCACGTTCTAAACGATTGGACTTTGGTGTGATCATGTGTACGCAAGTCCATTTCAGCGGAACTTCGTCAGAAAAACCATCAGAGTTTATTCTGACGGAAAAAACAGTTGTGTGTATGCGTCATAAGGCCTCATGCCCACGGACGTTTTTACAGCCGCTTTTTTGAGCATTTTTTGCAGCTTAAAAAGCCTCTCCATGTTAGCCTATGGCCTCATGCCCACCATGGCATTTTTGAGGTGTAAATGGCATAGCCGTTTTTAAGCTGCAAAAAAACCCAGGACCAGTGCGTTTTGAGGCTCCAGCCCTAGAGCTGTAAAAACGTCAGACGCCGGCAAAAGGTGTTATACGCGATTTAACGAGGCTTAACGCTGTGTTAAGCCTCGTCCTGCGTTTCTGTCTCTATTCAAAACCAATGGTTCCCAATGGCAGCCCACTGATTTGAATAGAGGTCGCACTCTTTTCACACTCTAGAGGATCCGACTTGCGGTGCGACTTGTGTGCTGAGAATCTTGAGGGGGGAAACCAGCGAACATTTTAAAAAAAAATTTGTGTGAGGTTCCCCCCAAAGGCGATGCATTTTTTTCTATTAAATGAAGTATACAATATTACTAGAGGTACAGCTGTATGATTCTGTAATCATGTATATCATTTTTTTGCATATTAAACACTTTTATTGGATTGAATTGGCTGCACAGTTTGCAATATTTGTTGTTGTACCGTTTGGTTTTGTTGTTTGTGTCCCTTAATCAGAATGAAGTTTCCTGCTGATTAATATATGTCTATGGTTGAGTGGTTGCCTGAAGGCCAGCTTTTTGGGTTGTTGGAATATTTCTTTCAGAGTTTCATCCTCTGCTATGATGGGTTGCAGCTATTTGATTCATTTTCTTATCCCTTCTATTGCTGGATTGTATGCAGTTACTGGAGATAGGGATTCACTGATACTTTTTTTTTATTGGCAAGTACAAGTACAGATACTTTTGGTCAAGTACTCTCCGACACCGAGTAGCGACACTTTGCGGTGCGATTTGCATTCATACAAAATGAATGGGAGAAAATCTCACTACAAAGAATTGCATGAGATTTAAACAGGAATACAGTGTGATTCCTGTCCGAATCACGTGTGGTTTCCCGCACCGCTCCTGTGTGAACACAGGCTTGTCATAGTGATTTTGAGCCTGAATTCACACAGGAGCGGTGTGGGAAACCTGCCTTCAGCAGCTCTCTCCCCCCAGCCTCCAGCAGTTTGAGCCATCTACTGGACCACATCCCCCCCCCAGTCCCGCTGTACCAGATTGCCGTGATCCCCCACTGTCATACGCCAAAAAGTCACTTCACCAGTCCAGGGCTTTGAAATCCCTGCAGCTTGCTCTCCTCTCCCTGCAGTGCTGACAGTATGGACTACAGGGATCCTAATTGGTCAGCGCTGTCACATAGACCAATTAGAAGGCCGTCTAGCCTGAAAATCTGGTACAGCGAGATTGGGAGGGATGGGAAGGGGGTCCAATGGAAGGCTTGAACCGCTGGAGGCTGGGGGGGGGGGGGGAGCCGCTGGAGATGCAGAGAACAAAGCCATGGGAGAGGCAGGAGGACCCCAAGCCATAGCCACAAATTGGGGGAATTGGGAAAAAAATGCAGGAAAGGAAGGAAAATAATTAGACATTGAAAAGAGTAGCATCTTGGAGAATTGAGGTGTCCATTTCAAGTGTTTCAGGGGTATACATGTGGTCTGGTCTCTAGGACTGCAAGAAGGTCTTTTCCAAGTCCAGAACATCCCCAGTGTTTGGTAAAGGTAGACACCTGTATTTAATTGTGCGTGTAAAGGAAGATCGAGGTTGGCGAGAGAGCCTGTGGCATGGTCTTTCCATAGTCCAAACTGAATAAAAATTCAAACCATTAGGTCTATTGGTATAATAGAGAAACGGGAACATCAAACATATTATATTGCCAACAGGCAAAAATGTTAGGTAGAGACACAGGGAAGTGATGGGCATGGGTTTGGTATAGAATGGAAGAAGGCACAGGGAGAGATTTACTGTTGCTACAAGCAAAACTAGTGATACAGCATTGAGTTGTTTACTCTGCTACTCTTTCAGTGATTTGTAGCTATGCCATACAGGTGAATGAAAAGCAAACGTTACTGATGTGATTGTCTCTGGCCTGAAATGCTGCTCAAACTCAAATAAATCAATATAAAATTAGCCCTGAGACTGAACTGAAGAATAGTGTGAATGATAGACAATGAGCCAAAGAAAACACCCAAAGAGATAAAAACTCAACTCCAAGTCAACGTACATCAGTGTCTGATCGCACTGATCACTCACTTTTTTAACAACAGTGTGTTCAAAGGAAAAAAGAATAAATCTACTGTTGAACATAAACTTAAAAAAATCCAGACTGGAATTTGCTTAAATGCATATTGCCAAATCATAATGCTTCTGGGAGAATGAGACTAAACTGAGCGTTTTGGCAGGTCTTATCAGCTGTATAGTTAAATATGAAAAAAATAAAGCTTTAAAGGGGTTTGTGTTTGTGTGTTTTCACCTTAATGCATCCTATGCATTAAGGTGAAAAAACACCTGGCAGTCACCAGCCCCCTAGCCCCCCCCCCCCCAGTTTTACTTACCTACTTACCTGAACCCCTTCATCTCTTCGGCGGGGACGCGCTGTCTCTCTCTCCACGGAGTCCTGGCTCTTGATTGGATAGATTGATCGCAGCGCAGCCATTGGCTCCCACTGCTGTCAATCAAATCCAATAATGAGGGCGCCGGGGGGAGGGGCCGAGTCAGGCACTCTGTGTCTATAGACGCAAATGCTTGACTCGGGAGCGCGCCCGCAAGGTAACTCCCTCGGGGAAGCTCTTCTCCTAGGGGGTTACCAGATGTGAGGAGGAGCCGCGAGAGCCGCTTGGGGGACCCCAGAAGAGCAGGTTCGGCAAATTGTGCTGTACTTTGGAGGTAAGTATGATATGTTTGTTATTTTAAAGTTTAAAAAACGAACCCTTACAATCACTTTAAACCGAAAGAACACTGTACTTACTGTGAAACAAGGGGGGGGGGGCTCAGTTATAAATTGGGGCTGTTTTGCTGCATCTGGCACAGAGTGCTTGGAATTTGTGCAGGGCCCAATGAAATATCACGACTATTGAAGGATTCTGAGGCAAAACATACTGCCCAGTGTCCGAAAGCTCTGCCTCAGTCAGAGATAATGGGATAATGACCCAAAACTCAGCTAAAAGCACAGAATGGCAAGAACAAAACATTGAACTATTCTGAAGTGGCTTTTAATGAGCCCTAATCTGAATCTTATAGAAATATCTATGGGAAGAGCTGGAATATGCAGTCTGGAAAAGGCACTCTCTACACCTGTCTCCTGTCTCCTTCTCTTCGCAAGACAATGAGAAGGATTGCCTCATCTATCTTCTGGATGACAGGATCCATACAAAAAACTCGGAAAAATCACCTAAACGCAAAAAGACTCCAACAAACTCTGAAATGCTCTCTCCTCTCTCTCTCCTACCAAAATGGCACCGACACATGCTCTCTAACATATTTTATTTGGTTTCTGTGGCATTGTGGGAAATTTGGGAGTGTAATATAGCCGAGAGATGTAATTTTCTTAAAAAACGCTACTTAATGCTAACACGCAAAAACGCTAATGCAAAGCGTGGTAAAAAACGTGTTTTTAACGCTGCTTTTTCCAGGCGTCGGTGCTAGTTTTACAGCTCGTTTTTAAAACTATCCGTGAGCATGAGGCCTAATTGTTTCATTATTTAAAATACTCTGTTGAATCAAAAATCTAAACAAAGTCAGATTTTTACTGAATTTGGTATAAACAGCGATGGATGTCAATTACTTAGATTAGCTTCAAGTTATTTCAGAGTTTATTGTAGGTTCCTTTTTTTTGTGGAAGGGTACAAACATTTTCTCTGTGTGGACAAAACACAGAGTAATGTTAAAGTGGAAATCAAGGCTACATCTAACCAAGCTTAAATCTGGTCTTATTCTAACTACTCTGTAGAAGGAAGATGCAGATCTTACCTATTCTCAGGGTGCTCTGATCCTGTCACATAAAATCCCCAGCGCCTGACTTCAGAGGAGAGGAGAGAGTGCCCACAAATGGCTGCAAAACTGGGTGATGATGTCACCCATAGACTTACTATGAGGCATCCCTTCTCTACACTAAAGCCGGATGCTGGGAGCCAATCACATGACCCAGGGGCGTAACTAGAACCTTCAAGGCCCCGGTGCAAGAAACCATTATGGGCCCCCCTGACCCCCCCTTTCAATGTGAGCCCCGGGCTTCCAATTTTCGGAAGGTGTCCATGGACATCCTCCCAAAACCCTGTCCCCCACGTGTCCCCAGGGATGTGCATCCAGCGCAATCATGGAGGCCCTTTACCATGTGATCAGCAGATCACATGTAAACAGACTTGCTGGTTATCAGCAGCCCTTTCCTCCCACACTGTGTCTGTGACGGAAAAGGAGAGCTGTTAACTGTCAAGAATGTCAGTAAATTGTTTACACTGATAATCAGTGCTGCATATCAAGGCCACCTATCAGTGCTCATCAATGCCGCCTATTAGTGTCCATCAATGCTGCCTATCAATGCTGCATTTCAGTGCCGCCTATCACTGCTCATCAATGCTGCCTATCAGTGCCCATCAATGGTGCCCATCAGTGCTATCAGTGCTCATCAATGCCGCCTATCAGTGCTCATCATCAATATTACCTATCAGTGTCACCCATCAGTGCCCATCCATGCTATCTATCAGTGCCCATCAGTGCTACCTACCAGCATCAGTGCTGTCTATCAGTGCCACCTATCAGTGCTCAATGCCCATCAGTCCTGCCAATCAGTGCTCATCAATGCCGCCTATCAGTGCTCATCAATGCTGCCTATCAGTGCCCATCAGTGCCACCTATCAGTGCTCATTAATGCTGCCCATCAGTGCCACCTGTCATTGCTCAACGATGCCACCTATCAGTGCCTATCAGTGCCCATCAGCGCACCTATGAGTGCTGCCTATCAGTGCTTATTAATGCCCATCAGTGCCACCTATCAGTGCTCATCAATGCTGCCTATCAGTGCCACCTATCAGTGCTCATTAATGCTGCCCATCAGTGACGCCTCTCATTGCTCGACAATGCCGCCTATCATTGTCCATCAGTGCCATCAATCAGTGCCACCTATCAGTGCTAATCATTGCTTCCTATCAGTGCTGCCTATCAGTGCCCATTATTGCTCATCAATGCCACCTATCAGTGCATCCGATCAGTGCTCATCAATGCAGCCTGCCTCCTTAGGATGGCTCTGAGCGGAGAGTGTATATCTCATACAGTTTACAGCCAGCAGTTCTTCCTGCTCCCTCCGTCCTCTCTCGCACAGGATGAGAGAGGAGACAAAGCCGATCTGCTCATTCTCCCCCCTCCCCTCTCTTCATGTGTGTACCGCGGGGAATTTGAGCTTGTTAGCTTCACACTTGACTTCCTGCAGAGCACACAGGGGGAGAGGGGAGGGGGGAGAAGGAGCAGATTGGCTATGTCTCCTCTCTCATCCCGTGCGAGAGAGGACAGAGGGAGCAGGGAGAACTGCCGGTCGTGAGCTGTATGAGAGATACGCTCTCTGCTCAGAGTCTTTGGACTAGCAACCCCGCTGAGCCCCCCAACAGTGGTGGAATGCCAGGGCCCAATCTCCAGTGCGACTGATGCGACCCTGGTAGGTCCGCCACTGACATGACAAGACAGAGCACATATCCTTCTACAGGGTAGTTAGAATAGGAGTTAGGAGGGGGGAAGGACCTGTTTTAAGGTTAGTTAGATCTAGCCTGGACTTCCAATTTAGGCTGCCTACTCTTAGGCCCCCACCATACACGGTTCAAATCTCGGCCTGGTCTCGGCCAAGATTCAAACTGTTAATGAGCAGGCTGAATGTACCAAGTTGATTGATCTATTAACTTTGGTACAACCAGCCTGTCCGATTCTCTTCCAATTGTCGATAGCTGCTGCTATAGCCGCTGGCGATAATCACTGTCTTCTCCCGGCGGGGGCGGCTTTCCCTGCCCCTCTACCCCCCCGCAGGGGGCACACAATTGCTCAGGAAGAGGGATTCCCCTGTCAGCACTGTCTGTGTGGATGGGGGAATCATGCAAAATTCTTTCCTGCAACCCATGGCCACAAGAAAGAAATTTGCTCCGCGTATAGCCTGCCTTATGCTGTTGTCTCAAGTACAGGCCAATGAAAGTCATTCACTTTGAAATACACATATCCCTTGCAAATTTTTTAGGCTCATAAACATAATTAATTGATATCCACTTTTAAAGTCATCACTTTCTATACATTTTATATTATGTATATTATAGCATAACATATTATAACAACTAGTTTGAATACTGCTTAGATAAAAAAGAAGGGGATACACCCCAAAAGTTTGTCCTGAAAATCGAACCGTCGGTGCAAATAAAAAAAGTACCATGGACAGTACTCAACTGAGATTTTTACAAGTTTAAATCTCGTGTGTCCTTTAAAATAGAGACAGGTTTCCTTTTTTGGTTAGCACAAATACAGAGTTCTCCAGGTAAAACCTGGATAGGGATTCTTTTTAGGAGAACTAAGAATAGCATCATTTATTCCCACTGTGCAACGCATTTTCTAATTGAAAAAGATAGTGGTAGCATAAATTGCTCTTCAGATATTGGCTGTGAAAACTCTTTTTTACCTCTGTTTGATAAAGTTCACACACACATAACTGCTTAGCACACACCTAAATAGGAATCAGAGGAGTGCACACCAGTAAAACTATTAGCATATCAACCATAGTATAAAAGGCAGAAAATGTTTGCATGCCCCTGAAGTCGAGCATAAGTTAAACCCTGTATCACATTTTCCATTGGAAATTGTGACCTTGTGGTGGTGGGCTTTCAGACCTCCAGTTGAAGTGATGTCAGTTACTTCTTTAGCATCTCTCAAGAGAGTCAAGGGCGTCACTGCAGACCTCTATTGTAAAATACCATATCTACAAGGAGAAAGTAGGAAAGAGTCAGCTGAATCTGCTAAA
This sequence comes from Lithobates clamitans, assembly GCA_037952925.1. Classification (NCBI taxonomy): domain Eukaryota; kingdom Metazoa; phylum Chordata; class Amphibia; order Anura; family Ranidae; genus Lithobates; species Lithobates clamitans. The sequence continues at coordinate 196,537 of JBBGZY010001334.1, read as the reverse complement.
ACATCTTTTATGGTATGTTCTCATATTGAAAATAGGCTCAACATCAGTCATAAGTTTGGATTTCTTTTCCTGTACGTCTTAAAATAGATGCAGCAAAGAACTTCAAATGTATTTTGAGGAACACAATTTCTAACGTCAGCAAATCGAACAAAGAGATACAAAAAACATACACAGGATGACCAGACTGCTCTAATATACATATATACAGTTTAACCACATCATAGAGATCAAAGAAAACACACACCAAGGCCTACAAAAATACACATGTCTAATAGTAAAGTCGGCCATACAGTACTAGTTTTAAAGTTTTTTGTTTTTTTGCTCATTTGATTTCTAATTGTTAGTTAGATATTCATTTTTGACCACAGTGACAAGAAAATTTGAAGCAGCAGGATGGAGAATGTTTCTTGAAGGAAAGAATTTCTAATAGTGTAATTGTTTTATGTTCGGGAAAGTTCATTCATTCCAAAAATTAATGAATCCGCAGAAAATAATTATAAAGTATTGGTCAAAGTACAGTGACATTCTTGGACAAGCTACGTATCAAATTAATTAGTTTTTTTTCTAGTGTGGGATATAAGGGAATGTTTTTTAGAGGGAAACAATAGTAGTTTTTTGCATTCATCATGACACAGGTTTTGCAGGTTTTCTATATAGAGAGAAAACAGCAGATGCCTTTTCCTTTTAGGCAGGCTCTCACCAACTGAAAGTCTACAGAGAGCAAAAGCCCCGTACACACAGGCCGAACGTCGAGCGGCATCGGCTGGTTCAATACAGACATTCAGCCTGTGTGTACTAAAGCCGGTCCAACAGAAGCCAAAAAAGTTCTGCTGACCAGCTCCTACTCAATGGCTGAGAGCGTTGACCAGAATGTTCTAGTGGGGGGGGGGGGGGCTGTGACAGGAGTCACTTTGGATGGGGGGCTTGTGGAACCAAGCTTATCTTGGAGAGCACTGGAAGCTCCTTGTCCAGCTCCCCCAACTCCTCCTATGTGTAAGTTATCCTGTGTCTATTAGGGGCACAGGGTGACTGAGAACCCTAGTTGGGTCTGTTTAACCCGACTCACCGTACAACCACAAAACATTTCCTTTAAACACAGTTGTCCTGGATTCTATATGTGTGATTGTGCTGAAGGAATAAAGGTGCTCATTCACTTGGGACATTAATATTTCTGAACAATATCCCTCAAGAATATAAGAAGATAAAGTCCACCGTTCTTCAGAGACCATTATTAGATATTTTGAGGTGGGGTTGCTATGTGTTTGTTAAGTGCCTGTATCCCATTGTTGTATTGTGTCTGCCTTGGGAAAAAAGTATTATTGGATGTATATGTGTATGTGGATTAGCTGTGAGGAGGGAGGGGGGAATTCCTCCAACAGCTCTCTCTGCTGATAGGACTGTTTAATGAGGAGAAGTTTGAATACACCTGTGTGTCTGTTACTGAATGTGGTTTACCATGCCCTGTGTCATTATGCAAAGGAGGGGGGATTTTCCTCTGAGTTATATCTATGTAGCTGTATAAACAGTTCATGTTCCAGCTTTGCCGCCAAACGAGTCCTGCCTAGTTCTTGGTTGTAATATGCGGCTATAATATCCAATATCTATATTCAGACTGGAGGAAGCGGTATGTGACGAAAGCACTCAAGGGGAGTGTGGGAAGCGATTCCGTTACAGGGCCCACCGCCTTATCAGACCACAATAGCACAGCAAGATAGATTGGATTGTTAGTACAGCGCCTTCGACCTAAGCTGTCGTTTTTTTTTTTTTTCGTTCAGGCCACTGGTTTGAATGAAAAAAAAAATTTGCAGTGTGTACAAGGCTTTACAGAGCAGAGAGTGGGAGAGGGAGGAGTAATGGGGGTAAATCACTCATTCAGCTATTCAGCTTTGTAAAAAAAAAAAAGCATTTTTTAGCAAAGTAATTACCGTAAGTTTAGCATGGTAAACACACTATATGACAAGGACCCTAGACATCCACCTTGTGACCTCAAATAGTAAATACAATCATGTGCAATATTTAACATAATAAATATATTATAAACAGAAACACATAGGGGCCCATTCATAAAGCAACAGTATGGGCTTACTGCAGTCTTACCTCTGCTTTAAAAAAGGTAAAGGCAAAAACATGGGCACATTTACAAAGTACAGTGGTGTGCTTTACTAATGTGCTTGGCTCTCTGCTTGCTCCAGGACCCATTTATTTTAACAAATGGAGGAAAAAAAGTGCTGGGAGTAGAATCTATTTACATGACCTGTCAAAGTCATGTAAATGACTTTCCCTCCAGTCATGAATTTGTATAGAATTGTGAAGAGAACACTCTGTAGGTCTCCTCAGGCTCTGCACTGTGGCATGTCTATAATTACACATACAATGCAGGTGCATTGTGGAGTGTCCAGGAGGAGCATTTAGTGGTATCAACTCTTCATTATGAACGGGCCCATAAGTCTCTATTATGGATATTGTTAAATATTATTAAAGCCCAGTTGAACTCAATTGCTGATCCATGCACCGTAGTTCTGACATGTCGGACTGCTGTACGGACACAGCTTCTTTCTCATGGGAGAAAGAAAAGCACTGGAAGAATTGATGCTTTGCAATTGAAGCTTTTAGAACAAGGCTGAATGTTTCAGCTCTACTTTTAAAGTGGAACTTTAGACCCCATACACACTATACAACATTTGTTGTCTGATTTCCTTTAGATTTACCAAAACCATGTAGTGTAAGGGCATGCCTGATTGCATAAAAATTGAAACTCTTAAGGTTTGACCTCATATATTTTGGTTTTGGTAAATCTGAAGGAAAAAAATCTACAGAAAATTTTATAGTGTGTATCCAGCTTTACTCAGAAAATGAAGTCCTGCTAGATCACTTCAGCTTGGCTCCTTTTGCAGGTATAGCTATGTAAAACACAAAAAAATACTATTTAACGCCATCCCACAGACATAACACATATATGTGGCCCCGCTGCACTGGGCTTTTTTCCGGGGGGGCGCATATATGCGTATCTCCCAGCCTGGGGTCTCAACGAGAGCCCTGGGTCCCGTACTAACAATCGGGACTTGGAACTCCCAATTCTGGGTCACCTGATTGCTGTGATCACTGTGGAGCCCGCCCCTGCATTTCTCTTTCTGTGAATGACGACAAGGAAACGTACAATGTATCTTTCTCTTTCCTTGCAGAGAGGAAAAAAAAGTGTGTGTAAAAATAAATAAATACCATATTTATCGGTGTATAACACGCACTTTTTCCCCCTGAAAATCAGGGGGAAATCGTGTGTGCGTGTTATACGCCGATCCCTGCTGCCCCGGAGTGGAAGGAGGGGACGAGTGCCGCTGGATTACACACAACCGCGATCTCCTGTGTATCCGGCACTCAGTCACACACTGTCCCGCCTCCCTGGCCCGGCATTGGACCACTGTTCTGTCCATCATATGAGCCGGACGGGACTGTGAGTGACTGAGCACCAGATACACAGGAGATCACGGCTGTGTGTAATCCAGCGGCGCTCGTCCCCTCCTTCCACTCCGAGGCAGCAGGAGATCGCACAGGAGATTGCGGACCTGTGTAATCCAGCACTGGCGCAGTTGCAATCATCGGCAAAGGCGAGTCTGCAGATGGATACTAAACAGGCTGCAATGATGGGCATGTTAGAGGCTTCAGATGGGCATGTTAGAGGCTGCAGATGGGCACTAAACAGGCTGCAATAATGGGCACATTAGAGGCTGCAGATGGGCATGTTAGAGGCTGCAGATGGGCACTAAGCAGGCTGAAATAATGGGCATATTAGAGGCTGCAGATGGGCATAGATCAGGCTGTATTGATGGGCACTGGTGAGGCTGCATTGATGGGCACTGACCCTTATTTTAATTTTTTTTTTCCTGAAACTTCCCTCTTAAAGTTAAGGTGCGTGTTATACACCGATAAATATGGTAATAAAAAATAAAGAAAAAATACCTAGATCCAGGTTTGATCTAGATTAGTGCCAAGGTTAGTGTTTGAGTCAAGGTCAGAGTCAGTATATTTTGGGCAGGATTTTTATTTCATTTTTTACTTTTTTTTAATTAGCATCAGTGTCAGTGTATTTTTTTATAAAAAAAAAAGCTAAATTTGCACTATTGCTTCTGGGCTGTACTATGGGTACAAACAACTAAAAGCATACACATATGTGGTATTGCTGCGATCATCAGGAGCAGGAGAATTTATTGTGGGTTGGTGGTAGGTTATGGTAGTACCAAGAAATATACAGCTGAATTAAAAACATAAAGATTTTTTTACTGTTTTGGGCCAGTTTTCCTTTGAAAGCCCAATTCGCCCTGAAAAAAACAACGTATAATCCACCTGCATAGACAAAGTAATGGTGATATGTACAATTTTTCTAACGCATGTCAAAGTTGCAAGATTGTGCTTCGGCATTAAGATTTGTTTTACCCTTAGCCGTGAAGGGGTTAAAATCCAGTACTACACTGTTTCACCCTGCTCTGTACATGCTCTCTATTTTATGCACTGTAGAGTTTGTAGAGGTCGATCTGCTGACACCCTTAAAGCGGAATTAAACCCTCCTATCTTTTACAGCTAAGGAAACTGCTTCTGTTTGATCTGCAACTGCCATGGTGCTGCACATGTGATCAGTTATAACACCAGTCATTTGATGGTTTGACAGTTTGGCTGAGGACACAAACAAATGTGACAGTTAGCAATCTTGGCATTCCAGGATTCTAACTGTTTTTTGAAACTGTTAAATCGATGGGTTTAGTTCCGCTTTATGATATCCTGCTGTTCAGGGGCTCTGGGCTTCAGGCAAATGGCAGCCTCCAGCAAGAAGAAACAGGAACAACGCTGGAGGCAAGTAACAGCACACACTAATTCTGGTATTATTCATGTGGAATGTATGTATGTTCCTTGCTCACGAACATTATTTTTATCAAGTTGTATGGGTAAAGTTCCACTTTAAGTTGAGTTCAGTTGTGGGCTTTAAGATCAAATATGGTTATGCAAGCTGTCTAAGATTTAGAGCTACTGAAAGTTAACAGATATATCTACCACCATAAAATAAAATATGAACTCAAGTTAACATGCCAATTTAAATACCAAACGAGTTGAGAAGCAGACTCTAGTTGAAACTGCAGTTAGTCAGTTCTCATTTCAGTTTAATACACCTATAAGTTAGCCTAAGACCCCTTTCACACTGGGGCGGGTGGTGCGTCGGCGGTAAAGCACCGCTATTTTTAGTGGCGCTTTACCGTCGTTTTAGCGGCGGTATCCGGCCACTAGTGGGGCGGTTTTAACCCCCACTAGCAGCCGAGAAAGGGTTAGCCATGGTGCCCCATTGATTTCAATGGGCAGGAGCGGTGAAGGAGCGGTATACACAGCGAGTAGAACTCACAATTCAAACCAGCCAATCAGCAACAAGGCACTGGATTCTATCATCTGATGTGGGCTGCTTTTAACAGGTATTATCATAACAGAACTTCCTAATTTGAAATGACATGGTAAGTGGGAAGAATCAACTCAAAAACACACAAGGGAAATGTTAACTGTTCTCCAAGGGAAGGAGGAGGTGGCTAATTTGATTTAGTGTCTACTTAAAATAGAATTTTACCCATAACACCTTAATAAAAATAATGTTCTTTAGCAAGGATCATAAATTCCACATTCATATTTTTCCACCAAAATGATTGTGTGTTGTAAATTGTCTCCAGCATTGTTACTGTTTCTTCTTGCTGGAGGCTGTCATTTTGCTGAAGCCCAGAGCCATTGAACAGCAGTAAATTTTTAGTCTGTTAGCAGATTAGGCACAGTGCCTAAAAATGGAGAACAATTGAGCATGTGCAGAGCAGGGTGGGACAGTGTATTGCTGGATTTTAAACAGTATAGGCACTTATTTTAAAAGTGTTACATAGCTACAGTGCCTTGAAAAAGTATTCACACCCCTTGAAATTTTCCACATGTTATCATGTTACAACCAAAAACGTAAATGTATTTTAATAAGATTTTATGTGATAGACCAACACAAAGTGGCACATAATTGTGAAGTGGAAGGAAAATGATATCCGAAGCTTTGATCTCACAAAGCACTGTTCAATCCATCATCTGAAAATGGAAAGAGTATGGCAACTGCAAACCTACCAAGACATGACCGTCCACCTAAACTGACAGGCCGGTCAAGGAGAGCATTATTCAGAGAAGTAGCCAAGAGACCCATGGTAACCCTAGAGGAGCTGTAGAGAATCACAGCTCAGGTGGGAGAATCTGTCCACAGGACAACTATAAGTCGTGCACTCCACAAATCTGACCTTTAGGGAAGAGTGACAAGAAGAAAGCCATAAGAAATCCCGTTTGCAGTTTGCAAGAATCCATGTGGAGGACACAGCAAACATGTGGAAGAAAGTGCTTTGATCAGATGAGACCAAAATTGAACTTTTTGGCCTAAAAGCAAAACGATATGCGTGGCGGAAAACTAACACTGCACATCACCCTGAATATATCATCCCCACTGTGAAACATGGTGGTGGCAGCATAATGTTGTGGGGATGTTTTTCTTTTCAGCAGGGACAGAGAAGCTGATCAGAGTTGATGGGAAGATGGATGGAGCCAAATACAGGGCAATCTTAGAAGAAAACCTGTTAGAGTTTGCAAAAGACTTGAGGCTGGGGCAGAGGTTCACTTTCCAACAAGACAACGACCCTAAACTTATAGCCAGAGCTACAATGGAATGGTTTAGATCAAAGCATTTTCATGTGTTAGAAGGGCCTGCAGGCCTGTGCCCCACATCCAGTGACATCACAGCCGTCGGGGAGACGACTACCAGCTTGAATCAGAGCCTTGGAAACCCCTGCAGCTAGCGAGACAGCAGCAGCACCCCACACCGCCGGCTATCTGGATCAGGACTACACAGCGAGCCTCACCTTGTGACTAGCCATTTTAACCCTTACCCTGTGAGTTAATTCTTATTTTATTTTTTTATCTTAATAAATTCATCATTAATCATTTCAATATACTGCACTCAGAAGAGCGCCGCTGTTCTCCACATTATTCTCCATCCAATCTGACAGAGCTAGAGCTATTCTGCAGTGAAGAATAGGCACAAATTTAACTCTCTAGATGTGCAAAGCTGGTAGAGACATACCCAAAAAGACTTGCAGCTGTAATTATTATTATTATCATTATTATACAGGTTTTATATAGCGCCAACAGTTTGCGCAGCGCTTTACAACATGAGGGCAGATATTACAGTTACATTACAATTTGGTACAAGAGGAATCAGAGGGCCCTGCTCGTTAGAGCTTACCATCTAAAAAGGAAGGGTCAATTGATACAAAAGGTAATAGCTGTGGGGGGATGAGCTGATGGAGAAAGTAAAACAGTGTTAGTTAGAAGCAGGATAGGCTTCTTTGAAGAGAAGGATTTTCAGGGATCGCCTAAAGATGGATAGATTAGGGGACAGTCAGACAAATTGGGGTAGGGAGTTGCAAAGGATGGGAGAAGCTCTGGAGAAATCCTGGAGGCGAGCATGGGAGGAGGTGACAAGGGAGCTAGAGAGTAGGAGGTCTTGGGATGACCGAAGAGAGTGGCTTGGTTGGTATTTTGGGACTAGGTTACTCATGTAGCTGGGGGCAGAGTTACGGATGGCTTTGTAAATTATTGTTAGCACACTGAATGGTTGGTAAGGTGGACAAGTCTTGCAGCGGCATTCATTATGGACTGAAGGGGGGATAGTCTATGTAAAGGTAATCCAATGAGGAGGGAGTTGCATTAATCGAGGCGAGAGATGACCAGAGAGTGAATTAGAAGCTTGGTGGTGTCATTAGTTAAAAAGGGGCGTATAGAATTGCAGAGAAAGGTGGTTCTACTAAGGGCTGAATACAAATACAAAGGGCTGAATACAAATGCACACCACACTTTTCAAATATTTGTTTTTTTTTGTAAAAACCATTTAAACCATTTAAAACCATTTATCGTTTTCCTTCCACTTCACAATTATGTGACACTTTGTGTTGGTCTATCTATCACAATAAATCCCAATAAAACACATTTCCATTTTTGGTTGTAATGTGACAAAATGTAGAAAATTTCAAGGGGTATTAATACTTTATCAAGGCTCTGTATCTCTGTAAGTGATCTAGCAGGACTTAAAGTAATACTAAACACACTGTTTAATTTACAGCATCCCCTTCTCTTTCTGAATATGGATGATGACATTATTTTAATAGAAAACCTTCTAGGTACCTTTTTCCTGATCGATATACAGCTGTCACATGAACCAACTTTTTCTCAGCCTGTCAGCAGGAGGAGCTTCTAATCTTCTGCTGCTGGTCACATGATCAAATAAAAAAAAAACAGCCTTTGGAATACAGAGTAAAATTAAATCATTAATATCAATAAACTGTTTTAAATTGTCATACAAATATACATATGAAATCAAATCTTTATTATTTTAATAACATGGTGTGGGTGGATTTCACCAGTCACAGGCTGTGTCATGCCCCTCCAGCCTGTGTCTTAGAATAGAAGAAAGGTGAAGCCTCCCTCAATCTACATGTAATATCCCATCCCCATTGTGTTTAACTGGTTAGTGGGCTCCCATTTACCACTGTGTATACGCCCACATGTGTGAATTTATAGCCACATGGGATGCTCAGATGTGATAGGGAGGAAATGCTCAGCATAGAAACTCACTTAAAACTGAGCATGTGCAGAGCTGTCAACACTGCTCTGCAAAATCCCTACCTGAATTGGGGACATGGGCAGAAAATGGAGATAGAGAACAGCAGGATCAACCAGTTTTTTTTGCAAAATACAGAAAACAAATCTCTTGTGACTGAGTGTGAGTATGAACAGCATGTAATACAACATTTTTTATGATATGAGTTTAGTGACATTTTAATTTTCTAAGAAAAATTCCTCTTTAAATGCTTCATTTTGAGGTGATCCTGCCCAATATCAACAAGCCAAGAGCCATATATTATTATATTGCTCATCTTGAAGTTTTCAGCTAGTTTCATTGGAAATTGTTGTCCTTCGTGTATTGTTTACGACTGTAGTTTTTTTTTTTTACAGAAATTACAACTGTAGTTTACATGTACAATATTCACAAAAACTGTTTGTGTTGGGAATACAAAAGAGTGCTTTCATGGGCATATAATTTGTTTGCAAACATAGTCTGGAAGGTAAAGGAATGAGAATTGTTTTTGTGACATTAGACAAATCAGGCTCCGGTTCAGTGAGATTACTAAAGCCAGACACACTGGCTGAATGTGAAAAAAAAAAAAAACATTCAACCCGTGTTTATGCCACCCTGTCTGACAGACACTGGCCGTTTCGCTGGCTTCTGTCGGACGAGCATGCTGGAAAACCAGCAGCCAATGACGGAGAGTGCTGATCGGAGTGTTCTGGCGGGGGGGGGGGGGGGGCACAACAGCGCAGCAGGGGAGATCGCTATACTAACTTTGCATGAACAAAAGTAAACTCATTGGGGTTTATTTCCTAAAGCTGGAGTGTGCAAAATCAGGTGCAGCTGTGAATGGTATTCAATCAGCTTCTAACTTCAGCTTGTTCAATTAAGCTTTGACATTAAAACCTGGAAGTCGTTTGGTTTTTATGCAGAGCTGCACCAGATTTTGCACTCTCCAGGTTTAGTAAATCAACCCCCATAGTGTGTACCAGGCTTTTGAGTTCTTTGTCGTAATGCAAATAAAATGATCAGAATCAGAGTTCTACTACTTGACACAGCAGGACTTCTGAGCAACATACTAATATAAGGAGTATTTGGGTATTGGAAGGAACTTTTTTAGCATGGAAGAAGGTAGACATGTGCGCCGTCAATAAATTAGCTTTTGTTTCATTCCGTTTCGTATTAGAATTAATTCGTATTTCGTAATTAGTTTCCGAAATTTTGTACGAAATACGGTTCCTTAACTTTTTGTAACAATTATGAATGTTCGTTATGATGAATTTATCATTATGAGGGGCTCCCACCATCCCTGTGCTGTGCTGACTTCCTGGGTTTTTAACTTTTAGGTTCGTTAACTTTTCGTAACAATTACGAATGTTTGTTAGGAATTTGGATCTAAAATTCGTAAACGAAATTTGGTATTTCGTACAAAATTCGGCAGCATGGCAATTCGTATTTCGGAACCTCCCAAATGTACGGATTTACGTAAATTCGTACAAATTTTCGATTCGTACAAAACCAATCGCACATGTCTAGAAGAAGACTTGTTCTCAGAGTGGGCAAGGAAAAGCAGCAAATATAATACATCATCTTTTTGGTTTGTGATTTCGGGGAACTTACTAACATACAGAGATTTGTGGAGGCACTGTTCCTCTTTATGTAAGGATATGAAGTTCACAGCCTTATGGCAATGAACTTATAGAAGCATTTGTCCTCAAAGAGCCTTCCATCAATGCAATTTGAAGAAGTCATAGCTCAAACTTGAGGTCTACTTTTACCCTTGCCAACTCTCTGACCCTAAATCTTAGGCAGTTTTCCAGAGTTCTAAGTAAAAGCATTATAGGGCAACCATTAACCTTAGTACAATGCAGGTACTATAACAAATGGATACAGTCGAACCTTCACACAGACTGGGAGAAGATAAATAGGTACATACTTAAGGTTTGCTCTATAAGCCAAGACTGCAATTAAAGCAATTACATTTTTGTACACTGTATAATCATGCCACTAAATACTTATGGAAATCTGTATTTAGCGTTGCCTTCATATAACCCGTGCCAATAAGCATTGTTGCCTGTATTTATTTATTAATTGTGAATAGTTCCAAAAATATATCTGTGTTGTCTGTGCCAATATCACAACACATGGGCTTTTGTGTGTTTTTTTTATAGTGCAGAATCTATAATGGGTTAGAATAGCCACCAGCTGCTGTGCAGAACTGGAACCAAACCAGGTTGTTATTAAGAATGCTATTATTGACGTAGGTAATTGTATCTGCTGTGTTGGGAGAACAACAGATGATGTACAGGCAGAATTTACTCTTTATAATCCACGTATCACGGCTGTAGGTTTTAATCGTCCCCCCTCCCATGTTCTACTTTTTAAAAAATACACAAAGAAAATCATTATTCTGCCTGCGCTTGTGAAACCGAACCTACATTCAACAAATAGCATCTAGAAAGCACATCTTGTGTTCATCAAGAAAACATCCCTCTTATTATATGTGTCAAGCTGCTCTCCATGGCCTTTTAAAGGGATCCGCTTGCTGGTGGTTTGGCAATGTCAAGCAAATTTTAGACTGACACTTCTTCAAGAATTTGATTGAAACTATATATGTCTAGATAACATTCAAAGCAGTGCTCCTGCCTTTTGTTTCAAGATTATTTTTGGAAACAACAGAAGCGACCTTGGTCTCAGCTGCTTTTCCAATTTAGGAGTTTCGTGGGTCTATTGAAATACATATATGTGCAAGTATGTATGAAGGTGTATGCCTATCTGAGCAAGGACAGCCAGCATCATTAAAACTTTGTATTGCATTAAACCTAGTGTTCTAGTTTATAGATTGTTTAAATTGTGCAAAATATCTTGGTGTTTTCAGGGTAACGTTGTGTTCCTCTTTTTTATTAGGTAATATTTGTTTAGCTAATATGGCTATAGTGTATATATTGTATTATAATATGAACAAGGAAGAAGAAAAAAAAACGTGTTGAACATTTGTTCATTTGGTACTGACGTGAGAAGTTTGATTGTGAGCCAAGAGACACTGTGCCATATAAAGTCGAAATGAGGACAGTCATTCTAGTAGGCAAAAAAAAGGGGACACAATCATAAAAGATTGTGTAGGTGATTATGCGCAACACAAAATAAAGTACGTGAAATAAATGCATAAACTATACACCTTAGAAATGAAATAGCAATCCCCTGATGGGGTAGAGCAATATGTGCAGATTAAAAAACATACAACAGGTGCATAATAGTGAATAAGTGCTAATCATTAAAAGTAGTTCAGTAGAAACACAAAACATAAACTGTGACTGGTGGGTGAACGTGCGTTGCTAGGTGATCTGGTGACTGTTCGTGGTAACGGATACCCACTTAGGGCTCCCAGAACTCTCACCTCTATGGCACAATAAAAGTGCCTGTGTGCTTCCAATGGATCTGTGGTCACTCTGGTGCAGTGATGACAATGGCGTCCTACTCCTGGAGGGGGGGGGGGCGTCACTTCCTCCACTTGACAGAGCCTCTGTTCCACAGTAGGGATGCCTATGGGTCTGTAGTCACTCCCGTGCAGTAATGGTGGTGGCGTCCTAATCCTTCTGGGAGAGGGGGCCGTCACTTCCTCCGACTGTTAAGCTCAGATTTGTATCCGCACTTTGATTCCATCAACGTCTATTGTCTTCATTTTAAAATCCACTCCATCATCCTGTCACTGAAATCCCTGGGAATGTTGAGTACTTCAAACCTCACAAGAAAATGCGGCAGCACAACACAGGATTGTCTTTTCAGCAGAAATTTGGGTTATTTAACATTATCCGGGTTCTCAGCAGGGGAATGACACCAATCTTGTCTAGGTGCTGCAGGTGGAAGCTGGGGGAAAGGTAAGTATGTTAGTCTATTCTAGTAGGCATCCCGCTATTGCCACCTGTCCAGAGTTGCAGCTTTTTTATATAAAGTACTTGTTTGCTCAGTTAAATGCATGAATTAAAGCATATCTGAACCCAACAACAAATCTTTAATATATTGCAGTTTACCAGTCCATAGATGAGCAACACATTTCCTGTCCTAGAGTTACAATGCTCACTTGTCATACTTTTCCTGTGAAGGAGAAGCGTTGCCTCCCCTTCTCCATATCTCCAGTACATAGGGAGGATGGATTGTGTAGTTCTTAAAAGATAACTTGGAAAGGTGAGAACATATTTTGAGATTTTAGTTAGGTACACAGGAATTTCTGAGAATACCTCTACTATCTAAGGGGTGGTAAGCTGTAATATATTAAATTGTGGCCCCTAGGTATATTTTAAATAGGGACTGCAGTCCACAAATACTCACCGCTTTTTCAGTGATGCAACGTATGCACAGTTCAGTTTGCATTCTAAAGAAGTTGTAAGCAGGAAGGTAAGAAGCCTTTAGACATGGGGGTTATTTAACTATACCTGGAGAGTGAAAAATCTGGTGCAGCTGTGCATGGTGGCCAATCAGCTTCTAACTTTAGCTTGTTCAATTAAGCTTTGCCAAAAAACATGGAAGCTGATTGGTTTGTATGCAGAGCTGCACACGATTTAGCACTCTCTAGTTTTAGTAAAACAACCCCATAGTGTCTCTTCTACTTTCTTTTTCTTGACAAAGTTCCTATTCAGATGAGAATGCCCTTTCCAATAGGTCTGATCTGCTTTCAGGGTCATGCTTCCCATTGCCACTGTTCAAATCCATAATAAAGAAACAACTGCATGCTGTATTAGGGGCTGTGCAACTAGGGCTTATTGCATCTACAAGCCCACCAGAGCAATAAGGGAAATGGGGGTTTGGACATTTATGTTATTTTCAGATTTGGGCCTGTAGACATTTGAATAGGTTTTGTAGGAATAGGATTTTCTGGTGTCTGAGACTCAAAGGCACCACATCCCTTTGGAGAAATTCACAATTATTATAAAATATCCAGAATTTTATTATAAACAATAAAAATAGCAAATTCATATAAAACAATCATAGAGAATCCATGCGGCTACAATACAGATGCAGTAGCTTCAGCTCAACATGTTTTGCCAATATGTGGCTTCTTCAGGATACTTTAGAAATGCTGCATGCACTATCACCAAGGCAATCAATTATTCTAATGGACCAAAGAATTGAATCATCCACCAACAAGACACTATGTGGGGATATCAGTAGACTATAAGGGAGAATATGTCCCAGTAAAATGCCTGCCAAATTTGTTAAGGATAAACTAAGCGGCTTGTCCCAGGATGGACGTTGGATCCACACTATGTTGGTGACCTTGTCTAGATGCAATTATGAGCTGATGATCTTTTTGCAGCTCTATATGATAAAATAATAAATGCCTAAACTGCAGTGTGCAACTTAAGATAGAGACAAGTAGGGGTTCTGTAAAATCTACCTGTTTGGATGTTTCTTCATCCTTAATGAAATTGGCAGGCATTTTACTGGGCCATATTCTCCCCTATGGTCTACTGATATCCCTACGGATTGTCCTGTTGGTGCATTGTCTAATTCTTTGCCCTATTAGAATAATTACTGAGTACCTCAGTGATAGTGCATGCAATATTTCAAAAGTCTCCTGAAGAAGCTAATGATTGGCAAAACATGTTGAGCTGAAGCTACTGGATCTGTATTGTAGCCGCATGGATTCTCTATGATGATTTTATATGAACTTGCAATTTTTAATGTTTATAATACAATTTTGGATATTTTATAATAATTGTATTGGCACCTTTAAAATCCCATCTCTTTTTCTATACATATGTTTTGGGTTTTGTAGGGAGTCAATGTCATCCTCTAACATGTACCAATAAAACACATTAATCCTTATTGGTAGGTCCAGGCTACTGCTTTCGTTTTGCTGAAGTTTTCTGTGCATGATATTAATAGAGTAAGTCTAACATACTGTGCAGGTAAACTGTGCCTGAGAAATCTGTAGATTGTCATTCTGAAAATACTAGTTGTATATCGGTGTCTGTTTTTTCTTTTTTTCATCTAAAGGCTCATACACACTATGAGAAAATGAGGGAAACATTTTCGTCTGAGGAACGATCGTATGATTATCTCATAACACAACATATCACAACTTTCGACAGCCGATTCCGACCTTCCGAATGGAAATTTCCAAAGGGACAAACTCCCAAATTTTTCTCATACAGGAACCAAACGAACGATTTTTGTTTAATGTTTACCGTTTTTGTACATTTTTCGTACGAGAAAACTCAGAAATGAAAGACTGTGCATGATCAGAAGCAAAAAACAACAAAAGGCGCCTTTGTCGTATGAGAATTTTCATACATTATTTCCTTCCTTGCTGTGAAACAAAGTGGAAAATCGGACAATCGTTCGCCACAAATTTTCTTATAGTGTTTACCACACTTGTCATAAACCAGAACAGGACAGCTAATAAATGGCAGATAGATATTCTAATGGCTAACTGAAGCAGCTTGAATGGTAGGGTGCCAACGCTGCTGTTAATTACAAGGCAGTGGCTTTGCATTGTTAGCCTGCAACAGGAAGTGCTGTTACTGGCAGGATTTCCAGATAAGAAGCTTTGAACAGATGCCCCCTAAAAAATTATTTGCTTAACTCCAGGAAGCTTTCAAATTGTTAGACCTGTGCAATTCGTTTAGTTCCAAATTAGTTTTTAATGAATTTGGATAAATTAAACCCGTTTAACTAATTTTTCCGAATATTAGAAAATTCTTAAATTCGTAAATTCAAAGATTCGTAAATTCAAAGATTCGTAAATTCAAAGATTCGTAAATTTGAAAAATGGAAAAATTTGGAATTTCGAAATTCTAAAATCCAAAAACCGGAAAATTCGAAAATCTGAAATAATAACTAACTAATAATAATAACTAACTAATACTGACTTTTAAATTATCGGTATTGGAATTTCCTTTCAAATTTGGCTGTTAGTGAACGTAACGAATATGAATTTATCCGAAGCTACGAATTATCCAAAATAAAAAATGTATCTAAACGAATGGAACATAACAAATGAATAATAATTTGAAAGGAAATTTCAAAACCTATAATTTAATAGTTATTGTCAGTTAGTTATTCTTTCAAATTTTCTTTCTTATTTTCAGATTTTCAAATTTTCAAATTTTCGAATTTACGAATTGCGATCATAACGAATGACCCGAAAAATGAAAAAAAAAAAACTATGAAACGAAAACGAACAAATTTTTCAGGCTTCCTGGAATTGGACTTCAGGAAGACTGTATACAGTGAGACATGATGCTAAACATGCTGAAAATAGTTAATCAAATTTAGAAAAATGCATGAATCTTGTGCTAAATTATTAATTGTTAAACGTTTGATAAAAGATGACGGAGAGTCTGAGTGAATGATTAACTTTTTTGTACACATATATCCTATTGCAGTTTGGCACCAGGTGTAACAGTTCCTCTGTGGGAGAACCTCAGACTGGGAATCCCTTTGAACTCTCACCAGATTGGTGTGTCATACCAAGTGCCACTTGGATGTTGATCTTGGAACATTCCACGTAAATGATTAAGAACTTATGTCTTAAAACAATTCATCATAACCCATTACATGACATTATTCTTATCACTTGAACTGCATGTGCATCATTGAAAAAGTGGACTTATGCTGCGTACACACGGCCTTAATTTCCTAAATAAATGTTCCATGTGACCTTGTTGTCGGAAATTCCGACCATGTGTAGGCTCCATCGGACATTTGTTGTCTGAAATTCCTACAACAAAAATTTGAGAGCTGGTTCTCAAATTTTCCGACAACAATATCCATTGTCGGAAATTCTGATCGTGTGTACACAATTCCGTTGCACACAATTCCACGCATGCTTGGAATCAAGCAGAAGAGCTGCACTGGCTATTGAACTTAATTTTTCTCGGCTCGTCGTACGTGTTGTATGTCACCGCGTTCTTGACGTTCGGAATTTCCGACAACATTTGTTTGACCATGTGTATGCAAGACAAGTTTGAGCCAACATCCGTCAGGATTTTGTTGTCGGAATGTCCGATCGTGTCTACGCGGCATTAGTTCCAAGAAAAATTACAAATCGAAATCCTTTTATTCATGTGTGAAGTTGGCCATAGATGGATCCAAATATGTCCAGTTCAGCAGGTGCTGGCTGAATTTTGATCCATATGTCGCCACTACCTCTCAGCAGAAGCTAATGTAACGATCAGCTTCTTTCAAACAGGCCTCTTGGAAAATGTTTTTGGATTGGCTGCACCCAGTGAACAGTGTATTCTGGCAGTGGGACAGCGGGTTCTGCAGGGGCAAATTTCAATCCACGTGTAGCTTCTCCTGCTCAGCAGAAGTCAATCTAACAATAAACTTCTCTCGAATGGGCTTGTTGGAAATTGTTTTCTTGCTTGGCTGCAGCCGCTAGCTAAATGAATAAAAATGCATAACCTATGGCTAGCCTTATGCTGCGTACACTCCGGTTTTGCCGTTGGTATAAACTCCGAAGGCCTCTCCGACGGAACTCCGACAGAATTCCATTCAAGCAATCTTGCCTACACATGGTCAACCCAAAGTCCGAACAAAGTCCGACCATCCAGAACGCGGTGACGTACAACACTTACGACGGGACTAGAAAAAGAAAGTTCAATAGCCAGTAGCCAATAGCTTCCGTCTCATACTTGCTTCAGAGCATGCGTTGTTTTTGGTCTGTCGGAACAGCATACAGACGATCGGTTTTCCCGATAGGAATTGGTTTCGTCGGAAATATTTAGAACATGTTCCATTTCTAGGTCCGTCAGAATTTTTGAAAAAAAAAGTCTGATGAGGCCTACACACGATCGGAATAGACGATGAAAAGCTTCCTTCTGACTTTTTCTGTTGGACATTCCGCTCGTGTGGACGTGGCTTTAGTGTTGAGCATTTACATACCCAAAATATCCTACAGTCCTTCTCTATAGCTTTGCATACACTTGTACAGCTTCAGGTGACATTCCCTCTGTAAAAGCAGGTCATGGCCTGAGGCTGCAAAACAGTCCTAAACCACAATGATCTGGCAGTTGGAGAGAGGCTTTTGTCTTGTATGGCGCTCCTTTCCCTCCAAACATAACTGTCAAAAAGTTCAACTGTTGTCTCATCCTTCCATTTTGCCCAAACCATTGTGGAACATCCAGGTTGTCCTTTATATATCTAATTCACATGACCTTTTTTTCTGGAGAGCAATGGTTTCCTCTGTGGTATCCTTCTACAGACATCATTCTGGTTTATTATATTATGGAGACAATTAAACAAACACATTGTCAAGGTAAAGAGATGCTTTTTTTCCCCCAGAATGTTAGGAGACTGTTAGAAGAGTTATATATGTTCTCTATACCTTGATAATTTGTCTTACTTTTAAGCGCTCAGAGCTTAGACTTTTTTTAAACTATATTTTATTAATTTAATATTAATCATCAGACAGAAAGTACAAATAAAAGTATAGTAATAAATGCATATTGGTCCTATATCAAAATGGTACTGTGATATATATGAATTCCTCTTTTTTAATGGAGTATATAATGTATAAGGAATAAATGCTATTACAGCTTTTGTTGCAATGTACTCCAAAATGTATTTTTATGGTGTCCAAGGACAAACCTTTTCTGAGAAGCAATTGTGTTGCTAGACCCTGGCCATCAGGGCATATGCCCCAGGTCTTTAAGGGCTCATTTACACTTGCTTCGGCTTCAACACACATTAACGGCTAGTTTACACTTGCTTCAAAGAAAGGCTTCTGACAGGCTTTGTTAAAGCTCTCTGAATGCTAGTCTAAGCCCCTGTCACTGAATAAAATGGTTAGCTTACAGTCCTGTTTACACCTGCTTTTGCTTTGCTTTGCTTTGGCTTCGCTTCAAAAATTTTACCCCATGTAGCTTCAGTGGTGCTTCAAAGCGTCTTCAAAGCCTCCATAGAAGTCTATGGCAAAGCTCACTTGAAGCCTCATCAAAGCCTCACCAAAGCCCCATCGAAGCTCCACCAAAGCCTCACCGAAGCCCCACCAAAGCCTCATTGAAGCCTCATCAAAGCACAAAGCAAAAGTAAGGTGTAAACAGGACTGTAAGCTAACCATTTTATTTAGTGACAGGAGCTTTGACTGGCGTTCAGAGAGCTTTAAGCCTGTCCAAAGCCTTGTTTTGAAGCAAGTGTAAACTAGCCCTAACTGAGTGCCCTTTTGCACTAATTGTTGCCATCATCCCATGAATCATTTGGATCAGTTGTATTTGTATAAATTTCTGCAAGAAATCCTCATAAAAATTGGATTGTCATACTATTACATAATGGCAGTTTTGTTTAACACTATTTAACATTGTCTTTGTATTTTTTTTAAACAATTAAGGCCCTTGAAATTCTGTGAACCTTTAGCCTCGGTTCACACCAGAGGCTGCACGACTTGCAGGTCGCCTCACCGAGGCGACCTGCACACGACTGCCCGGGCGACTTGCAAAACGACTTCTGTATATAAGTCTATGCAAGTCGCCCCCAAAGTCGTACAGGAACCTTGCATCGCTCCCCTTAGAACGGTTCCATAGCACAGAACGGGAGGCGACTTGTCAGGTGACTAGGTCGCCTGACAAGTCATCCCTGTGTGAACCGAGCCTTAGGATAATGGCATTACAAATAAGAGTAATTGGACTAATTCAGAGAAGATTAAAGGTGTGGTTTGAAGGTACTGGTAAAAAAACAGATACAATTTGGTTACTGACAGAGCTTGCACTTCAGAGGTGTTTCTAGAATCCTAAAATACCTGGAGCACCCCAGCACATAGACAAAAATTTCATAGGGGGTTGACGTTCATTATTGATATTGACAGAAAAAATAAAAAAAAATCTCTGTGGATCAGATTTGAAATTTTGTAAATATGAGCACATGACTCAAAATAAAAATCAGAGGTATAAAACTGCTTTAAAATAATTGTATTAATAATATTATTAATTATTTATTATATAATTATTAATAAAATTAGGTTGATAAAATATATGATGTTCCACGCATAATATGCATATAATACATGGTTTAAATTTTTTTATATTGTTAAAAACTGAGTATTAATTGTTTAGAAACAAATAAATATGCATTGTAAATACAGTAAAACATAGAAACCAAGTAGTTAGTTAATAAAAACACTAGATTTTCTAATTATCTACCTAACATCATTCTTAAGCCTAGTACACACAATGAGATTATTGGACGAATGATCGTCCGTTTTGTTTGCACACTAGTCTCCATATCAAAAACAAATCGGTTTACTAAAGTACGGAAATTCTTGTACTACAGAATATAAGTTCAGAAGTAATGTAATGTATTTTTGTAGCCATGCCCCCTTGGGGGTTGCTGAATGTTGCCAGGCCTCAATGAACTGCCTTTGCGGGTAAGGGCCTCGGGCCCCTGTGCTGTAGAATAGTTTGGGTGCTAGTTGTCCTCTCCTCAGCTACCACTCCCAGATAGCTCTTTTCAGGCCCTGCCAGCCAGCCTGGCTGCAAAGAACCCTTTCCACTGCCCTTTTCCACAGTCCTCTCTCCACTGGTTCTGCACCCATCTCTCAAACTGCAATCTCCCAGTTCTCTCAGGTGTGCCTTCCCAGTCCTCCTGACTGTGCTCACTCACCAGCCCTCCTGGCTGCGACCAGTAGTCCTCCTGGAGACTCTTAGAGTGTTCTCTCCTGCTGTCCTCTCTCCTGCTCTCTCATGTGCCCCTGATTCCAGGATCTCTTCACTCCTCCCGGGTGCACCCAAGCCCCAGCCCAGGGTCACCTGCTCCAGACAGGAGAGCTCCCTGTGGGCCCGACAGCCTCCACAGCCTCTCACTCCAGCTCTTCCAACCGACAACTCCTCCTCAGCTGCGCTGACCACAGGTATTTAAGGAGGCCTGCCCCCTGCCAATCCAAGTTGGGGATTGGTCAAGGCTTTCCAGATACCTCAGGCAGCTCCACCTCTCCTCCCCTCCTCTCCTCCCAGGACCTTTTAGAAGGAAGGGGGAGGTGATGATGATGCCACCTATCAGTCTCTCAACTCTCCTTGAGCCACTTCCAGCCCAGAATGAAAATAAACAGGCCAAGCCACCAACTAGGTCTGCCTAAATTTTCCTACCCTGTCAAAAATCCTCACCTCTAGCACTCACTAACTAGAGGGTGCTACATTTGTATTGTATTTTTGGACAAAAACTGTACTGATTGAACGAAAATCATACGATCTGGTATCGTATGAGAAAAAGTTTTGTGTTTTGTCCCTTAGGATATTTTTGGACAACAGCTCTGTATTAACAATCAGATCACGTTATCGCTTAGAAAGGGGTTTATTTTTGTTTGATATTCTGATCGTTTCTACGATATTCTGATCATTTTATTCTCGTACGACAGAATAAAAATTCAGAAGTGATGTAATGTGTTGTAGTGTATTTGTATTATATTTTTGGATGAAAACTGTACAGATTAAACGAAAATTATATCATCTGGTATCGTATGAGAAAAATTTTTGTGTTTGTCCCTTCGGAAATTTTCGGACAACAGCTGTGTACTAACGATCAGATTATCGTATGATCGATTTGAAAGCGTGTTTTTTTTTAGGACGATATTCTGATCTTGTGTATGGGACTTAATGGATTGTGAAGGGAAAATGCAGTAGGTAAGAATGAATGAAGGCTATCTTCAAACCATGCCTTTAATCTTCTCTGAATGAGGTCCAATTACCCTTATTTGTAATGCCATTTGTAATGCCATTATCCTGAATTTCAAGGACCTTAATTGTTTAAAAAAAATATTAAACACATGGCAATGTTAAATTGTGTTAGACTGCCATTATATAAGTGTAGTACAACCTCATTTTAGGAAGATTTCTTGCCGAAATCAATGCATATCCAAATGATTTATAATCTTTTTCTTGCAACATACAGTAGAAGTATATATTGGAGAAAAAATATGAAATTTTTAGTCGGGATTTTAGACTTCGTTATGAAATAGGTTTGGAATATAAGTACCAGAATTATATTCACTCACCTCTGCACCTGCTAGAGGATCTTAACTGTGTATGTGTCAGGAGCTCAGGCTTCACAATGACAACAGACTGAAGTTCACTTCTCAGTATTCATACTGTTCACTATTCAGCAATTCTTACAATATCCACTGCCAGTATCTCATTGTGAAGTTTGTATCGCAGTTAATTATTAATATTGTGGTTAAAATCCTACATGGTTTAGATAGTGAAGTAACCAGGACAAAGGGCACTATGCAATCCATGTGCAATAGTAACTATTTTAGATGTTACTCCTACACTATTCCAAGATCACCGACCTTTGAGAATAAGGGTGCCGGCAAGTGGTATAGTCTTTCATTGATCAGAGGACAGCACAAAATTACATTTCACTAAACGCATTTCCCACTGTTGAGCTCAAACGGCAGAGCTCAATTGTACACACTGCACTCGGTCTGCAGTTGGAGGAAGTAGGGCAGCAGGACATGACATGAGCATGCTGCTTCATCAATGCTTACTTGGCATTGAAAAAAGGAACTTTAATAAAACGCCTCTTGTGGTATTCTACAAATGCAGGAAAAATAAGGAAGTTACCAATTGCAATCAGATTATTGATTTAATTGTTTAAAGTGCGCTTTGTAAGCTGGAAAGGTTGCACATTAGTGCTGTAAATACCCAGCCCACCTATTTTTACCCTCCCAAACATCTGTCATTTTGCAGCAGCTGGAAGATGGAATCGGAAAAGTAAGAATCTTTTCGCATCTCTTTTATTAAATGTCCACCATAAACATGATTTAAACCTGGTTGCCATGTGCTATGATTTTTACCTACACTTTCTGTTCTACCATTTTTACAAAAAGCCACTATTATGTCCTAATTATTATTACAGGTACTTTTATAGCTCCATCAATTGGCATATTTATTATACATCAGTACCTGTCCTTGAGAGCTTACAATCTAAGGTCTCTAATTCACATTCATACATACTGTCACGTACCTTACAGCGGAGTCTGAAATGACGAGAGCGGCCTCTTGCATGGTCCCGGTCCTAGCACCCCTGGAGGTTGAGACAGGAACTGCTAGGGCAGCGGAAGGGTGCAGGTGCCTGCAGACAGGTGGCTGAAGATGAGGAACACCGGAGCCTTCGTGGAGGAGGTGGGACACTGATCACCGGACTTGTCCAGGAAAAGTCTAACAGGATCACTTTGCAGGGTCAGGAACTGGCAGGAGTTGGCAACAGGCTGGCAGTAAGGTACACAATCGATGCAGGGAGCAGAGGCAGATAAGGATGCAGGGATAATCTGAGAGAGTGGTCAGAGGAAACTGGGTGTTCAGGATCAGGATCAATCAATCAGGCAAGACAGCACAGGTACACAGGTACAAGCTGAAGACAATCCAGCACTGACACTAGGTAAGCTCTTCAATTAAATAGGGCGCCGTGTGCCATGATTCGTTGGCGTGTGCGCGTGCACACGCACACTTGTTTGTGTGGGTGCGCCAATGTGCATGCTTGGTCCGGGGCTCGTTCGCTCTTGCCTACGACTTGACATACGCACGTTCGTATCGGAGGAACGAAGACTGATGGCTGGCGCACAGGAACGAGTACTTGTTACGATGGTTCTCTGACACATACAAATACTGGAGCCAGTTTAGACAGGAGCCAACTTACCTACCAGAATGTCTTTGAAGTGTGGGAGGAAACCGGAGCACCCGAAACCAATGTAGGCACAAGGGAGAACATGCAAACTCGAGGTAGTGTCGTTGTTGGAATTAGAACTGACCCTAGTGCTGCTAGGCTAACCACTTAGCTACTGTGCTGCCCTACTGCCCTAATTGAGCTTCACATTCCAGCCAGCAGCTTGCTAGTTATACAGATACATTTCAAGATCACTGCAGAGCATCCTTTCTTAAGTAGGGTTCCTCTTGAGGTTGCAAGGGGTTTCTTGAGTAATGGAGAACTTATCCCCACCTACACTGACCAGCAATGCAAGAGGGCAGTTTTCATCTGGCCACCTGCGTAATAGTTTATGTCTAGGCTGAGCACTAATGTTAGGGAAAATCACAATTTTCACTACCTGTGCAACATTTTTTATAAGTATTTATTTCATCTCAGGATTATTATTGAAAATAGTTTTGTCATAAACAGCAGGAGAGTGTTGAAGGTAGCTGCAGTCATTCTTTTATTTGAAACTTTTTACAAATTCCTAGGCATACTAATTCACAATGAGCTGTGGGTAAACTGTTGAGCTCTGGAAATCATTTCAAGGGTTCATCTGGGGTAAAAAGGTTAAGAAAGGCTGTTGTGAAGAGGAGCAAAAAACAAAACATGCGAACTGTCCAGAAAGCTTTATAGATTTTAATATTTGAAGATTAAAAAAATAAAACCATACACAATAATCACAAAATGATATCAACTGTCGTTACTCTTAAAGAGTAACTCCACTTTTTTTTGAGGAAAGACCAATTCTCTCTGGGTGATCAATGCACATTGCAGGGAAATATAAAGCGGAGTTCCACCCAAAGGTGGAACTTCCACTATTCTGCTTCCTCCCCCCTCCTGTGCCACATTTGGCACCTTTTGGGGGGAGCGGGTACCTGTGTTTCATAGGTACCTTCTTCCCACTTCCGTCGGACCTCGACGTGGCGGTCCCCTCCTCCATCCCCTGCTGCCGGACCAGTAAGGGAGCGCAGCGCACTTTTGCTCATGCGCAGTAGGGACCCGGCTGTGAAGCAGCAAGGCTTTACTGCCGGGTTCCTTTACCAGCAATGGTGGCGGCAGCACCCGACAGCTGATGGAAACATCGGCTGGGGTTCCGACATCGCTGCACTCCAGAACAGGTAAGTGTCCTAATATTAAAAGTTAGCAGCTACAGTATGTGTTTGGAGGGCTGAGCGGAACTCCATTTTAACAAATGTTGTTGCATATTCCTATCTGTTTCTGCTCTGAAAAAAAGCTGTTTGTCCTATGTCTTTTGAAGAGGAAAGTTACATGGTCTGCATTACTTTAGAAGTGATTTGCTAGGGATAATCCATCCCAAACCAATTTTTTTCCCCCACAGATTAGTTAGCAGCCAGTGTCAGCAGAGGTTATATACTGCCCACAGACCATTTCTCAATATGACCATAATCAAGGTGATCTGGCAATGACCACACCATATCAACTGTATAGGTACCTTGGGAGTTCATACAGGCAAGTACATTAAAGCCCTTTTACATGAGATGGGTCTTATTTTGCAGGCATTATTTCATAATATAAATACGGTTCCAAATATAAACAGAAACCCCTAGCTGTTCTCTGAAGTTGATCATAGTGTCTACAGCCAGGTTTACACATGCATCCAAACAAACGTTCCGAAAAATAATACAACTTGCATTACAAATTACATCTTAATATTCTAAATTTTTAGACCTCCAACTTTTGGTCAGGCATGGACAATTCACACCCCTACCTGCTGGGAAACTACCAGTCCCAGAACACCAGATCTAACCCTAAATATGCCTGACGAACAAAGCTACCCAGCATTCCATGTAGCTGCAGATTATTCTGCTTTTCCCTCCCCCTACATTGTTAGGCTGGGAACCAGAGCAGCCTGTGAAAAAGTCCTTTTCTCGTGCTCGCTGTGCTGCAGCTCTGTGTTAGACTTCTTCCCCCAGCTCACCCCTCCCCTCCTGGCACCAGAGCAAAGGACCAATCAGAGAGCAGGATAGCTAGCCAAGCAATATCATAGACTTTAATGCAGAGCACTTGGGATCATGGGAGATGTTGTTCCAAACGCATACCTTCCAACTGTCCCAGATTCGCTGTTCTGACATATACTGTCCTCCTATCGGATAGTGTCCGCTCCGTACTGCGCAGTACGGAGCAGAAGGAGATGCCGAAAGTGTCCGAAGTTGATCAGCTGACCATCAGCTGTACACGGCGCTTCGGCACTTCTTAGCGATGGCTGTGTAAGAGGGCCCTTCGCGGGCTCGCTTCGCTCGCCATGCTTCGGGCACGGCCTCGCTGCGCTCGGCAACTATTTATTCTCACTCTATGTCCACTTGGATAGTAGGGAATGAACCTGGACATAGGGTGAGAATAAAAGCGCAGGCGCCGTGTACAGCTGATGATCAGCTGTTAAACTTCGGAGACTTTCGGCGTCTCGTTTGTCCTCTGTACTGCGCCTGCGCAGTACAGGGCGGACACTATATGATAGGGGACTGTATTTGACAAGACACCGGGACCATCCCTGGATTTGATGCAAGTCCTGGCGAATTAAGGAGGAGTCCCGGAGTGGAGCCCAGCACCTGAACAAGTGCTGGAAAGTTCTGCCTCCTCTGATGCTGCTCACTATTCTCCTACTACTGTAACTTGTAAAAATGGAAGCGCTACTCTTCCAGTGGCCAAACAACACCCCCCTGTACATCTCTATAGGAAAGCAGAGGAGGGAGGGGGCAGGGAAGCTACACACTATGGCCGCTGTCAGCTCCTCGGCGGAAGCTCCTTCTGATACAGCAAATCTGTGCAGGCAGCCGGGGTGAGTAAGTTGTAGCTGCTCTTTTGCAGCAGCCCACTCTTTCATGCATTCTTGGAAGAGGATTTGTGGGGAAGAGAGCTCTATAATGGAATGGGGGAAGGGGGAGAGCTTGAGAGTACACAGCACAACCCTCAACCCTAGCACACCTCTCAACCCTGTACATAGCACACCCCTCAACCCTGCACTCTGTACATAGCACACCCCTCAACCCTGCACTCAGTGCATAGCGCACCCCTCAACCCTGCACTCAGTATGTAGCTCACCCCTTAACCCTGCGTTCTGTAGCATGCTCCTAAACCCTGCACACTGTGTGCAGTGCACTCCTCAACCCTGCACCCTGTATGTAGCGTGCTTCTCAACCCTGCACTCTGTATGTAGCACACTCTTCAACCCTGCACTTTGAACACAGTGTACTTCTCCACCCTGCACTCAGTGTGTACTGCACCCCTCAACCCTGCACTCTGTAGCGTGCTCCTCAACCCTGCACACTGTGTGCAGTGCGCTCCTCAACCTTACACTCGGTACACAGCGCACTCCTCAACCCTGTACTCTGTACATAGCGCACTATTCCGCCCTGCACTTTGTACACAGTGCACCTCTCCACCCTGCACTCAGTGCGTACTGCACCCCTCAACCGTGCACTCTGTACATAGCACACCCCTCAACCCTGCACTCAGTGCATAGCGCATCTATCAGGCCTGGACTCTGTACGTTGCACACTATTCAACCCTGCACGTTACATTCGGTGCACAGCACACATCTCAAGCCTGCACTCTGTACACAGCACACTATTCATCCTGCACTTTGTACACAGTGCACCCCTCAACCCTGCACTCTGTATGTAGCGCACTTCTCAACTCTGCACTCTGTATGTAGCGCACTCCTCAACCCTGCACTCAGTATGTAGCACGCTCCTCAACCCTGCACTCTGTATGTAGCGCACTCCTCAACCCTGCACTCTGTATGTAGCGCACTCCTCAACCCTGCACTCTGTACGTAGTGCACTCTTCAACCCTGCACTTTGTACACTTTGCACCCTCCAACTGTGCACTCTATATGTAGCGCACTCCTTAACTCTGTATGTAGTGCACTACTCAACCCTGCACTCTGTATCTATCATGCTCCTGAACATTGCACACTGTGTGTAGCGTGCTCCTCAACCCTAGACTCTGCATGTAGTGTGCTCCTCAACCCTGCACACCAGTGTTGCCAACCGCCCATTAATTTACAGACAGCCCATAATTTTAAGCCAGTTTTCGGGCCGTCCATTAAAGCATGTTACGGGCAGCGGTGCCCGTAAAAATGATGGCAACTGATGGCAACTGCAACTGCGCATGCGCCGTTCCAAAGCCATTCGAGCTCGGGAAAGCTCGTACACATTCGGCCGAGCGCATGCGCAGTAACGTAATGGCACTGCCCGGCGCCATTTTTGAATGTAAGCCTGTAGTATTAGTCTTACACAGCATTATTTGTTCTCGGTGCGGCAGTGCCACTGCCTTGCGCGAGTCGCTCGCTGCTAGCCACCACAGGAGCACAGAGGAGAGGAGACAAACTTACAAAAATGGCAGAGGACTCGAGGAGGACTGGGAATGAAGCAGCTGTGAAGGGGGCAGAGGAGGACACTAATGTGCTTGTCCTATGTTGAGGTGAAAGGGGCACAGGAGGAGGCGGACACTGTCACAGCCTGTGAACTGGAGGGACACAGAAGTATACTGAAGGGGGACAGAGGAGGAACCTACCATGTCCGCAGCCTGTGTCCCCCACCTCCTGTACCATGTCCGCAGCCTTTGTCCCTCACCCCCTGTACCATGTCCGCAGCCTGTGTCCCCCCACCTCCTGTACCATATCCGCAGCCTCTGACCCCCACCCCCTGTACCATGTCCGCAGCCTTTGTCCCTCACCTCTTGTACCATGTGCACAGCCTTTGTCCCCAACCTCCTGTACTATGTCCGCAGCCTGTGTCTCCCACCTCCTGTACCATGTCCGCAGCCTTTGTCCCTCACCTCCTGTACCATGTCCGCAGCCTGTGCCCCCCACCTCCTGTACCATGTCTGCAGCCTTTGTCCCTCACCTCCTGTACCATTTCTGCAGCCTTTGTCCCTCACCTCCTGTACCATGTCCGCAGCCTTCGTCCCCCACCTCCTGTACCATGTCCGCAGCCTGTGTCCCCCACCTCCTGTACCATGTACGCAGCCTGTGTCCCCCACCTCCTGTACCATGTCCGCAGCCTTTGTCCCTCACCTCCTGTACCATGTCCGCAGCCTGTGTCCCCCACCTCCTGTACCATGTCCACAGCCTGTGTCCCCCACCTCCTTTACCATGTCCGCAGCCTGTGTCCCCCACCTCCTGTACCATGTCTGCAGCTTCTGTCCTCCACCTCCTGTATCTTCTCTGCAGCATCTGACCATCTCTTGTATCATGTCTGCAGTCTCTGAGGGGGAGTTTGGAGGAGTCAAGACTGGGAACACCGCCGGGTTGGGGGTCACGAGAGAAATCAGACATATGGACTGTGGAGAGGAGACTATAGGATAAAACCAGAGCCACCAGGCTGGAGCCATCTGACTGAGCCCTACACGGTGCACCTGAGCGGAGGTCAGTGACAGTGCGGTCAGGCCAATCTGAGGGGGGTTGCTGATGTAAGGGGAAGTGACTACAATAATGTAAGGGGGCACTGATACAGAGGTTCCCCCTTATATTAGTAACACCCCCTTACCTTGGTGTATTCACGCTGCGGAAGGTGGTCTCTGGTCACTAGAGCTCTGTCCTTACATCAGAGTTCCCCCTTAGATCATGATCTGCAGTGTTACCCTTTACATAAGAGTTCCGTTTCACTGTAGGGGGGGAATCCTGCAGACTCTGATGTAAGGGGGAACTTTGTGCTGGCTGGGTTACAGTCACCTTACCTTCATGTAAATGGAGAAAGTTGGTTTTTGACTTTTGTTTAACTTAAACACATTGTTAATAGCACTAGCTATATGTTTATAGTTTAAATAATGATATTTGCACTGTTTAGCAGTGAAAACAGTCATTTTAGGTACTTTTTTTCAGTGTTAGTAAAAAATGCGGCTCTGCCAGTAAATGTCAGGATTTTTGCCAGTAAAAAACGTGTGTCGTTTGTAAATTTTGGCATCCTGCAAGTAAATTTCATTTCAGGGGGTTGGCAACACTGCTGCACACTGTGTATGGTGCGCTCCTCAACATTCCACTCTGTATGTAGTGTGTTCCTCAACCCTGAACTATGTAGTGTGCTCTTCAACCATGCACACTTTGTGCAATGCGCTTCTCAACCCTGCAGTCTGTATGTAGCATGCTTCTCAACCCTGCACTCTGTATGTAGCACACTCTTCAACCCTGCACTCTGTACGTAGCGTTCTTTTCATCCCTGCACACTGAATGTAGCGCACTTCTGAACTCTACACTTTATGTATCTTAAACCTGACACTGACTGCAGCACTCCCCAACCCCTGTGCTCTGCCATACACACCACTACACTGTATACACAATACTGTACATTATATACTTCTCATCAAAGTGTTCATTGTCTGAAAGGTTGCTGGCTGCTAGTCCCTGACTATTTTAATGAAGTTCTTCTTTAAGGTAGGCTCAGACAAAGCAATCAAAGCATATTTTATAGGTACAAGGAAGCCTGGGTTGTTTAACCAAGCCCCTTACGCCCCTCCACGAGCTAAGAGTTCGGCCACACCCACATTTTGCCACAGCACACTACGTGCACTACAGGTCATTTTCTCCCTCAAGTGTCCCTCATTCTGAGGTTCAAAAGCTGGGAAGTATGCAAAACGACATCTCAATAATGTAGGAATTGACTTTCTGAACTACAAATCCAAACAGACTTGGAGCAGGAGGGGGACACATGACTGTTGCAAAGCATACTAGGACATGTAGTCCCTTGAAGATACTGTTACATTGTATAGGATGGCTGCAGAACTACAGATCCAAATAGACTTGGGACTCAAGGAGGAGACAAGGGGATTCCCTTTACTGTCTGCCCCAGAAAAGGTCCGGACTTGGCACCAGACCGGGGAAGGAAGTGAATGTCCAGGGAGTTCTGAGCCCTAGGGCACACACCCAACAGTGTGGCCTACTCGTTGCACCCACAGCCTTACAAAGTGGGTTAGCTGCTCATCATCTATACCTACAGCCATACAGAGCAGGTTCGCTGCAGCTCAAGCCACTGTTTCAGGAAGGGCTCCTCTGCCGTCGGTATCCACAGCTGAAGTGCAGGATTGGTGAGAGGGGTGCCAATCCACCAAACACTTTGCACCACAGAACCCAGCCAGACTCTAGCTAACACAGTTTGCCATCCTGTTCCTTAGACACTACTGTACTTATACAGCATACCACTGAGCAGTGCCACATCACCTGTTCTGGCTTACCCTATTAGCTCAGATCCACTTAACCCCTCTCTGCACTTCCTGCTTATCATCTTCATTACTGTTAAGCCTTGTTCAAGTTCTTCCTCCCAGAGCCCCTCCTCAAATCATCACCTTCTTCAACTGGGAGAATCTGGAAGCCACTCAGCATCACCATTAGTGCTCCACCAAAAGAACTCCAACCATGCCAGCAGAAATAACAATTTTTTTCCTCATTTTGGAGATTTTTTTCCTCCCTGTTTCATAGTATTTGCAGACTTGGACCTAGCAAAGTCACTCTAGAGCCGAGGGCAGCGTAGCCTTTGGAGGTTTATTCTACCTGTCTCCGGCTGCCCTTATGATATTCTAAATGACACTGTTACAGTTTAAATTGATTGCAATGATCGTAATTATCCTGCATTTTAAGTGTATCACTACCATTGCTTTTTGTTTTACCTTTTATTCTTGCCTACCTTTACCCACTTTATTTTATTACAATATATTAAGTTTGTCTTACTAACTGGCCTGGTGCTTGCGCTCTTTAAAATAGAATATTAGCTACATACTAATGTCACTGTCAGTTATCTCTCAGTGAAATTGTGTTTGTGTACACAGCCTGGTGTGTCAGAGGGGCTGAGGTCTTTGAGAAGGTCAAGGCCAGCAACAAAGGACCCATCTTAGCTAGTGGCTCCTATGGGGGTAGTGCTACACACATATGGAATGCAAAAGTGATATCATGTAAATCTTTTGAATAACTTATGCTTTTTTGCCTAACAACTCAGTGACCTGACATCCTGCAGCTCACTGGTGTTTTCTGACTGTACATCATGTCTGGTCAGCCCTTAGACGGAACACGTGCACAGTTGTTTGAGGTTATAGTGTATATAGGCTGAGATATGGTCCATTGTGTGCAGCCTTTATATGTTATATTGTCCCCTTTGTTGGTTGTTCTGCACATATGTTATTGGGAAGCCCCATCCTCCAGCTCTCTTTGAATGACTGTGAACATAGGCTGCTCATCTGCTGACCTTGCAGTGCACAATGCGAAGGGCTTCAGCCAGTCTGTAGCACACATCCTATTTTAAACCTCCTTTTATAGGCAGCCCATGAGATGAGAGCCTTACTCGGCCTGTCACGCTCCCCCCCAGCCTGTGCATGAGTCCTGCTGGATATGTGTAATCCCTGGACACCTCTTATTTGATGAGTGCATGTGCAAACATCAGACAAGCGGTTCCACTTAGTGGAAAGAAGAGATGACAAGTTACCACCTCATCTCAGTTTCACATATTAAAAACAATAGGCAGCATCCTAGTGCTTTTCATTCTACAGTACTTTAGGTGGTCCTCAGAAAGAAAAAAAATCCTGATTCAGCTTTTTGTCATAGCATGTTTAACCTTGTAAATGCAGTTATGTCTGATAAATTTGTATAATGCCCATTTTCAAACAAATATAGAAATATCAATGACCCAAAGCCTCACCT
Source organism: Lithobates clamitans (assembly GCA_037952925.1). Classification (NCBI taxonomy): domain Eukaryota; kingdom Metazoa; phylum Chordata; class Amphibia; order Anura; family Ranidae; genus Lithobates; species Lithobates clamitans. The sequence goes on along the minus strand of JBBGZY010001334.1, from coordinate 164,534 downwards.
ATCTTCCGAAGCAAAATCCAGGTTATTTGTAGATATTTGGTTTTCATGCCTGTGGCTGTGACTGATGATAAAACACAGATTAAATGTGCCCTGAGAAAAGTGGAGAGTGAAAGAGGAGCATAATGATTTTGCAGTTAACACAAAGAACATTGGACCTGTGATTACGAACGCTATAACCTTCAAAGAATACCTTTTGTCGTGTTGTAGAGTGAGAGTAGAATATAAACGTAGGCAGCATTTGATCTGAATACTAAGAGCATCAGCCTTTCAGTGCCAGCTACTGTGTCGAGATACAGGCAGATATGTGGAATTCTGATTTCTGCTTTTCATATCCGCAGTTTCAAGGGCTACATTTTTTTTATTTATTTTTTCTTAAAGTGGACTTTAATTAGAAAAGGCTGATGCTATCTGGGAATGTTCAGAATTCAGGCTTTTCATTCATTAATGTATTTGTCTTCCATTTAGCAAGATTACTGAAGCATGAAGCAGATGGTGATTTTATGGGTTAAATATATAATCATTTGGTTGTGTGCTTAGGTGATAATTCCTTTAAGTCAATGATAATTAATAGTTAAAGTATAACTAAAGACAAAATGGGTTTTTTTTCTTCATTTTGGATACCAATGAAGAAAGTGGACTTAAATGAAAAAAAGGGAAGGTTTGCTATGTTTAAAGCTAAACTGCAGCCAAATCATTTTATTTTTTTTATGATTTCGTGTCCGACTGTCCGTTAGGACCAGAGATCAGTGTTATACTGTGGTTCACGTATAGCAGTCACCTTTTGACCTTTTGAGAATGCTAAATGTGCATGCAAGAAAAGGGGGTCGCTAGAAATTTAAAGTGGATGTGAACTCAGAAAGTGATTATTCTCTATTCTTTAGGGAATATGTAGAATTGTTAATCATGCCTAAGCAGACAAATCTACCCTTGTCCTGAACTTCTCTCAGAAATGATCAATGGACTTCCTTGCCTATGAGGGTGCCTGGGTAGTAATGTCCCTGCAGCCTCATAGATGTAGATTTGCAGTGTTAAAATGGTTGTAAACCCTGTTACACCACTTGTACCTACAGGTAAGCCTATAATAAAGCTTACCTGTAGGTAATGTAAATATCTCCTAATCCTGCACGGTTTAGGAGATATTTACCATATGCGCTTGCGGCAACGTCATCGGCGCAAGCGCACTGAAGAAACGGCCCGATGGTGCCATTTCTAAAGGGCCTGCGCCATGACCGGCGGCTCCTGCATGCTCCCCAGCGAGTGATGTCATTGTGGCTCTGGACAATCACAGCGCCGAAGCATGCGAACCAAGAAATAACTCCAGGAGACATGTCACTAGTCACAGCGGTGTACGGGGACGGTTGCAGAAGCTTCGATCTAAGGTATTTCAAAATGAGCTAGTATGCGATGCATACTAGCTCATTATGCCTTTGTCTTGCAGGTTTTTGTTTTTATATGGGTTTACAACCACGTTAAAGGCGCTGCTAATCAATGAGACCTAAAATGAGGTTTGGTGACATTACTACTGATCTGCTTGCTGGAGAAGAATCTGTACCTGAGGACCTGCACTGCATGCACCTCTTTGCTCCTACCGCTTTCATTCTATGGATCAAGAAGCAGCAGAAGAGATGTAGAAATGACAGAACTCCAGAATGAAAATAACTAAAGCATGGAGATCCTCGCACTTTCTCTTTACCAAGGAGACAGCAAGCAGCACAATAGTGAAATGACTAAGGTCCCGTTCACACCTGCGCAATGCATTGCTTTTTTGCGCCTTTTTTTCATGTTTGTCGTGCCACAGTACAAGACAGCTCATTTAGTTGAATGGGCTGCCCTATGTGTGACAGACACCTTTTTTTTGGCAGTGAGAAGACCCGCATGTCTTTGCAATGTGTGTTTTGGTGTGTTTTTTGCCACAAATGTGCGACAAAACGCTCAACTGCTACCCATTTTGGGGTGCCATTAAGAAATATACAATGCACAGTTTGGTATGTTTTTGCACGTTTCTGGGAAAGACAAGGTGTGACTGCAGACCTAATCTCACTCCAAATCCCATGAAAGAAGCAGAGGCAGCAGTGCCTTAAGGGAGCCATAGACTATACGATTTTCTTTCCTTCCACCGCGGGTGTTGGTGTTGATGGGGAACCCCTATCCAATTCGCATAGCAGGAGAATGTGATCTACTCTCTGTGGAACCGGTTCACATATCTCCATTGCGGCTGCGGAGCGCACTGCGCAGAAACACTGTGTGTCTTTGGCTCCGTTTCAGGGCTGAATTCAGGCAAAGATTTGGCCCTGATTTGTCCCTGAAACGGAGAACAGGGGCGCACAGCGCTCCTGTGTGATCCCCGGCCGGTTTAGGTATGAACTGAGCCTAAATGTTCGCTAGGCAGTTGCAAATCTAAAGCTTAGGCACAATTATCATTTCTAGATGTTTGCTATAAGAAGTTGAATTCCTGTCCACTTGCTCAGGCTTTTTAGTAAAGTACAGAAGTTTTCTTTTTCCCAACCTGCAGACGTTTTTATAAATTCCCTACCCTTTTGACCTAATTGATACCTAATCTAGATTAGTAAACAGAAGGTAATCTTATTGTAGCTGTTTCACAGCTTTGAAAATGACACTCTGGCAGAGAGACAAGTAGTGTTGTGACAAGTTCATTGTGCTCTTCTGTCTATGACAGCTTAATATTGTTGCAAATAATAAACAATGAACAAAACATAATAAATAAAATAATAAATTATTATTCTTTAGCACATAAAAGGACCAATGCATGAAAAGTGTGCTATTAACAAATGTTCTTGATGCATATAAAGTAAGCATGGTTTAAAAGCCATGTACATGTATTATTTGCTGCGTGTCTTGCCCTAGAGACACAGCAAGAAGTGAGAGGAAATCCCCTTAAAATTGAGGTTAAAGTTTTGATTACCCCAGCATTTCATATTCCTGATTTGTGTCTGCTGTACTATGTACTTGTATGAAAACCTATCCTGTGTTCTTTGTATCGCTTCCTTTGTGTGAAATCCCCAGTGTTCTTGCCAGTCCCTCTGCTTTACTATTAAAAACTGACCACACTAAGCAGGCAGCACACCGTGGTCAGTTCCCTAGCTCTGCTGTGAACTCAGCCTGCTCTCCTCCAGTGATCAGACTTGTCCTGACAACCCCCCTCTGCACAGCCATTCACTGAAAAGCTCAGTGTACTGTTGCTTCTCCTCCCCCAGCTCTTATGCAGCTGACAACAGAGGGAACAAAGGGTATGTGATCACTTATAAAAAAGGGAAAAAGGGTATTTATAATGTTTTTATACACAAATGTTTTCTCTTTCATTTAATTTTTAAATTGAATGGGTTGTTTTAGAAGGTGATAGTTTACAATCACTTTAACTCCCCTCTTTAACAGTTGTCGCCATAACAGGCATCCCCAAGGAAAAATTGTCCCCCCATCTCTTGTTCTGGTGAGAACTCTAACTTTGTATTTCCCATCACTTTCTAAAAATAGTCACCAAGACAAACAGTCTGAATATACTTAGTGGGGACACAGACTAGTGTGTTAAAGCAGTATTAAACCCAAAAGCAAACTTTTATTATATTGCAGCTTATCAATTCTTAGATGCATTTGTTTCCCTGTTTAGGCTTTGTTTTCTTCTATTTTCATCTGACGATCCAGCCAGCAAGTCTAATGTTTTACAAAAGTTACTTTAATTTGTTAGTGTATCTAAATCTGCAAATATGTTTAACACTACCCTCCCCCACAGACTGACAATTCTGCTGTCTGCTGTGCCTCCAGTTCTCATTCCTCCAGAGTTGTGTCTCACTAATACAGGAGGTGTGTTCCTAGCCAGATCACCAGCTAAAAACTGAGGGAAAAAAGTCAAAGAAAAGAAAACTGCAACAGCCACCACATCTAATGACTGGTAAGCTACAATGTAATCAATTTTTGTGTTTCATTCAGCTGTAATGCTATACAGATTTGAGGTGCCCTGTGACTTGCATACCAATAATAACTGCTCCTGTTTACTAAACCGGGCTTGGACTCCCATCATTAAAACCAGGGCCCTAAAGAAGGGCGAGTTTGTCTGACCCCTGAAATGTGTTGTTTGTCTTTTGCCTTATTTGTGCCGTGAATCACTTTTAGGCCTCATGCACAATGGACATTAAAATAACATTATAAAAATGTCAGTAGCTTTGCAGTGAGTTTTTCAACTTATTTTCAACGTTTTTGCAATAGCGTTTTTTAGCGTCTATTAGCGTTTTTTAGAGTTTTTCATGTTAGCATTTTAGCGGGGTTTTTTTTTGAATAAAATTTTTTACAATTTTTTTTCAATGGATCAACAATGTTAAAAAATGCTGGTGAGCGACGTTTTTTGATATTTGCCTGGTAGGAATTGGTATCCAGGGCCTCTTTTCCATCTTTCTGTGGACTATAGCAATAAAAAAGTAACAGGAGTTCTAATGGTTTGCTAACCAAAATTTAAAACAAAGATTTTTTGACTATACATTTGTTTATACCCTCAAGACCTCCAAAGTACCACAAAATCTTTTTGCAAACATCGGGACATGTATCAATGCTGTGGAGCAACCCCGTCCTATTAAATGCACCCTCAGAACATTATACTAGGAAGAGTGACTGTGCTTGTCTAGTGTTAAAATGACTTCCTTTTATAGAAAATCGGCTTATGATTCCACAAGTCAGCATAGCACTGAGTGCTATAAATATAAAATATGCTAAATATTTATTTCCCATGTCTTGTGTCACATTCCTGCTACTTTTCTGGGATGATCCACAAACTAAGACACTTTATCTGTTTCTTCTTCAGAAAGATGTGGAGTGTCTCATAGTCGTGATTAATGACTGTCCTTCAGTGATAAATGAAGTGAAGTTATCAGGCTGGAAAGATTGCTTTTACAAATGTCATTCAAGATCACCGTTCAAGCTAGAATAGAAATGAAGAGATGAAGAAATGTGGGTTTGTAAAATGAGAGTACAAGGCTAATCTTATTGGACGACCAAAAGGGGGGGGGGGGCAGGGAATGGTTGGGTGTGGCAGCAGGATCCAGCAGAAGGGAGAGGTTGATCGAGGGTCAGCGTGGAAGACACTTGCCCACCCTCCCTCCCCTTACTTTGCTATGTGGTTTTCATGGGTTGTTTTATGTATTGTATTTCCTCTAGGTGAGTTACTAGTACTGCTGCTGTTTGTGTGGTGGGATGTTTACTGCGCCAATCACATGGAATGAATAGGAGAGAAGGATCAGCATGGATTGGCGCAGTACACATCCAGCCCACGCAAGCAGCAGCAGTAATAAGATGCTCTGCCTCTGGGTTCTTCCTTAACCCCTGACAAAAATGGGGGGGGTGAGGCTGGGAACCATGTGGTAGGGGAGAATAGAGAGGGGATAAAAGGGGGAAATGGATAAGAGATGGGGGATGGGTAGAGGAGAACGGGAGTGAAACTGGGGGATCCTGGTCTGTATAGGGATACAGAAGGAGGAGGATTTGTGTTAGCATGAGGAAAGGGGGAGGAGAGGCAAATAGATGGAGGTCAAGGGGCTGGCTTCTGGCCATTTGCAATGTTTGTGAAGGTGAAGTACCTCCACAGAAGAAGACTGGGAGAGGGGAGGGGAGTGAGGGAACTAGTGAGGGACTATTGTTGGGAAAGTGTCAGGAAGAGAATTCCAGTCAGCCGGGGAAGAGGCTGTAAATTAGCATGGCTACTAAATGTTGGCAAACCGGCTGGCTGGGAGAAGGTAGCAAGGGTTAACAAGGACCTGACAGGGAAGCATTGTGATAGGCAGAAACGAATGGATCTTTGTGAGGATAAAAGGGAGCAAAACGGGATATTGGCTGAGGCATGGAAGAGGATGCCGGGGTGGGAGAGAGCACAGAAGACTGCTGGAGATATGAGAAATGGATAACGTGACTGACTTGTAGGAGATGCAAAAAAACCGACCAAAGCGAGGGGAACTGTTGGCAGGACAGTGACTGCTGGGAGGAAACTTCAAGGCACCCTCCATGCACCTAGGACCCCTGGACAGTTCCTAGAGGTGCCTGTATATTAAGATATTAAGAGCTCTAACTCTCACTCCAGACACATCTACCTGTTTTGCCACAGTGCCCGGGGGGACAGGAAAGTGCTGGGGCACCCAGGCACACACAGGGGGGGATAATATGTGACCCAGACAGGGAAGTGGATCAGTGTGGTGTGGCAAGTACAGAAACGATGCCCTGTGTGTCTCTCCCTCTGGCATTCAGCTGCTGGAGGGAGAGGCACACATAGTAGTGGCTGGTGCTCAAAATTCAGAAAAATACTTAAACAAAAACATCAATTGCAGCCACTGTGCATTCAAATGCAGCCACTGTGCCCATCATAGGCAGCCACTGTGCTCATTATATGCAACCAACTGTGTCCAGAAAATACAGGCAACTCTGCCCATCATATGCAGCCTCTGTGCCCAGCAAATGCAGCCAACTGTGCCTATCATATATAGTCTCTGTGGCCATAATATGCAGCCACTGACCGCCCGCTGTCCACCCGGCACTTACCCCATCATGGTGGCGGGTCAGGCAGCGGGTGACAGTGGAAAGGGTAGTGCGGGTTAGGCAATGGCTCCTGTGTCCTCCCTGCATCTCCTCTTCCTGTTCTGCTAGGCAGCCAATGGGATTGCCTCTGCCTTCAGCCAGGTGACCGGTATTAGATCCGCGCCTCCTGATTGGCGGAGAGGCGGTTCAGTGTTAGAAAAGCAAATATAAATTTGCTTTGCTAACACACCTGGGTGGACTGCGAGTGCAATGCTCAGCGTTCGCAGGTAACCTTTTTGAAGCCTATTAGAGCTTATGGCTCTAAACAGGTGCTTCAAAAAAACACCCCCATCGCTGTAATTCAGTCGCCCGGCGTCCAAAAAGGGGCCGGACGCCTGAATAGGGGGTGGCTACAGCGGCCATGGATCCATTTTACATAGAGGGGGTCGCTGGAGAGAGGAGGCGGCGCCCATTCGCCCTTAATGGATGCAACCACCACTGTACACACAGGGCATCGTTCCTGTACTTGCCATACCATACCGATCCGCTTCCCTGTCTGGGCCCCCCTGTGTGCCTGGGCCCCCTACAGGAGAACTGGTGGTCCCCCCTATCAGCTGCCCTGAGTGTATAGATGCACACCAGCGTGGAAATAAGACAAGCTTTATATAATAAAAGATTATTAATAGTACATACATCCAATGTACAAACAGGTATTATCAGTAAAGGACTCAATAGGCGTTCTGGTGAAATTATGCACATATATTGGAGACACCTCTAGAAGAATGTTGCCGCAAAATTCAGTTGTAAGGACCCCTGAGGATGATCACAGCGTGGCCTCTGTCTTTATGTCAGAGATCTAAAGACAAATCAGAAGCAATGGGGAGATCCTCCAGCTGTTGTCCAATAAGCCTGGAATGTAGCTTCTTACACTTAGAAACCATGGTGTGGCACTTGAACTCAGTGTCAGCCCATCTACTTAGCTCCTTAGTTCCTCCCTAGTAATTTCTAATCCGACATGTGACCAGACCTTTAACTGCCAAAAGTGGTCGTTGGATGCCTAACTTGGCTCTAGCCAATGCTGGTTAAGCCCTAATCTTAAGGTTAACTAAAATAACAGGAGTTGCATATAACTAAAATACCAGCATTACCGGATTACCACTATGCACTACATCGTACACATTTGCGGTTGGTCCATCTTCCAGTAAATTGGTTTTATTTGTGTGGAGTCATTTAGGTGGTGTATTCTCCAAGTAACAAACGAGTTTAAGTGTTTTCTCTAAGATGTATTGATTTGTTGTAACAACAGACTACAGTTCCACTATGAATATTTCTTTGAGAGGAATCATCACTGAACAAAGTAATTCATTCTTTAGACTAAAATCTGAAAAGGATTTCTTAAAAGCCTGTGGTTGATCTGAACATTTGCCAAAATTTTGCCTCGGCTATCATGTAACTAGATGCTGGTTGTAGCATCTTCACCTTCTGCTGAATTTTTATTTTAAGCATCACTACTACCAACTCACTACTACATAGGGCAAAGATCACCTTGAGCCCCGCCATAATAATTAAATAGTAACTAAACGCTTGTCAACAGAAAATGTGTTATACTCAATAATGAGGAAAACTGATACATGTCAGGGTCAGGGTATGTGACATTTATGTAAATTAGAAAGGAAACACTTAAGATAATGTAAACCTGAAAATGCTATTACCAAAAAATTAAAGCTTTTAAACTTTTTACAAAATGTATTTTACTATTGCATGAGATGAATTTCTTCTTCAAAAGAATATAAGCAGAAGAGCAAAAGATCAAGATTTGATTTAAGCATTTAAACAATTTGAATTCCATTACTTGCCAGCCTGTTTTGGGGCTTACGGTACTGATAGACCAACATAACCTTTACTGCCTTGTTGTTAAATAACCCCTTTTGTGGGACAACATTTTTTATCAAAGGAGAGCATAAGTTGTACTCATAAGTTTATCCAGCACTGGCTGAATTTGTCAAATGCATCAGCGCCATGGAAAAGCCCACTTACAATAAGCCAAAAACGCCAAGAGAAGCCTTTTCTTTTTAAAAAAAAAAAGCGGTAGTAAAGTCCTTAACGAACAAAAAAAAGTCCACTTGCAAGTTAATGTTATAATGTGCTAGTATGCACCACATACTAGCACATTATGGCATACGTACCTTAAAGCAAGGCCTTCCACCGGCGTGCTGTCACCACCGACAGGGCTTCCATCTTCACCCGATCTTCCTTCTGGGTTCACAGGCTCCAGCTGTATGAATAGCCAAGCCATGATAATGTCACTCCTTCGCTCACAGCCTAGATACAGATCTCTGAAGGAACAGCACTGGTATGCCATCCCTTCAGAGCGCATGCGCCAGTGAAGTCATTGGCTGCATCCCGTATGAATATCTCCTAAACAGTGCAAGTTTAGGAGATCTTCATTGTACCTGCTGATAAGCCTTATTGTAGGCTTACCTGTAGGTACAAGTTTTATATTGGACTTTACTACCACTTTTATTTATATTTTAAGAGGAGTCAACAAGCCCTATGATGAGAAGTACACCACCACTATTGTGAATCATGGAGGTGGATTTTTTGCTGTTTTGGGAGTGTGTGAGTCACAGCAGCTCATTTGAAAATATTGGAGGAAAATTTGCATTCGGCAGCTTGGGGTGCACTTGCAATTTCCAAAATTACAATGATCGGAAACATAAGGCCAAGTGAACCCTCTGCACCAGAAAAAAGCAGTTCCGGTGTGGCCATCACAATTTCTTGACCTCAACAGCAATGAGTTACTTTTGGGCAAATTTCAAACATACAGTAATGTTAGAAAAGCAAATACTTTACAGGATCAGGAGGCTTTTGTCAAGGAAAATAGGCATTTTTACCACATAAAAAATAAGGGACCTTATTCCCAACTATTGCAAAAGTCTGTAAGCCATCATCGATGTTAATTGTAAGTATCATATGTTTTTTTGGTTTTCAATAAAAAAAAAGAAAGGGTGTATTATGCACACTTTGAGGAATTAAAACTTTAAACCTAAATATTGTTCATTTTATTCATTTTGCACAAATGTTAAAAACACAATGTGAAAACTGTTCCTTTTCCTGGGTTATGCCTAGTTTATGTGATTAGTGTAACACACCCATACATGGGAAAACAGTCAATTTGAATACCACTTACATAATAGTGCAACTTTATACCGCCCAACTTTCTGAAATGATAAAGGGGAGCGCCTTTTCGCACACAGTATGTAGGCAAAGGATATTTTTCTGTCAAAGTCTCAGTTATAGGTACCACAAAGATCTAATGTGCAAAAACATTTTTTTTAACACATGTAGTAATATAGAGGTGAAATAAAAAGTTTAGTGCAGTATAAGGCCCCTTTCACATGTGCAGAACAATCCAGGAAACACTGACATTTGGCCCCAGATCGGACCATCTATTGCACTCTATGGAGCAGTGGATGTCGACATCTGATCCGATCTTGTCTGCTAAAAACACATGGTGATCAGTTCCCCATCTGTCTGGTGGATTGAATGGCAGTCGGGTGTAAACGGACATCTACATTCGACCGCCCGAGAAGAGATCGGACACGGACCAGCCATCTGCCTGCTCAGCGGGGATAAGCAGACAGATTATTTACAGGGGCCTTACACTGTACGTTTCGTACAGAGGTGTACACATCAGACCTAAAAAGGACAACCGAGGCTGCTCGAGGACAGAGGGATTTACTCTCAAAAGAGACACAAATGAGGGACAGTTGGAAGCTATGCAAGTGAAATACCGGTACTTATAAACTGGAGTAAATGATTGGCAATTTTTCTTGTTAGTTCTGAAAATAGCAATTTGCTAATAACGGATCCTTTCCAGACACTTGCTTCTATCTCCATAAACATATACACACAGGCTGGCTATATCATTCTTTCTTGTCCATATATTCATACCTTAAGTAAGCTTGCTAGAATGAACCACCAGCTTTTTCCAAACAGGTCTCTGATTTCATTATATATTAAATGTAAATTATGCTCAGTGCACTGGGTCTATGCCAGAACAAAATAATTTTTGTTGTACATGTCATGCTTTTTGTGTGTGTTTGATATTTTGTTCCTGATGTAATTTTGGTTCTAACATACCCTGCTGTGTGTCTCCCTGCTGTCTATCATAATCATTGTCTGATTATTTGCTTCTGATTATCTGCTTGCTGAACCTTTTCTGGCCTTACTCTGCCAGAATGCTGCCTCACCATTATTTTACAACTTCACTTCTGTCTGCAGACATTGTGCTTTGGCGCTTTTTGTAAAACGCTTGTGTTTCCTGGTCAAATAATGATAATTTCAACCCCAAAACTCTGCAATTTAATAACCGTATGACTTGCAATGTGTAATATTATGGTCACAATATTGAAAAGCCATGGCCCATGAAAATGAAAATATGGCAGCGATGCTAAAAAAGGCAGCTAACATTCCCTTAACTTTCTGCCTCCCGCGCCCCTTACCTTTGCTTTTTGTGCTTTTTCATTTTCTTCCTTATTTCCTCCTCTCTTCCTCTTAATTGACATGTTTCTGCTTGCCTCTTATTACAGTATAATGCACATAATCAGTAACCTATCTATGATCTAAAGGTATTGTGGAGTCAAATAAGCAGAATACACCTTCTGTGCTCATCTCCACCCTGGATAAGTTACAAGTGTTAATTATATACCAATACCATACTCAGTCATTGCGTCCACGAAAAGTCTAATATAATGTACTATTGTTTTTGAGACTGTAATGGAAAAAGTTGCAGTACTGTAACCTTATAAAAACTATTGAACGGAAAAGGAAAGAGCTACACCTCAAATCTGTGCAAACATCACATAAAGGAATTATAGAGAAACTTCCAATGCATACCTTCACTAGTACAAGCCCAATGAAGCAAGAATAATTGTAAGATGAATGTGCTTTAAACTTCTTTAAAGCATATCCAAAAGCAAAGAAAAAAAAATATATGCTGTGCATCTTTGCCACACACACACATTTTTCTGTGTTGTATCCCTATAAAGACTCTGCAAGTATACAGGATATCTGCTGATCTAATATAAATGTACTCAGCTCTTAAAGTGTTATTAAACCCACAACAGTAAAATCAGTCTGTATATGCAGTAAAGTGTGCTTGTTATTCTCACCGTGGAACCTAAAAGGGTAATCTTCTGCATTGTGTTAAAAGGCTGTTTGATCCTGTCTTTCCTGTTCCTCCCCTTCTTCCACAGTCCCCAAACCCTCTGCCGATAGAACAGAGGCTAGGGGACAAGCTGCACATGCTCAGTTTGGTGTATATTGCTAGAGAGCTTTTTTCTTGGGAGGGTGCATGTGGTCAGCACAGGGCCAGTTGGCACTGTCCAGACAGAGGGTCAGGGGTCCTTCAGCCTTAAAGAAACAACAGACTTGGGGGCACACCCTAAAAATGCATTTACATTTAAGATGGTGCAGCTATAAGACCGCAAACAGAACAAAATAGATTATTGCCCACACATACAAAAATGATATTTAAATCCTGAAAGGCTATTTAAAAATACCAGAACATATTCAAAAATATGGGGATTTGGTCACACTATATGGTCATATAGTGCTAAGCCCACTTACTGCATCAAAGTACCCCATTATCAGTGGGTCCTACACTAGTAATAGTGGAGTTTGTCTCCAATGGTTGAGACGCAGGATCTTTGATTCTATTACTAGTGTAGGACCCACTGATAAAGGGGTACTTTGACGCAGTATGTGGGCTTAGCACTATATGACCATATAGTGTGACCAAATCCCCATATTTTTGAATATGTTCAGGTGTTTTAAAATAGCCTTTCAGTATTTAAATGTCATTTTTGTATGTGTGCACTATAATCTATTTTTTTCTGCAGCCTTATAGGACAGTCAGAGCAGAATGATAGCTCCTCCTGCAAGCTTTAACCAGACACTGATAGAAGTCACAATACTGCTATATACTGTTGATGAGAAAAGGTATTTAGCAGTTTATATTTACTAAATAATGTAATTTCCATGTTCTGTATAGTGTGGGAGACCACATATAGTGACTTCAGGGTCCTGGGTTTAGTAACACTTTATTTAACGTTATGGCATGACAACACACAGCATTTTTGTGGACTGATTGGTGTCCGCCCTGCTTAGTGTCTTTTGCTAAACTACTCAATGAGGTTGATTTACTAAAAGGCATATAGCCTGTTCACTTTGCAAAAAAGTTGAATTTTCCTAAGAAGCTTTGCAGATTTCCATCATCCAATCATGTGCAAGCAAAAAATGCTCTTTTTTCTTGCACGTGATTGGATATTCTTTGCAAAGTGAAATTTTACCACATTCACTGAGCTATTTCTGTAGCCCAAGATAAGAACTAGAAAGGTCAGTTGTGATAAAATAGGAAACTGGATCCTGTAGAAATCTTTTTTGCAGGGATGCCTGTCCTCCTCGAGGCTTTGAACTGCCAATGCTGCAATGGTAAACAGCCTCAGGTCTTCAGGCAGAGCAGCAGAGCTGATGGTTCAATGGGAACACGCTCTTTCCTTCCTCCTCCATTAAGAAAAGTTCTTTCATTGACTACACTGCTTATAACATGATCTGTGAATGGGGGAGCGTTTGATCAGTCACAGGATTCTCTCCTCTATTTATGGATCCTGTTACAGGCAGTGCAATCCATGAAAGAACTTTTCTCAATGGAGGAGGAGAAAGAAAGGGGTTTATCCTTATCAGACTATAGCCTGGTACACACTAATGCCCCGTACACACGATCGGACATTGATCGGACATTCCGACAACAAAATCCATGGATTTTTTCCGATGGATGTTGGCTCAGACTTGTCTTGCATACACACGGTCACACAAAGTTGTCGGAAAATCCGATCGCTCTAAATGCGGTGACATAAAACACGTACGTCGGGACTATAAACGGGGCAGTAGCCAATAGCTTTCGTCTCTTAATTTATTCTGAGCATGCATGGCACTTTGTGCATCGCATTTGTGTACACACGATCGGAATTAACGACAAAGGATTTTGTTGTCGGAAAATTTTATAGCATGCTCTCAAACTTTGTGTGTCGGAAATTCCGATGGAAAATGTGTGATGGAGCCCACACACGGTCGGAATTTCCGACAACAAGGTCCTATCACACATTTTCCGTCTGCAAATCCGACCGTGTGTACAGGGCATAACAGTTTTTTCCGTGCAACTCACTGACACTCCGATCAGCTTTTTTTCCAGCATGCATGTCCAACAGAAGTTGGCCGAACGGCTGTTTTTTTTTTTTTTTTTTTTATCGCCCGATGTCTCCTGATATTAGATCCGTGTGTACCAGGCTTATGTGTTACTGCTGGTCTGCCTGAAGACGTGAAGCAGGTAACTATTGCAGCGCTCAAAATTCAGATAGATGAAGAGGACAGACATCCCTGCAGTGAAGATTTCTACAGGATCCATCTGCCTGCACAATGTGGGAAATACTTTATTACAAGTAAGTTAGTGAAGTGATGTGATTAAAACTGTAGGGATATTTTAGCTAAACTTCAGCTTTAAATGCTCCTCCATTCTTGCATTTCTGAACCAAGGCTGGAAAAAGATAGTGTTTGGGTTGCTATTTAAAACAATGAACTACAAACAATCACAGCGGCAGCAGTTGCATCTGTTTGTGTTGTGCCTTGGGCGATGCAGGTGTGAGCTATTCTATTGTGTTCAGTCATTAATACCTTAAAAGGTTCCCTGTTGTCTTCAGCAGATCTTGGGGCAGGAAGCCTATAGTGCATGGACTTTTTTTCCCATAATGATGTCTTGACCATTTATTCAATGAACTGGGCATCAACCAGCCATTTTACATGAAAACTGCTTGATATAGACAGTGTTTGAGGAAAATAAAGCAAAAATTGATGATATTGGGAGCTCAGGTGGCAGTATCAGAACAAAAAATCCCTCTAAAGTTGATTGCATCTTGAATCTTCTACCCCAAAAGCTTGTCCTGAAAAACTGTATGTTAGTGCAAATTAAAAAAGTATCACGGTCAGTACTCAATTGTTTCTAACATTAGTAGACATTATTTGGTTACAGGTGCAGATAGATACCTTAGATACATAGAAAGCAGAGGATCAAATCAATCATTTTTCCCTGCTTTCTATTGTTTTTAATAATAATTAAAAATCTTTCTGAAAAGCTGATTCACAGAAGATGCGGCAGGTAATTTTGTATGTACTTATGCTTGCCCAAACGGAGAAAAACCTAAAGCAACAACTATTTTTTTATAAAAGGTATTTAAATATGCCTGATAATGTACTAGAGGAATGACTTCCCAAAGGTTCCTCTCCATGTTAAGGGCATGTGGCCTGGTATGGTTTGGGGGGTATGGGGAAGAACACACTCGTTATCCCTCCCTTTCCTGGTCAGATAGGCTGATTGGTCAGGTTTTTTTTTTTTTGCATAAAGTCCCCCTGAAAATCTATACCAGATGCTCATCAAAGCTCAGATAAATCCACCCTCCCTCGCTTCTTCCCCTCACTATCAGCGCCCTTAGAAATGCAGTAGGGTTAACAGGTATGGGAGAGCACATGACATCCTCATGTGGTAGTGTTTGTGCCTGAGCAGCCAATCACCAGGCCCAAACTATGGGAGAGGAACCAAGACTTTATTCCCATCAAGGCTCCAACACCAGTTGACACTGGTGCTTACACAGGTAGGAATGTTACATCAGGGTCAGGGGGGTAGCAAGGGTAAGTATACATGCCTAGGGGGATGGGCTATGTGAACAAGCTCCCACTTTGTTCTTAATGAGAACCGTGACAATGGGGGGCGTGACCAAGAGCGGCATGTGAACAGGAGTGTTTCACAGGGCTCACAGGGTTCCTCCTAGGCCTCTCCCACCAGGCCACCCGCCCCACACTCTACTCGCCAGACTTCTCAACTTCAAGGACAAGGAGATTGTACTCCATTTGGCCAGGGAACGCCGTAACATCCAATTTAATGGCACCCGAATCTCCTTCTACCCTGACTTCTTTGCAGAAATACAGTGCCGCAGGGCTAAATTTGCGGAGGTCAAGAAAAGACTTCAACGCCTGTAGGCCACTTATGTCATCTTGTTTCCCACCAGGCTTCGAATATTGGCTAGGGGACAAGCCCACTTCTTTGACTCAGCTACGGAGGCCTCTGACTGACTGGATGCCAATGAGCAAGTGCTTCGCCAAGCCAGAAGAGATGCGTCAGCAGAGGACTGACGCACTTAGATGTACTCTGCTATACAAATGAAATAGCATGGAAGAGCGAAGACCTTTCTGATACCTAACCATTAGGAATTCTGAGGATCCGTCTGGGAGACCTTGTTTTAACCGTGAGCGAGCACGCATTACGAAATCGGCTTATTTGTTGATTACAAATTGAGAGCAAGTTCGATAGCTCTTAGACAGTTGTTCTTACAATTGGTCAGACAGGGAACTTCTACTGACCATAGGCTGTTAACTCTAGTGAAGCCTGTTGCTTCCTCCTGGAATGGCACACCACTTGCTAGCATCCCCCTAAAGAACTTCCTACCCTGGGGGACTGCTCTATTCAATCGAGGTGATGACAGCGCCAAAGTTATTTCTATGTTATTCTTGATTTATCATTCCAGAAATCTTTTCCAGACATTGCACCACAGCGCCCTCGCCATATGGGGACACTCTGACCCCCCCAGTGTGGCCCTTCCTCCGAGGCCTACATGGGCCTTCATTGTTCCCTTGCTTGGCTGGGCAGGGGGAGACATTGAGGTACCTGATCTATATCCAGTGTACTGTTACCTCTCTACTAATCTGGACTGATGGCTATCCCGGTAGTATCTTGGAATATTAGGGGCCTCCGACACCCTCTTAAATGCACAATGATTTCCACTGCTCTTCGAAAACACCTGCCTGAAATATGTGCCCCGCAGGAGACCCATCTGGTATCTGGTCATGTATGCAGTTCTCCTGGGTGGGCTCGGCGTATCACTCTACTTATACCTCCTACTCCAGGGGGGTGAGTGTCTTGATACACCGGTCTTTGGATTTCCAGCTGTTTGACAAAATGATAGACTCTGAGGGGAGATATGTTTTTCTGCTATGTAGACTATTTCAGGTTAAATGTATTCTTGCAGCAGTGTATATACCGCCTCCTTTTAACTCTGTAGTGCTAGGACTCCTTCTGACGTACCAGCTGGGTAACCCTGACATTCCCCCAATACTAGTTGGAGACCTTAATGGATATTTAGATCCAGAGGCGGACAAACACCCCCCTCCTATAGTGGGGACTAAACGCCCCCGCACTACACTACTAAAGTTTATAGAGGAAGTAGGTTGGATGGATCCATGGCGGTAAGGCAACCCACTACAGAAACAGTTTTCCTGTTTTTCCAAGTCCCACCTATCCCTGTCTAGAATTGACATGTGCCTCCTTACCCAGGTTGCCGCACTTTTAGTCTAAGACATACAATATTTAGTAAGAGGAATTTCTGATCACTCCCCCTGGTGGTATGCTTCAATGTTGGGCCTACATCAACCCTACCAAGGGCTTCCTGTAAGCTTAACGCTTTTTGGCTAAACCTCTTCACCTCACATAGCAGGATTACTGACGCAATCTCTGCATACTGGCAGGACAATAGGGAACACCCTGACCCACTGGTCGCATGGGATGCCTTCCAGGCATACCTGAGAGGCTTATTCATCAATGAGGTAAACGCAATTAAACACAATTCTAGGGTACAGAAGGAACAGGTTGCACAGCTGGTCCGTCGACTGGAGGCAGAGTTCATTGCTAACTCTTCTGATGACTCTAGAGAAGCCTGTATGGCTGCGTAGGTGGCGGTGGACCGCCTGGCAACATCCTTAGCGGATAAGAAAAGCTTTTTCAATAGGCAGGCCTTCTATGAGAAGGGGAGCAGACGCACAGGTTGCTGGCCAAAATTGTACAGTCGAACCAGACCTCTCCTTTTATTGGGGCCCTACGCAATGGTGAGGGGAAGGTGGTGAATGAGCCTAATGCTATTATGCAGGAGCTGGTGGGGTTCTACTCGGATTTGTATCGGTCTAGGCAGGATTACACATTGTTAGAATTGCAGGATTTCCTACAAGGGATGGAGCTGCCATGTCTGTTATGCCCGGTACACACGGTCGGATTTTCCGACGGAAAATGTCCGACCGTGTGTGGGCTTCATCTGACTTTTTCCATCGGATTTTCCGACACACAAAGTTTGAGAGCAGGCTATAATCTGCTCCTGATCTCAGGGAATCCTGGACCTTCTTGTGCTCCCTCTTGTGCTCCCTTAGATAAGTGCTTCTCAGGCCACCAATTAGGATCTTCAAATAGATGATGTCTGCCGTGGGGATCACCGTCTTCACAAATTCCAACAAATTATCCAGCGCTGCCTTCCTCTTTGTTTGGTTCTTATATTCAGGGTGGTTTATCTGCCATAGACAAGGAAGCTACCTGAACATATCAATGAAGATTGGCATAAAGTCCTGATCATTCAAGATATCCATTTTCACTGCAAGACACAACACAAGACAAACCCTAATGTCAGCCTAAAGTCTTCTAAACTTGTGCAAATACAGGCCTCAATCTAGAAGCAGTATAGGCCCAATGTTAAATATTACCTTCGCTATCACGATCGGCGCCTCCGTTACTCCTTCCTCCGCTCACAGATCGTACGTACTACGCACGCGTGTTACACTTTATAGACACTGCGCATGCGTGAAACTCCACCCGCCCCTGACGTTCTTTCTAGTCTATTCCCCGCCCCTTCTCGTTCAGTGCAGTGGGGGAAGAGCACATGGCAGAGACACAGCAGGTGTCAGATAATTACACCAACGAAGAGGAGGAGGAGGAGGAGGAGGAGGAGGAGGAAAGCCCGGAGCCTGAAACGTCCCGATCCAGAAGGAGATGATTTAAGGCATCAAATATGTAATTTGGGGAGATGTTGGAGATGGTGGACATCCTGAAGAAGGCCGACTATGACGGGAAGTATGGACCTTACCCCAACCCCAATGTCCGAAAGGCCAAGATAATGGCAAAAGTGGTCAAGAGTCTGCACCGGAATTTCGGGGTACGACGATCGAAAGATTAGCTCAGGAAGCGGTGGTTGGACCTGAAATTAAGAGAGCATGAGCAGTACAGAAGGATCTGGAGAGTGCTGCAAAAAAGTAAGTAGTTGTCCTGTGTTCCTATTCTTTATTTTTCTTACGTTCGTGCTGCACCATGTGCTTTTCTTAACTGTTGTACAGTTTAAAATGGCAACTTTCATGTTCATGGGCACATTATTCGTTCGTATAAAACATTGTTCGTTCGGCCTAGAAAACACCATTGTTTTGGCCATATGCATTTGCCAACATTTTTTATGGCCTACTTGTCTTAAAATAATTTGGTTGTGTAGATGGGTTTGTAACTAGAATGAAATGCAAACTAGATTCTGTGTAAGGAGAGGACACTCAGCACCATTTTTCACATCTGGACGCTGGAGCACTATTGTGGGACACCAGAACACCCTTTTTATTAGGGGGCCCCACACAGGTGCTCCAGTGTATACTATAGGGGTGACTCCATTTGTGAAGCTTGTACTAAACAGGTAAAGTATTGAAGCTTGACAAAGGACAATAAAAATTCTACATCTTGGAACTCTGCCAAAACAGACAATTGTTGTCAGAAGAAGCCTTCGTTCCGGTCCGGTCGTTTTTCTCGTATTCCCGGCGGAACGGCGTTTCGGCGCATGCGCGTTCGCGGCTCGGCGTTACGGCGCACGCGCACTGGTGCACACCCAACGTGATTCCCTGGGCAGCCTATAAAAGGCACTCAGAGGATCAAACAAATTGCTGGTTTGTCTCAGCTTCCTGTAGTACCTGAACCTGTATCCTGTATCTCTGTCTGACTACCTGTTGTGACCCGGATTTGCCTTTGGACTTCTCTTGCCTCTCTCCTGGACCTGACCTCTGCCTGTTTATCGGATTCCCACCAATCTCCTGTGTTTGACCCTTGCAGATCCTGTAGTGCCATAGCACCATCCCGGTGTTTGATCCTCTGCCCAGCTCTGGACCTCCTGCCTGTTGTCTCTGTCTGCACCTGCCTACCAGTACCTACACAGCGGCTCCTCTCTATCAAGACCTCACCAGCAAGCCACCTACGGTCCATTAGGGAGCTTGTGCCTCTTTGTGCCGTTCACCCCCTGTCCCAACTCTAGGGGGCGGACTGCGCTTAGTCGCAAAGGCGAAACCGCTCTCGGCATCTCGGCCTCAGTAAGTACTATCTCTGACAGTACAAACCAGCCATGTCTGAGGCCGACAGAGCGCGTTCCCCATTGGAGATCCTGTGTCAGCAGGTCTCGGCCCTCACTGAGGCCGTCCAGAAATTGCAAGACGGCTACGCCCAAATTGATGGCCGCCTTCAGCAGCTTTCCGGACCATCTCCAGCTCCTGCCGCGGCTTCTGTACCTCCCAGTGGAGCTTCCTCTCCTCAGATGCCAACTAATCCCACTGTGGTCATGGCCGCTCCAGAACCTAGGGTTCCCACACCAGAGCGCTTCTCCGGCAATCGCAAGAAGTTCAGGGCCTTTAAAAACGCTTGCTCTCTGTATTTGGCTCTGCAACCTAGGACCTTTTCGTCAGGGGTGGTAAAAGTTGGGTTCATCATTTCTCTCTTGGCCGATGAACCACAAGCTTGGGCTCACAGCCTAATGGAACAGAGGAACCCTATCCTGAATTCAGTAGATGCCTTCTTTGAAGGTATGGCACAACTTTATGACGACCCCCAGCGCACGGCCACGGCCGAAACCTTATTGCATAACCTGAGCCAAGGACGAAGGCCTGTAGAGGACTATATTGTAGAGTTCCGGAAAAATTCAGCTGATACTAGCTGGAATGAACCTGCCCTTAAATATCAGTTCCGTCAAGGGCTGTCTGAAGCACTGAAGGATGAGCTGGCCAGGATTGAGACCCCTGATTCTTTGGAAGACCTCATCCAAATTACTACTAAATTGGATCGTCGCATGCGTGAGCGACGCACAGAGCGCTTTCAGACTCCTCGCCCTACCTGGATGATGCCTAAACCGACTCCCGTCCATCCACCTTACACAGCCCCACCGGTTCCTACCGCTCCTGAAGCTGAACCAATGCAGCTTGGCCTAGTCCGTGCCCCACTCACTTCGGAGGAAAGACTATGTAGACGCCAGGGCAATCTGTGCCTTTACTGTGGGGGTTCTGGACACTTCCTTCGTTCTTGCCCCGTGAGACCCAGTAAGTCCTACTTACGGCCTGCTATTAATCAACAAGTTACCGGGTCTTCTCAACCTTATGTTACTCTTTTTGTCTCCTTACAGCTCCCGGAAAAGGAGGTTCACCTACCCGCTATAATTGACTCCGGAGCGTGTAGCTGTTTTTTGGATGCCTCATTAGCCACAAGCTTGCATGTTCCTTTGACCACGAAGAACCAAAGTCTACGGATCCACCTAGCCGATGGGTCTCTTCCCCGCTCTGGTCCCATCACGCAGGAAACCAGACCCATCCTTACCACCACTGATACTGGCCACCAGGAATACCTCCGCTTCGATATTATCTCTTCTCCAATGTTCCCCATAATCCTGGGACTCCCATGGCTTCAAGCCCACGAACCACAGATCAACTGGAATAAGAGAAAAGTCTCTTTCTCATCTCAATATTGCTCCAGACATTGCCTTCTCCCGGCCCCAGCTTCTGTTTCTACCATTGCAACCACGTCCGATAGTCTGCAACATGTACCCGAGAGCTACCTGGAATTCAGAGATGTTTTTGATAAACAACAGGCAGACTGTCTACCACCTCATCGGCCTTACGACTGCCCCATAGACCTGTTGCCGGGTGCTGAAATTCCTTTTGGTCGCATTTTCCCTCTGTCCGAAACAGAATTAAAGGCTCTTAAAACATACATTAACGAAAATCTTGAGAAAGGGTTCATTCGCTCCTCCTCATCACCGGCTGGAGCTGGTATTTTCTTTGTAGAAAAAAAGGATGGATCCCTCCGACCTTGCATCGATTACAGGGAATTAAATAAAATTACCGTCAAGAATCGGTACCCGCTTCCTCTCATCCCGGAATTATTCCAACGCTTCAGATCCGCCCGCATCTTTTCCAAACTAGACTTGCGTGGCGCCCACAATCTCATCCGGATCCGAGCAGGCGATGAATGGAAGACCGCCTTTAGATCCAGGTTTGGACACTATGAGTACCTGGTAATGCCGTTTGGACTCTGTAATGCCCCGGCCACGTTCCAACACTTAGTGAACGATATCTTTCGTGAACATCTTGACAACTTTCTAGTAGTCTACCTTGACGACATTCTCATTTTTTCAACCACCCTGGAACTCCATCGGGTGCATGTCAAACTGGTTCTCTCGATTCTCAGAAAACACAAATTATACCTCAAGGCAGAGAAATGTGAATTTGAGAAAACTACAGTGCAATTCTTAGGATTCATAATTTTAATTGACGGCGTTGCAATGGACCCCCAG
Source organism: Lithobates clamitans (assembly GCA_037952925.1). NCBI lineage: Eukaryota > Metazoa > Chordata > Amphibia > Anura > Ranidae > Lithobates > Lithobates clamitans. The sequence goes on along the minus strand of JBBGZY010001334.1, from coordinate 142,512 downwards.
AAGGTCAAAGCAATCCAGGAATGGCCAGCTCCTGTAGACAGAAAAGGGGTACAATGCTTCTTAGGTTTCTCCAACTTCTACCGGAGATTCATTGTAGGATTTTCAACTATCGTGGCTCCCATTACTCAACTGACACGCCAGCATAGTCGTTTTCAATGGTCCTTGGAGGCTCAGGAAGCATTTCTAAAATTGAAAGCACTATTCTCGTCTGCACCAGTCTTACGACACCCGGATCCAGCCCTGCCTTTTATTCTGGAAGTTGATGCCTCAGAGACCGCTACTGGTGCCATCCTCTCACAGAGACAAGGGCTCAAGGCTCTATTACATCCCGTGGCTTTTGCATCCCGGAAATTAAGCATTCCCGAGAGAAACTATGATGTAGGCGATAGAGAGTTACTGGCCATCAAATTTGCCTTAGAGGAGTGGAGATATCTGCTGGAAGGAGCGTCCAATCCTATCATGATCTTTACTGACCACAAAAACCTGGAGTACCTGCGAACTGCTAAACGTCTAAGACCCAGGCAGGCCCGATGGGCTCTCTTCTTTTCCCGATTTAATTTTCACATATCTTATAGACCAGGTTCAAAGAACGGAAAAGCGGACGCACTTTCAAGGATGTTCCATGAAACTTCCCAGGTAACAGAGCCAAGTACCATTTTGTCTCCGCAAAATTTCCTTCTGGTTACTCAAGGAGACCTAATGTCCGCAATCAAATCCACATCTGCTCAATGCTCTGAACCCCAAGTATCTTCTATGGAGAAACGCAATGATTTATTTTGGTCTCATGGAAAAATTTTCGTCCCGCTGGAATCTAGGCTCCTAACCCTACAGTCCTTTCATGACCACAAGCTAGCAGGCCATTTTGGGTCACAAAAGACCATGGAATTGATCTCACGTTTCTTTTGGTGGCCAGGCTGGAGACAAGACTGCAAAGACTATGTTTCATCCTGCATCCCGTGCCAGCGCAGCAAGGGCTCAAATACAAGGTCATGGGGTCTGCTCAAACCCTTGTCTATCCCTGAACGCCCATGGGCGGAAATTTCCATGGACTTTATTGTGGATTTACCTCCATCAGGGGGATTCACGACTATCTTTGTCGTAATTGATCGACTCTCAAAAATGGCACACTTTCTGCCTATGGTGGGTACTCCCTCTGCCTCTGCTACTGCTAGCATGTTTTTTAAAGAAATTATCAGGCTTCATGGTACCCCAGTGAGCATCACCTCTGACAGAGGGGTTCAATTTACTTCAAAGTTTTGGAAGGAATTATGCAAGACCTTGGAAATAAAAATTTGCTTGTCTTCTGCTTATTATCCTCAAAGTAACGGCCAGACGGAGAGGACAAATCAAACCCTGGAACAATACCTCCGATACTTCTGTTCCGATTCCCAGGATGAATGGTCCTCCCTCCTGCCATATGCAGAATTTGCATATAACAACTCCATCCATTCCGCTACCAACCAGACACCTTTCTGGTCCAATTTTGGATTTCACCCTTCCTTTCTTCCAGTTTCCATCCCTGAATTATCCGTCCCTGCAGTGCAGGACCGAGTAAACTCTATCCAGTTAAATTTTCAAAAGATCAAAACAGCGATGCAAAAAGCTCAGGATGACTACCGAAAGTACTACAACAAGGGAAGGAAGGAGAACCCGGCCTTTAAAGTAGGCGAAGAAGTATGGCTATCAACTATCCATCTCAGACTGCCAATTCCCTCGCGGAAACCGGGGCCAAAATTTATAGGTCCTTTTAAAATAAAAAGGGTAATCAACCTGAATTAGCTCTTCCTGATGCTTACAAGGTACACCCAGTCTTCCATGCATCCCTCTTAAAACCTATGGCTCCCAGTCCTTTTCCTAACAGAGAAAAGCCTCCACCACCACCGGTTCTAATCGACGGAGAAGGCGAGTTTGAGGTAGAAAAAATTCTAAATTGCAGAAAAAATGGCAGACAGCTGCAGTATTTAATCAAATGGAAGGGGTATCCTTCTGAGGATAACTCCTGGGAACCAGCCAGGAATCTACATGCTCCTCAACTTTTCCAGGCTTTTCACCGAGAATATCCAGAACTGATGTCAACCTTGGGTGTCCAGAGGCCACCCCTCGGGGGGGGGCACTGTCAGAAGAAGCCTTCGTTCCGGTCCGGTCGTTTTTCTCGTATTCCCGGCGTTTCGGCGCATGCGCGTTCGCGGCTCGGCGTTACGGCGCTCGCGCACGCGCACTGGTGCACACCCAACGTGATTCCCTGGGCAGCCTATAAAAGGCGCTCAGAGGATCAAACAAATTGCTGGTTTGTCTCAGCTTCCTGTAGTACCTGAACCTGTATCCTGTATCTCTGCCTGACTACCTGTTGTGACCCGGATTTGCCTTTGGACTTCTCTTGCCTCTCTCCTGGACCTGACCTCTGCCTGTTTATCGGATTCCCACCAATCTCCTGTGTTTGACCCTCGGCCTGTTACCTGGACTGTCTCCTGTCTCCTAGCCTGACCCCCTGCTTGTACCTGGACTTTCTTGATCTTGTCACCTTACCTTGCAGATCCTGTAGTGCCATAGCACCATCCCGGTGTTTGATCCTCTGCCCATCTCTGGACCTCCTGCCTGTTGTCTCTGTCTGCACCTGCCTACCAGTACCTACACAGCGGCTCCTCTCTATCAAGACCTCACCAGCAAGCCACCTACGGTCCATTGGGGAGCTTGTGCCTCTTTGTGCCGTTCACCCCCTGTCCCAACTCCAGGGGGCGGACTGCACTTAGTCGCCAAGGCGAAACCGCTCTCAGCATCTCGGCCTCGGTAAGTACTATCTCTGACAATTGTACCCCACTTCCAAGCAATGTTTCATATTCCTATTTCTGTCATCAAATATCTGTGTGCTAAGTATACCTATTTTTTTTTACATAGGGGATAAAAGAGTCGGAGGACACCCTTTATCTGAGGAGACCAGAGACCCCCCACCTCATGAAGAAGTGGAGAACCACCCAAGCCAAGCAGAGCAGGAGGAGGAAGGAGATGTGGTGGAAATTGTCACCACAACAGGTGAGTGTCTGCGACCACAGGCTTAGGTAAGAGATGGATGCCAGCATATTTATAATACATGGTGTGTTTTTGTTTCTATCTTTTTAGGTGATTGTGATGTTGTGGATCCAGGGCATTTCACCTCAGAAACTGCACAGATCCTGATTGGGGAGATCATGGGGTGTAATAGGAACTTGGAAAACATCCAGAAAAGCATCAATGATGTTCAAAAAAGAATGAAGAACATCTTTGATGTTTTAGGGAGAGTTTAAAACCAATCAAAATCCCTTTGTTTTTTGTGAGCATAAAATTTTTACCATTTTTTGACATATTTGCGAAAAGCCAAATTTTGAAGATGCACACAGTGTGTCAACATGTGCTATCTACCATCACAGGGAGATCAATGTACGCGATTTGGGGGTGCAACCCCTTCCTCAATAATAAAGTAGCTGTGAGGCAGGGGTTGCACCCACAAAACACGTCCCTTGATCCCCCGTGATGGCAGCTAGCACATGTTGACATTCGACAATTTGTGTGCATCTTCAAAATTTGGATTTTCTAGGGGTGACTTCACCCCATCTGAACGCTATATCAAACACAGTTTGTAAATACTTATGTCTGATATTGCCTTCAAGTTCTACCAAATGTGAACTTTGTAAGTTCAAGATTTGTGTCTTTCTTGTTGGTTTTAAACATGCCTGTTTTATCTTAAATGGACATTTCTACTTTTTCTAATGTGACCACAAAAATTGTTATACAACAAACTAGTTGGTTTGTTTTAAAAACCTTTTCTAAATGCACATGTGATTGTGCTGGTATTAAAAAGATTGATAATCAAAAATGTGTGGATTATTGTTTCAACGCTCCAAAGCTTTTGTTGTGCTCTAATTGATGTTTTCAGCAACAATGGGGGTTATTTCCTAAGGGAAAATCCACTATGCACTACAAGTGCAGTTTCAAGTGCACTTGTAGTGCAAAGTGTCTTTCCCTTTAGTAAATAAGACCCAACAATGCTTTGTAATGTTACACAATCACGCCATTTTCAGGACTCATCACATTTCTGTCAGGGTCAGCTAAAAGAAACACAAGCAGTAAATGTCACCAAAGATTTTAGTAGTTAATTTTTTTTTTATTTGAAAAAGGTTTCAGACATTGTCTGGCATATTGATAGCCCCCCTACCCGCAAAGTATTCAAGGTATCTTAGCCGGAAATCACAGGCACTCAGGGGGGGGGGGGCAAGCCAGGACGGCCACTTTCAAGCGCTGTCAGGGTTGGTTCATTTTAAATTCCAGCCTCAGGCCCAACTGAGCCAGCATGGTTGGCAGAATGTTGCCGTAAAAAGTTGTGTAGAACACAGCACGCCAGGATGATGTGATTCAGTTTGTACTCTGCCATGTGTATGGGTGTAAGAAATAGGCGGAACCGGCTGGCCATGATTCCAAACGTGTTCTCCACCACTCTTCTGGCTCTGGCCAGCCGGTAATTAAAAACCCTCTGGTCCGGGGTGAGGGTCCTCATCGGGAATGGCTGCATAAGATGGTCCCCCAGCGCAAACGCTTCATCCGCTACGAAGACAATGGGAGTCTTTTGGAGGTGGCAAGTCCAAGCTGCCATTCTGGAGACGCCTGTAGAACTCCGTCTGGGCGATGACTCCACCATCGGACATCCGGCCATTCTTTCCCACGTCCACATACAGGAACTCGTAAGTAGCCGACACCACCGCCAACATCACAATACTATTGAACCCCTTATAGTTGAAATAGTATGACCCCGAGTTGGGTGGTGGGATGATGTGGATGTGTTTCCGATCAATTGCCCCTCCGCAGTTAGGAAAGTCCCACCGCTGGGCAAAGTGGGAGGCCACAGTCTGCCATTCCTGTAGCGTGGAAGGAAACTGTGGAGTCAAACAAAAAAATTAGTCATTTTGCACATAAACAGGGAAAGCAGATTAGACACAAACATTCTTGTCCAACATCAAGATAACATTTATTTGAGGGAGTTTTTAAAGACCAAAGTATAAGGTCTACCTATCAGATCCCCCCCCCCCCCTCCCCATGGGTCATTTCTAACATTTTAGGGGGGGGGGGAGCTCTTGGACAGGTAACCCTCTCCACTTCATTGAGCGTTGAATGCCTAAATAATGTGTGTTACTTTGGCCAGTCCCTCCTTACTTACACTATTGACAGCCCACTGGACAGGTAAGAAGTGTCATATTACAAAGATATAAATACACACTGTACACATTTTAGCACATTTGGAAATTCTGCTATTACCTATCAAGATAATAAAAGGATACAAAAACTTTAAACAGTACCATTTGAAAGTATTCAGGCAGGCCCTTGCACTACATGCTTTGGGGAATTCATCCATACATCTGACCACTAAAGAGATGGGTATAGTGTGTATGCGTTTGGCAAAGTCAGCAGATGATTGAGGATAGATAGAGAATTGGTATCAGCTGACTTAGCAGTTGGAGGGAGGGAGGGTTCAAAATGATTTGGGGACCCCCCAAAAAAAGCTTCTGGCACTCTGCCTGAATTTAAAGCACAAATCACATTTAAAAACATTTTAGGGGGTGTTTGGGGTAAAGCACTACTATGGAGCCTATAAAATACATTGTTAAGTGACTACATGAGGTGAATATAGGGCCAGGAGACCATGCTGGGGAGGTAAGTGAAGGCAAATATGTATGAAGGACAAAAAAAAAAATTACAGAAAAATCCAGCATGAATGAGGACAAAGGGGACATTCACAGCATATTACAAACATGGTAATTAGGGAATGATGAAAGAAATACAATATATTATCAAACATTAAATACAATAAAATGTGATATAAAAGGATAAAAATCTTACCTTAATATACTCCTTCTGCAGGACCTGGATGATGGCAGAACAGGTCTCTGGGATAATGATTCCCAGAGCCTGGGGGGAGATGCCTGTCGAGAACCTCAAGTCCTGCAGGCTTCTCCCCGTCGCCAAGTACCACAGAGTGGCGACTAGCCTCTGCTCCGGAGTGATGGCTTGCCTCATGCAGGTATCCTGTCTGCTAATATAAGGGGTCAGCAAAGCCAACAAACGGTGAAATACGGGGTCCGTCATCTGGAGAAAGTTCCTGAAATCATCAGGATTATTCTCACGGATCTCACGGAGCAAAGGCATGTGACAGAACTGGTCACGCTGAAGCAACCAATTCTTGGTCCATAAACTCCTCCCCACCCTGTTCATGGACTGGACTTGTGTCAAGGTAAGGACCCCAACACCAAGCCCCCACACAGCACAAACTTTACAAGGAGTACGTATACGCAACATGGCTAGAAAACGGTCGGCTGCTCAGAACAAAGTAACAGAACGCACTGAAGAACAGCAAGGCCTGTGAAGAGCGACCTGAAAAACAGTAATGAACGAACAAGAACACAATGACAAGAGTCACGCACTGAAGACCAGATACAAACCCACAAGCACAAACTGAACAGCAGAAAACGATCTGAAAACCACGAGTCTGAAAAAGCGCGAATCGTCTTTCACCAAACTAACACGAGATTAGCAAAAGGAGCCCAAAGGGTGCCACGCTTGGTTCTGAACTGGCCTTTTCTAGTCTCATCATACGTGGTTGACGTCACCGCGTTCTTGGCGATCGGAAATTCCGACAACTTTGTGCGACCGCGTGTACGCAAAACAAGTTTGAGCCAACATCCGTCGGAAAAAATCCATGGATTTTGTTGTCGGAATGTCCGATCAATGTCCGATCGTGTGTACGGGGCATTAGCCTCCCAGAGGTAGTTATTAGACTCCCCATAAACGAGAAAGAATTACTGACTGTGGTTACCTCTTTCCCAAACTCGAAGGCTCCCAGGGCAGATGGGATCCCAGTGGAGGTATTTAAGCAGTACGGAAAGGTGTTTTTGCGCAACTTCTTAGGGTGTTCAATGCGGCCAGGGAAAGCCAGACTCTTCCTGATTCTATGACTAAAGCGAACATTATTCTACTGCTCAAATCAGGCAAGAATCCGTTGGATCCAAGCTCGTACTGACCCATATCCCTTCAACGTGTAGATATTAAGATCCTCGCCAAAGTCCTGGCCATGAGACTAAACAAGACCATTTCATCAATTATCCATCCAGACCAACCAGGCTTTATACCCGAGAGGTCTACTGCGATTAACTCGTGTAGATTATTCATACATATACAGTCCCGGGCGGACAACATGGGGGACCAGACCTTGCTGTCATTCGATGCCCAAAAAGCCTTTGACAGCGTGGAATTGCAATACTTATGGTCCACCATGCAGAAGCTCGGGTTTGGCCCTGTCTTCCTTTCCTGGGTGCATTTACTATACAGCTCCTCGTAGGCAGCTTTTAGGCAGGCTGGGCATGTGTCCATTCCCTTCCCCTTATATAGAGGTACAAGACAGGGATGCCCATTATCCCCTCTTCTGTTTGCCATCGCCATAGTGCCACTGGCTGTTATGATTCGGACCAACCCCTCCATCGACGGCTTCAAATATGGCAAGATCCATGAGAAACTCATGCTCTATGCCGATGATACCAGGTTACTTATAGGGGACACAAAGGCATCCCTACAAAAGGCCATGGAGGTCATCACTAAATTTGGAGCATTTTCGGGACTGGTGAATAATTGGAATAAATCCTCGATACTGTTGTTGGACTCCCCAACAGACAATCAGGGCAACACACTCCAAAACATCCCAGTGGCCACTTCCTTTAAATACCTAGGAGTGATTGTTACTCCACAACCTTGAAACTACGTCTCCCTTAATTTATTACCATTATTAGGCAGAATAAGGGATAAAACCAACATTTGGTCAAAACTAAAGATGTAATTAGAGGGAAGAGTGAACCTCATAAAAATGTTTTCTATGCCACAGCTCCTCTACATCCTGCATAATACACCCATGGTTGTCCCACTTAAAACTTTACGAATTATAAACTCGCTGTTCAGATCTTTCATTTGACTCAATAAGCCTCCGCGGGACAGGCTCGAGCAACTGCAAAAACCTAAAGTGAGCTATGCCCAACCCCTGGCTATATTACCTGGCAGCTCAGCTCCAACACATTGCTCGGTAAACTTGGCTAGGGGGGCGGATCTGACAATGGCTCTGCTACGCCATGTCACAGGAGTAAACAGTGTGGCTATGGGTCTGGAGGCACTGTTGTATGCTAGGTCTAACAAACTTTTTCCCACCTATGTGTTAATGCAGAAGGTATGGAATAAGGCCAGACAGCTGCAAGACATCAGTGGATTTACGGGTTTTAGCCCTATCTGGGACAATAGCCATTATGAGGAACTTCAATCATTGCCGTGTGGACCAAGATGGAAGCAGTGTGGCGTTACACTTCTGGTACACATCTTTTCAAATGGAAAAATTAACTCCTTTACATCCTTACAGGCTAAATTCAACCTTCCCCAATCAATGTATTTCTCATATTTTCAATTGCATCGTGCGGTTAGGGCCCAGTCAGAGGGAACTTTGTGGATATAATCTCCAGGCCCCATTTTTCATTACATGTCAGAGCTTTCTCATTTCCACGGATTCATATCCCAGTGCTATGCCATGCTTTCATCCACCCACCTGGGGGGCTTCCCTTCCAAGGTGGCACCCCTATGGGAAAGTGATGTGGGTGCATTTGAGGAAGATCGGTGGAAGGAGGCCCTGCAGGCAGTTCAGATGTGTTCTCTAAATGTAGTGCAACGTCTATTCCAACTGTACATTGTATTGCGGGTACATTTTATTCCTGCAAAACTGCACAGGATGGGTCTTAGAGAAAATGCAGAATGCACTAGGTGCTCTAGGGACCACGGCAATCTTATCCACCTACTGTGGCGCTGCCCCAAGCTACATCTTTATTGGTCGGGTTGTTGCTACCATCAATAGAGCATTTCAGGTTACTGTCCTGATGGACCCTAAGCCATGCATTTTGGGAATTTTAGATGACCTCTCCATTGAAAATATCCTTAAACGTATCCTCAGACATTGGAAGGGGACGGAGCCTCCCACTCTGAGAGAATGGATAACTCAAATGGGGGACATCCTGTGATTATAGAAGTATATTTTCCAGCACCGGGGTCTTCCAGAAAAATTCAACACCCTATGGTCCCCATGGTTAGATACTCCTGGCCTTAGCCCAGTAGAGTTGGCCTTAGACAGACTGTTTACATGATACGGAGAGTAACCCCTACTTCTAATGTATAAAATGATGCTTTTATTCTCTGTGTACCCTAGTACATTTATCTAACAAAGTCGGAGATTAGTTAAAGGGGGGAAGGAGTGCAAGGGCAGAAAGGGGAGGGAAGCAGAAACTTATAGAGATGTATTAGAATTTTCCTTTGTACTAGTGGATTGTGATGACCTGTTGAACTCTATATGTCAATACTTGATGTGGAACCTGATTTGTTGGACTTCCTTTTTTATTTTTGCTCCAATAAAATCTTTTTGAGAAAAAAAAAAAATAAGATGAATGCTAAACATATATAATAACATTATGTAATCCAGTAATGGCATTATAATGCAAACATTAAATATAGTATTGCACACAGTTAGCAACTGTAAAAGAATCTCTCTTAATATCAGCCTACTCCAATCCTCTGTCTTGATATTTCTTCCATGTCCTGGTAGAGGCTGAACTGGTTCTTAAACCAGGCAGTATTGCTCAACTACAGTCTAGTATGCACAGAGGTCTTAAGCCTCGTACACACGATCGGATTTTCCGCAGACAAAACCTCAGACTTTTGTCCGAAGGCGTGTGCCTGGATTTTGTCTTGCATACAAACGGCAAGGAATTGTCGGCCAATAAACACAAATGCAGTGACGTACTACGTGTTTTTTTGGCTCTTTAGCGCCACCCTTTGGGCTCCTTCTGCTAATTTCGTGCTAGTAGAAGTTTGGTGAGTGTTGATTCGCGCTTTTCATTTTGCGCTTTCCATTTAGCGCTTTTCAGTTTGCACTTTTCATTTCGTGCCTTTCAGTTCAATTCTAAACGGTCCTTCGTCAACCAGACATGTTGCGGAATTGGAGGAGATAACGTGTTATTTATTATTGGCCTTGGAGCTATTGCTTTGACCCAAGTCCATCCAATCCAGGAACAGGAGGAAGAGGAGTTCTTGGACCAAAAATTGGTTGCTTTATTAATCGTGACCAATTATGTAATATGTCTTTGCTGCGGGAGCTCCAGGAGAATATTCCGGATGATTTTCTGAATTATCTCTGGATGACGGACCCCTGCTTTCACCAACTCTTGCCATTGTTGACCCCCTATATTAAGAAGCATGACACATGCATGGGCTTTTATTTTTTTTTTTCGGTTGAATAATAATGATTTGATTTGTTATATTTTCTATATTTTTGGATGCATAGAATGCACTTTTTGGTTAAGTTCTATTGGCAGATAGCATGTCTAATTTTATTTGTTTTCTTTTTTTAATGCGCAATAAAAAAATTGTGGAGAATAATACTTGGCTATGTGTTTTACTTCAAATGACAGTTTGGGAGTAGGTAGTTACATTTAAAAAAATACAATGTAAAATTGACAAGGAACACCAACATAGTTTTATCTTTGATCTTAAAAACTACGGTATAATGGTGCTGTGGTAACTTGCCCCCCCCCCCCAAAAAAAAAGCATAATACTATTATTCTTGATATCACTAGAAAAAAAAGCCTTTGAAAATTTGTTTGCAATTACTCCATTAGTATCACCAGTAGAGCATCTTCATTATTGTCCCATTAAAGAAGAAGAGAATGTGCGCTGCATTTCGAGATTTCACAATTTGCCATGTCAAGAATGTTAATTCTCCATTACGAATGCTAGTTATTATTATTATTGAGATGAGAGAGCTTGAGAGTAGGAGGTCTTGAGAAGAGCGGAGAGGACAATTTGGGTGATATTTGGAGACAAGATTGGTGATGTAGCTCGGGCAGAGTTGTGAATGGCTTTGTATGTTGTGGTTAGTATTTTGAATTTAATTTGCTGGGTGATTGGGAGCCAGTGTAGGGATTGGAGGAGAGGGTTGGCAGACACTGAGCGGTTGGTAAGGTGTATAAGTCTGGCAGCAGCATTCATGATAGACTGAAGAGGTGATAGCCTATGGAGAGGCAGGCTAATGAGATGGAAGTTGCAATAGTCAAGGCGAGAGATAACAAGGGTGTGAATGAGGAGCTTGGTGGTTTCATTTGTTCAAAAGGGGCAAATTTTAGAGATGTTACGAAGGTGAATTCTACAAACTTTTGACAATAATTGGACTTGAGGCTGAAATAACAAGTCAGAGTCTATAATTACACCTAGTACCCTGGCGTGAGAAGAGGGACTGATAGTTGCATTGTTAATTTTGATGGTGCGACATCCATGCTGATATGTCAGTTAGTAATGTGAGAGGAGACTGAAGCAGTGAGGTGAGGAGTAGACAAATAGATTTGGGTGTCATCGGCGTATAAGTGGTATTGGAAGCCGTGGGCGGTTAGCAAGTGACCAAGGGAGGTGGTGTAGCTAGAGAAGAGAAGGGTTCCAAGAACAGAGCCTTGGGGGACCCCACAGAAAGGGGCAATGGAGAGGAGATGACAGAGTTGTAGGTGACACTGAAGGAGCGCTGTGATAGATAGGCAGGATAGAGCAGAATCTCAGAGGCCAAGGGAATGTAGTTTATTGAGAAGGAGCGGGTGGTCAACAGTATCAAGTAACAGTTTACAAGACCGACCGCTTCTGGCTCGTCTTTGCTTCCGAGTATGGGTTTTTGTTCTTTGGACTTTTGTCCGACGGACTTGTGTAAACGCGCTGGGAAAATCCGACAACAGACATTTGTCCGCGGAAATTTTTAAAGCCTGCTATCCAACATTTGTCTGCGGAAAAACAATTGTCCGATGAAGCATAGGAACGGTTGGATTTTCCGCCACAGCCTGTCATCACACAATTCCCATTGGCAAATCTGATCGCGTGTACGAGGCTTAAGCGAGCCGTTTGGATCATGAGACTGGATGAAAGAAAGACATCTTTTCATTTTATTGGTAGTAATAATTATCAATGAATGTGGAAAGGGGCTTGTAGAAGGTAAAGAAGGAAATCGGGAAAGGTATGTTAGCAAGTGGAAAACATTAAGTAGTTCTGGAAGGAATGAAATCACAATCTTCAGTTGAACCCTTAAATATACTGTTTTCCTTATTCCATTTCTAGGAATATATCAGCAAAATGTATGACATTTAGTTACCAAAAAGAAAAGATCAGAATTTTCATTTCTGAAGGCATTTCACAGTAACTTTAATTGCCTACTGCCACAAATCATCTTAAAACTTAAAATACTGACAGATGGAATCTAAAAGTTGTAATCTTATTGGTGGGTAAAAAACATAAACAACATAATAAACATCTTATTTAAATGCCACCACAGTACACTTTATAATACATAAATAATTGAATGTTTGAAAATGTCTACCCTTTGGACAAAAACACACTTTTAAATAAACATTGTTCATATGAATAACTCAATATGTCTGTTTACCTTTCCCAATGTGTTTTTGTGCTTTTCCAGGTTTATTTTGCTGCCAACTAAATACCAGATAAAAAAAAAAAGAAAAAAAATTATCAATGCACTGAAATCTATCTGCAATTCTTTGGATGTTGTATGTTGGCAATATTTCCAGCAGGTAGGTAACTGAAAAAAGTTTGCTAAATATATCTTGCCTTATAGAGAGTGGATATTTTTTATTTCAGAGATTGAGTTTTACTTTGTATTATATTGCGTATACTGTATAGTGCAAAGTTTTGTTTTGTACATTTATTTTTCCTCTCCAATAAATATATAAAGGGACACCAACAACCATCATTTGTACACAGTCTTTCACACTATACTAGCAACTATTACAAAACAACAGACTCTACTACAAATTTACAGTTAGGGGACAATTTTTAAAAAATGTGACTCGGCTGCAAACAAAGCCCCATATATTCCAAGAAATAGTGAGCATAAAAGTGACAGATCATGTGACAGGTCATGTGACCCTCTACCAGAGTGTAGATATTTGCCAGCACACCAAGGATCAGCACACGGTGGCGTCCAAACGGTTTAATTTATTGCATGATCACAACACACCTTTTGTGTTGTGATCATGCAATAAATTAAACCGTTTGGACGCCACCGTGTGCTGATCCTTGGTGTGCTGGCAAATATCTACATTGTGACTTGAACCAGTGTCCAGCTGATTTTTGCTGCAGCACCTGACCTTTAAGAGCTTATACCAGGAACGTGTGCGATGGGAATATGAAACATTACTCTACCAGAGTGTTCTCTGCAGTGCTATACAGACAACAGTCCCACGAACACAGCAGGCTCCACACTGCCAGTTCACACAGGGGCAACACGACTTGCAGGCCGACTCACCGAGGCGACCTGCACACGACTTCAGCGGCGACTTGTAAAACGACTTCTGTATAGAGGTCAATGCAAGTCGCCTGAAGTCGCCTGAAGTCGCTCCAAAAATAGTACAGGAACCTTTTTCTAAGTCGGAGCGACTTGCGTCGCTCCTATTAGAACGGTTCCGTAGTACAGAACGGGACGCGACTTGTCAGGCGGCTAAGTCGCCTGACAAGTCGCCCCTGTGTGACTTGTCTGGGGCTCACTGCATCCAGAATTTTATGAATGAAATGTAAAAAGCTGGCATAGCGTGGAATTTTTGCTGCTGTGTCTTTATGAGCTCATTTATAAATTTGAGTGGATTTCGCTATCTGTTCTCTGGGGTCTGCACGTGATGCCCCACATTTTATGCCCCATTTATTTAATGTGGGCCGATGGTGAATACCCTGCAATACCACACTGAATTCTCTATGCTTAATTTAGTAAAACAAAAAGCTTATATAACTTATTCAGCTATGAATAAGCATCCTACGATGTGAAACGCGTTAGCTTATTTTTTACCCTGTACCTTCCTCCTATTTGACTGTATGCTGGATTTTAAACTTCAATAAAGATGTTTCCTCCTCAGAGTGCGGCTATCCAGGAATTTCCTTACTTCATCGCATAACTGGACTCTCCTTCTTCATTTAAAAATAAAATAAAATTTTAACAACTGCGTTTATTTTTTGTATTCTACCAGCTTTGGACTCCCAAAACCGCCAGAGCCCAATGTACATTTGCAAGACACTTTGTTGTGCTTTATAAGTTGTGCACTTTCTTTTCTTTAAAGCAGTGATATGACCTCTATACAACAAAGTTGCTTTTTAAGGCCCCTTTCACACAAGGCGGACTCCGCTTCCACGGAGTCCGCTTCTGTCCGCCGGCTCAGCAGGAGATCAGTCCGTTGATCTCCGCTGAGCCGGCGGATGACAGGTCCCTCTCTGCTCACTGAGCGAGGAAAGGCTTGTCAGGCGCCGCTGCCACCTATAGAGGGATCGGATGAAAACAGACAGCATGTCCGTTTTCATCAGATCTCACCCGATCCGATCCGCCAGCGACGGACCTGGACGTAGGGCCATCCGTCTGCTTTTAGCGGATCGGACCGGGTCGGATGTCAGCGGACATATCTTAGCTGACATCTGTCGCACCATAGGCTAACATGGAGCTCCCGTTCAGGTCCACCGTCAAAACTGACAGGCGGACCTGAACGGTCCGATCGTGTGAAAGGGGCCTAAGTCAGCCCTTATGTATCAAATATCTCACTTTTTTATACTGGTGTGTGTACTTATTCATACAATGTTTTTTTTTGTTTTTTTTTTCTTTTTTTTTTAAAAGGTTTTTATTTGCCAGATGTACATACATAGAATAACACATTGCATGTAAGGTATATTGTCGGTTGCAACCGTCAAAATATAATTAACATTCAAGGGTAGTTTCGGATAAACATCCTATGATAAACGATATATCAGTACAGGTAGCAATTTTTTTAACTCTAAAATACCAGTTATTTTCTGTAATCATAATGCAAATTATCAGCAATCCAATATCTGGTATAAAACATAAAATAAAGTAAAAAAATATAAAATATATATATATAAAGTTAAAGAACTAAACCAAAGAGGTATATACCTCCTAAACCAATTGTGCTGTGCACTGTCATCTCTCCAGTCCCCTGGAACATGTTCTCACAATATCACCCTACCCAGTCTATCATTTGGCTATATTTTATATTAAATATTCATACGATGTTTAGTTGTTGAGGGTACTAGTAGCTCTTTGACACAAAGTAACATTTTGCTTTAGTTTTATTTTTGCTTTAATACACCTTTCAGAATGAGTCCTAGCACTAGAAGAAAAAGTAGGGCGCAACACTACTCTGGAATATGTAGATAATGCAATAGTGATTACAAAAGATGACTTCACGTTTCTCTATTATTAACATACACACAGTTCTTTGGAATCAGAGATGTAAATTTACACACATAGTAGGAAAACTTGTTTGCATGTTATTTAATGTAGCTGCAGAGTATCAATGACAATAAAAAATGTAAACTATACAATATGGAGCCAGTAGATTACAAAGCAGCAATACACTCCATCTTCCTGGCTTCTGTTCTTTAACAGTAGTGAAAGTACTTCTACAGAAAACGCTGCAACTCTTAACCCTTTGTTATATACAGTATCTCACAAAAGTGAGTACACCCCTCACATTTTAGTAAATATTTTATTATATCTTTTCATGTGACAACGCTGAAGAAATGACACTTTGCTACAATGTAAAGTAGTGAGTGTACAGCTTGTATAAAAAAGTAAATTTGCTGTCCCCTTAAAATAACTTAACACACAGCCATTAATGTCTAAACCGCTGGCAACAAAAGTGAAAATGTCCAAATTGGGCCCAATTAGCCATCAAGTCTCAGGTGTGAATGGGGAGCAGGTGTGTTAAATTTGGTTTTATCACTCTCATTCTCTCATACTGGTCACTGGAAGTTGAACATAGCACCTCATGGTAAAGAACTCTCTGAGGATCTGAAAAAAAAAATTGTTGCTCTGCATAAAGATGGCCTAGGCTATAAGAAGATTGCCAAGACCCTGAAACTGAGCTGTAGCAAGGTGGCCAAGACCACGGTTTAACAGGACAGGTTCCACTCAGAACAGGCCTCGCCATGGTCGACCAAAGAAGTTGAGTGCACGTGCTCAGCATCATATCCAGAGGTTGTCTTTGGGAAATAGACGTATGAGAGCTGTAGGCATTGCTGCAGAGTTTGAAGGGGTGGGGGGTCAGCCTGTCAGTTCTCAGACCATCAGACTGCATCAAATTGGTCTACATGGCTGTCGCCTCGGAATGAAGCCTCTTCTAAAGATGATGCACAAGAAAGCCCTCAAACAGTTTGCAACATTTTTTTCCTTCTTACTGTACATTTTTTCCTTCCTACCCTCTTACCTTGTGAAGCCAAATATACTCACCTAATTAACCCCTCCAGGTCCCTTGCCACTGCCAGTTCTCAGTGGTGGGTACATTGATCTAGGGTTGTGATGCCCACCCCGAGATTGCCGCTCCCCTGAGATGCCATTATCTTTTTCTGGTGTCTGAGAGGACCCCACTTCTGGACATCCTAGCGTGGGGCTTTCAATAATGGCTATGGTGTTAATAAGTAAGAGAATCACACAGCAGTGCATTCTATCCTTCTCTCACTCCTCTACTGCTCTGTTCAGCTGCCCCAAGCAAAGAAAATACCTACTTCTTTTTCTAAGCATTACCCCCTTTCTCTCATGTGACAGGACTAGTGTTCATGGGAGTGCCATTATAATTATACAGAAAAAAATATATAATACAATTTATCTACATTTTCTCAAAGCGATGTATAAAGAGAAACATGGAACTATTATGGCAATTATTCACAGGAACAGTACAAAAAAGCAAGTGTATATGAATAATCGATTTTAAATGTATTAAAAATGCATATCCCATCTTAAGCAAATATTTGCTGTGAATAATATTGTTATAATCAGTGTCTTGTTGAAAACAAATATGAGCATACAAAACTGTAAATACCTAATGTAATGTACAGATATATCTGAATGGATGGTCATAGCTATGGCTATTTGTGGTGAGATTACTCTTTTAATGGATTTGGGCACCTAAGTAGTTAAAAACCTGTCTTCAGGAATGGTTTACTGGAATAGTATTGCAGCTCTTGGAATGAGAATGTGTAGTCTGGCATATTTGTTTATAGCTCTGTATATCTGTTTCATGTATGCTACTTCCTTGTGCCTGCAGGAACACAGAGATGTAAGGGCACCAATCTTGTGCCTCATCACAGCTACAAGCGTGCCCAATTACTGATGTGTCTAATCTCAGTTTTCTGCTGAAATAATGTAAATAAGCTAATTGCACATTATTATCCTACAATCTCATTGTTTGAGTTATTTTTTTAGTTGCGTTCACATGTACTTTTTAAGTATATCTTTTTAGACAATAACCCTACTTTTGGTATAAATTATCGAAATACTTCTTTCTAGGTGCATCCAGGGCCGGTGCAAGGATTTTTGTCCACTCAGGCGAAAGGTGTATTTTGCCCCCCCCCCCCCCCCCCCCCAGGCTACAGGCAGCTGACAGGTGAGACAAGCCAAAACTTCCACGCTGTGCCCAGTAGGAGAGAGGGTACAGTGTTAGGAAATGGAAGACAGGTATTTTGACCACTTAAATCCCTGAGATATTTTTTTGTTTTTTGTTTACATGTTTACATTGTTTACATGTTTTAAAGCAGTAGTAAACTGCTTTTTTTTTTTTTGCAACCTGCAAGGTAAAGCCATGATGTGCTAGTATGCATTGCATGCATACTAGCACATTATGTGAAACTTACCTTTAGAACAAAGACCTCTAGCAGCACACTGTCATCGCTGACTGGGCTCCCATCTTCCTCCCGGGTTTGTGGACTCTGGTTGTGTGAGTGGCCGGAGCCACGATGACATCACTCCTGCGCATGCGCATGGGAGCTGATGTTTGGGGCCATTCCTTTAGCGTGCATTTGCTAGTGACCTCACCGGCTGCATCTACAGTAAATATCTCCTAAATGCCGAACTTTTAGGAGATATTTACTGTACCTATAGGTAAGTCTTATTATAGGCTTACCTATAGGTACAAATTATGCATGGGAGTCTACTCCCACTTTAAAAAATCATTTTAGGCCTGATGATTACTTAAAACCCCAAAAGCATTTTAGATTTATGAAAGCAGACACTCTAGAAAATAAAATATTGTCAGTTCCATTTTTTTATGTAGGCGGCCTCAACATGTGTTTTTGTGTGTATGTGTGTGTGCGGGGGAGAAGGCTCTAAAATTCTTTTGTTCTTTTTAAATGTTTAAAACTTTTTTTTTTTAATACACATGACTTTATTGCTATCACATAGGGAACCAATAGCCCCCAATGTGATAGCATATTGGTGACAGGTATTCTTTATGGGGCATCTGGGGTCTATCCTTTCTGGTGCCCTAAGGTGGCTGCCAATACCCACTCTGCTGTGCAGAGGCAGAGCTCAGGTATCCAATAATCAGCTGCGCTCTGGAACTGCACATGTGCAGAAAAGAGCCTGGGAAAAGCTGCAAAATTTATGGGTGCTCTTCTCCTGTCTATAGACATTTAAGAACAGGAGAAAAGTACCCCCTTTTTTTTTTTTGCAAATGATCTGTAATTATCCATCTGGGTTTTAGCAACCCAGACTAACTGTCCTCATGTTTCCTGTTCTAACTGTCCCGTCCCCCCATGCCCTCTGCTCTGTTCCCATCTCCATTGCCCTGTCCATCTCTCACCAAGTTCTGTTTTGCCCCCATCTTCTTTTCTCCCCATATACTCTTCTCTAAATGCCTCCTGTCCCCTTCTGTCCCCATCTATGTGCCTTGCTCCTATGACTTTGTGTGCAATGCATCTCTCCTACTCTGTCCCCATGCTGTACATATCAGCACAGAGGACTGTATAATAAGACAGTCACACAGGTGGTTTATGAAACACTTTGCCTTACCTTCCACTCCATTGAGGCTGCAGGTGTTCCGTCAGATATGGCGACCAGTCAAAATTGGTTAACGGAAGTGACGTTCCGTCTCCGCCATCTTGCTACACCCCGCACTCCTCCACAGTAAGGATACACCGAGAAGGGGCAAGCGGACATCTTGTTACACCCACCGGAGTTTAGCATTTCACAGTTATTTTTAACAGTAAACGGAGCATATATGGTGAAGTACAGTATTTGGAAATCCATCGGACTGTTTACATGTTGAATTATAAAAGCAGCGGTGTTCTGTCAGATTAGCACTGTTAGCACTAACACTGTTTTACTTCCTCCATCAGCTCATCCCCCACAGCAATTACCTTTTGTATCAATTGCCCCTTCCTTTTTAGATTGTATGCTCTAACGAGCAGGCCCTCTGATTCCTCTTGTACCAAATTGTAATGTAACTGTAATGTCTGCCTTTAGTTTGTTAAGCTCTGTGCAAACTGTTGGCGCTATATAAAACCTGTAGAATAATAATAATAATTATCAAACCTGTGAGATCAGCAGGTTTGCTGCTACTTTTAAAATTCAACATCTAAACAGTCCGTCGGATTTCTAAATACTGTATTTGACCTTATAAGCTGCGTTTACTGTTAAAAATAACTGTGAAGTGCAAAACTCCGGTGGGTGTCACAAGATTACCGCTTGCCCCTTTCTTACTGTATCCTTACTGTGGACGAGTGCGGGGTGTAGCAAGATGGCAGCGATGTAACGTCACTTCCGTTACCAATTCTGACGGGTCACCTAATCTGACAAGACATAGGATCTCTCAGCTCCTTTCCCCATCCTGTGTCTGCTGGCCCCTCTCCCTGCTCTCACTCAGCTCTTCCTCTCACAAGCTTCCAGCTCAGTAGCAATTGTCTCCCTGCTACACTGGATGTGTCTCTGCTACCACCCAGGTGGGAGGAATTGATCTTTATAGCGGGGGCTGCAGGGAGAGAAGCAGGTGCTGGAAACAAAACAAAAGTTGTCTGCCCTTCATCTGGGAGGGAGGGGCTGGGAGATTGGCGGCAGTACTGGGCTGTGCTGGGCGTCGCCGTGTGGAATGCCTGACCTGCTCTCAGCTAGGTAGATGTCCGTGTGAGCTAGGCTGGCGCCGGCATAAGCGCATCTTCAATGGCTCCCGGTTTTAGTGCCACCTACGCTCCAGCCCCCTCAGGCAGCTGCCTAAACTGCCTTATGCTTGCGCCAGCCCTGGGTGGTATAGTTTTTTTCTTTAAAAAACACTAAGAGAAAAGCCTTTCCCCTACCAGAATGTGATCTCTATGCCGAGGTCCAACATGGCTCTGCTGAGTCAGAGCCGGGGCTGTCCAATCAGCTGGAAGCATGAGCTTTGCTAATTGTACAGCAATAGGTCTGACTCAGCAGTGGGTGTGTCAGACCTCTGCAGAGACACCATTGCATGGACATAGAGGGACAGGCTCCCACTCTACAGCATGTTGACAGGGGACAGGCTTTTCTACTTAGGCTGTGGCTGCTTTCTAAGGAAAATAAACTGCGAAACATTGAACGCCTTTTGGTTTGATACACCCTCAATGTTTTAGCTCATTTAAACATTTAAACTGAAGGTTTGATTGGGCTTCAAATGATAATTCATGTATTTATGCTACACAAGCAATTTTGCTTATATATATATATATATATATATATATATATATATATATATAGGAAGGCCTGTTTACTGGCCTGAAGTTATGGGAGGAGCCTGGAGGGTATTTAACCAGACCACCCAGGATGGTCTGTGTCGGTTCCAGTGCGCGGTAGTTCACATCACAGGGCTGACTCTTCCCAGCTCACCTCATGTTCGGCAGTCTGTGCATTTAATCGCAGGTGCACTCCGGCTTTTCATTCGTGGTCTTCGATGGTGGTTCCCACTCACGGTCGCAGGTAGTATCCAAACTTTCGTGTCATGTGCAAAATCTTGCGGTTTATTATGCTTCCTATCCTGCACCCCTTTCGTGAAAGAACCTGCCCCGGAGTGTTGTCGCTCATGTCCCGACATCATTCGGCACAGGCATAGTACATTCGTAAAGTTCCTTCTGACAAATATACGATTCATTCGTAGACCCAAGCCTCCAGTCACTATAGGTCGTTCTCAATATCACTCGCAATAGGCTTCACTGGTTATAAAATTCATGGTCCATGGGGTTGCCATCTCATTCATTAGGAGATCAGCATGTATTGTTTGTAGAGGTTTCTGTGGCTGATTGAGGTGTGGTTGAGCCCACCTGGTGCCTTCTCTGCACTTGATTAGCCTGGGGGGATGGGTGGTTGATAGGTGTTCAGTTTCACAGTAAGGGATGGCATACACTCTACAACCAATTTGTATCAGATACTCCTTACTACCGATTTATATCGGATTAATTTAATACGTTTTACAAACTGATTCATATCAGATGCATTGCAGAGGCCGACTCTACCAACTCACTGCATGTCCTTCGAGATTGGTCATAGGTTTTCATCAATTGTCCCACACTCACTGTCGCAGGTAGCACTTGTGGTTTCCTGCTACCGAACCGTTACTTTGTTCCCCTTCGTAAACCACCTACAACTTTGTAGGTCTTACTCGGTTATTCGCACACATCCGTACTTACTCTCCGTTCCTCATTCGAGCCCAGTCGCATCCGCGATGTTACGACTCATGACAGACTCCACTCGGCACCACTGGTATCTTACCGACTAGGTGGTAAGAACCGTACGAATAAGCACAAGCCACCTTCGGGAACAAGTCACTTACAACGAATGTAGTCGCAACATCGTCCCTATGATTTAGATCCTCAGCAAATCACAAGCCCCTTCAACCACTAACACCGTCAGCCGATCCGAGTCCAGTCGCAGCACCGGCTCAACGATTCGGATCCAGAACACAAGCCCCATCATCACCTTACATCCACAACCGATCTGAATCTAGTCGCATAATCAGCGCAAAGATTCGGATCCTCTACAAAACGAACTCCACCAACTGATCCGAGTCCAGTCGCAACAGCGGCTCAATGATTCGGATCCTCAGCATACACAAGCACTCACCAACAGTGTGATTCTTTCATCCGACCGATCCGAGTCCAGTCGCAAAACCGGCTCAATGATTCGGATCCTCAGCATACAAGCACTCACCAACAGTGTGCTTCTTTCATCCCACCGACCCGAGTCCAGTCGCAACACCGGCTCTATGATTCAGATCCTCAGCATACACAAGCACTCACCAACAGTGTGCTTCTTTCATCCGACCAATCCGAGTCCAGTCGCAACACCGGCTCAATGATTCGAATCCTCAGCATACACAAGCACTCACCAACAGTGTGCTTCTTTCATCCGACCGATCCGAGTCCAGTCGCAATTCCGGCTCATTGATTCGGATCCTCAGCATACACAAGCACTCACCAACAGTGTTCTTCTTTCATCCGACCGATCCGAGTCCAGTCGTAACACCGGCTCAATGATTCGGATCCTCAGCATTACAAACCCCACCATCCAATCCGAGTCCAGTCGTAGCACCGGCTTAACGATTCGGATCCTTCCCAAACCAACTTTCACCAACTGATCCGAGTCCAGTCGCATACCAGCTCAATGATTCGGATCCTTAGCATTACAAACCCCACCACCCAATCCGAGTCCAGTCGTAGCACCGGCTTAACGATTCGGATCCTTCCCAAACCAACTTTCACCAACTGATCCGAGTCCAGTCGCATACCGGCTCAATGATTAAAGATCCTTGGCATTACAAACCCCACCGTCCAATCCGAGTCCAGTCGTAGCACCGGCTCAACGATTCGGATCCTTGCCAACCCAACTTCACCGACCGATCCGAGTCCAGTCGCATACCGGCTCAATGATTCAGAATCCTCAGCATTACAAACCCCACCGTCCAATCCGAGTCCAGTTGTAGCATTGGCTAAACGATTTGGATCCTTGCCAACCCAACTTTCCCTGACCAATCCGAGTCCAGTCGTAGCACCGGCTCAATGATTCAGATCTTTGCCAAATACAACTTTCACCGACCGATCCGAGTCCAGTCGTAGCACCGGCTCAATGATTCGGATCCTCTGCAATACAAAGCGTCACCAACCGATCCGAGTCCAGTCGTAGCACTGGCTCAACGATTCGGATCCTTGCCAACCCAACTTTCACCGACCGATCCGAGTCCAGTCGCATACCGGCTCAATGATGCAGAATCCTCGGCATTACAAACCCCACCGTCCAATCCGAGTCCAGTCGTAGCACCGGCTCAATGATTCGGATCCTCTGCAATACAAAGCATCACCAACCGATCCGAGTCCAGTCGCAGCACCGGCTCAGCGATTCGGATCCAGCAATCCATACAAGCCCCCTCGTCACCTCACATCCACAACCGATCCGAATCTAGTTACAGCATCAGTGCAATGATTCGGATCCTCGGCAATACGAACTCCACCAACCGTACAACTCCACCGACCGATCCGAGTCCAAATCGCAGCACCAGCTCAACGATTTGGATCCTGGGCAATACAAAACTTCTTCGACTGATCTTTCACAAATAAACCCCACCGGTGCTTACACCTCAGCCCGGTTTGAACTAGTTGCATCGGCGCTTACGAATACAGTGGAACTTAGGATTCAGATCTTCAGCCTTACGTGTTTTAAAGCATTAACATTCACAGACACGCATCTCATCATAACTCCTTGCAATCGCTGCAAGACACGCATCTCATCATAACTCCTTGCAATCGCTGCAAGACACGCATCTCATCATAACTCCTTGCAATCGCTGCAAGAAACGCATCTCATCATGACTCCTTGCAATCGCTGCAAGACACGCATCTCATCATGACTCCTTGCAATCGCTGCAAGACACGCATCTCATCATGACTCCTTGCAATCGCTGCAAGACACGCATCTCATCATGACTCCTTGCAATCGCTGCAAGACACGCATCTCATCATGACTCCTTGCAATCGCTGCAAGACACGCATCTCATCATGACTCCTTGCAATCGCTGCAAGACACGCATCTCATCATAACTCCTTGCAATCGCTGCAAGACACGCATCTTATCATAACTCCTTGCAATCACAGCAAGACACGCATCTCATCATAACTCCTTGCATTTGCTGCAAAAAAAAAAAAAAAACACGCATCTCAGCATATACCCATTTTGCAATCTCTGTAAAATATGCATCTCAGTACAAACTCCTTGCAATTGCTACAAATACACGCATCTTACCACATACCCGTTTGCAATCACTGCAAAACATGCATCTCAGTATAAACTCCTTGCAATTGCTGCAAATACACGCATCTTAGTGTTTACCCACTTGCAATCGCAGCAAAACACGCATCTCAGTATAAACTCCTTGTAATCGCTGCAAAACACGCATCTCAGCATTTACCCATTTTTCGCAATCACGGCAAAACATGCATCTCAGTATATACTCCTTGCAATCGCTGCAAAAACACGCATCTCAGTATATACTCCTTGCAATCGCTGCAAAACACGCATCTCAGCATATACCCATTTTGCAATCTCTGTAAAATATGCATCTCAGTACAAACTCCTTGCAATTGCTACAAATACACGCAACTTACCACATACCCGTTTGCAATCACTGCAAAACATGCATCTCAGTATAAACTCCTCGCAATTGCTGCAAATACACGCATCTTAGTGTTTACCCACTTGCAATCACTGCAAAACACGCATCTCAGCATATACCCATTTTTGCAATTGCTGCAAAACACGCATCTCAGTATAAACTCCTTGCAATCGCTGCAAAACACGCATCTCAGCATTTACCCATTTTTTGCAGTCACGGCAAAAAACACGCATCTCAGTATATACCCCTTGCAATCGCTGCAAAAACACGCATCTCAGTATATACTCCTTGCAATCGCTGCAAAAACACGCATCTCAGCATATACCCATTTGCAATCGCTGCAAACATGCATCTCAACATATACTCCTTGCAATCTCTGCAAGCACACTCAGTGGCGCTCATACAGCCCACTTCATCTTTTTTAGTAGCACTTAAAAAACCAGACTCGAGGTGACCCTTATCTCACGCCTCCTAGTGTTTCTCTCCCAAGTACAAGTTCCTGACTAAATCCTTAAATTAGACGTGCCAGAAATAGCGGATCTGCCCAGATGGAATGAATTTCTCATCAACTGGAATGGTATGTCAATGTTCATTCCGTTAGCATCTCCCTCTTCATCTCAGGTAGTCACGGACGCCGCAGCCTCCACAGGTCCTCGCGTCAATTTTTTGGCTATCTTTGGTTTGAAGGGCCATGGCCATCAGAAATCCTTTTGATTCCCGGCTTCAGTTAGTCCTTTTCTTTGTTTGAACTCTACCCCATTATTGCAGCAGCTCATGTCTGGCGCAGTAACTGGGCAGGACAAACACTGTCGTTTACAACAGACAACCAAGCCACAGCTAGTATTATAAATAAAAGCAGGTTCAACTCGCTGGCCATCATGGCCTTCCTGAGCAGGCTGGTGCAACTATCCCCACAGCACCAAATAATGTTCGCTACATCTACATCCCAGGCAAATGCAATACTCTGGCCGACGCACTACCCGTTTTAACTTTGCGTTATTCTTTCGCAGGGATCTGGAACCGACCCGACCATGTTTCTTATCCCACATTGGTCGTAGCTAACCTCAGATTAAAACAAACACCTTCACAATGCTACCCGCCTTAATAATCTATCATTTTCTCACAACGCCCTGAAGGCCTACCGTACTGCCTGGAAAATCCATGACAGGTTCCTAGCCTCAAACCCTGGGGCAGTATCAGGAGATTTCCATCACATCCTGGCCTTCATATCATCTTGCCACACACAGTTGGCATTTTCACACTATACCATTAGTCTCTACTTAGCTGGCATCCAGCATTTCATCTCCTTACAAAATCCTACCAAACCATCTTTGGTTGCCGCCCATGCGGTCAAGTCTATACTGCACGGTAGTCACAGACAACTCCAAATCAACAGTAAACGCCTACCTGCGACCAGCGCCATATTCCGTGACAGGTCTACCATCCTGTCACATTCCCCTTTGGGTTAATTTCAGCCCGGTCGTTCACGCAGCCATCTACCTGGCTTTCTGCGGTTTCTTATGCCCCAGTGAATTCACGGTCACCGGCCCCAGTAACATGTTACATAGACGCCACCTGACACGCCACCAAAGTTACTTCATCCGGCACCTCATGGTGTCCGAAACACAACAGTCTGGTCCCGGTATAGATATCATACTTCCCAGACTCGTAACGCCTGGTGCCCCGTGGCCATTCTAGACCAGTTATTAGCTCATCTGCCCGACCTCTCGGAGGGCAGCCATTACTACCGTTCCCTACTAGCCCTCTAAGTAGCAACCAATTCACTAGACACGTTAGAAATCTTTTGCCCAACTTAGGCCTTGACCCCGGACAATTCTCTGGAAATTCTTTCGCATTGGAGTAGCATCAGCAGCCTCATGAAACGGGGTCCCGGACCACGTCATCAAGAAGATGGGCAGGTGGAAATTCGCTTGCTTCGCTCGATACATTTCCAATCCACAAACAGAAATGTCACAAGCCTTTGGCAAGCTTGCCCTGTAGTATGTCAGTAAACTTAAATCATTACCTCCCTAACCAAGTCTTTTTGCGCCCTTCTCTGGCATACCACCCAGCAGATCTGGGTTTACCATACAGCAGGCCAGGGCACACTTCAGGTCTATTTTATGTTGTTAGTCTTGTGACGTGTTTATGTGCTTCATATCTCTCAGGACGGAGGGCTCCGACCATAAATAGGAAGGCCTGTTTACTGGCCTGAAGTTATGGGAGGAGCCTGGAGAGTATTTAACCAGACCACCCAGGATGGTCTGTGTCGGTTCCAGTGCGCGGTACCCACCCATTCCCCTTCTTGGGGTACTTCTCTTCAAACAATTTCTCTACAGAAACATCCATTACTTTCTTAAGGTATGCGCCCTTCTCTGGCATACCACCCAGCAGATCTGGGTTTACCATACAGCAGGCCAGGTCACACTTTAGGTCTATTTTATGTTGTTAGTCTTGTGACGTGTTTATGTGCTTCATATCTCTCAGGACGGAGGGCTCCGACCATAAATATATATATATATATATATATATATATATATATATATATACAGTATTTCACAAACGTGAGTACACCCCTCACATTTTTGTATATATTTTATTATATCTTTTCATGTGACAACGCTGAAGAAATGACACTTTGCTACAATGTAAAGTAGTGAGTGTACAGCTTGTATAACAGTGTAAATTTGCTGTCTCCTCAAAAAAACTCAACACGCAGCCATTAATGTCTAACCCGCTGGTAACAAAAGTGAGTACACCCCTAAGTGAAAATGTCCAAATTGGGCCCAATTAGCTATTTTCCCTCCCCGGTGTCACGTGACTCGATAGTGTTACAAGGTCTCAAGTGTGAATGGGGAGCAGGTGTGTTAAATTTGGTGTTATCGCTCTCACTCATGGCAAAGAACTCTCTGAGGATCTGAAAAAAAGAATTGTTGCTCTACATAAAGATGGCCTAGGCTATAAGATTGTCAAGACCCTGAAACCACAGACCCACAGTGGCCATGACCATACAGCAGTTTAACAGGACAGGTTCCACTCAGAACAAGCCTCACCATGCTCAACCAAAGAAGTTGAGTGCACATGCTCAGCGTCCTATCCTGGGGTTGTCTTTGGGAAATAGACGTATGAGTGCTACCAGCATTGCTGCAGAGGTTGAAGGGGTGGGGGGTCAGCCTACCAGTGCTCAGACCATATGCCGCACACTGCATCAAATTTGTCTGCATGGATGTCATCCCAGAAGAAAGCCTCTTCTAAAGATAATACACAAGAAAGCCTGCAAACAGTTTGCTGAAGACAAGCAGACTAAGGACATTACTGGAACCGTGTCCTATAGTCTGATGAGACCAAGATAAACTTATTTGGTTCAGATGGTGTCAAGCGTGTGTA
Organism: Lithobates clamitans; assembly: GCA_037952925.1. Taxonomy (NCBI): domain Eukaryota; kingdom Metazoa; phylum Chordata; class Amphibia; order Anura; family Ranidae; genus Lithobates; species Lithobates clamitans. Next base: position 114,595 of record JBBGZY010001334.1, on the reverse strand, counting down.
GTGGCAACCAGGTGAGGAGTACAAAGACAAGTGTGCCTTGCCTACAGTCAAGCATGGTGGTGGGAGTGTCATGGTCTGGGGCTCCATGAGTGCTGCCAGCATGAATGGCAACATGTACTGTGACATACTGAAGCAGAGCAAGATCCCCTCCCTTCAGAGACTGGGCCGCAGGGCAGTATTCCAACATGATAACGACCCCAAACACACCTACAAGACAACCACTGCCTTGCTAAAGTAGCTGAGGGTAAAGATGATGGACTGGCCAAGCATGTCTCCAGACCTAAACCCTATTGAGCATCTGTGGGGCATCCTCAAACAGAAGGTGGAGGAGCACAAGGTCTCTAACATCCACCAGCTCCATGATGTCGTCATGGAGGAGTGGAAGAGGACTCCAGTGGCAACCTGTGAAGCTCTGGTGAACTCCATGCCTAAGAGGGTTAAGGTAGCGCTGGAAAGTAATGGTGGCCACACAAAATATTGACACTTTGGGCCCAATTTGGAAATTTCCACTTCGGGGTGTACTCACTTTTGTTGCCAGCGGTTTAGACATTAATGGCTATGTGTTAAGTTATTTTGAGGGGATAGCAAATTTACACTGTTATACAAGCTGTACACTCACTACTTTAGTGAAAAAAGTAATTTTTCAAATGGTGCAAAATAGGTGGCTATTCGGACTTCCAGCCAAGGACAACCGTTAGAGGTGTGTGCTCAATACAGCAAGGAAACAATATTCACCATCAAATGTGCTACCACCACCAGTGAAGGTAATAGGGTACTCTTACCAAATGTTGTGGGCTACCTGCCAGCAGCAGAGAGCCAAGCAAGCAAAACTGATGGGGTCTTTAACATCACAGGAACCAGCATTTGGATTGTACAGCAGTGCAGATTCGACAATCAAGCTTTCAGGAACCAGCATCAAGAAAGCATAACGATCCAGGCTCAGCATATAGAGACTCATCGGCTCCACCAGTCAACAGGAAGGCGTCATACAGAAAAAAAAAGATCGCCACATAGCATAAAATCCTTGGCTAAAAATGTATTAAATAAAGTATTGCACGTACATCAATGTAGATAAACCAGGCCTTTGTTTAATGTGATCACAAGGAGAAGAACACAGTGTCGTTTCGTCTACCAAGACATCATCTGGCAGTATATGACATACTCGCTGGAGCAATTATGGAACTCTTTGATGGTTTATGTCTATTCTTTTGTAGTGAAAGTTTTTTGCCCATGATGAACAGATTTACACATAAGACATAATTTTTTCCCACATTGGAACATGCCTGTCAGTGGAATGAGTGGGATGTGAGTGGTAGCGATAGACTAGAACTTACGAATTCTGTTGGGTGCTAATTAGCTTTTGATGTTTCTAGCCTTACGATAGGACACTTTGGCTTTCTGCGGGAGGGACGTGCCCAAGAGGGGGTTTTTCAACAGAAGTGGCCAATGTTTGATAAGAATGTTTTCCATTTTTCTGTGGCAGTCATAAAATTATGTCAAAAACCATATTGGTTGGGGTTCAAAATTATGCTTTATGTGTAAATTTGTTCATCATGGGCTAAAAACTTTCACTACAAAAGGAAAGACATATACCATCAAGGAATTCCATAATTGCTCCAGTAAGTATGTCATATACTGCCTGACATGTCCTTCTGGTCTGGTATGTAGGGAGGACCATCCGTCCCTTACGCCAATGAGTTGGTAAACATAGACGATTCATTGAGCAGGGATGCGACAAACACAGTGTCCCTAGATGCTTTCTGAGGGAACAAAAAAAAATCCACTGTGGGTCTAGAGGTCTGGGTGATTGAGGCCATCTGCAGAGATCTTTCTGCTGCTGAGCATTTTAAATGCTGTGCCAGCAGGAGACCTTCTGGATATACTCTTTAAATACTCTCTCGCCAGGGGGGCTTAATGAAGAGATTGAGATATATTGCTATAATACATGTACGTAGATACCAGCTTCTTTAATATTGTTTCATTTTTTACAGTGGACCTGCATGGTCATCACCTTCAAATTTGGATGTAATTGGGTTCTTAGTCTGTGGTTGGGGGCGGTGGGATTGTAAGTAACCATCTCTCACATACATATATTGGTGTGTATCTGCATATGTGTGGTCATGCTCCACTGGTCCCCACAGCTTCCCCTCAAGCTCCAGGGGGAGCTCTCACTGCTGACATTGTAAAACATGGATCGATCCCTCTCATCCCTAAATATAGGCAGAGGGCTGGGCCAATCCTCAAGACACCCCTCCAAAGGGGAGTGACCAGCATTAAAGGGGATTCCTGATTTAACCGCTGCCTATACCCATACCTATAGCAGAACATTTAAGAACCATTGCACCAAGTAGGACTATAGGTGTTACAAAATATTTGAGTAAAGTATGAAAAAATTCTTTACAACATATTTGACTACAATCATAATCAATAAAAAGCAGTAATGCTCCCACTGCATTGTACAATATTCAATTAAAATATAAACCTATAGAGTACTACCTTTTATACCCCTTTATCCAGCTATTATATTCTAAGGGGAGCAATATGTCTTTCTTCCAGAATATGCTGATGTTTAATGGATGGTGGGAGGATGGTACTTTTCTTGACCTGTTTCCAAGAACAAGTCTGCTTCCTCAGAACTCAGAAGTATGGAAAATATCTATGAATAGGCATAATACATCATGTTAATATAATAACATGATAATATGGGCAGTGCAATGGCTAAGTGGTTAGTACTTCCACCTAGCAGCACTAGAAATGTTGGTTTAAATCCCAACCAAAGCACTACCTGCCTGCATGTTCTCCCTGTGCCTGCGTGGGTTTTCTCCCACACTATAAAGACATGCTGGTAGGCTAATTGACTCCTACCTAATTGGCCATAGTTATGTGTATGAGGGACTGATGTGTATATACAATATTTATGTAAAGGGCAGTGTAAATTGATGGGGCTATATAAGTACGTGTAATATATAAATATATCATACTTGTGTAAATATTATATATCTGTGTAAGTGGTATTTATATGGAATACAGTGTAATGAAATTTTTTTATATGAAGTTATGGAATAATTCCACAATAGGTGTAACATTATATATTAACATGATGCATTATGCTTATTTATATATATTTCCCCAAATTCCAAGGAAGCAGACTTGTTCTCAGGAACATGTCAAAGTACTATCCTCCAACCATTCTTTGATCATCAGCATATTCTGGAAGGAAGAAGTATTGCTCTTCTTAGTATATAATGTAAAAGGTGGATAGTACATAATGGATGTACAGTATATTTTAATTAAATGTTACACAATACAATGGGAACATTACTGTGTTTATTTTCTATAATTGTATTAAAATAAATTGTAAAAACTGTTTTATACTTGACTAAGGTAATTTGTGACAAAGTATATATATATATATATATATATATATATATATATATATATATATATATATATATATACAGTGGATATAAAAAGTCTACACACTCCTGTTAAAATGTCATGTTTCTGTGATGTAAAAAAATGAGACAAAGATAAATCATTTCAGAACTTTTTCCACCTTTAATGTGACCTATAAACGGTACAACTAAATTGAACAACAAACTGAAATCTTTTGGGTGGAGGGAACTAAAAATAAAAAAGTAAAATAATATGGTTGCGTAAGTGTGCATACCCTTTAACCTCCCTGGCGGTATGATTATGTCATTTTTTTAATCTCAAAGTGGTACAATGTTTTGCATAGAAATGTGGTGTTTTATATTGTAGGCCTGTAATTCTTAGTAATTACTCACTTATATCTGTCCACACAAGAGTCTAGTAGACATCCCGGGTATGATAAAGTTTGAAACATGAAATCATAAATTATAATATAATAAATAACTATAAATAATATAATAATAAAATTAATTTTCCCACGATTCACTATCGCTCAATTTTGCAAGTGTTCTAATTTATTATCGCTGTTTTCTAGCTGGTCTACAACCACTTTGACGTAAAGGGACACTTTTTGGTTGCTATGGACAATCTCAAGTTTCCAAGCAGAAAGAACAGTATATAAAATATAAAACTGCATGCAGGGCATTGGACAAAGCACTAGGGACAAAAGGGATGTGAAATGATTTGATACAGTAACGTAATCTTACAGATTACAGTGTACTGTATGTGTTATGTTTTTTGTACTTTTTGAATTTGCTGCTGGGCTCCGCCCCCACGAGCATCGGACGGATGATCTGGCGGGGGGGGGGACACAGTGGGGGGACACCGCAGGATCCTGGTGACAAGGTAAGTAACCTGTACCAGGATTCTGCAATGCAGTCCCGTGTGTGGCTCGGGGGAACCGCAAATGGTTCTGAAATGTAACCCCGAGCCACACTTGGGAATATCGCCAGGAGGGTTAACTAATACTTTGTTGCCTTTTTGGATATGAGTCTATCACCATGGCACATCTTGACTTGGCAATATCTGCCCACTCTTCTTTGCAAAAACACTCCAAATCTGTTTTCAGTTTATCTTCCTTGAATTGTGCGATTGTCATGTGGAATCCTCTTGGTGCTTGCTGGGACTTTTAGTCCTCTTGCCCTTTCTTGTTGGACTTTTTTGTGATTGCTTTTTTAATACTGCATTTATCATTACATTTTAATTTACCTGTTCTTGCGCTGCACCTTACCTTATGCATTTTACTTTGATTATGTGATGATCTTTTTGTGCTAGCTGCATTAGTTTTTAGGTTATTTAGGAATTATTTTTTGCACTGATTGCTTTATTTGTATTTACTTTTGTTTTTCAACTGAGTTGCACAGTTTATGGGTCACATTAATGCCCCGTACACACGGTCGGATTTTCCGATGGAAAATGTCCGAACGGAGCATGTTGTCGGACATTCCGACCGTGTGTGGGCTCCATCGGACATTTTCCATCGGATTTTCCGACACACAAAGTTTGAGAGCAGGCTATAAAATTTTCCGACAACAAAATCCTTTCGCGTCGATTCCGACCGTGTGTGGCCAGTTCCGACGCACAAAGTGCCACGCATGCTCAGAAGAAATTCCGAGACGGAACAGCTCGGTCTGGTAAAATTAGCGTTCGCAATGGATACAGCACTTTCGTCACGGTGCTATGTAAAAAATGGTTTAATACAGCGCACTCTCTTCTTCTTTATAATGTGAGAAGAATGAAGTAGTTTTGCTGCTCATATTCACACACACTTCTCACAAACTTCTTTCTTTATTATTTATTGTGATTCCCTCAATATATTTTGATTTGTCACATCTGACCATTTCTTTTTGGTTTGTTTTTAATTGTAAAAAAATTTTTTTCAAGGCTGTTTTTTGGTAAAAAATTTTTTGGCTTTTTAATAAAGAATTTTTTTGGGTGTGTTTTGTGTGTCAAGATACCACAACACCATTGATATCTTATATTATTGAATCTCAATGAGATTGTTTGGTGTTGGTGTCCCTTGTTTGGTGTTGGTGTCCCTTGTACCTGAATCCTCATCAACAAACTGTTTTTTTGGAAGGAAAACACAAATAGGCGAGTATAATTGAACCAAAAATGCCTTTATTAAGGACTCACAACCAAAAAAAGAGGGCGGAAACACTGGAGAAACAGCAGAAATTGGTGAAGCCTTTGACCCCCAGGGCACACATCAATTCTTTTACTGCAAAATTGGTGGCCTGAAGAGTCCATATGTAAGGGAGTGCAGTCTGGTCCAGAAGTTCCAGAGATCCTGAAAGCAGCATATGACATCTGTGTCCCCTGGCTGTGGTCACACAAGAGACTGCATCTTTTGCCAGACCAGACTGAGCCCAGGGCCATCACTCTCTGGTCTGCCTTCCACGCTTCCTTCCACGCTGTGGCTCTGGTGGTGGAGTTGTGGCAGCAGGAGGAGGAGGATGGTCCAACTCAATCACGTCGGTCTTGGGTGTGATTTCGCCACTCACCCCCTTAGTTAGGACTTTATAAATAAGTTGCTCACACATGAGGCGTTGACCCTCCTGCATGCACTTCAGTTTGGTGGCAGCCATGCAGGCAAAGGCCTCTTCAGCAGTGGGTAAGGCTCTGAGGGACGCAGAAGCTTCCTGAATAAGACTGAGCGCAGAATCCTGCATGTGAGTCGCCTTCCTCGCTCTTTTGTATGGAAGGTGGAGGGGAGGAACCTGCAATTCTGTCAGGCTGCCTGCGACTGGTCCCAGGCTTCTCCTGGCTGCCACTTAGCCCCGCCTCCTCCTGGCTGCAACTTAGCCCCGCCTCCTCCTGGCTGCCACATTCCACAGCCTCCTCCTGGCTGAGGTCTTCCTGTGTATGAAAAAGGGACATAGTTTTAGTTTTTTATTCATCAATCACACACAATTTTCATCTCATGACTGTTGCAAATTGAATGTTAACAAATATAACTGATGATCATTCCGAGCCCTGCATTTTTCATTCTTGTCCCAATTATTTTTGCCCACTACTGTCTATTGATATGTAAAACACTTTATTAAATCAGCAAATAGTGATCAATAATGAAATCTAGTAAAGATCATTTATTTATTGACCAGAAATCTGTAGAACAATGCTATACCTGACTCCAGCTGGGCTCCTCCACTTCTTCCTGGCTGGAAGGCCCAGGTTGGACATCGGAAGCCTCAGCTGGGGTAGAAGGAAGAGTGGAAGGAAGGGTTGAGAGGGATTCCCTGACTTCAGTGTGGTCTGACAGAAATCGCAGTCTCTCATAGTACCACAGCCTGGGGACATAAACATCATCTGCTGCAGCTCCGGATCTCTGGGAATCCGTGACCTTCTTGCGCTCCCTAAGATAAGTGCTCCTCAGGCCACCAATTTTGTTTTTTAAATAGGGGATGGTTGCTGTGGGGACCGCCAGCTTCACCAACTCCAGCAGTTTCTTCAGCGCTGCCTGCCTCTTTTGTTTATTGTTGTAATGTGGATGTTTCACCTGCCACAGACAGGGCAGCTCTCTGTACTTGTCTATGAACAGGGGGAGGAAGTTGTGGTCATTGAAGCCATTCATTTTATCTGCAAGACACAACACAAGATAAACCCTAATGTCAGGCAAAACTCTCCTAATCTTGTTACAATATAGGCCTCAATCTAGAAGCAGTATAGGCCCAAGTTTAGATCTTACCTTCCTTATCACGATCGGCGCCTCCAATACTCCTTCCTCCGCTCACAGATCGTACGTACTACGCACGCGTGTTACGCTTTATACACACTGCGCATGCGTGTAACTCCGCCCGCCCCTGACGTTCTTTCTAGTCTATTGCCCGCCCCTTTTCGTTTGGCGCAGTGGGGGAAGAGCACATGGCGGAGACACAGCAGATGTGTACTAATTACAGCAACGAGGAGGAGGAGGAGGAAAGCCCGGAGCCGGAAACGTCACGATCCAGAAGGAGACGATTTAAGGCATCAAATATGTCCTTTGGGGAGATGTTGGAGATGGTGGACATCCTGAAGAGGGCCGACTATGATGGGAAGTATGGACCTTACCCCAACCCCAATGTCAGAAAGGCCAAGATTATGGCGAAGGTGGTCAAGAGTCTTCACCGGAATTTCGGGGTACGACGATCGAAAGATCAGCTCAGGAAACGGTGGTCGGACCTCAAATTAAGAGAGCACGAGCAGTACAGAAATATCCGGAGAGTGCTGCAAAAAAGTAAGTAGTTGTGCTGTGTTCAGATTCTTTTTGTGTTTATTACGTTCGTGCTGATCCATGTGCTTTTCTTAACTGTTGTACAGTTTAAAATGGCAACTTTCATGTTCATTGGCACATTATTCGTTCGTATCAAACATTTTTCTTTCGGCCTATAAAACACCATTGTTTTGGCCATATGCATTTGACCACATTTTTTAGGGCCTACTTGTCTGAAAATAATTTGGTTGTGTAGATGGGTTTGTTACTAGAATGAAATGCAAACTAGATTCTGTGTAAGGAGAGGACACTCAGCAGCTGTTTACACATCTGGACGCTGGAGCACTAGTGTGGGACACAAGAACACCCTTTTTATTAAAGTGTCCGCACAGATGCTCCAGTGTATACTATAGGGGGGTCTCCATCTGTGAAGCTTGTACAAAACAGGTAAAGTATTGAAGCTTCACAAAGGACACTGAAAATTCTACATCTTGGAACTCTGCCAAAATAGACAATTGTACCCCACTTCCAAGCAATGTTTCATATTTATAGTTCTTCCCTCAAATATCGGTGTGCTAAGTATACCATTTTTTTTTACATAGGGGAGAAAAGACTCGGAGGACACCCCTCATCCGAGGAGACCAGAGACCCCCCACCTCTGGAAGAAGGGGAAATCCCACAAAGACAAGAAGAGCAGGAGGAGGAAGACGTGGTGGAAATTGGCACCACAACAGGTGAGTGTCTGCGACCACGGGCTCAGGTAAGAGATGGATGCCGGCATATTTATAATACATGGTGTGATTTTGTTTCTATCTTTTTAGGTGATCGTGATGTTGTGGATCCAGGGCATTTCACCTCGGAAAGTGCACAGATCCTGATCAGGGAGATCATGGGGTGTAATGTTGCATTGGAAAACATCAAGAAAAACATCAATGATGTTATTCAAAAAAATAAGAACATCATTGATGTTTTGGGGAGAGTTTAAAACCCCTCCAAAGCCCTTTCTTTTATGGTGTGCTACAATTTTTAACTTTTTTGAAGAATTGTAGAAAAGCCAAATTTTGAAGAGGCACACAGTGTGTCAACATAGGCTATCTTCCATCACGGGAGTTCAATGGACGTGTTTTTTGGGTGCAACTTCCTCAATTTTAAAGTAGCTGAGAGGAAGGGGTTGCTCCCCCAAAACACGTCCCTTGATCCCCCGTGATGGCAGCTGGCACATGTTGACATTCGTAAATTGGTGTGCATCTTCAAAATTTGGCTTTTCCTGGGGTGACTTTACCCCATCTGAACGCAATATCAAACACAGTTCCTAAATACTCATGTCTGATATTGCCTTCAAGTTCTACCAAATGTGAACTTTGTAAGTTTAAGATTTGTGTCTTTCTTGTTGGTTTGAAACATGCCTGTTTTATCTTAAATGGACATTTCTACTTTTTGTTAAGCCACCCCAAAAATTGTTATACAACAAACATGTTGGTTTGTTTTACAAACCTTTTCTAAATGCACACGTGATTGTGCTGGTATTAAAAAGATTGTTAATCAAGAATGTGTGGATAATTGTCTCAACGCTACAACACTTTTGTGGTGCTGCAATTGCTGCTTTCTGTGACAATGGGTGTTATTTCCTAAGGGCAAATCCACTTTGCACTACAAGTGCAGTTTCAAGTGCACTTGTAGTGCAAAGTGTCTTTGCCTTTAGTAAATAACATCCAACAGTGCTTTGTATAAGGTTACACAATCACGCTATTTTCAGGACTCACCACATTTATGTCAGGGTCAGCTAAAACAAACACAAGCAGTAAATGTCACCAAAGATTTGCTTAATTTTTTTTATTTGATAAAGGTTTCACACATTGTCTGGCATATTGATGGCCCCCCTACCCGCAAAGAATTCAAGGTATCTTAGCTGGACATCATGGGCACTCAGGGAGGGCAAGCCAGGACGGCCACTTTCAAGCGCCGTCAGGGTTGGTTCATTTTGAATTCTGGCTTCAGGCCCAACTGAGCCAGCATAGTTGGCAGAATGTTGCCGTAAAAAGTTATGTAGAACACAGCACGCCAGGATAATACGATTCAGTTTATACTCCGCCATATGTATGGGTGTAAGAAATAGGCGGAACCGGCTGGCCATGATTCCAAACATGTTCTCCACCACTCTTCTGGCTCTGGCCAGCCGGTAATTAAAAACCCTCTGGTCCGGGGTGAGGGTCCTCATCGGGAATGGACGCATAAGATGGTCCCCCAGCGCAAAAGCTTCATCCGCAACGAAGACGAATGGGAGTCCTTCCACATTGTCTTCTGGAGGTGGCAAGTCCAAGCTACCATTCTGTAAACGCCTGTAGAACTCCATCCAGGCGATGACTCCACCATCGGACATCCGGCCATTCTTCCCCACGTCCACATACAGGAACTCATAATTAGCCGACACCACCGCCAACATCACAATACTATTGAACCCCTTATAATTATAATAGTACGACCTCGAGTTGGGTGGTGGGATGATGTAGACGTGTTTCCCATCAATTGCCCCTCCACAGTTAGGAAAGTCCCACTGCTGGGCAAAGTGGGAGGTCACAGTCTGCCATTACTGTGGCGTGGAAGGAAACTGTTGAGAAAAACAAAAAAAAATAGTCTTTTTGCACATAAAAACATGGAAAGCAGATTAGACACAAACATTCTTGGCCAACATAGAGATAACATTTATTTATGGGAATTTTTAAACACCAAAGTATAAGGTACACCTATCATATTCCCCTTCCCCCCTCTCCTGGGCCATTTCTAACATTATAGGGGGGTGGGGCTCTTGGACAGGTAACCCTCTCCACTTCATTGATAGATGAATGCCTAAATAATGGGTATTACTTTGAAAAGTCCCTCCTTAGTTACACTATTGGCAGCCCACTGGACAGGTAAGAGGTGTCATAATACAAAGATATAACTACACACTGTACACATTTGAGCACATTTGGACATTCTGCTATTACCTATCAAGATAATAATAGGATACAAAAACTTTAAACATTACCATTTGAAAGTATACAGGCAGGCCCTTGCACTACATGCTTTGGGGAATTCATCCATAAATCTAACCACTAAAGAGATGGGTATAGTGTGTATGGGTTTGGCAAAGTCAGTAGATAGATGATTGAGGATAGATAGAGAATTGGTATCAGCTGACTTAGCAGTTGGGGGGAGGGAGGGTTCAAAATGATTTGTGGACCCCCAAAAAAAGCCTCTGGCACTCTGCCTGAATTTAAAGCACAAATGACATTTCAAAACATTTTAGGGGTGTTTGGGGTAAAGCACTACTATGGAGCTGATAAAATACATTGTTAAGTGACTACATGAGGTGAATATAGGGCCTAGGAGACCATGCTGGGGAGGTAAGTGAAGGAAAATATGTATGAAAGAGCAAAAAAATAATTACATAAAAATCCAGCATGCATGTCAGAAAAGAGCCTGTCAACATCGGAAGGTTCCTGTGCGTTTGCGCGGCGGAGCCGCGCTTCGGCGCATGCGCGTTAGCAAAGTAGCGGCACACACGGGTTCACTACACGGCGTAACGGCGTAATGGCGTACGAACGTTCGCTCGTCAGCGTCACGCCCCCTTTCTGGCCTATATAAGGACTGACTTGTGCCCTGTTTAATTGCTGGTTTGTCTTTCAGCTTCCAGTGTTCCGTTCCTGATTCCTGCTTCTTGTGTTTACCTGTTTGACCCGGATTTGCCTGACCTACCTTGTCTCTCTCCAGCATTTTGACCTCGGCTTGTTTAAAGGACTTCCCCACGATCTGCTTCCAGTGTTTGACCCTCTGCCTGTTTCTGGATTCTCCTGCCTTCTCGTGTATGACCCCGGCTTGTTTAAACGGACTTCTGTGCTGACATCTCCAATCCCCTACCTCTGGCTTGCCTTCAGGATTCCTCTACTTACCATCTGCTGTGTTTGACCCTCGGCCTGTTTCAAGGACTTCCTCATCTACCAGTCTCCAGTATTAGTTATCGGTCTGCATCATAGACTCTCCACTACTGGGTTCTCTGTGCCTGATCTCCTGCACTTCTCCCAGCTCCCATTGTGCTTGCGGGTTAGACCCCCGGCCGGGTCTTCTTCTCCAGCTCCGGGTCAGAGCCACCGTTGCTCTCATCTCTGCGTGACTGAAGTCCTCCTCTCAAGAGCTTCCTGCCTGCAGGCGACCCGTGCCTCTCTGTGCCCTACACCCTCTGTACCACTACCAGGGGTGTAGTGCGCTTAGCCGCAAGGGAAGCCACTCCCAGCATCTCGGCCTCGGTGAGTACCCGTGATAGTACAAACCAGCCAGATGTCTGAGGCCGACAGAGTGGGTTCCCCTCTCGAAGCTCTATGCCAGCAGGTAACGACCCTTACGCAAGCAGTCCAGAGGCTACAAGATGGCTATTTCCAACTAGAAGGTCGTCTCCAGCACCTAATCTTATCTCCCGGGGATGCAACTTCCACATCCCCCAGTGGGGCCAGCTCTTCACAAGATCACTCCAGCGCAGCTCCTGCAGTTGTTATGACTCTCCCAGAACCTAGGGTGCCCACACCCGAACGATTTTCCGGAAATCGGAAGAGGTTTAGAGCATTTAAAAACGCCTGCTTGTTATACCTGGCTCTCCAACCTAAGACTTTCAGCTCTGAGACAGTAAAAGTAGGGTTCATTATCTCCTTGTTGTCCGAAGAACCCCAAGCTTGGGCTCACAACCTCCTGGAGCAGAAAAGTCCCTTACTAAACTCAGTGGAAACCTTCTTTGAATCCATGGGAAGATTATATGATGATCCCCAACGCATAGCCACGGCCGAGTCCATCTTACATACCTTAGTCCAGGGAAAAAGACCGGTGGAGGACTACACGGTCGAATTTCGGAAATGGTCAGGGGACACTGGATGGAATGAGGCGGCTCTCAAATACCAGTACCGCCAGGGACTCTCAGAGACTCTCAAAGATGAATTGGCACATGTTGATTCTCCTTCCACCCTGGAGGAGTTGATCCAGCTAGCCATAAAACTAGACCGACGTCTACGGGAACGACGTTCTGAACGTCTTCAATCTCCTCGGCCTACATGGATGCTACCCAGGGTCCCCACAGGTCATCCTCTTCCTGCAGTCCCTTCCTCCTCTACCTTGGAGAGCGAGCCAATGCAACTGGGACTGATCCGGGCTCCACTTACACCGGATGAGAAACAACGCCGGCGGGAGGCCAATCTCTGCCTATACTGTGGAGGGTCAGGCCACTTTTTGCGCAACTGTCCTATAAGACCCAGTAAGTCCCAATTACAAACAGCTATGAACTTTCAAGTCAATGGTTCAAGTTCAACTCATCTTGTCCTTCCTGTCTCCCTACAGGTGGCAGGCGAGGAGATCCGGCTACCAGCCATTATTGATTCTGGCGCCTGCAGCTGCTTCCTGGATACATCCCTAGCTCGAAGTTTACGCATCCCTCTGCAAAATAAAAGACAAAGGCTCCAAATCCACCTGGCCGATGGATCATCCCCTTGTTCCGGGCCTGTTACCCAAGAAACTAAACCCATTCTCACCATCACAGATTCAGGACATCAAGAATTTCTGTGCTTTGACATCATCTGCTCCCCCATGTTCCCTATCATCCTGGGACTTCCCTGGCTGCAAGCTCACGACCCTCATATCAATTGGAGTGAGAAGAAGATCTCCTTCTCTTCGGCTTACTGCTCCCAGCACTGCTTCACCTCTGGTCCTGTCTGCACAGCTTCCTGTCTAACTGTCCAGCCAGTTCCTGATCACCTTCAGCACGTCCCTGCAGCCTACCGTGAATTCATGGACATTTTTGACAAAAGGAGAGCTGACAGTTTGCCTCCTCACCGACCATACGACTGTCCCATTGATCTCTTACCTGGCTCCGAGATTACTTTTGGTCGTATATTCCCTCTATCAGAAAAGGAGTTGGAGGCTCTGCGGTCCTACATCAACGAAAACCTTGAAAAGGGATTCATTCGTCCTTCCTCTTCTCCGGCTGGAGCAGGGATTTTCTTCGTTGAAAAAAAAGATGGTACTTTAAGGCCTTGTGTGGACTACAGGGAAATCAACAAGATCACCATCAAGAACCGTTATCCACTTCCCCTCATCCCAGAACTGTTCCAACGGTTTCGAACCGCACAAGTTTTCTCTAAACTTGACCTAAGGGGCGCCTACAACTTGGTACAGATACAACCAGGGGATGAGTGGAAAACGGCTTTTAGGTCTAGGTTCGGACATTTTGAATATCTAGTGATGCCATTCGGTCTGTGCAATGCCCCAGCTACATTCCAACACTTAGTAAATGATATTTTTCGTGAATACTTAGATGACTTTGTGATTGTTTACCTTGACGATATTCTGATTTTCTCTACAACCTTTGAGCAGCACCAAGTCCATGTGAAGAAGGTACTCACGATCCTCAGGAAGCACGGACTTTACCTAAAGGGAGAGAAATGCGAATTTGAAAAAACAGTAGTCCAATTCCTAGGTTTCATTATCTCCACTGAAGGGGTCTCAATGGATCCTCAGAAAGTGAAGTCTATCCAAGAATGGCCAGCCCCTACAGACAAAAAGGGGGTCCAACGATTTGTGGGCTTTGCCAACTTTTATCGCAGGTTCATAAAAGGATTTTCATCGATCATTTCTCCCATAAACCAACTGACTCGCCAGCAAAGTCGATTCCAGTGGTCCTCAGAAACTCAGGAAGCATTTGATAAACTGAAGAATCTATTTACTTCTGCCCCGGTACTACTGCATCCAGACCCCGCTCTTCCCTATGTGTTGGAAGTAGACGCCTCAGAATCCGCTTTAGGTGCAATTCTATCACAAAGACGAGGCCAGAAGGCCCTTCTTCATCCTGTGGCATTTGCCTCCCGGAAACTGTCCCCGCCAGAAAGGAACTATGACGTGGGGGAGCGTGAACTACTGGCCATCAAATTTGCTCTTGAGGAGTGGAGATATCTTTTGGAGGGCGCTTCTCACCCCATTATGATCTTCACAGATCACAAGAACCTGGAGTACCTTAGAACAGCAAAACGCCTCAGACCCCGGCAAGCCCGCTGGGCTTTGTTCTTCTCCAGGTTCAACTTTCACATTTCCTATCGGCCTGGTTCCAAGAATGGGAAAGCGGACGCCCTATCTCGGATGTTCCCAGAAACCTCTTAAACAGCAGAACCTGGTACTATTCTATCCTCACAGAATTTTCTTTGTTCAATCCAGCCAGATCTGAGAACTGCCATTGAACAGGCCTCCAGCCAATGCTTAAACCCTGAAGTACCCACACTGAGGAAACAGGATGGTTTACTATGGGCCCAAAACAAAATATTTGTTCCAGCGCAAGTAAGACCCTTGGTACTAAAAACATTTCATGATAACAAATTTGCAGGACATTTCGGGGTACAAAAGACCTCGGAACTAATACATCGTTCCTTCTGGTGGCCAGGGTGGAGTCAGGACTGTAAGAACTACGTAAACTCTTGTATTATTTGCCAACGCAGCAAGGGATCCAATGCAAAAGCCTGGGGTCTATTAAGACCATTACCCATTCCAGAGCAACCCTGGAAGGAAGTGGCTATGGACTTTATCGTTGACCTACCACCTGCTGAGGGATTTTCCACCATTCTGGTAGTAGTCGACCGCCTTTCAAAAATGGCCCACTTCTTACCCATGAAGGGCACACCCTCTGCCTCAGATACCGCGGATATATTCATCAAGGAAGTGGTTAGGCTACATGGAGTACCCGTTAGCATTGTGTCTGACAGAGGAGTCCAGTTCACCTCAAAATTTTGGAGAGACCTTTGTAAATCCCTGGAAATCAAGGTATGCCTATCCTCAGCATATCATCCTCAAAGTAATGGCCAAACAGAGAGGACGAACCAAACGCTGGAACAATATCTGCGCTGTTTCTGCTCATGCTCTCAAGACAACTGGGTTTCACTCCTCCCCTGTGCAGAATTTGCCTATAATAATTCCATACATACAGCAACCAATCAAACTCCTTTCTGGGCTAATTATGGATTTCACCCCTCTTTTTTTCTTTTTCAGAAGTATCAGTTCCTGCGGTGCAAGACCGAATAAATTCCATTCAAGCCAATTTTCAAATAATTCAGGAAACTATGAAGAAGGCTCAGGACAGCTACAAGAAATACTATGACAGGGGGAGGAGGAGCAACCCAATTTTTAAGATTGGGGATGAAGTCTGGCTATCTGCAACAAACCTCAAACTTTCTTGTCCTTCACGCAAATTAGGTCCAAAATTTATTGCTCCCTTCAAGATAAAGAGAGTAGTGAACCCCGTGGCCTTTGAACTCTCTTTACCCAGCTCTTACAGAATTCATCCTGTCTTTCATACTTCCCTTTTGAAACCAGTAACTCCCAGTTCTTTCCCAGGAAGGGAGGAGTTGCCACCTCCTCCAATTAATATTGAAGGCGAAGATGAATTCGAGGTTGAGGCTATAATGGACTGTAGAAGGAGGGGGGGTCATATCCAGTACCTGGTCAAATGGAAGGGGTACCCCCCAGAAGATAATTCTTGGGAACCCTCCTCCAATATACACGCCCCACGGTTAATACAAACATTCCACAAGAAATATCCGGGAGTACTGGCCAGATTGGGCATCCGGAGGTTGCCCTTTGGGGGGGGGCACTGTCAGAAAAGAGCCTGTCAACATCGGAAGGTTCCTGTGCGTTTGCGCGGCGGAGCCGCGCTTCGGCGCCTGCGCGTTAGCAAAGTAGTGGCACACACGGGTTCACTACACGGCGTAACGGCGTAATGGCGTACGAACGTTCGCTCGTCAGCGTCACGCCCCCTTTCTGGCCTATATAAGGACTGACTTGTGCCCTGTTTAATTGCTGGTTTGTCTTTCAGCTTCCAGTGTTCCGTTCCTGATTCCTGCTTCTTGTGTTTACCTGTTTGACCCGGATTTGCCTGACCTACCTTGTCTCTCTCCAGCATTTTGACCTCGGCTTGTTTAAAGGACTTCCCCACGATCTGCTTCCAGTGTTTGACCCTCTGCCTGTTTCCGGATTCTCCTGCCTTCTCGTGTATGACCCCGGCTTGTTTAAACGGACTTCTGTGCTGACATCTCCAATCCCCTACCTCTGGCTTGCCTTCAGGATTCCTCTACTTACCATCTGCTGTGTTTGACCCTCGGCCTGTTTCAAGGACTTCCTCATCTACCAGTCTCCAGTATTAGTTATCGGTCTGCATCATAGACTCTCCACTACTGGGTTCTCTGTGCCTGATCTCCTGCACTTCTCCCAGCTCCCATTGTGCTTGCGGGTTAGACCCCCGGCCGGGTCTTCTTCTCCAGCTCCGGGTCAGAGCCACCGTTGCTCTCATCTCTGCGTGACTGAAGTCCTCCTCTCAAGAGCTTCCTGCCTGCAGGCGACCCGTGCCTCTCTGTGCCCTACACCCTCTGTACCACTACCAGGGGTGTAGTGCGCTTAGCCGCAAGGGAAGCCACTCCCAGCATCTCGGCCTCGGTGAGTACCCGTGATAATGCATGAGGACAAAGGGGAAATTCACAGCATATTACAATCATGGTAATTAGGGAATGAGGAAAGAAATATAATATATTATCAAACATTAAATACAATAAAATGTGATATTAAAGGATAAAAATCTTACCTTAATATAGTCCTTCTGCTGGACCTGTATGATGGCAGAACAGGTCTCTGGGATAATGATCCCCAGAGCCTGGGGTGAGATGCCTGTCGAGAACTTCAAGTCCTGCAGGCTTCTCCCCGTCGCCAAGTACTGCAGGGTGGCGACGAGCCTCTGCTCCGGAGTGATGGCTTGCCTCATGCAGGTATCCTGCCTGCTAATATAGGGGGTCAGCAAAGCCAACAAACGGTGAAATACGGGGTCTGTTATCCTGAGAAAGTTCCTGAAATCATCAGGATTATTCTCACGGATCTCACGGAGCATAGGCATATGACAGAACTGGTCACGCTGAAGCAACCAATTCTTGGTCCATGAACTCCTCCCCACCCTGTTCATGGACTGGACTTGTGTCAAGGTCAGGACCCCAACACCAAGCCCCCGCACAGCACGAACTCTACGAGGAGTACGTATATGCAACATGGCTAGAAAACGGTCGGCTGCTCAGAACAAAGAGCGGAACGCACTGAAGAACAGCAAGGCCTGTGAAGAGCGACCTGAAAAACAGTAATGAACGAACAAGAACACAATGACTAATCAAAGTCACGTGTAGCTTGCTTGCACGCACTGAAGAGCAGATACAAACCCACAAGCACAAACTGAGCAGCAGAAAACGATCTGAAAACCATGAGTCTGAAAAAGCGCTAATCGTCTCTCACCAAACTTTTACTAACACAAGATTAGCAAAAGGAGCCCAAAGGGTGCTGCGCTTGGATCTGAACTGGTCTTTTCTACGTCGTACGTGGTTGACGTCACCGCGTTCTTGGCGATCGGAAATTCCGACAACTTTGTGCGACCGTGTGTAGTTTGAGCCAACATCCGTCGGAAAAAATCCTAGGATTTTGTTGTCGGAATGTTCGATCAATGTCCGACCGTGTGTACGGGGCATAAAGGTGGTAAAAGTTCTGAAATTATTTATCTTTAACTTATTTTTTTACATTACAGAAACCTGACATTTTAACAGGGGTCTGTAGACTTTTTATATCCACTGTATATATATATATATATATATATATATATATATATATATATATATATATATATACTGCCTGAACAAATAAAAGCTACTCTGCTTAATGCATTTGTAAATACTTTTTGTTCCTGGCAGTAGAACCATTGGATAGGCTCATCGTTTGATAGGGTGTCAAAGCTCATCCTACTGCAATTAAATCACTGTAGCATTGTCACCTATTCTGCTGCTGTAGCTGCTTAACCACTTCAATACAGGGCATTTTCACCCCCTTCCAATTTTCAGGTTTCAGCCCTGTAACATTTTGAATGACAATTGCGTGGTCATGCGACACTATACCCAAATGAATTTTTTATCATTTTTTCCCCACAAATAGAGCTTTCTTTTGGTGGTAGTTGATCATCTCTGCGTTTTTTATTTTTTGCGCTATAAACAAAAAAAGAGCAACAATTTTGACAAAAACACAATATTTCAAATTTTTGCTACAATAAATATCCCAATTTAAAAAAAAAATTTATTTCCTCAGTTTAGGCCGATATGTATTCTTCTACATATTTTTGGTAAAAAAAAAATCACAATAAGCGTATATTGATTGGTTTGTGCAAAATGCAATTTTTATAATTTTTTTTTTTTACTAGTAATGGCAGCAATCTGCGATTTTTATCGTGACTGTGACATTGCTGCGGACAGATCGGACACTTTTGACACTATTTTGGGACCAGTGACATTTATACAGCGATCAGTGCTATAAATGCACTGATTACTGTGTAAATGTCACTGGCAGGGAAGGAGTTAACACTAGGGGGCGATCAAGGGGTTAAATGTGTTACCTAGGGAGTGATTCTAACTGTGGGGGGAGGGGACTGACTAGGAGAGGAGACCGATTGGTGTTCCTATCCTATATACTAGGAACACACAATCTGTCTCCTCTCCCCTGACAGGATGTGGATCAGTGTGTTTACACACACAGATCCACGTTCCTGCTCTGTCGCGAGAGATCGCGGGTGCCCGGCGGACATCACGGCCGTCAGGCACGCGCATGGGCTCCTTGGTGACGTGGCGGGCACGTGTGTGCGCCCCCTATACCGCTGGGAACCCGAGGATGTCATATGACGCCTGCCCAGGATGGGAGATCCCATCTGCGGATGTCATATGACTATAGCTGGGTAATGAAGTGGTTAAATGATGCAACCTGTAAATGGTCAGAATTTGGCTTAAACAACATGAGTCTTGTTTAGGCTTAGGTGGTAAAATGGTATTGAGAACGTTTGCTTGGCATACTTGAAAATCATTTGATTATCTGAGTTGTCTGGCTGAAGGTAGCCAGTGGTAAACAGGTAGACTTAAGCTGGCCATACATTATAAAGTTTTCTTTTTCAGTTTCCTTTAGGTTTACCTTCAACTATGTAGTACTAGGGCCTGCCTTATTGCATACAAATTGATTGAGTTTAGGTTTTTGAAAAATTGTACAAGAAAATTGTATAATGTTAAGACCATAAAGGGAGAGTACATGGTCAGCAACAGTACTCATTTATGGTATAAAGCTGGCCATAAATAAAGCTGGCCATGGTATAAAGCTGGAGCAATTTTCTTTCCGGCACCCACAGTCAGTGTTGATGGGCGCATCCTTCCCGCGGAGCCATTGTGTTCTCCCAGCAGGGGAGCGGTGAAGCTGTCCCCGCCGGGAGTACACAGTGATTATTGCTAGCAACAATCGCTTGTAAAATCTGACAGGCTGGTTGCACCCATCTTGATCGATCTATCAACTTAGGTGCATTCAGCCTGAAAATACATGGTTTGAATCTCCTCCTAAACCGGCCGAGATACGAACCGTCTATGGCCAGCTTAGCACCAAGTCATATTTGTTCAAGGTAACATAAAATGTACTTATATCTGGCAAAATTTAATAACTTACCATATATGAGTACTGTTGCTGACCGTGTGCTTCCCCTTCATGGTCTTGGTCTACCTGGTTTCAACTGGCTACCTTCAGCTAGATAAGGCTTTAACTTAAATAATCAAATGTCCTGCACAGCCCACAGATCTCAGCCCAGCAGAGCACTTTGAAATTATTGCCATTGTGAGATTAATATGTAGTCAGTGAATTGCAAAAGACTGTATAATGCTATACAATAAGCGTGGATCACTTTCACTAAGGGACATTTTCAGGACTTGAATTCAGGCTGTTCCAAAAAAAAGATGCAGCCGAATAAATATCACTACTAATCCGAGAGTGAGCTAAGCATGCTTCATTCATTAATTGAATGTAGTAAACAAATAGTTTATTGTTTAGAGTTAATAAACTGACGGTGCTATGGGGAAAAAAGTGCTTTATGAAATGAGTGATTCACCTTTAAATACTGAGTCATTTTCTCAGCTGAAAAAGTTACCTTGCATTCTTTGCATCATACACCTACACTCCAGGCACAGTACAATGACTTGTAGAGAAAAGGATGCTTTTACTTTCATACTCTTCATTGTCTGGTCATGTAATAGATGTTCTTCCAGAGAGGGAACATACAGTTACCGTCTTCCCACTGCAGCAGCAACATTTGAACTTGTTCCTGCCTGCGCATTGTAGTCTGAAAGGCTGTGGAGATAGCTGCGTTTATTCATTAGGAATAAATTCATGTCACAAGGACGCCGTTTCTTTCAGCATGTCTATAATTAACAGATTGGATTGACCATGACACATTAGGTTGGAATGGCAAATATTCTACAACCTCTGAGACAAAAGGGACCAAAAAGATGAGATACTTTTTTTGCACACATAGAGATCTGCACCCTCCGTCCATGTGGAAGACAAGGGATATTAAAAATAGATACCTCTGCATAACAATGTAAGCAATCCCTCCATAGAACTCTGACTATTTCTGTGTGAGCACTTCATGGAAAATTCTTCTGGAAAAAAATATTATATAGACAAAATATAGTACATCTGCTTCAGTTAGAAATGAGGGGGGGATTTGGGACTTTAAATGAAGCACAATGAAGTGCCTCCATCTTTGGTTTAAGTTGAGAATAAAAGGGAATTTGGGACTTTGAATGAAGCAATTGAATAGTGGAGGTAAAAAATCAATATAAAATTGTTTATTTTGGTAACATAAATATAAAAACAATGGAAAAATAATTTAATGTATATACAAACAACGTGCACAAGGCATGAACATGATGGATGAATGAGTACATATATATCAACACATGATCATGACGAATACAAGGTAATTGATGTAAATATATCATGTTGCCGGGCCAACGGCAACATGCCTGATAATGACATCTGTGTACACATGGTATGTGTACATCTACTAAATAGTATATTAGCAACAACATCAAACATGATAGGTAGTAGGTAAGTATCATTCCATACATGGTGTAGCTGTGGCATCAAACAGAGCTTGACGCGTTTCATGGATATTTCCACTCATCAGCAGCAGATACGACAGGAATTCCTATGGAATATATAAATATAATGAACCATACTCTAAATAGAGAGGGAAAATATCAAGAAAGATGGATCTTTACTATAGGTAGGTGGTTGAACCAACCACACTTGCCAACAAAGACAGTGAATGCTGCGTGAGGGCACAGCTTCATCAGTTCTTCATTCAGCATAATAAGCCACATATGCCTTCCTATAAGTTATGATAGCTATTACTTTTAAAATATAATATTATAAAATGATATCAATTTACAGTAATTACAAACAGTCATGCATCAGATTAATAGAGAAGCAAGGTGGTGGGGAGCTGGACTCAGTTGTAGGTGTGTATCTCAGATAGGTGTACAGATATTTGTTTGGACACAAGCAGTTTTTCAATTTACCATGGCCAAAGTCTGTGTGCTTGAAAAAGGTATTTGAGCGAAAAGAGAAGAGAGTCCTAAACATTTTTGACCATCCAGAAAAAGTTGATTATTTACAGAATTCTAGGGAAACACCAGCTTATTTTGAGGGATCAAAAGGCCTCCTTCATCAGGGCTACTTGTAAAAGAAATAAAATTGAGTCGGTATTACGTAGCAACACACTAGGTATTATGTATGCATATATATAAATTCAATGAATAGTAGAATAGGCAAAAATGATATATGAAAAATAAAAAACATGCAATTCAAAGCTTTGAGACCTTTTGCGTTGCATTATTTGTTTTTTATATTGCAAAGATGATTTCATCTTATCCTACTTAAAATGTTAATTTTCTACATGCACAATAATATTAGTTTCATATATATTATATAAATAATACCTATGGTGTTGCAACATAATATAAACTATATTTTATTTATTGTACTCATAAATCTGACGATGAATTGCCTTTTTAAGCTCTAGAACATATTGGGGGAGATTTACTAAAACTGGAGAGAACAGAATCTGGTGCAGCTTTGCATAGTAACCAATCAGCTATTAACTTTAGCTTATTCAATTAAGCTTTGACAATACAACCTAGAAGCTGATTGGATACTATGCATAGCTGCACCAAATTCTGTGTGCACCAGTTTTAGTAAATCTCCATCGTTGACATTTCCCTAATACTCTGATCAATATAATTTAATTTTTTTTAAAAATCAAAATTTTGTGATATGTGCAAAATTTTTACTAAAGCCACCTCATATACATACAACATTCCCTTATCCCATTCAGCCCTGGAGTTGTAAAAGAACTTCCTAAAAACACTCTTTTCAGTCCTTATTGGACTAAAAGGCTTAAAGGAGTTGTAAAGGCAGAAGGTTTTTCACCTTAATGCATTCTATGCATTAAGATAAAAAGCCGTCTGTGTGTAGCGTGCTCCCCAGCACCCCTAATACTTACCTGAGCCCCATCTCTGTCCAGTGATGTCCACGAATCCCTCAGCCGTCCGGGACTCTCCTTCCTGATTGGCTGAGACACAGCAGTGGCACCATTGGCTCCCGCAGCTGTCAATCAAAGTCAGTTAGCCCATCAGGAGAGAGGGGGCGGGGCCAAACGGCAGCTCCGTGTCTGAATGGACACACGGAGCTGCAGCTTGGCTTGGATGCCCCCATAGTAGGCTGCTTGCTGTGGGGGCACTCGACAGGAGGAAGGGGCCAGGAGCAGTGAAGAAGGACCTGAGAAGAGGAGAATCTGGGCTGCCCTGTGCAAAACCATTACACAGAGCAAGTAAGTATAACATGTTTGTTATTTATTTTTTATTTTTTTAAACAAGACTTTACAATCACTTTAAAGAGGAAGTAAACTTCCATCTTTGAATTTTACCTAAGTAACGTCCCAGATGAAGCTACGTCAGTGAACCACGGCGAAACGCGTTGACGTCACAACGCCGCCCGGTCCATGCGCAACGGGCTGAGAGGAGAGTGCACGGCTGCCCACGCAGCAGGGACTTCACGATCGCAGGGTGTCCTATGAGCGGTGGACACCGGAGCGGTGGACACCATATGGATGCCGGACAGACCAAGGAATTTTCTTAGCTCTGAGACTACCACAGCAGAAGCTCCCAAGGAACTATCACATCAACACTAAAGGTCCCGCGCAGCAGCCGTCCAGAGGATTCCTATACACTGACGTCCAAACTCAGACGATCGGACTGTCCAGGAGTCATGGAGTTTTGACCTAGAGGGTAACGTACAGCCACCATAACAAGATTGATTGTCATGGCAATATGATCTGCAGGCTGTAATACCATACTGCTTAGAGTTACAGTCCTTAACAACATCTGATACATTTGTACTGATTGAAAACAAATTCTTGTTTGGAACCTGTCAGAACTATGAAACCTATATAACCTAAACCAAGATGACAAATCGCTACTCCAGCTACTCTTCACACACAAGATGACATTTTTTCATTCTTTCACTTTTTATTTTAATAGGACTTCCGAAATATACATTAAGTGTGAACCTTGAATTAGTGGAAGTGAATACGTCTAATGTTATACCACCTAGGTTTATAATAGGCCTTCCTCTATTGCACCCTCCACCCCCACTTGCATTTTGCCTCGCTTGACCGTAAGTAATAAATCTAAATGATACCCAATCGTAGACCAATGGGGTTATAAACTCCACAATTTGGCTAATTTGATGGCCCTCAATGGTCTCCGAGGCATAATGCAATACGCCCTGACCGGGTAGCTTTATATGTTTTTTGTTGTCAAGTTAGTCCTGTCTGTATTGTCACGAGCGGCCGCACCGATTTTTTAGGAAATGCTCATTTGCATAATTCCTTAACAAATGTGAATTTTTAAGGTAACACGAATAAACAGATGTTTTTATCGAATTATGACTATTGCTTACATTGTTGCATGGAGTAACCCCTTTTTTGAAACCCAGCACTATTGGGTTTACCCTTTACCCCATTGTTCCCCCCCTTTTTTCTCTAGTAATAAGTATGGTTACAGCAACAATACCCTAAAGGGTTACAGAGTGTACGGGTAATTTAGAACTTCATTGCCCAGTACAGGTGTTACTCACGCTTCCCATTACTCCCCATCCCCCCAACCCCCTCCCCCTTCCCTAACGTTTTCGGAAGCCTATAATAAGGCTTACCTATAGGTAGTGTAAATATCTCCTAAACGTGCACCATTTAGGAGATATTTACTGTACATGCAGCCAGTGACATCACTGGCGCATGCGCTCTAAAGGAACGACCACCCATGTCATTCCATCAGAGTCCTGTGCTGTGACTGACAACTCCCGTGCGCATGCGCGGGAGTGAAGTCATCGCGGCTCCGGCCAGTCACAGAGCTGGAGTCCGCGAACCCAGAAGCAAGACAGGTGAAGATGGAAGCTGGAAGGCTTAGTTTTCAGGTAAGTTTCACATAATGTGCTCATATGCAATGCATATGAGCACATTATGCCTTTGCCTTGCAGGTAAGGAAAAAGAAAATGTCCAGCAGTTTACAACCACTTTAAATAGAAAGTCAAAGAATAAAACGTACTTCTTTTTTTTAATACAAGGCAGGATGAGACGTCGGGTGGATCAGTATTTTATGAAAAAATGATATATGATCTCCTACCCAGGCTTTAGATACTGGGAAACTGAAGTGTAAGTGAATGGAACAGCTCTGGTGCTTCCTTTCAATATCAGAAAATTATCATTATTGCTGGCTTGCTCTGCTGCCAGAGATCCTCCATCTTTTATGCAACTGTGTTTTATCATTCAAACCTGTTGAAAATTTTGAATTAGGTAGTTTACATTTAGCAATCATGGGTACTTTTACTGGCAACCCATAAATTATACTTATTTTATTTATTACAAGTACTTATATAGTACCATCAATTTACATTTATATTGTACATTCACATTAGTCCCTGCCCTCAAGGAAATTATAATCTAAGGTTCCTAGCCCACATGCATACATTCAAAATTTAGACAGACGTGTCTTTGGAGTGTGAGAGGAAACCTAGCAGGCACAGGGAGAATATACAAACTCCAGGCAGGTATTGTCATGGTTAAAATTCAAACCAACAACCTTAGTGCTGCTAGGCAGAAGGGCTAAACACTTAGCCACTGTGCACTGTAGAAAGGTTGGGTTGCTGTTGTCACTGCCTCACTTTTAGATGCCTCCCAGTGGCAGATGATCTGGATTTAACATGGAGATTGTTCGGCAGTAAAGGCAGAGTGGAAAATCTGAAGTAGTCACACAATCCGGGGCTGTATTTAGGGTGGTTGCCATGGCTAACCAGAGCCCAGTGACAAAATGAGAAAAATGGAATGAAGACATGGTGAAGAACATAGCAAAGATCAGGATCGTTATGAACAAAGCTTGTTTAGGGAGATCAGGATTAGAGCCTAGCAGAATCAGATGCACTAGGAGCCAGGAACACAGGAAATGGGAACTGAAACTAGGCAGGGAAAGGGTTAAGGAAGAATGCTTTGAGGATAGACCTGAGAAGAACAGCAACAATAAGCAAGTACATAATCTCTTAGAAGCACATACTAGGAGTCAACAGTAGTGTGAACTCTGCAGCAATCAGGGTAGAGATTTGGCGCCCATTTAAGGGGATATAGACCAATAATTGGTCATACACCACACCATGTGCACAGCTTACCAAATAAAAAGGGCAGTACATTGAAAAAAAAAACTGGAGTCCAGAAAAAGGCACAGAGGACTGCAGGAAAGAAAGCACCCATCATTGATGCCTACAGAGACCAGAAAGTCTCCCTGATGAAGGGTGGCTATAGATTTGAATGTTTTAAATGTCTTAATTAAAATGGAATCAACCAGATAAGTCAAAGCCTCCCTCCAGCAGAGAGACTTCTTAGCCTCTGTGGACATCAAAGATGTGTACTTGCATATACCCATCTTTCTACTGCATCAATGTTACCTCTGATTTGCTGTGGGAAATCAACACTACCAGATTGTGGCCCTTCCTTTTGGTTTGTCTTCCACACCCTCATTGTTCAGCAAGGTCTTATCACCAGTGCTAGCTTTACTTCACTCCCAGGGCATTTCCATTGTGGGTAAGAAGTACCAATAAATGGATAACAGGACCCAGGGAAGACAACAGGAACAAGAGTGGAAAACAGCAATAGACTTAACAGAAAGACAAAGCAAGGAAAGCTTATCACCTGCCAAATGCCCATGATTGACTGCACCACAGATAGATGAGCAGGTTGTGTATAAATGTCAAGCTCCTGGCCTAGCAAACCCTCTGCAGGTAGGTTCCTGATATTCTGAAATTGTTATCAGATTTACTATCGTTAAATAATATTTTAATTCCAAGTAGGTTAGTCCTAATATTTACTTTTGGATGCAATTTGAAGGCTCTTTTAGAGTACAAATCATACACAAAAGTGAACCTATACCATGTAATAGTAGCATGATACTCATATATATGTGTTTTCTCCATTAATTCTACCTTAGATCCTAAATTTTGGAATCTATTTCTCATAACTCTGATTGTCTTTCTAATAATAGCTGTTAAGCACTGAACATTTTGATCTAACTACATGCCATGTCAGGCAAGCCCAGATGGACAATCTGGCAATTGTGACGGATGCCAGAAGAGCAAGTATGGCTGTGAGAGTATGTGGGCTGGAAGGAACTCCTATAAACTACTAAAGCTCAGTGAATCCCGTTCTAACAAAATTGCAAAAATAACCATCACTCATAGGCATTCTGCATTTGGCCACCAATATACTGGAACAGCAGCAGCAACAAGTCATGGGGGAGATTTACTAAAACTGGTGCACACATAATCAGGTGCATCTTAATTGAACATGTTGACGTTAGAAGCTGATTGGTTGCTATGCACTTCTGCACCAGATTCTGTGTGCACCAGTTTTAGTAAATCTTCCCCACAGTCTCTTTGTTTGATAATAAGTATTATCAAAACTTGATCATGAGCATAAATGTGGGCTGGGACTTACTATTCCCAATCCACAACTATAATTTTTATTGGTTTGCCAAACTGAATGTTCACATGTGGAAATGGCAATTAATTATTTTTGATCGTACCAGCTCCACTTTGATCAGATATGATGATGTTAGATAAGATAAATTTCATATAAGAACAAGGTTATGAAAACCTGACCAAATTTGAAGCACAGGTAGTTGCAGGAATAAAACTGCACATTTTCTTATGTGTTAGTGGGTTTACTATCAATCATGTCTGACATTCCTAGAAAACACCTTTCACACTGGCCCATCATCCAACCTAATTTAACTGATAAAAACCTAACCACTTCTCAGACACATAGGGGTTGATTTACTAAAGGCAAATAGACTGTGCACTTTGCAGAGTGCAGTTGCCCTCTGCAAGTGCAATTGCTCCAGAGACTAATAAATGAGGTAAGGCTTGACTTTGCAAAGAGTACCCAATCCTGTGCAAGGAAAATGAAAAAAAAACAGCATTTTTGCTTGCACATGATTGGATGATGGAAGTCAACAGAGCTTCTGCTCATTTACTAAGCTCTGGAGCAACTGTTCTTGCAGAGGGCAACTGCACTTTGCAAAGTGCACAGTCTTTTTCCCTTTAGTAAATCAACCCCATAATGTAAATGTATAATGTTCAGCCGCTGCTATGCAATTCAAAATGCTTTCCCAAGTCTGCAGCAGTAGAATTAAGGCATCAATGTTCTTTGTATGGTGTGTTATTTCCATAAAATATAGTCACATTAGTTTATCCTGGTACTGGAATCTTTTGGTGCAAGGTCTGCATGCCCTCAGCCCTGCGGCTCAAGGAGCAGGGCAAGGTGTGTATGCAGCATAATAAGGGTAAATTCATTAAGGGACTTACTTTAGGGTTTTGGTTAGTGTTAGGCTTAGGAATTTGATATTAAAAGTCTGTATTTTAGGAGTTGAGTGTTGTATAGTTTTCAGTGAAATATGTACCTGTGTAGCACCCTCCTAAATAGGTTTGCAGTTAATAGGAACATTTAGTTTTTGGATGGGTAGTAGTTAGCCCAGTTTTGATTTGTACAGTTGTACACTCGGTTTCTCCCTAAGCTCAGTGGGATTGTGATCTTGCACTGTTGTGTGTCACTGGCATCACTTACTATATTATGAGGTTTCCCTGCCAGGCTGTGTAATGAATAATCATATTTCCCCAGCCATCCCCGTAGGAGGTTCAGGCAATTGAGACATGATGGGGAAGGGTATAAATATTTGGGAAGGCCATGTTCTATCTTTAACAGCATTAAAACATAAAAAGTCATCCCCTAGACTGGTTACTAGGTCAGTGTGCATTGAGTCGCTATTGTGTGTGTGCTGGCAGCCTCTGCACAAACAGGAAAAGGTGGAGTGACTATACTTTTATCAAGTTTAATAATCATTCATCAGCGGCCCTTTTGGGGGTACCACTACACCTATATATGGTCACCCACACCTTAGGGAGAGTCTGCCATTAGGGGAAAAAAATAAAACTGCTGCAGGTATAACATACATGCACCTGGAGGTTCCTGCACATACTGTACATGCAGCAGCTTTCCAAACCTCCTTACATGTCACGGATAAATGTTGGCCATTCTAACAAGCAAAACTCTGCCTTTTCCAAGAGTGTCAAAGCTTGCTTCCAAACTCCAACTCCACACATTCCTATCGGCTGATTTCTATGATGAACATGTGCAAAAGAGAAAATGTGCAACCAAAAAACAATTAAAAAAGGAAGTTTCCTTACAAAAAATGCAAACAAGTGTGATTAAATGATACTAAATATACCGTATTTATCGGCGTATAACACGCACTTTTTTCCCCTTAAAATCAGGGGAAAGTCGCAGGTGCGTGTTATACGCCGATCCCCGGCGATCCCGACCTGTCACATTTTCAAAATCGCCGATCGCGATTTGAAAATGGCGCTGCCGGCGCCGAAATACACAGAGCCGGTCCTCGGCTCTTTCCGGCGGCTATCGTTCATTTTCGGCTCCACTCGTAGTCCCGATCGGAGCTATCCGAACCTACTCGGCTAGGTTCGGATAGCTCCGCTCGGGACTACGAGTGGAGCCGAAAATGAACGACAGCCGCCGGAAAGAGCCGAGGACCGGCACTGTGTATTTCGGCGCCGGCGGCGCCATTTTCAAATCGCGATCGGCGATTTTGAAGCCCAGAATGGCTGGGATCACTGGGGCAAGGCTGCACTGGGGAAGGCTGCACTGGGGAAAGCTGCACTGGGGAAGACTGCACTGGGGAAGGCTGCACTGGGTAAAGCTGCACTGGGGAAGTCTGCACTGGGGAAGTCTGCACTGGAGAAGGCTGCACTGGGGAAGGCTGCACTGACAAGGCTGCACTGGGGAAGGCTGCACTGACATGGCTGCACTGACAAGGCTGCACTGACATGGCTGCACTGACAAGGCTGCACTGACAAGGCTGCACTGACATGGCTGCACTGACATGGCTGCACTGACATGGCTGCACTGACAAGGCTGCACTGACAAGACTGCACTGAGAAGGCTGCAATGATGGGCGTTTAAATGTAAGTTTTTTTTCCCTTCAACTTCCCTCCTAAAAGTTTTTTTTTCCTTAAAATTCCCTCCTAAATTGGGGTGCGTGTTATATGCCGGTGCGTGTTATACACCGATAAATACGGTAATAAAACATGTGATCAAATTAGGAACAGTCCTATGCAATATAGTCCATGAAGTGCTGAGATGATTGCACACAAATACAGGCTTCTTAGGACAGCAAAAAATCAGTTATCAAAGCAAACAGCGCCGCTTACCAGATATGGTGGATCTCAGATTATAGAGCTCAAATGAGCACACACGGGGGATCACTCAATGGAAGATCATCTGTCTCCAGGCTCAACAATAGCGGGATCCGTCCTCCTAAGGTAGCTCAGCACTGCTGCGATGTTCTTTACTATGTTTTTCCAGAAGGTTGGCTCCGTTTATGGATAAGGTTATAGAATAGAAGAGAAAGGCTTCATGGTGCAGTACTGGGTTTAAAATGTAATTCAAAGATTTCCATAAGCACTGACATCCAACAAGAGCAGTATTCAATATTCAAACAGCCGTGGCTCAAGCCAGTCAGCTGATGCGTGGTGATGTCAAGACTAGGATGAGCTCCGGCGTGTTCGCACAGCCAACGTGCAGAGCCCGCTAGGAAGTCGGCACTGCGCTAATCACAGGCAGTGAGACATTGTCCCGATGCACGGCTGCAGAGATCGGGAAATGTCTCACTGCCTGTGATTAGCGCAGTGCCAACTTCCTGGTGGGCCCTGCACGTGGGCTGTGCGAACACGCCGGAGCTCATCCTTAGTCAACACCTGTAGCTCCACCCGACGTGTTTCCCTGTATTTTAAACCCGGTACTGTACCATGAAGCCTTTCTCTTCTATTCTATAACCTTATCCATGAACGGAGCCAACCTTCTGGAAAAACATAGTAAAGAACATCTCAGCAGTGCTGAGCCAATTTAGGTGAACAGAAAAACTTCTTCTTCTTCTCTCTCTTTTTTTGCTGTCCTAAGAAGCCTGTATGTGTGTACAATAATCTTAGCATGTCATGGACTACATTGCATTGGTCCTAATTTACCATTTGATCACATTTTATTATGTTTAGTATCATTTAATCACACTTGTGGCTGTGGTTGGGCATTTTCTCTTTTGCACATTCTCACGAGCTGGATATTCTGTTTTTTTTTTACATGCTGCACCAGTTTATTTAGTATTCATGTTATATATATATATATATTAATTTTATTTTGTATATATATATATATATATATATATATTTTTTTTTTTTTCTGGGGGGGGTTAGCGCAGATATTCTCCTATATCTTCTATGATGAACAGTCTCACCTGTCAATAGATATACCTGTCAATATTAGAGCAGGAGGCAGTAAGGGGTGGGCAAATAGGGGTTAATTTACTAAAACTGGAGAGTGCACAATCTGGTGCAGCTGTGCATAGAAACCAAGCAGTTTCTAGGTTTTTTTTTGTCAAAGCTTAATTGAACAAGCTGAAGTAAGATGCTGATTGGCCACCATGGCCAGCTACACGAGATTTTGCAATCCCCAGTTTTAGTAAATCAACTGCATCGTGTCCAGGGCCGGTGCTACCACTAGGCAAACTAGGCAGCCGCCTAGGGTGCACTGCTATCTAGGGCACCCGGCCACTGATGTCCCTTCTCTCTGCAGCAAACAACTAAGTCTCAGCATCAGCAGACAACTGCCGCTCTGTTTGCACATAGTGTCAGAGGCGCAGCGGCGGTGAAGGACTGTGTCTGTGTCCCAACTTCCGAAATGAATGGAAGCAAGCAAACATTTATCGATGGGCACTGGTAGGCTGCATTGATAGGCACTGGTAGGCTGCATTTGATGGGTGCTGGTGAGGCTGCATTGATGGGCACTGGTAGGCTGCATTGATGGGCGCTGGTAGGCTGCATTGATGGGCGCTGGTAGGCTGCATTAATGGGCACTGGTAGGCTGCATTGATGGGCGCTGGTAGGCTGCATTGATGGGCGCTGGTAGGCTTCATTTGATGGGCGCTGGTGAGGCTGCATTGATGGGCGCTGGTAGGCTGCATTAATGGGCACTGGGGAGGCTGCATTTGATGGGCGCTGGTGAGGCTGCATTTGATGGGCACTGGTGGGCTGCATTCTATGGGCGCTTCACTAAAAAGATGGGGTATACCTGGGCTGGGCAAAGGGGGTGGAGTCAGGGGTGGAGCCAGGGGGTGGCATAATGAGGTTTCGCCTAGAGTGTCAAAAATCCTTGCACCAGCCCTGATAGTGTCATCCTGGGCGGATAGGCCCAGGGCCTGGAAAAGCTTTGTGGTTTTGTCTATTTATGACCTCACGTCCTTTTTCTCTATACCAAAACCCTAACCCCTCTTCAGTCCCCCTATTCCTTACATTTCCTCTACTGCTCTTCTATGACTCCCTCTTTTCCTTTTTTAGAAAAAATCCTATATTCATTCCTACTATCCACACACCTAACAATGTACATTATACATTCTCCCGTTCCTTACCCAGCCATTTATATTTCTCAGGGGCTTAGTTTTACTGGGGCTGTGAAGTATTATAACTACATGTAGCCAAGTCCCGGTCCTCTCCAGGCCTAATGGTGCCCTCCAGAGTTAGGGACAGCTGACATCCTTCTGTGTAGAGTGGGTTACAAGGCATGGTGGGTGCAACGCAAGATAGATTCATGGGCGCCAGACACTTCTTGAATGCAAAGAGATTTATTGTCTCTTAAACAGAACTGTAGGAGAGAGGGTTTAGGGCCAGGACACCCTTAAGTGTTTGCAGTGTTAATTGGCAGACTCCAAGACTTCTATAGGTAGACAGTCATGCAGAGAAAGGCACCCAGCCGGACGCCACATCTGCAAAGTTTGCAATGAACTCTTTCACTTCCTCCACAATCTCCTCTTTCAATTCTTACTCAACTGAACTCCCAGTCCCAGTCTATTTTCCTCAAGCATCACCCCCATGGCCTTGCTGAGTCCCTACCTTTGCACTCACAGATACTCCTCAAGCACCACCCCACTGGCCTGCTCGGTCCCTGGCTCGGCACACAAGACTGCTCTGCAAGCGTCACCGCTGCTGGCTGGGTCCCTGGCTTGACACCAGCTGAAGTTTCCCAATTCGTCACCGTCCCCAGTTGGTGAGAATACTGCTCTGGTACTTGCTTCAGCTACTCACTGTGGTCCCCGGTAACAGGGTGGATGGTTCCTTAGTGGCGACAGCTTCTCCTCTACCTCCGACCATGACAGGTTCTCCGGCCAGCAGAACCGTCAGTTCTGGTTGGACTGCAAGCCGTAATCCAAACCCTACGCTGCTCTCTTGCTTCTGGATAGGCCCTCAGACAGCCTAGCAGCCAGATGTCCCTGGGATAGGCTTTGGGCTCTGGCCTAGCAGCTTGGGGCAGCACAATACACGTTCACCCAGACAGCTGTCCAGGTGGCACAGAACCCCGATCACCTGACCTCACCCAAATCATTAGGCTCTCCCAGCAGGCCAAAGGACCCAAGAAGATCCCTGCCCATTGGCGGAGATACCCCATCTATTCCTAATCTGTCCTTGCAATGCCCTTGTCTTATCTAATGCCACCAGATACCCGGCCATCTAGTGACAGAAGAGAGAAGTGCAGAGATTTCATAAATAGGGTGGAATCAATTGATCTCCCATCAATTGGCTAAGGCAACTATACCTGGCAGGTAAATTTATTAGCCACTCTGTCTAAACATCAGGGTGCTACATCCATATCCATATGGGACACTCTGATGGGTGTATACCAGAATATGACCTACCTTAGAACCTGAATGGTCAGCATCTAAGGGGTGTGCAAGCATAAGAAATATTTGGAAATGCCTAAGCTTTGTCTTTAAGAATGTCAAAATAACAAGAAAAGTGTAGCGCTAGAAAAGGTCCCAAAAATACAGTCTATGGATTGACAATTCAAAGGTCATAAATTAGCAAAGACCATCACTTAAGAGAAATATAAAAGTCCTCTAGAGCAAATCTCCACAAGAGAATGAATCATCCGTGACAAAGGGTCCATACACCACCCAATAGAAGTGAAGAGGCTTACCGGACTCGGTGGACCCAACAAGGCATACGCCAGGTGGAGTCAATCAGGCTTAGGTGGTGCTGGGTTGAAGTGGGCCCAGACAGGCAAAGTTGGTGGAATGGCTACCACATAGCTGTGTTATTCAAGCGTGATCGGGTCAGAAGATGTGAAATCCAGCGCCCATGGATCGTATCCCTCGGATCCGCGTGTGAACCAGCCATATCCCGGTCTCCGATCGGAGTCTTTCTAAAACTTTAGGGAAGATTTGAATCTTTTCTGGCCTTGTTCATATCATCTGGGAAAGTGGGTGAGGACTGCTGCACTTAGATGTTTTCAACTTGTCTACAGGAGCACAGAAAAGGACATTCTTGGTTTGGAATAGCTATCCTGTTGCTTCCAGTTTCTGTCAACAAGTTTTTTGAGGGTACACAGTATTTTCATGAGGCTGGAACTAACAGCCGAGGAGGAATCACTTTCAATAATAACTCTTCACAAAGCTCAAACTAATTCATCACACTGTTCTTATTTTTGCTGATTCACGTTATCATCTATAGCAGTAGAGGCCTCAATACACACACACACATACTTTATTTTTATATGTACAAACAAGACAAGCCTTATTCAATAATTATTGCATTTAGCATTGTATCTGTTTACTCTTGAATAAGTTAAGTTAAAAAATGGAGGATTGTAGATGTTAAAGCAGAAGTAAACTGCCATAAAAATACAATTTGGGCCTCCTGTGCTTTTACCATAATGTGCAATTATACACAGCATATTTGCACATCATGGCACGCTTACCTAGTAAGCAATTATCCCCCCTAGAACTGTGATGTCAGTGCTGCCATGCATCTTCACCCAGTCTTCTTCTGGGTACAGATTTTTCAGCCATCTTGATTGGCCAGGCCAGGGTAACGTAATTACTGCATATGCACACCGGAGTTACTTTGTCAAGTACAGAATCACTTCAAGACATAAAGTGATTTTAAAGGCTTGGCTTTTGAATTAAAAAAATAACAAACGTGGTATACTTACCTGCTCTGTGCAGTGATTTTGCACAGAGCAGCCCCGATCCACCTTTTTTGGGTCGTCTGCTGGCGCTCCTGGCTCCTCCCTCCTGCCGAGTGCTCCCAAAGCAAGCCACTTGCTAACATTCACAAACAGAGCCACGGCTCAGCCCCATCCCCTCTCTCTCCCCTGATTGGCTGTGATTGACAGCAGCAGGAACCAATGGCACCCCCTGCTGTCTCAGCCAATGAGGAGGGAGTGTCCCCAGAGAGCCGAGGCTCTCATGCACATCGCTGGATCGAGATTGGGCTCGGGTAAGTATAAGCGGGGCACTGCTGCACACAGAGTTTTTTTATCTTAATGCATAGAATGCATTAAGGTAAAAATCCTTCTGCCTTTAGAACCACTTTAAGTTGTCCATAGATGGACTGATTTTTTTTTCAGCCAGCGGGCTGAATGAATGAAAAGAGAAAATTGCTCCATACACACACGCAAGGTGCTTGTGCTGGGACAATGTATTCTGGCAGTGATACTCTCCACTGTCAGAATACATTGATTAGGGGCTGCAGCCACTATTTGACAAAAGTTTTCCAGCATGCCAGTTCGACAGAAGTCAGTCTAATGATCGACTTCTGTCGAACAGGGATGGCTACACACGGATCGAAATTCTGCCAGTCCTTGCTAAATTTCAATCCGTCTCTGGCCAGCTTCAGACTGTGCTCTGCATGTGCAACAAGAAAAGACATGTTAGAAGGTTGGGAGAAGCTTTAATAACAAAAGGGGCATACACAATCTCTGTCGTAAAAGAGCTTACCTGTTAGTGATTTTTCAAAAATAGGGTTTACTTCCACTTAAACAACTTCATTTTACATGTGCAGTGTATTTAATGTGCTGAGTATAGACATATAGGGGGAATTTACTAAAACTGGAGCACACAAAATGTGGTGCAGCTGTGCATAGTAACCAATCAGCTTTTAGGTTTTAGCCTAGGTTCACACTGAATGTTGGTTAAAAAACCCGTGAGTTTACCTGAACTTGCACAATTTCATGTTCAATCTTAATTTTATTGGAAAATTATTATACAAATAGACAAATATGCATACATTAATGGCATAATCATACCAGTCAATTTACAAATACATTATACATGCTTACATAAAACAAAAACAAAAAACAAAACACAACAACAAAACAAAAAAACATGGGGGGAAATGATGGCAACACATAAAGATCATGTTTTGAAAGATTATGTCTTATTTAGATTCTGCTTCAATTCCCATAAATCATTACAGTTTCCTGATGACTCCCTATATGTCCTCCAACGGGCCCATACCTGACGGCATTTTTCATATGTATCCAATTCGTGTGACAGGAGGGTCTCCATCCTTTCAATGTAATCCATTTCTATTATCCATTCCTTTGCTGTTAACCAGTGTCTTTAATATTTTTATAGAAGCCTGGGAGAATTGATAGCAGAGTCATTTGTGGTGTATTGGGGACTAGCTCTCCTGTAACTGTAGTATGCAGCTGCATGATCCTGTCCCAAAAATGATAAATTTGGGGGCATTCCCACCAAATGTGTATCAACGAACCCTTAGCAGAATGACACCGCCAACATATGTCATATGTTATATACGCTGCAGGGATGCTGGACATCGATACCAACGAGAAACAAGCTTATAGCTTGGTTCTTGGGCTTTAGTTGTCGGTGACAAGCAATGTGTAAGAATAAATGATTTCTCCCACTCTTCTGCTCCAATTTAAACATTAAGATCGTGTGCCCATTTATTTGTAAATTCTGGGGGTTCAGGATGGTTTTTTGCAATAAGAATCTTATATATTGCTGATAGAACATGTTTTGGTTTAGTACTTTGTAACAAAATAGACTCAAACAAATTTAGATCTCTATCAAAAGATTGGTTTAAGGGAGTAGAGGACAGGAATGACATTACTTGCTGATATTCCAACCATTGCATAAGTGAGGGCTGTTGTGTAGAAATTAAATTCATTATGGATGGAAGTTTGCCCTGACAGAGAATCTGGCTCACTCTTTGGTGAGACTCCTTATTCCATATTAAAAACTGTAACCGATCTACTGCAGGTGGAAATTGAGGATTGCCAAATAATGGTGTCATGGGTCCTACTTGCGAAGAAAGCCCTAACTGCGAAATCATTTAATACCAAATGCTCAATGAATGAGATGTAAGAAAAGGTAAAGAAGAGAGCATGTCTTGTTGAGTACCGCGGGAAGATACGTTTAACCAAGGAAGTACCTGAAGATCAAACTGATTCAACCCCTGTTCTATTGATACCTATTGTTTGGTATCTGAATGGTAAAACCAGTTCACTAATCTAGTCAGAACTGCCGCAACATAGTAATAATATAGATCCGGTACACCCACTCCTCCTTTCACTTTAGATAATGTTAATGTTTTCCTATTTAATTTAGGTCTCTTGTGCCCCCATATAAACATTGTAAAAGCAAATTGTAAAATCGAAAAAAAAAGATCTAGGAACAGGAACAGGAAAAGTTTGAAAAAGGTACAGAAAGCGGGGTATTATGTCCATTTTCAGTGTGTTAATCCTCCCGAACCAGGAATATAAATTAGATACATATTTTTTAAGATCTTGAAGAGTACGTTGCATAAGAGGGATATAATTTGTCGAATTTAAATGGGTCGGATCTGAAGGAATATTCCTAAATATTTTAATGTAGATGAGCAGAATCTATACCAAAAATTAATCTTCATTGTTGTCACTTGGTGTGATGAAAGTAAAACATTAAGAAATTCTGATTTTGATACATTTACCTTAAAATTTACCTTAAAATTACTCAGCACTCCAAAACGCTGAAATTCAGATAAAATAGAAGGAATAGAGATACGTGGGTTGGTAACGTAAAGTTATGCCCTGTACACACGACCGGTTTTGCCGTCGGAATTAACTCAGAAGGTTTCTCCGACGGAACTCTGACGGAATTCCATTCAAGCTGTCTTGCCTACACACGGTCAACCCAAAGTCCGACCAAAGTCCGACTGTCCAGAGCACAGTGACGTACAACACTTAGGATGAGACTAGAAAAAGGAAGTTCAATAGCCAGTAGCCAATAGCTTCCGTCTCGTACTTGCTTCACAGCATGCGTCGTTTTTGGTCCGTTGGAACAGCATACAGACGATCGGATTTCCAGACAGAAATTGGTTCCGTCTGAAAAATTTAGAACATGTTTCATTTCTAGGTCCGTCAGAATTTTCGAAAAAATCATCAGCGAACAGGGCAAGTTTTATATCCTGCTGATCTATCTTTATGCCAGTCATAGAAGGATTCTGTCTATTTTATTTTTTTGCTTGCTATTGCTAAATGCTCCATTACTACAACATAAAGCAAAGGAGACAGAGGGCATCCCTGGCGAGTACCATTTTGTATAGAAAAACTTGTAGTCAATGATCCATTAATCCTTATTCTAGCCTTGGGTTAAGATCTTATGAAGCAAATTTGGGCCCATCCCTATTTGCCTCAAGGAATGCTCGAGGAAAGGCCATCCGACTCAATCAAAAGCCTTCTCCGTGTCAACCGAAGTCTGACGCTCTGTTGGCCAACAATCCGGTCATGTGTATGAGGCTTAAGGGGCATTTACAGTCTCATGCATTTTTTATGGTCAAAAAACATTTTTTTGATTCAAACATTCTGAAAATGACTATTAAACATACAACCATGAGCTATACTTGAAATATGTTTAGTATAACAAGCTACAAGATAATTATTTTATTTTTTCTAAAGGTACTTCATCAGAACATTTCTGCCTTTTGAGGTTTAAATGCCCTGCTGAAATGTTCATGTTAGATTATCTCATATTTTTTAACTGACTGTCACTTTCTCATTAGGAAAATGTGAAATTAAAAATGAGAGTACTTGGAAAGCACTTTATCTTTATGGCTCTATGAAGTCTGCCAAGTACTAATTTGTCTTTCTTATGATTAACAGCAACGCACGAGCCACAACCCAAGAACAGAGTTGGCTCTAGGACATTATGTAGATACTAAATAGTTAAAACAAATACTTTTCCATCAGTAGATCATATACATTTTTCTAATGCTAACTGAATATTTCAGTTGTCTCTTTAACTCATTGAAGATAAATAGAATGACAGAGAAAAATGTCTAAAAATAAAATGTCACTTAACACTAGAAACGTGTTAATGACCACGATGATGAAGTACTTCACTCTGAAACCAAGGATAAATCGTTTTAGATCTGGCACTGTCCTTTGTACAGCTGCCTTTACTATTACATGCTAATACCATGAAGAGAGGAGAGACATTTTCCTAAGCTGGCAGCTAGTATGGCATCACGAAAAAAGGTTTTTAAGGTATTACTAAATACAAGCATTGATGAATATACTGTTTATGCTCAGTTCAGTACTCTGCATGCATCAGTGTAATTCCTTTTACTATTCAAGCATGTTTAGTATTGTTGAAGGCAGTGTTAATTTAGTTGACAAAAATATTTTCGTCATTATTTTTTGGCAGATGAGTGGTTTCAGTGACGAAAACTAAGCGAATATAAAATTTGAGTTAAGTCAATTGACGAAAACTATGACAAAAATAAATTCCAATTTTCAAACAGAACAAAAATGTGACAAAGGGACATTTACCCACTTGAATGTGCCCTTTCCTCGGAGCTCTGCCTGTCCCCTGACAAGCTGACAGGCTCCCTCTGTCTGCCTGGCTGCTTGGGAGTTCTGGAACAATGCCCTGCAAATCACGTGGTGAGTGTTTCCCCTCCCAGCAAGGTAGTAGTGCTTACCACTGTGTAAAATAACAGCCTCCCCAGACCAGTTCTCACTCTCATTTACTTCCTTATCCCCACTACATTTTATTGGATTTTTACTCCAGGAGTATATGAGTTTGGGAAATTCCAGAGAAATGCTTAAAGTAGAACTATAGGCAAAATGTTTTTTTCATTTTGGATAGCGCAATGCAGGGTTATAACCCCTTTTTTTTCATGGGGGAGATTTCCCTTCATGTCCTGTCCCATAGCCAAACATGAAGTGAGAGGAAATCCCTGCAAATTAAGGGAATTCTTTGGGGCCCCCCATGTCACCAGAACTAGTGTCCCCATTGGAATATTTCCCCTCTATTATTTTTCTGGGGACAACCCAAAATTGTGGATTTTCTTTTACTTTCACTTTCAGTGATAATGGTAAACAAGACAAATAGAGACAGTGAAGCTACCTAATGTAATAAAAACCTGACCATTTTATCCAAAACTTAAAAAAAAAAAAGTTTTGCCTTTAGTTATACTTTAACGGTGACAGTGGGGTGGCTACTCTTGTGCACTCGTGGGGGCATGCAGCGCAGCGATCGCGGCCACGCCATGTTGCTAGGACACGGCGTGACCCCGATCTCTGGAAAGTGCCGCATCCGCGCCTCTTTAACCATGTGTCGGCTGTGTCCAATCACAGCCGGTCACATGTAAACACGGCAATGCCGGTAATCAGCGCTCCTTACCTCACACTGACAGAGTGTGTGGCGAGGAGAGCCGATCAGTGGCATCTCCATGTAGGGGGACATCTACACATGTAATCAGGGCACTGATCATCAGTGCTCTGATTACAATATAGTGTCAACAGTGTCACCAATCAGTGCCCTCCATTGCCCACCAGTGCCAGCAATCAGTGCCCACCAGTGTCAGCAATCAGTGCCCACCACTGCCCACAAGTGCCACCAATCATTGCCCATTAGTGATTCCAGTCAGTGCTGGCTATCAGTGCCACCTATCAGTACTGCCCATCAATGTCCATCACTGCTGTCGATCAATGCCCATCAGTGCCGCTCATCAGTGTCACCCTTCAATGCCCATCAGTGCCCATCAATACCACCTATCCGTGCCTCCTATCAGTGCCCATCAGTGCCGCCTATTAGTGCCCATCAGTGCCACCTAACAGTGCCCATCAGTGCCGCCTATCAGTGCTCATCAGTGCCACATATCAGTGCCACCTATCAGTGCCCATAAGTGTGGCATATTAGTGCCTCCTCATCAGTGCCAACTTATCAGTGCTCATAAGTGCCGCCTCATCAGTGCCCATAAGCACCACCTCATCAATGCCCATCAGTTTAGCCCATCAGTGCCCATCAGTGCCGCCTCATCAGCGCACATCAGTGAAGGAGAAAAATTACTTAGTTACAAAATTTACTGACAGAAACTAAGTAAAGAAATTAAAAAAAAAAAACTTTTGGTCTTTTTTTTTTTTTTAATAAAAAACAAAAAACCCAGCAGTGATTAAATACCACCAAAAGAAATCTCTATTTGTGTGAGGAAAATGATTAAAAAATTGTTTGGTTATAGTGTAGCATGACTGCGCAATTGTCATTCAAAGTGTAACAGCGCTGAAAGCTGAAAAATGACTTAGGCAGGAAGAGGGTGTAAGTGCCCTGAAGGCAAGTGGTTAAATAATGCATTACAATTAAACTAAAACCATTAGATTTTAGTCAACTAAAATGTACTGGAGGTTTTAGTCGACTAAAATACGACTAAATCTAAAATAATTTAGATGACTAAAATACGGTTAAAACTAAAATGGCATTTTGACTAAAACTACATCGAAATTTGACATCAAAATAAACACTGGTTGAAGGCACTGGTAGTTTGCTGCTGAGCAGGAACATACCTAAACATGTTAATCAAACCCTGACATCTGAATTTTCAATAATATGAATGCAGCACTCAAGAAGCCAGCA
Organism: Lithobates clamitans; assembly: GCA_037952925.1. NCBI lineage: Eukaryota > Metazoa > Chordata > Amphibia > Anura > Ranidae > Lithobates > Lithobates clamitans. Next base: position 72,667 of record JBBGZY010001334.1, on the reverse strand, counting down.
ATGAATACACCATGACCACAATTTTAGTTACACCTTCTCATTATCGCAAACAACCAAATAGTGAAAATCAATGCATTAGGCAAGCATGGGTGGCCAAATAAAGTTGTTCAACCAAATATTTTGAGGGTGACAAAGCATGATCTACACACCAGGTTGCAATAAGGTTTGTGAGGGCCCCTGAACAAAAAATATTGTGCGGAAGCCCCAACCCCTCTTGGATGGAGGGAAATGAAAAAAACCTTGTGAGCTTGAGACTGTACAGGTGTAGAGCTTGCCTGGTTGAATTAGGAGAGTGGTCAGAAAATTTGTGTTTTTAAAGGCATGTTTTGATAGTGACCGGGGGGGGGGGGGGGGGGGGACGACTTGTGATAAGATGCAACACACTGGCATTCATGGCATAAATAGGCAGCATATTGGCAATTGTGGCTATATGTGAGCAACATATTGGGAAAACATTTGCTGCATCCTATCAACCACAACACAACATTTGGAATACTATGTTTAAGGCACCCCTAAAAGGGGACAAAATTAAATATTTAGCAAGATTGTATTACAGTATATATACAATATGGTAAAATTCAGTTACACATGATATACATCATTTTGCTCAAAGTCACAACCTATCTAGGCAACTATAATAAAACACAAAAAGTAATACTACAAACTAAACTTAGTTTATTACAGTATAATTTACCAGAAATACATAATATAGAACATTACGCAAGGTCACTTAGTTTGAAGTCCATGATGGCATTTTTTTCTGTCCTGCTCTGGCATTGATGCATAATTAAAAGCTCCTGTTATGCTTCCATTGCCAATTAAATCTCCCAGTCTCAGTGGCTTGCGGTTGACTTGCTGCTTACTCCCTGGCAAGACTCCAGAAGGGGGAGGAAAAGTCAATGTACAGGGTGGTTGCTGACAAAAATTAAAGGCAGGAGTGTTGCTTGAGCTGGGCATCCAGGGCATGTGCCACACATTTGTCTGTGAGTGCCCTGGTTCCAATGCTGAAACCTACTGCTTTTTTTTATTTATTATGTGTGCTTAGACAGCTGATGGCTTCTGCCCCCATATGCTGGCCTGCCCGCCGCCTGTCAGAACTGTAGCACAGAGCTGAGGGAAGTGCTCTGAATCTCCTCCCAGGGTCTCTGCTACAGGTCCGAGAGCCGGAGGGTGAGCCAGCAGCTGGCAAAGCACACAAATAAAAGAAATAGATGCAGGAGGTTGCAGAGTCTAGGGCACTTACCCACCAATGCAAAGCAACACCATTGTGGGTAAATTTCAGGGAGGGATGAATTTGTACTGGAGGTACTTTTGTTCTGGAGGAATAGTATCAGAAAGAGGGGGATATTTTTGCTTGGGGAAGGATTTTGTCTGACTCCTGCGCTCTGTGTGTTACTTTTTTTTTTACCCCCAGCACTTTGTGAATTAAATACTCTCCACCCCTTTGTTTTGTGAGTTACTTAGTCTTGACCCCTGCACTCTTTGCCTTAGGAAGGATAAGAGGAGTACAGTGAGAATTTGTAAGAGGACAAAAGGAGCAGTGTTGAAGAGAGCTGTAGGTGGATAAAGAGTGGAAGTACAGCGAGGAGCTGGGGGGAGACACTAGAAGTACAAGAGAGGATCAGGAAAAGAGTAATAGTAGGGGTACAAAGAGGACCTTGGAGGGGGATAAGAGAAGCAATAAAGAAGGGTGCTAGTAAAGGAAAAGAGGAAGACAAGGTTTAGCTGGAGTATGGCAAGAGGAGACACAGGTGTGCAAGGGTTAGATAAGAAGAGGAGTACAGAAGGATATTACAGGCAGACAGGAGGAGAGATAGAGGAAGACAGGAGAAATAGTACAGTAGAGTGCTGAAGGAGCATATGAAGATAGGTGCAAAGGGAATCCAGAAGTGGACAAGAGCAGAAGTACAGAAAGTAACTGGAGATTGATAAACGTAAAGTGGGGAGCTCGAAGAGGGCAATAGGAGGAGTACAGAGAAGAGTTGAAGAAGGAAAACAGGACGGGTACAGAGGGAAGCCGTGATGGACAAAAAGGGCAGTACATAGGAGGCCTTGGAGGCTGATAAAAAGAGCAGTATGCACTCTGGAAGTGGATGTCAGAAACAGTAAAAGACACTGGAGGTAGTTCAGGGGAGCAGCATAGAGGGTAAGAAGAGCAGTACAGATGAGTAGAGTGAGGGCATGTTAAAGGTGGATCAGAAGTTTGTGGGACTAGAAATAGTGTTGGCTGCATACTTACTACCCGAACACCTCGGCACTTTGCTGGAGATGTCGGGTGGAGAGGGGTACGTTGTTGCACATATTTTGGTCCTGCTCAAAGTTATCATATTTCTGGTCCACAGTCAGGGCAACCATTCAGAGGCTTACGGAATATAACATCCCAGATGACCCGGCCTTTTTCCTTTTACATGTAAATACAATATCAACTGAAAGATATAAAAAGTCCATTGTACGCCACTTGGTTAATGCTGCTAAATCTTGTATCCCACTTCAATGGAAAATTCCACCAACGGTGGCAAGTTGGGTCAGGAGGGTGGAGGATATTAGTAGAATGGAAGACCTGGTGCTCACTGCGAGACACCAACAGGAAAAAGATAAAAAAACATGGGCACTGTGGCATCAATTCATTCTGTCTTCAGAGGGCATCACCCTTAGAACTTCCTGATAAGATCAATTCTCCAGTTAACGCAGAATTCAAGGCCGTCCTGAATCAACCAGAGCTCTTACCACCCCCTCCTCCCCCATAACTGCCCCATAACCTTCCTTCCACCTTTCCTCCCCTTCCTATCCCTCCCTCCCCTTATGTATTGTCTAGGGTCCTTCTGTTGCCCCTCCCCCCTTAGGCACTGAGGTTTCGTATAGGTGGGGTGGGGGGTGATTGGAGGTTAGTGGAGGCGAAGGATAACTGAGGCTTTTTCTTTGTTTACCTTCTCCTGATGGAGATTCTCTGAGTAAAACTAATAATTTTGAAATGTGGATGAACTTGCCTCTCCTTCCCTTCATATGATAAGTCAACTGTAGCCCTTCCCTTCCCGTCCTAGTTTTTCCCAATGTATGTATGTATTGTATTGTATTGTCTAAGCCCATGTTGGGCATTTCTAAAAATAAATAAAATTTATATTTGAAAAAAAAAGAAATAGTGTTGGCATTTCAGACAGGTGCAGTGCAGAGTTTGCAGAGAGTTTGGAGGGTGAGCGGGAGGTGGATGAGAGGAGGACTAGAGGAGATGCACTAGATGTACAGTATATGAGCGTAGCATACTTAAGTTAGATGTGAACAGCAGTACATGGGTAATGCTAATGATAGATTAAGAAAGCAATACATTACGGGTGTTGGAGGCACCCCCTTTCTCTAATTCAAAGAAAGGGATGGTTTAGCAGGTCAGCACCAGCTCATTACCATATTATACACTGCCGGTCATAGTATATGACCAATTATACCAAGACAGATGACAATTCAGCCGGTTCTGCAGGCCCTTCACTATTACTAGTAAACATCATCTTTGTAATGTCACCCTTTCCTGGCTAGTTGGCTGTATTAGCAAGTGACACAAATATGGTAGTCCTTAGCAACGGCAATATAACTTCCTCTGGACATAATTCAGCTCGTTAGACTCTGTACTGTATCTTCTCTAACTTCAGTCCCCTAGTTTTAAGCCTTGTTCTTTTGATACGCCATGCATGCATAGAGTGACTTCAGACCAGGTAGTAAGACAAACCAATAAGGAGCTTTTACTGACGTAGTGGCAAATATTATTATTATTATACAGGATTTATATAGTGCCAATAGTTTTTGCAACGCTTTACAACATGAGGGCAGACAGTACAGTTACATAACAATTCAATACAGTAGGAGTCAAAGGACCCTGCTTGTTAGAGCTTACAATCTAAAAGAATTAACACTTAACAAATAACAATAACACACAGTTATCAGGTACTAATTCAGGGTCATTACTCACAAGTCCCCAGGACAGATGCCACCTTCCAGCTTCCTCTGGACACAGTCCAGTGAGGGAGACAATCCTTCTCTAGACCAAATCCCTTGTGGTAAAGTCCTACAGCCAACTCCTCTGAAGTTCAGTCCAGGCCCTCCACCCTTACACAGGGGCAGCAGCCTCTGAGACTTTGGAACCCTCCTGGGAAGAGGAAACAATCTCTCCATGGCTTCAGACTGTTTATTACCACCCAGCCACTTGATGGACACCCCTCTCCAGTAAGCAAGGGGAAATCTGACAGTAAGCAAGGGGAAATCTGCCCAACATGCGCACAGATGGCAATAAAAACATGTTAGAAGTTGTATTCTGACTCTGTTCCATTCAAAACAAAATTAAAGGCTGGTTCATACCATTGCATTGCAGTAACCCAGACTTTACCAGGTGCTTTATTAAAGCTAATAGCATAATCATTATTCACATTAAACGGCAGGTACCCACAAAAACTGATATTTCAGTTACTGGCAGATGCTATAGAGTTAAAAAAACCCAACAGTTTTATATCTCTCTGGACTCTTGATGAGGTCTTTGCACCTTTGTCTCTGGATCTACACATCTGCAGTGGCAAACAAGAGAGGTTCCAACACTTCCTGTTTGGTTCTCCATTTATTACTGTAAGTGGAAGGAACATCTTTGTCACATCCTAGCGCTTGCTTCTTAACTTTACACAATATTAATATTGTTAACTGCTAATTGTTAACTCAGATCAGCAGCATTACTTAGGATAATTGGTTACTTTATTAATTAAATCCTAAGTTTGGGTAAAGTGATTGTAAATTAAATTAAAAAAAAATCAAAAATAAATATCAGGTTTATACTTACCTGCTCTGTGCAATGGAATTGCACAGAGCTGCCCAAAAACTCCTGTAGCGCCCTGGTGTTTAGTAAGGGAGCTCCTTGCCAAATTCCTTCTCAGGAGTAGTTACAGTAGTTAATTATTAGAGATCCATTGACTTCTCCCTAAGTTTGGCCTGGTTGTACTTTCCTCTTCTACCACCAGGTGGCCAGGGACTTAGCTTGAGAAGGATGACTCAAGGTCAGGTTATGGTTATATGGGGTATCTCAGCCAGTGGGCAGGGATTTTGTTGAATCCTCTGGCCTGCTGGGAGAGCCTATATATTCAGGTGAGGTTAGGTGATCCAAGTTCTTGTGTGCCACCCAGACCGCCGTCTGGGTGCACGTGTGTCCTCTGTCCCGGGCTGCTAGGTCGGAGATTGTTCCTATCCGGGGGGCATCAGGCTGCCAGGCTGAGGGCCTATCCAGAAGTAAGAGGGCAGCGCGGAGTTGGGACTGCAGCTTGAAGTCCAACCAAAAGTGACGGTTCTGCCGGCCGGAGAACCTGTCGTGGTCGGAATTAGAAGGGAAGTTGTCGCCACTAAGGGACCAATCGCCTTTACCAGGGACCACAGTGAGTAACTGAAGCAAGTACAGGAGCAGTATTCTCACCAAACAGGCACAGTGGAGAATTGGGAAACTTCAGGCGGTGATCAAGTCAGGGACCCAACCAGCAGAGGTGACGCTTGCAGAGCAGCCTTGTGTGTCAAGCTAGGGATGAAGCATGAAGGTATCCGAAGTGCCAAGCTAGGGACCCAGCAGGGAAGCGTAGGTGATGCTTGAGGGAGATACCACCTTAAAAGCCTTGAGGAGGTCACGGGATTCAGAGTCAATGAATAAGAGGGTCTAATGAGAGACCGGGAGCTCAAGGGGCTGAAGAACTACAAGGAGAAGTTGTAGTTCAGCTGAGAGAATTGTTACTTTGAGTTAGGAACTGTTTAAGTACTGGTGCCACATAGGAGACAGCAATCTTGCGTGTGCAGAAGTGGCCCCTTGCTGGGGCCTTTCCCTGTACGGCTGTCCTCCTGTGGAAGCCTCGGAGTCTGCCATTTGAAATACTTAAGGGTGTTCTGGCCTTAACCCTCTTTCCCTTGCAAAATATAAAAAGAACTGTCAAAGAAATAAAACCTCTTTTACATCCAAGAAGTGTCTGGAACCAAATGATTTTTACCACCTGTGCACCCACTATGCCTCACAACCCACCACATATTGAAGGATGTCAGCTATCTTTGGCCTTGAAGGTTCGCATTAGACTGGAAGAGGTCAGAGATTCTGCTACACTCCTCTTCTTGGGTCCCCCACCAGCGCTCCTGCCCTCCTCTTCCCTGGCCGCATCCTATGGGGGCACTCATGCAGCCTCGTTGCTGAGCCTCGCTACCTGCATCTATTGACACAGACAACGGGACTCGCCCCCATCCCCCACTTCCTTGTCACTAGCTTTGATTGACAGTGGCAGGAGCCAATGGCTCCTGCTGCCTCAGCAAAGTCTAAGAGACCAGTGGGAGGAGACAAGAGCTGCATGCACAGTGCTGGACCAATATGGGGGGGGGGGGGTGAAGGGGGATACTAAAGCCTAAACATTTTTTACCTTTATCTCCATTCATAGTTGGCTTTTTACTGATGGAAGCTATAGCACGACTGGCTTACTTGCTAGTGATGTCTGGCTAATTCTCCTCTCCATCCTTGGCTGACATAATCCAATGACATAAACATACACACTTCGGTAATCTGCTCTTCAAGAGATTGTAAACATTTTTTTTTAATAATAAATATGTATTTACCTGCTCTGTGGAACGTTTTTTTTTCAGAGCAGCCCCGATCTATCTTCTGTGGTCCTCTGCCAGGGCTCCTAGCTCCACCTCTTTGGCACGTGCCCCCATAGGAGGCTATCTATTGGGACACTTGTGCATGCCCCATCCTGAGCTGTGCTGCCCATGTCTATAGACACAAACGTGTAGTTCAGCTTCACCCCCCGTTCTCTTGTTACAAGATTTGATTGATAGCAGCAGGAGCCAATAACTCCTGCTGCTATCAATCTGCCCTGTGGGGAGGGAGCCGTGAAAACTGCTGCTCTCACGCACAGAGATGGATCGAGTTCGGGCTCAAGTAGGTAGGGAGGGGCTTTGGGGAATCCTGCGGTACAGAAGCTTTTTTTACCTTAATGCAGAAAATGTATTAAAGCAGAGGTTCACACAAAAATTGAACCTCCGCTTTTCGGAACCCTCCCCATCTCCGGTGTCACATTTGGCACCTTTCAGGGGGGAGGGGGGTGCAGATACCTGTCTAAGACAGGTATTTGCACCCTCTTCTGGCATAGACTCCCACGGGAGTCTATGCCTCTTCCTGTCTATGTGGGGGACACACGGGTCCCAGGAACAGCGGGACCGGTTAGGAAGCGCAGCGCGACTCGCGCATGCGCAGTAGGGGACCGGTGAAGTGAAGCCGCAGTGCTTCACTTCCTGATTCCCTTACAGAGAATGGTGGCGGCAGCACCCGAGGACCGAGGGATGATTCGGTCTCGGGTGCCGACATTGCTAGACCCTGGGACAGGTGAGTGTCCTTATTTTAAAAGTCAGCAGCTGCAGTATTTGTAGCTGCTGACTTTTAAAAAACAAATTTTCGCGGGACTCCCTCTTTAAGGTAAAAAATCTTAAGCCTTTAGAATCACTTTAAGGCCGGGTTCACGCTGCCGTGTAGATCAGCTCACAGCAGGGGTCCGATGCGTCCCTGTTCTCCGTTTCAGTGATGAATCAGGCCCAAATTTTTGGCTAGATTCGAACCTGAAACGGACCAGAAGACGCACAGGACTCTCCTGCAAACAGCTCCGCAGCTGCCCCGTAGCTGTGTGACCCGGCTCTATTGCAAGCCGATCACAGTCTCCTGACATTCAAATTGGATGCGGTGAAACACGCATCCAATTCGAACTAGTGTGAACCCAGCCTCAATGTTTATGCCAAAATATGCCAAAAAAAACATCCTATGCAGTCAGATTGCTCATGCACCTGTCTTTGACCTTTATTTTCTTTGTATTGCAGAGATCCATTTATGGTGTACACCACAATCCACTCTGCTGATAGCAAGATGGGTGTCAAATTTAAACATCATAAAGAACTCCCAAGTCTCCATCTCTTTAATCCTAGAAAACAGTGTCCATTGTAGAAAAATACATATACAAATGCTGCAAGTAAAAACGTATTAGTACATAAAACCCTTTACCCAGAAGATGTATTCTAAACGTAGCCTTAGCAAATCACCCAATTCCTAATATTAATGCTTCTGTAAAGCTTTCAGGGGTGCGTGACCTCTGATTCTGCCAAAAAGCTTTAATTTGGAAAAATGCCTGTCAGCGACAATATAAAATACTGCTGCTATGGTAACTTGAGTTAGCTATAGTTATAAGTAGCAATAAAAATGATAATGAATATGCTATAACTCATTACTTGTATTATTTAATGAGATTTTGTATACTTGCCCTACAGACAAAATGGCCTTTTGTTAATGATAAAGCAGGGCAAGACAGACTGGCATCAGCCTAATGCAGGAATAAAATCATACATTGTGGGATCTGTAAAATGTAAAGTTTCCAAAGTCTTCTGCAGTGTTCTATTAATATCCATCTACTGGCATTGATTATAATGTGCACACTAATGGCTCATGCACACTGGGTGTCAAAAATGCCACTTTTATAGATGTTTGATGATTTTTTTTCTGCTTCTAAACGCCCCTCTATGTTAGTCTATGTGTCTAAATGCTAGGTGTATTTAAAGCTTGATGCACCTGAACAGATGTGAATGCGCTTAAATAAGTTTGCAAAACATGGCTATAGGCATGTTTTTAAAGGAGAAGTGAAGCCAAAACTGACATCACAGAGCTGGCCCAGGCTGGGGAAAGATTGCAACAATATGGTTGGGATCCGCCCACAACCCTGAACCGACACCTGGCTCAGTCGCTCACGCCCCCTCCACAGCCCGCTACTCAAGTGAGCATGGGGAGGAGGGGGGGGGGGCAGAGCATACAGTGGTGACCAACACCATCTCTCTACTACTCATGCAGCTCCAAGAAGCGATTGATCAACGGTGTTTGATTGCTCAGGTCTCAGTCTTAGAGCCAGCATGGAACAGATGCAGCATTGGACTGATGCTGCATCCATCTAGGTAAGTATGATTCTTGAAAAAAAATAAAAAATAACAAAAAATGTCTCTTTTAAAGCTGTCCCCCCCGGACACCTAGCATCTAGGGGACACAGTTTTTCAACGTTTTTTTTCAGCTACAGTATACATGAAAAGTAAGCAACTGGAACCCCAGTAAAAAATGTAAATTTTACTTATCAATGGAAAACCTGAGCATGGGACAGTCCACACAACTGCCTTGATTAAATAAATTCATTTCAAAAGATCCCCACCACATCAGAAGTACCCCCATCTTGTCAGAGACCCCCTATTATGTCAGAGGCCCCTCCATCCATCCCCCTATAACATCAGAGTTCCCCAACACCATAGTTACAAATGATGCTGTGTTTACTGCCTTAGAGCAGTTTTTATGGAGCTGGTGGCGGACCTGCCTGCATCATGGCAGCTTGTGATTCTGATCCAGGGCAAACTCACACGCAGAACCCTGGATGAGAAACACTGCTCTAAGCCCCATAGCAGAGCATGTGTAACAGCACAGGGGCAGAGTATTGTCTGACTGTGCAGAAATGTATCCAGGCCATAGAATTTGCCAAATCAGGATAAAATGGAGAAAGGACTGGAAATGGATTCCAAGAAAAAGAATGATGTGGTGTTAGTAGGGCGCCGTGGAGAATGGTGCTGACAGTGGAAGGGGGTTAAAAAGTTATACTTAAATAGTGCAAATGCTGGAGCTCAACTGTACACTTCAAAATCCTTTATTGTTTAAGTTCATGGTTAAGACCGTGGTACAAAAGTTAATGCATTTTGGCTAGGTAGCCTTATGCCGTGTACACACGAGCGGACTTTACGGCAGACTTTGTCCTGCGGACTTTTCGACGGACTTTATGACGGACTTTCCGAATGAACGGACTTGCCTACACATGATCAACCAAAGTCCGTCGGATTCGTAGGTGATGATGTACGACCGGACTAAAACAAGGAAGTTCATAGCCAGTAGCCAATAGCTGCCCTAGCGTCGTTTTTTGTCCGTCGAACTAGCAAAAAGACGAGCGGACTTTTCGACCGGACTCGAGTCCGTCGGACAGATTTGAAACATGTTTCATTTCTAGGTCCGTCAAACTTTTGAGAAAAAAAAGTCAGCTGGAGCCCACACACGATCAAATTGTCCGACGGACTCAGGTTCGCCGGACCAAGTATGCCGTAAAGTCCGGTCGTGTGTACGCGGCATTAGTTATACTCGGGCTGCTTAGTGAAAATGCGATAGCTATTGTACCACCATCTTAACCATGGACTTTTAACAAGAAAGGATTTTGAAGTGTCCAGTTGAGCTCCAACATTTGCACTATTTCAGTACGACTTTTTAAAAGTCTATGAAAGCCATTTATTTGCTGCAGTATTAGCTATTGTTTTAGCAGGACTTCCAATTTTAGAACTCGAGAAGGAGGGAGGATACCTTAGGGAGGAAGAAGACAACTGCAAAATGTAGGTGTGGTTAAATTACACTCAAATATGGGGCATGGCTTTGAGCCTGCGCACAGTAGATATCACACACCTATGCGGCATTCCTTGTACTCAGAAAGTATTCTTTATTTACAGTGGAACAAATAAGAATCTTACAGACCTACATTTTCTTTAGCACAAAGGAACGCTTTCATTACACATGCCGTTCTGTCTGACGGACAACTAACACTTTGATCCTACATTAAAGAAGAACTTAATTAAAATAGGTGGGGACTACATAGCAACCAGCAACTGTTGAGACAAAAACCACCATGGTCAGTACAGGAGTATGTTATGTGCAGCACATATTAAAGTGTGCAGCAGTCAGGACTATATAGCATAAATCACAAGACACACAGTGATCATAAGAAGAAGGTGTGTTATCAGTACAGATAAGCATATTTATGATACAACACAGGCACAGGGGAACTTATTGTTCTAATACAGAGGGGATGGGAGTATTTTATACAAGTGGCTTAGCAACCACTTTAACTGAAATTGCCTATGGCTTCTTAACCACCTCCCACCAGGCCACTGCACATATACGGCCGGCTGGGTGCTTCCTCCTTCTGAGTGGACATTCAGGGACGTCCCTCAGAAGGAGGGGAATCGCGCTGGCGCGCGTGCCCATGCGATCTCGATGAGCTTGTGTCACCCGGACACGGCGCATCTCCAATCAGCAGGAGGGCTCTGTGATTGGCCCTCCTGATCACATGATGGCTGTGTCCAATCATAGCCGTCATGTGATGTAAATAGAGAGCCGGTTGCTAGGCGATCGGCTCTCCTCTCCTCACACGGAAGTTGTCAGTGAGGAGAGGAGAGCGGATCGCTGAAGCCAGCCGGTGATCAGTGAGTATGAGCTGTTTTTTACAGCTTGTTACACACTGATCACCGGCCCAGTGTCCCCACACAATGTAAAATCACAATGTCCCCAAAATAGTGTCCCCCAAAACACTGTCCCTACACATGTCCCCACACAGTAAAAACACCTGTCCTCCACGTATGTAACAGCAGTGGCGTAGCGTTGGTTGTCAGCGCCCGAGGCAAGGCAAGTAATTTGCGCCCCCCAACCTGCGGACAATTCGCACTCCCTGAGTCCCTTCCCTTCCTACAATAATACTGACCTACCTGACCACTAATCTGATTCCTATACTGACCACTACACTATACTACTACACAATACACTGACCTATCTCATTCTGACCCTTACACTGACCTACCCAATTCCTACATGGACCACTACACTACACACTGACCTACCTGATTCCTATACTGACCACTACACACCCCACCAACCTACACGATTCCTACATCGACCACTACACTACACACTGACCACTACACTATACAATCCAGTACACAATCCACTATACACTGACCACTACACACCACACCAACCTACCTGATTCCTATACTGACCACTACACTATACTAGTACACTACCCACTACACAATACACTATCCACTGACCACTACACACCACACTGACCACTACACTAAACACCACACACTGACCTACCTGATTCCTATACTGACCACTACACTATACTACTACACAATACACTACACTATCCACTGACCACTACACTACACACACCACTAACCACTACACACTGACCACTACACACCACTAACCAATACAAACAACACTACACACTGACCACTACACACCACTGACCACTACACACCACACTGACCACTATACATTGACCACACTACACACTGACCACTACACACTGACCACACACCACACTGACCACTACACTACATACCACACTGACCACTACACGCTGACCACACACCACACTGACCACTACACTACACTGACCACACTACACTACACTGACCACACTACACACCACTACACACTGACCACTACACTACACACTGACCACTACACTACACCACACACTGACCACTACACACTGACCACTACACACTGACCACCACTAACCACTACACACTGACCACTACACACCACACTGACCACTACACACCACACTGACCACTACACACCACACTGACCACTACACACTGACCACCACTAACCACACACCACCACACTACACACTGACCACTACAAACTGACCACTACACTACACCACACACTGACCACCACTAACCACTACACCCCACTAACCACTACACACCACACTGACCACTATACTACACACTGACCACTACACTACACGCTGACCACACTACACTACACACCACACTGACCACTACACTACACACTGACCACTACACTACACACTGACCACTACACACCACTACACTACACATTGACCACACTACACTACACACCACACTGACCACTACACACCACTACACTACACTACACACTGACCACTACACTACACACTGACCACTACACTACACACTGACCCCACCACAATACACTACCCACAGACCACTACTACTCAATACACTACATACTGACTGCTACACAACACTCTACCCACAGACCAATACACTATACACTACCCACAACACTATACATTACACAGTACATTACACTATACACTAACTTTCTGGCTGCTCCCTCTCCCCAGACCATATCTACTCCCCCCCCCCCCGCCGAGTGAGTCTCTTACCTTTTTTTCTTCCATCTGCTCATCCTCTGCGCTGCCGACTGTCACACAGCCTGCCCAGGTGGGGACATGATGATCAGGAACCCAGGCCGGAGAGGAGGAGGAGGAGAGGAGGAGAAGACAGCGGCCACAGACTGCCTGCCGCGACGGCCGACGGGGACATGATAATCAGTGGCCCGGGCCGGAGAGGAGGAGGAGAGGAGGAGAAGACAGCAGCCACAGACTGCCTTCCGCGACGGCCGACATGATTGGCCGGAGATTAGGAGCAGGAGAAGACGGCGGCCACAACGAAGGCCAGCCCCGCTCCTCCCCGATTGAGGACAGGCCAGCCCCACCTGCCGCACATGACCCCTTTCGCCCAATCACAGGGCACCAGGGGCCGGCCTGAGAATTAATATGGCGGCTGGAGCGCGGGGTCACAGAACATATAATTTAGCTGTATGGAGAAAGGGTGACACATACTGGAGCAGGATTTTGCCCCCCCAAATGTTGCGCCTGGGGCCTACGCCCCCCTCGCACTCCCCACGCTACGCCACTGTGTAACAGTAAAATCATATGCCCCATTGATCATCTGCACACATATGTCCGCGATCATCTCTTCTAAAACAGAAAGTAGAAAATATTGGTTTTTTTTTACATTTCCGCTCTTTTTTTTGCTTATATCGCAAAAAATAAAAAACTGATTTGTTAAAAAAATACCAACAAAAAAAATCTCTATTTGTTTGAACAAAATGATAAAAATTTCATTTGGGTAGTGTTGCATGACAGTGTTGCATGATCTTATTGAAAGTGCAAGAGCACTGAAAGCTAAAAATTGGCCTGGGAAGGAAAGGGGCGAAAGTGCCCAGTATTGAAGTGGTTAGGTATGTTTCTGAATCATTGTGATAGACAGAGTATCTCTGTCCTATTGTTATTATCTCACATGCACAGTGCCACATAGCTAGGTCTGTGCTACTGGATCAGTGTGATCACTTTCCAGTATAATAGTATATGAACCAGGTTAGGCATCCCATTTGCTTGTCAGATTAGAGGCTAGAGGGACAGAGTTCCAGTGCCACACCAGAGTTTCTGCGTATGAGAAGCTGTGTTCCAAGCTGGTTGGATAACAGTTGAAGGGTCTCCCCATCACTGCTGATCTTGTCTTTAGGTCTCTGATACAAAGACGGACGTAGCATTGTGAACACCCTCAGAAGCCTTTGTAACTGGACTTTGCTGCAACATTTATCTGGAGGTATCTCTATAAATAACAATATATACCTGGGTATACATGCACCATTCTACCAGGACTCCTATCAGGCCCTTTGATGATAATACCTGTTTGTACAATGGATGTATGTGCTATTATTAATCTTTTTCTTATATAAAGCTTGTTTTATTCCCATACTGGAGTGCATCTTTATACTTATAGTTAATATTATATGCTGGTTGCAGAAGTTCCTCTGCTCCAAATGACTTTAATTAGGTTACTGGTTAATTTCCCAGGAAGGGAATCCCCTCTGTACACAGAGAACCTGTTCTGGGTGGAGGCACTGCCAACTTTATTGTAGTCGGGTGCTGCTTCAGCTGGCAAAGCGGCTGTACTGTGGGCTCTGCCACTGCAGAGAAAAGAGAGGCACAGCTGTGGGTTCTGTGTGAAGATCCACCACACTTACTTCTGCCCCTTCCCTCCCTCTTGGCAGCAGTGACTTGAGCCGGTCTTGGCAGAGAGAAGGCTCTGTGATGATAATACTGTTGCAATGTGAGCTGGGATTTGTAGTTATAAAGAGTTCTGCACAGTACAAATGGATGAGGGTTTGGACTTAATTAGCCAGACTTCCAGGTCAAGCCTGAGGAGGATGAACACAGGACTTTCCTATGCAAATCAAGGAGAGATCGGGAAGAGAGCAGGACAATGGAGGCAGAGCAAGGAGTGGAAGGTCAGTAGCTTGAGTCTGAGCCGGATGACAAAGAGAGAGTGAGGTGAGACTGAGCCACTATAAGGGCCTTTTTTCTCGTGTCAATATCTGAAAATTATAGAGCTATGACTTGTTTGCTGATGGACTGAGCCACCGCTAGAATACAGTCCATGATGTGCTAAGGACCAGACTCACCCCAGACAACCTAGAGTGATCAGGCACCTAACCAGATGGATAACTGGCGCTGTGTCGCTGGGTCTGGTGAGAAGACATTTCAGCTATGACCCTATTGCTTGTAGAGACTGAGCCCTTAGGGACTAACTACTAAAAAATGCTTTATGGCTCTATTACTGCCTGTAGGCCTAATTGTGACTGTTCTCATGCGCACAATGGAATAAAAAAATGGGGAAAAATTGCGCTAAGATCAAGACTAAAGAGTGGTTGTAAAACTGATTTCCAACCACTCAATGGTTCGGGAGCTGCAATTAATGTGTACAACATCAATACAAGGAAAATAGTGGAAAAAATTAAAAAAAAAATGCACCAGTGCACTGTGGAGTAAAGTCCATAAATTATAAAAATTGTTATCCTCAAAAATCTGTGGAAAAAGAAAAACTGTGTAGAATCCACCACCAATTCAGCAGGAATGCGCCCTTACCAGAATGTCATGATCCCCCATTACAGAGGATCAGAGAGAGCATGTATTAGACCATAAATAAGCTCCACAGGACAGCAGGCACAATCACAGATACTGGAACACCAAAAGGAATTGAGTTGAAGGGATTATCTACAGCTTGCATGAGTTCATCTCCAAGAGGAGCCGCTTGGTATGACGGGTTCTCTGTTCTGCCTTGACTCTGAACGGCTCCATCCCCTCTGCCACACCTAGTTAGATGGGATGCTGCAGACACCTTATTTTGAACTCATCACTAGGTCTTTGTGATTTTCTACAATTATGGCTGGTGGTGAGGACTTAGCTTCCTTTTGCTGCTGTAGGTCTGCTGGTTCCACAAGCTTGTGCTCTGCTCTTGATGCACTGACTTAGTAGCTATGCCATTCTTTGAGCACTGTTTGCACTTTGATTACAAAAATATTGCATTTTGGTATTTTTCACTGTAGAGGATAGCGCAGCTATTGTTTCTCTGTTTTTTGTTTACTGATTGTGTAACAACAAGTTATAGCAGCAGCTTTACAATCATTTTGACTTTTTGATTTATTTGTCATCACTGTGGAAAAGCACTAATTGGAGGTAGTTCAGCTCATACATATTTTATATTGGAATATATATTGTATATACTATGTAAAGCAGCAGCTTCCTCGTTTGGGATAGGATTGGTTTCAATCATAGCATCGATAAACTTGTTGGGAGCAATATGGAAATTTTTTATTTTATTAAAAATCGGAATAATAATTTAGAGGTATTGTTCAAAAAGCAATCATAATGAACCAAATATAGATTTAGAGCAAGGATTTAAACAGCTGAAGTATACTATGGAAAAACAGGTCAGAACTTGGTGGGATATTGCAGTTTTGGAGCAATGCATTCAGAGCAATATAACACCAAGAAAACTCAGATGAGACCCCCAAGGATGGTATGGACCAAAAGGATCTTATGGATGAATGGTACACACTTTTTACCCAAAGTGAACACAAACTGTTAGAAATTATCCTTCATAGAAGAAGAGTAAAATTGGCACTGTTGGAAAGCCACATTACAGAACTGAAATAAAAAAATTGTACCTTTCATAGACACCAAAGAATATCAAGATAACTCTAAACAATTGGAAGAATTTTTTAACCAAAGTGGATGCAGAAACTAAAAATACAAAATTAAAGACATTTCAGAGAGATGTAAAAGATTACAAGGACAACAATGTGGCAGAATGAGCAGGAAACAGCCCCCTCTAGAGAATTTTCCATCAATGTGGACACCAGACCCAGTACGGGTAAAGAAAAAACAAAGGAGGATTCAAAGGAAGTTAAATATAGAAATCAGGGGGCCCACAACGCCCCACACACCAACCACAACCCTAATTTTAACAAGAAAATAGAAATCCACAAGGTACTTCCAATTATAGAGTACTGGTCCACAATAGATATTCACCATTGAGAAATACCGCACCAAGTACATACAGAGGAGAGAACCAGAGGTACCATAACAACTATCCACCCCAATAGACCCCCGAGAGGAAGATCGAGAGGAGAATATGGAGGATACAGAAATCCACCAAATCAGAGTCCCCCATACCAGGAGGTGGGGGGGTGGCAAGAGTGGAGAGAACCATATAGGATCTACCAGAACTCCAGGGGATACCCAAGGTATCCAGAAAACCAAGGAGGGGAAAGAAAAAGGTAAAGGGAAGGTTAAGAGAGGGTGTTTTTAATCTTAGTAGTGACACACTCACACAAGAACTAAAGATCCCCCGATAAAATGTTAGATAAATTTGAAACTTATATTGATTTGCAGAAATCCATACGTAAACTTAATTTAAAAAAGCATTTCTCCCTACAGGGGGAACAACTGCAAATATCAGTGGAAACACAATTTGTTCATACTGGCTAAAAAACAAGTCTACATTCAATCCCAAATCAAAAGGACACCAATACGTTGAGGTGTTTAAAAGTATGGTGGTACAGGACATTAGATTACTGAATATAAAAAAACCTAGACAAAATAATAATATAGAGAAAGGCATAAGAACATTAGCAAAAAGGAGGAAAGTTGTCATTTTGGACAAACAAGATTCTGATACAGAGATGATAAGAATTTTAGGGGAAGAAGGGACATATAAAAAATGAAAAGGGGATCCCAATAAAAAGTTAAAAGAAAAACTAGTGGAATTGGTGAAGAGAGGAGAAACTAGTAAGGTCCTGAATAAAAAAGAAGCAAAATATTTCACTCCTAAGGCCCCACGTATACCTACTATTTATCAAGTACCAAAGTAAGCCGCCAGGAAGACCAATTAGTGGAATAGATTCCTTATACACCTGAATAGGGGAGTATATCGATATTTAATTAAACCCCTGGTTAGGAATAGCCCCTCATGTATGAAAGATAGTAAAGACGTTATTGCTTAACTTCAGAATGTGTGCGTTAATAACAACAGTATATAGGTCAGTAGATATTGAATGCCTCTATACCAACAAAAACAAGAGGATGCACTTAAAGCAATAATATGGGCCTTCAAAGAACAATCGAAATCTTAAAAGAACTCAGAGGAAGCTTCTTATTGAGGCCTTGGATATGGGCATGGGCAACAATTACTTCTGGTAGTTGTCAAGGCCTCCCAGAACAGGGGACCGAGAGGTGAATTCACTTTTTTCAATACCGCATGTGATATTTGGATCAAATGAGTCACGTGATCCAAATATTGCATGCAGAATTATTTAATGAATTGAGCTCTCTGTGAGTAGCAGGAGAAATTGGCTGTCAGTCAAATCCTGTGAGAAGAAGGTGGGGGTGTGTGGCAGAGCCGCACTGTGTGTGTCTATGGACGCACACAGCCAGGCCCTGGAGTGCACCTGCATGGGTGCCCCCTTACCAGCAGAGAAGGAGGGGCAAAAAACACTGTCAGATACTCCAGGAGCTGAGATAACAAACCACTCTGTGCAATATCACTGCACAGAGTAGGTAAGTACCATATAACATTTTTTTTTTTTTTTAGCTTAAAAAAAGTGTAATCTTTAGTATCAGTTTAAGCATTATAACTGATGTAAAATTCTAACCTTTCCCTGGGAGGTCTCCATTTGTGTGAGCCAATAAAACTAAGGAAGATCAGCCAGGCATGGCTTGTGGCAGCCAGGTGGGTTAGCATTTTTCTGAAGTCGAGGTGGAATCAGTGGCCACAGGGAAGCAGAGGGAATACCATGCTATTCACTCACATTACTACTTTGTCAGTTGTGACTATGACAGTTCCTGCCTGTAATGGGCCTTTGATAAACTAGTAACATCTCACAGGAGTGAACAGAATGTGCTGTAGACTGGAAAACCAAGCTTGTGCAGGAGGAAAGGAATAAGAGGACTTTTTGTAAATAGGGAGGAAGTGTCCCTTTGTTCATAGTTCTGGATATTTTTCAAGATGGGAAACCCATAATTCCCTACCCTGTCCAAGTTATCAACCCCTAATAAAACAGCCCAGGGACTGTTTTCTTCGTTGGAATGTAAGAAGGAAATACTATGTGACTGGCTATGCACCAGTGGGGACCCGGGACTTTAGCGACTCCTATACACATGTATAAGCACTCACTTATACAGACCATTATTTTTTTTCGCAGGAACTTAATGCCGGAAAGATAAAGTCAGCAGATATACATTGTAGCTACTGATTTTTAATATTAGAACACTTACCTGTCCTGGAATCCAGCAATGTCGGCACCCCAGCCGATGTTTCCATCGGCTCTCGGGTGCTGATGCAGTCATAACCTGTAAGGGAAGCCTTTCTAGTTCACAGCCAATTCCGTACAGCGCATGCGTGAAGTGTGCTGCGCTTTCTGAATGGCCCGGCGGCGGAGAAGGAGGAAGGGGGCCAAACTTCTAACGTACAGAAGTGTGGACGGGTACCTGTCAAAAACAGGTACCCACTTTCCCCTGAAAGGTGCCAAATGTGGCACTGGACCGGAGGGGGGAGGAGACAGATAAGCGGAGCTTCCACTTTTGGTCGGAACTCTGCTTTAACTTTCCTGCTTCACATAGTGAGCCACAGACTGAGAACAAAAATATATGTCAGGTGTCAGCTAGCTGAAAAAATAAAGCCTGAGTACATACAGTGTAGATTGTGTCTGCAAGCTGGACTGTTTGTGTGTGAACAAACTGCAACTATATATTTATGAAAATAGAAAACTGCTGTTTGCATAAATGCAAATCTCTTATGCTCTCCAGAAAATATTTATTCAGTCTGTTTTTTTACTGTGTTGGCTTTAATGACCATGAAGATATGGATGCATATACAGTTTGAGTCAGCAGGGAACAGCACGGTAGCCTACCCTTTGGAAAACAGCTATATCATACATCACTGCCTATTACTTTAATACCTTATCAGATCAGTCCAAATTATATCTCCTATTTACTTTATTTATCACCTCTGCGTTACTGTAGTAAGCTTTGTTACCCCCCCCCCCCCCCCCACACACACACACACACACACACACACACACACTTTGTACTGCCCTACCATAAGTGTTAATTTTTTGTAATATTATTTGTTGGTGCTACAGCCAAGTATTGTGTATTGCTTAACCACTTAAGGACCGAGCCTTTTTCTGAGATTTGGTGTTTACAAGTTAAAAACAGTTTTCTTTGCTAGAAAATTACTTAGAACCCCCAAACATTATATATATTTTTTTCTAACACCCTAGAGAATAAAATGGCGGTCATTGCAATACTTTTTGTCACACCATATTTGCACAGCGGTCTTACAAGCGCACTTTTTTTTGGAAAAAATTCACTTTTTTGAATAAAAAAAATAAGACAGTAAAGTTAGCCCAATTTTTTTTTATATTGTGAAAGATAATATTAAGCTGAGTAAATTGATACCAAACATGTCACGCTTCAAAGTTGCGCCCGCTCGTGGAATGGTGACAAACTTTTACCCCTAAAAATCTCCATAGGCGACATTTAAAATTCTACAGGTTGTGTGTTTTAAATTACAGAGGAGGCCTAGGGCTAGAATTATTTCTCTCGCTCTAACGATCGCGGTGATACCTCACATGTGTGGTTTGAATATCGTTTTCATATGCGGGCGCTGCTCACGTATTGCGTTCGCTTCTGCACACGAGCTCGGTGGGACAGGGTGCGTTTAAACATTTAAAAGAAAATTTTCTTATTTATTTTACCTTTTATTTTTAATTTTTACGCTGTACTTTTAACTATGAGATCTGGGGTCAAAAAGACCTCATATCTCATATTTACACTAAAATGTAATACATTTTTTTTTTTATGTCATTTAAAAAAAATAAAATAAAAAATGTCCCTTTAAGAGCATTGCGCGGAATGGACGTTTTGACGTCGCTTCCGCCCTGCAATGATATGGAGACGGGTGGGGGTCCATCTTCCCCTCACTCGTCTCCATGTCAGCCTTGGGAGAGGATCCGATTGCTTCCGCCGCTACCGACGGCTCCGGTTAGCGGCGGAGGGCACCGGAGAGCGGCAGGAGAGGGGCCCCTCTCCCGCTGCTGATTAAAGTGATCTTGTGGTGAATCTGCCGCAGAGACCACTTTTATCTTGAAGCAGACTGCCCGCTGAAGAAGAGGATACCGGGGTTATGGCAGCTAGCTGCTACCATAACAACGGCATTCCTCTTCAAAGTAGCAACGTAAAACTGCGGCGGGCGGTCCGGAAGTCGTTAATGGCCTTCGGGGGTTAGTGGTTAGGTAGTTATATCAGCACATGCCCTAACCCCAGAGTGCTTAGGGCATGTGCAGACCAGCTGGGGAGTGTTCTTCAACGAATCCTTATCTTGAGCCTCAGTCTATGAAAGGTTCCTGTGTTGTGGAAGATGTCCTGTCTTGTCCCTGTTCAAAGATGCCACGTCCTTGTGGCTCCAAGAATTATAGACCAGTGGCTTTGACCTCCCACATCATGAAGACCTTGGAGAGACTTGTTTTATATCAGTTACGACCCATGGTTAGTAAATGTTTAGACCCTTTGCAGTTTGCATACCAGCCAAGACTAAGGGTTGAGGATGCTATCATTTTCATGGTAAATGTATGCACACCTGTATAAGTCAGCAAGCACTGTGAGGGTCATGTTTTTTGACTTCTCCAGTGCTTTTGATACTATCAGGCTGGATCTTTTGGGAGAGAAGCTAGCAGCAATACAGGTTGATGTTTCCCTTGTGTCATGGATTGTAGACCATCTGACAGGAAGACCACAGTATGTGCGTTTGCAAGACTGTGTGTCAGATAGAGTGAGCAGCAATATTTGGGTTCCACAGGGGACAGTTCTCTCTCCCTTTCTTTTTACTGACTACACCACTGATTTCAGCTACCAGACAGAGTCTTGCCAACTTCAGAAGTTTTCTGATGACTCTGCGGTAGTGGGATGTATCAGGGATGGAGAAGAGACCTCGTCACATGGTATGAGGGTTATCATCTGTATCTAAATGTAACAAAGACAAAAGGAGCTGGTTGTGGATTTCAGAAAGAGGAAGCCACCAGTGACCCCAATCTCTATCCGATGAGTGGAAGTGGAGGTAGTAGAGAGTTACAAGTATCTGGGGGTGCACATAGATAATAAGTTGGACTGGAGCAAGAACACTGAGGTGTTCTATAGGAAGAGCCAGAGCCTCCTCTACTTTTTGAGGAGACTGAGGTCCTTTAACATCTGCTGGACAATGCTGAAAATGTTTTATGAGTCTGTGGTGCCCAGCACTCTCCTGTATGCAGTGGCATGCTGGGGGAAGTAGGCCTAAGGTGTCCGACACCAACAGACTGATTCGCAAGGCCAGTGATGTTGTTGGATTGGAATTGGAGTCTTTTACAGCAGTGTTGGAGAGGAGAATGTTTTTCAAGTTACGTTCTATCTTGGACAACTCCTCCCACCCCCTCCACAATACGCTGGTCAGTCCGTGGACAGAGTGTTACACCCACAATGCACCACAGAGCGACACAGGACATCATTTTTGCCTGTGGCGATCAAGATATATAATTCTTTTCTGTGAGGGCTGGAGGTGAAAATTTAATTATGGTTGTTTATGATCAAGATTTTGTGTTGTTTTTATAGTATTTGAATGAATGAATGATTTGTATAGCGCTGCAATTGCGAACTAAATCGCCTCAAGGCGCTAGATCCGTCCTGTGTTGTCAAGCTTCTTAGAAGAGGTAGGTCTTGGGTTTCTTTCTGAATGCCTGATGGTTTTCTTCCATGCGAATGTGAGTAGGTAGAGCGTTCCATAGCTGTGGTCCTTGGACTGCAAATATTCGTTCTCCCTTTGTTTTGTAGCGGGTTTTTGGAATAAGGAGGAGGTTATGGTTAGAAGATCGAAGACTGCGATTGGGTGTGTACTATTTTATTTTCTAGCATAGTTATTGAGGAGCGTTTCCTTGTATACATTTGTGGGTGAGGCAGAGGGTCTTGAAAGTGATACGATTCTTTATGGTTAGCCAATGTAGGCTCCTCAGGGAAGGGGAGATGGATTCCCAGGGTTTTTTTTCCTGTTAACAGTCTTGTCGCCGTGTTTTGGATGAGTTGTAAGCGCGCAAGCTGATATTGGGGTAGTCCTATGTAGAGGGAGTTTGCGTAGTCGAGTCTGGAGTTGATGATTGTTCCAACTACTGCTGCTTTGTCCTCTTCTGGGATGAAGGGGATGAGTCTACGTAGCAGGCGGAGGAGATGGTGAGATCCGCTGACTACTGATCCTATTTGTGCATCCATTGACATTTCTGAGTCAAAAATGACTCAGAGACTCTTGGCTTTGGTGCTTGGAGAGATGGTCTGTCCAAAGGTGGTGGGAGGTGTCCATGGGGTCTTAGTTTTGGAATTTTGGTTTGCGTGTAGGAGAAGAAGCTCTGTTTTTGATCCATTGAGTTTGAGAGAGCTAGTAGTCATCCAGTCGTCTATCAAAGTGAGGAATTTTTCTAGTCGTTGATGGTGGTCTTTTTCTCCGGTGATGCAAAGGTAGAGTTGGGTATCATCAGCGTATGAGTGGAAGCAGAGGTCCGAATTTCTGATGATTTTGAGGAGTGGGCGGATGTAGATGTTGAAGAGCACTGGTGACAAGGGTGAACCTTGAGGGACTCCACAAGAGATTGCGCGGGTTTCAGAGTAGAATGCTCCTAGTTTCACTGTCTGAGAGCAATTCCCTAAGAAGGATGTGAACCATTGTAGATCTGAATCTGTGACTCCTGCTACTTCTGTGAGACGGATGAGTAGAGTATTGTGGTCCACTGTATCGAACGCTGTACTGAGGTCCAACAGTACCAGGAGACATGATTCTCCATCATCAGCTGCTTCAAGGGCATCGTCCCATATTTTGAGGAGTGCCATTTCTGTGCCATGGCCTGGGCGGAGCCTGATTACAGAGGATCCAGGAGATTGTGTGTGTCCAGGTGGTGTTGTAGCTGTTGTACTACTGCTTTCTCCATAATCTTGGAGATGGTGTTGAGGCTTGTTATCGGTCTGCGATGGTTAGGGTCCTTAGGGTCGAGGTTGGGTCTCTTTAGGAAGGGTTTGACGATGCCATGTTTGAGGGCAATTGGGACAGTCCTTTCTTTGAATGACTGGTTTATGAGGTGTGTTATAGAAGGAGTTTTGTGGGAATGATGTCGTTTGGTGATGTGCTGTCTCTGAGGCTTCTGATGATGTTTTTGGTGTTGTCAGTGCTGATTGGGATCAGCGAAACATTCGGTGCTTGTGTGATGATCGTATCGATTTTTTCTTTTTGTTTTAGTTGGATGAGGTTGGTTGTTTTTTTCTGTTGAATTGTTTTCCGGATGTTGTCGATTTTGTCAATAAAAAAATCTGATAACAGAATTCTTGGGTTTCGTTTCCTGGGGGCTCTAGGCAGATAGGGTTCATAGTCTTGGTGACTATTTTGAAGAGTTCCCGAGGGCGGTTTAAGGTTGTTGAGATGGTGTTTGAGAAGTGTTCCTCTTTTGCTTTGAAGATTGCTTTGTGATATTTATCCGTGAGTGTTTTGTAGTTTGTAGTTTGTGTGGTTTTCCTTTGTGGAGTTTTCTTCTCCAGGCTCTTTCAGCTTCAGCGTTCCTGCTTTACTAAAGTAAGAGTGCCATTAAACCATCCAGAGTTTATTCTGCGGTTGTGTGTTTACGTTTTGGAGCCACTGAGTCCACTGTTTGTAGTAATGCCTTGTTTAAGGAGTTGAGTGTTTGTTCCGTTGAGTGGTTTAAGTTTAGCATTGCTATTTTGTTTGATAATGTGGTTTTGAAGAATTCGGAGTGTAGTCTCTTTTGAGATCTTGTCCAGCATGTTGTAATTGCCTGTTTTCGTTTTTGGAGGGTGGTGTTGGTGGCGATTTTAAATTTGATAGCGTGGTGATCCGTCCATGGTAGCGGTATGTTGTCGAATATGTTGACGTCCATATTTTGTTTGAAGATGAGGTCCAGAATGTGTCCTGAACCATGTGTAGGAGCATTTATCAGTTGCTGAAGACCTAATTCTTTCAGTTGGTTAATGCAGGTGGTGGCGATAGGGTCTTGGGTGGAGTTTGCCCAGAGGTTGAAATCTCCAAGTGCCAAAAAGTTTTTGGCTTTCAGGGTGTGAGTTGACATGAATTCTGTGAGGGGTGTAAGGAGATTGGTCTTCGGTCCTGGTGGTCTGTAACATAGAAGTATGTGGATAGTGTTTTAGGGGTGTTGTTTGAAGATGTAAGGTGAGTGTCTCCATGAAAGGCACTGAGTTCTGTACAGTTGGTTTGGTGAGCGCAAGGTGAGATTTGAAGATCACTGCTAGGCCTCCTCCTTTTTTTCCTGTTCTGTGCTCCGTTAGGATCCTGTAGTTCTCAGGTACTAATTCGGTTAGGATGGCGTTGCAGTCGGGTGTTAGCCAGCTTTCCGTAATGAAGAGGCAATCTATGTTGTTTTGGGTGATGAAGTTGTGTACCTCCAGTCTGTGCTTGACTGCCGATCTGCTGTTGATCAGTGCGCATGCTATTTGTTGTGGTTGAATTGTTGTCTTCCTATATTTGATGGTTGATTGTAGGTTGGTCCTTAGAAGTTGTTCTTTCTGTAGTATTTTATGAACGGAAGTTGTTAATGTTGAGGTGGTATTTCTTAGCCTGTGGAGAGCGTCCGCTGAGTACTTGAAGTTGCACATGGCGAGAAAATTGCTGATGGTAGGATGATTCGGTGATGATACTGATGTGGCGATGGTGAGGTTGTTTAGGAAATGGTGTCCTGAAGGGTGCCGCTGCTTTTGTTGCTGAGAGATGATGGTCTGAAGAATGCCGCTGCTTCAGGGGTGGCGTAGATGATGGTGCGAATGGGACTGAGGTGGTGGTATATTGGTATTGTTTTGGTTATTATCTGGGGTGGTGTTAGAGAAAGTGGTGTATTACTTGTATTTGGTAATTTGTCTGTTATTTTAATCTGTTATTTATTCTATGTTGTATTTTAATTGTATAGATTTTTTATTTGTAGTATAGTTTTCATTTCGTTATTTGGTGTTAATGGCTGTTATTGGTAATTTTGATGTGTTTTTGCATCTTGTTCAGTCTATTGTTGTGATCTTGTGTTGTCTTTGTTAAATGTGTGTCTGTGTCGTAACAATATCCCGATTTCCCGTTGGGATTAATAAAGTATTCTGTATTCTGTATCTACCTAGGACCTCGGACCCCAGAGATTTGAACTTGGACTTAAAAAAACCCCAGGTGTGTGGGCAACAGCCACCACCGTATGTTCCCAGATTATCATTGTATAACTGGTATATATTTTGCTTGTGCATTATAACCAGGGCTTTTTTATCAGCGGGAACGTGGGGAACGCAGTTCTGGCACCTTCACCACTGACTGTATGTAATGGCAAGTGCTGCTGGGGTGTGCTGCAGGGTCAGGGCTGCCGAATAGAGTATCTTCACCCAGTTAACAAACCTCTCACCCAAGCCAAAATGAGCCAGGATCTCCCAGAGGTAGGGCCACTCCACACTTTGGAAAGCCTTAGTGGCATCCAGAGACAGAATGGCCGCAATAAGTGTATATTGATTGGTTTGCGCAAAAGTTATAGCGGCTACAAAATAGAGGATAGATTTATGGCATTTTTATTATTATTATTTTTTTTACTAGTAATGGCGGTGATCTGCGATTTTTATCGGGACTGCGACATTAGGGCGGACACATCGGACACTTTTGACACATTTTTGAAACCACTGACAATTATACAGCGATCAGTGCTATAAAAATGCACTGATTACTGTGTAAATGTCACTGGCAGGGGAGGGGTTAACACTAGGGGGCGATCAAGGGGTTAACTGTGTTCCCGGACTGTGTGTTCTAACTGTGGGGGGAGGGGACTGACTATAGGAGATGACAGATCGTGGTTCCTAACTATTAGGAACTCACGATCTGCCTCTCTTCTTCTCACAGAACAGGGATTTGTGTGTTTACACACACACGTCCCTTTTCTGCCTCTGGTGCCTGCGATCACTCGCGGCCGACGGTCATCGCAGCTTGCAGTCATTGCGACTGCTGGCCACGAGCATCGACACCCCTGCAATGCAGCGGGCATGCGCGCGCCTCCTATCCCGCTTAAAGGAGCCGACATAAAGCTACGATGGTTTGTGGGATCTTGCCGACCTTCCGCAGTATAATGGCGGCGGCTGGTCGACAAGTGGTTAAAGGAATTTAACATTTACACAGCAAATGTGCAGAAACAGATTTTTTCTACAGTTCATCTTTAAAATCTACAGCTTTTATTAAAATAAGGGTGTGGCCATGGGGGCAAAATTTGCCCCCAGTCTGGCCAACCTATTCATGGGAAAATGGGAGTAGGACGTCATCTATGCCCAGCCAAGACTCGAGTTGGTCCTGTGGGCAAGATATATAGATGACGTCCTCCTCCTATGGAATGGTACCCATGAATTTCTACATACATTCATGGAGAACCTGAATAATAATGACAGGGGTATTGAATTCAAATATGAAGCCAGCCAACATACATGTTAATTTTTTAGATCTTAAGATTTGGGGTGAGGGTGATTCTTTATTCACCTCCACCTATTTTAAGACCACAGATCATAACTCATTCATACCCCCTGACAGTTGTCATCACAAATCATGGCTTGACTCAGTCCCCAAAAGTCAATATATAAGAATGAGACGCAACTGTTCTAAAATTGCTGACTTTAAGGCTCAGTCCAAAGTCCTTACGGATAGATTTATAAAAAAGGGGTATAAGGCCCCCTTCCTGAATCAAAAACTCAATGAGGTAGAGCTGTTGGACTGCAAACACCTGCTTGCTGATAAAATCGTGGCAGATGGATGCGAGAACAACAGAAATTTCTTGTGTCCTTTTCTAACAGGGTACTCATCAACATTTTTCAGTAAAAAAAAGTACTACATAAGCATTGGCATATCGTCAAAAATGATTGGGTGCTTGGGTCTGTCCTTCCTGACAGACCCCAGGTAGTTTTTAGAGGAGTTCCTTCAATTAAAACACTTGTGGCTCCTAGTGTTTGTGACCCTCCCAATAACAGACCAATGTTTTTCCAAAACATAGTTGACTACTACAGATGTAAAAACTGTGCGGTATGTTCCATTAATACTATCAGAGATAAGAAGATCACACATTTCAATTCCCTCAGCACCTCTCGTGAGTTCCCAATAAAGTCATTCATCACCTGTACCACCCCCGATGTCGTACACCTTCTGACCTGTCCGTGTGGACTTCAATACGTGGTACGGACTCTTCGACTGTTATATATTAGATTGAATGAGCATATTGGGAACATCAGGAGAGGCTTTAAAGGGCACCCTGTTTCAAGACACTACCTAGAAGTACACAAAGAGGACCCCAAAGGGACCTCGTTTGTTGGTATTGATACATTAAAAATACCTTGGAGACAGGGACCCAAGCGACATGCCATCTCCAAGCTAGAAATGGGGTGGATTTATAAAATCAGATGTCTTAGGCCTCTTGAGCTAAATGTAGACACAGAGATCAATGCTTTTATTGACAATGCTTAACGGTGTCATATTCTAATTGTGAGAATTGTGGTTTTAACACCACCACGATATGATGCTAGTCATCTAACATACCATTTATTTTTTATGTCAGCAGTATGGTATCCTTCTCATTTTATTTTAATTCATTTGTCTTAAATGCCCTTTTGACAGTCCGACTTGTTTTTGTCTTAAATTTCTATAATTTTTTTTTTCTCGCAGATTTAGATCTTTTATTTAGATCTTCTGTCTGTAATTAACATGGGTGTTTGTATTATCGGCATGGGTGTTTGGATTGTGGTTTAATCCCATACACATTCAGATTTGCCGTTTAGATATATATTGTCCGATTTCCTCTTTTTCCTTTTTCACAGCGCTCTATGTGCGTGACGTTTATCAGATCGAGGTCTGGTGTTCTCGTACGCAATGTTTCAAATTGTAAATCACGTGATGGCACTCAGAACATAACGAGGTCTGGTTGCCGTCTGGTGGTAGAAAGGTGATGGTTTCAGTGCGTCGCCCGTGCCCCTTTGAAGACGTAATCTATGATGAAACATGTAGGGTGGTGCTACGCACTCACGCCATCACTCCCCATCTGACCCTGGTACACGGGTGTTCGTTTTGTTTTATCTTTTAAGCTTGCCGGCTAATTTTAATTGTGTTTTTGCGGCCAATGTGTGTTCCCGCCTGCTTTTTCTTGAGCAATAAAGGCTTTTTTATCTACTTTATTACACTATTGGAGTCTTTCCATTTTTTTGTACACGAGACTACAGAGCCATAGGAGAACCATTCGTCCCTGCAGAGGGCTATATCTGCCTGCGATTAAGACCTTGCTATTTAGGGGGTCCACCGTCTCTGGTAAGGGCATTGATATACTAATTGGGACTCACTTCCAACTGGTGACTTCTTCCATATCTCCCCCCCTCCTTTCTTCTTCGGTGAAGGTGGATTAATCCTGGATGTTTGTTTTTTCTCAACGGACTGGCTTCCTTCCATCAGTGCTTTGTCTCTTTTTTTTTTTTTCTTTAAATAATCTTTATTAACATTTCTTAATTTTACATACCTTCCAACAAACATATTAAAACAACCTCGGTTTCATGTAGACATAGTTCACTAGAAAAGGGGCCATATATCCCCCATCCGTTCCTACTTGTTCCCGTTACATCTACTTATTCTATCCATCGGTTAAGCTTCGTACTGTATATTGAGGCGACAGATAGCTGTTTTCCCCTATCCCTCCCACCTATTCCCTGCTCCCCTCCCACCCTGAGCCAGATCCTACCTCCATTCCTTTAATCCTGACATCCTATGCTTATTAACCAAGGGTTCCACATCCTTTCAAATTTTTTAAGGTTCCCTCTTCTAATATATAGGGCTCTCTCCTTCCATATTATATCATTTACTATTTTAACACACTCCTCAACTGTCGGGGGGAGGGCTGTTTGCCATCTTTGCATAATAAGCTTCCGGGCCTGGTAAAGGCATCTCAAAACTGCTGTTTTAGCGGCTACCTCCTCCGAGCCCCACGCTCTATATCCAAAGATGCAAAATCTGGCATCTGTCTCCAGAGATATCCCCCACTTACCACTAATGGAATCTACTACCCCCAGCCAGTAACGGACTAGCCTCACCACACCTGGGACATTTGGCATCTAATCTTACACCAAAACGGAATAATTTTTTTGGGGTGTAGTATGCTCTATGTAGCAACATTAAATGAGAAAATCTCTGTGCTGGTGAAACTGAAACCTCCTGCCCTATCTCCAGTATTTTCCTCCATTGTGCATCTGTTAACTTTCCCACATCCGTCTCCCAGCCCTCCCTGCACCCAAGATGCTCTGATCTTACAATACTTTTATTGCACAGTTGCACATATATTCCTGAAATAAAACCCTTTATCTTCCCAGGTTTAAACACTTTCTGAAGCAATGCAGCATCGGTCCACACTGGGGGACCTGCCCTGAATTGTACCTCCAAAGCCGCTCTCATTTGTAGATACCTAAAGTACTTTGTCTCTGATCTGTGTATGGACTCAATTTTTTTTCCTTCCACTGGGTTTTTGTTTGATGTATGTATGGATTCAACCCACTGCTCTTTTTGTTGTTATTATTATTTTTCAGTTGATTCACATAATTTATATCACTCTTTTTAAATGTCATTTTCCATTTTGAGTGCATATATCACAAGTGCAACTTATGCCCATAAATATTCTGACGCCTGGCAGCAACAGGGCAGAGTACCTGGGTCCAGTACTTCAGGAGGAGACCCTTACGTGGGGGATCTGGCCCTGGGGCAGAGAAAGATGGAGAGGAAGCCAGAGGAGCCTTTGAAGACATCAAGGTCCCAGCTATGATTGGCTGGGGGGCCTACTGAAGACAGCTGTATCCAGAGACTGAGCTGAGCCAGAAAGGAGTTAGTGGGAGGAAGCTCAACCATTGTTAGATTAAGTGAGTAACTGATCCTGCTATGCAGCGGAGAAGTGACTGACCTAACCCCATATCCCACCATCCCCAAGCAAGTGCAGTGCAATACTGCTTTAAATTTTGCCCAGTACAGCCAGAAGTTGTACAAGACAGCCAAGAGAGTACAGTGCAGCCAGAGGCTGTGCAATACATAGTAGGTAGGTAGGTGAGGTTGAAAAAAGACACAAGTCCATCAAGTCCAACCTATGTGTGATTATGTGTCAGTATTACATTGTATATCCCTGTATGTTGCAGTCATTCAGGTGCTTATCTAATAGTTTCTTAAAGCTATCGATGCTCCCCGCTGAGACCACCGCCTGTGGAAGGGAATTCCACATCCTTGTCTCTCTTACAGTAAACAACCCTCTACGTAGTTTAAGGTTAAACCTCTTTTCTTCTAATTTTAATGAGTGGCCACAAGTCTTGTTAAACTTTCTTCTGTGAAAAAGTTTAATTTCTATTGTAGGGTCACCAGTATGGTATTTGTATATTGAAATCATATCCCCTCTCAAGCGTCTCTTCTCCAGAGAGAATAAGTTCAGTACTCGCAACCTTTCCTCATAACTAAGATCCTCCAGACCCTTTATTAGCTTTGTTGCCCTACTTTGTACTCGCTCCATTTCCAGTACATCCTTCCTGAGGACTGGTGCCCAGAACTGGACAGCATACTCGAGGTGCGTCCGGACCAGAGTCTTGTAGAGTGGGAGAATTATCGTTTTATCTCTGGAGTTGATCCTCTTTTTAATGCATGCCAATATTCAGTTTGCTTTGTTAGCAGCAGCTTGGCATTGCATGCCATTGCTGAGCCTATCATCTACTAGGACCCCCAGGTCCTTTTCCATCCTAGATTCCCCCAGAGGTTCTCCCCCCAGTGTATAGATTGCATTCTTATTTTTGCCACCCAAATGCATTATTTTACATTTTTCTACATTGAACCTCATTTGCCATGTAGTTGCTCACCCCATTAATTTGTTCAGATCTTTTTGCAAGGTTTCCACATCCTGCGGAGACGTTATTGCCCTGCTTAGCTTAGTATCGTCTGCAAATACAGAGATTGAACTGTTTACCCCATCCTCCAGGTCGTTTATGAACAAATTAAATAGGATTGGTCCCAGCACAGAACTCTGGGGAACCCCACTACCCACCCCTGACCATTCCGAGTACTCCCCATTTATCACCACCCTCTGAACTCGCCCTTGTAGCCAGTTTTCAGTCTATGTACTCACCCTATGGTCCATGCCAACTGACCTTATTTTGTACAGTAAGCGTTTATGGGGAACTGTGTGAAATGCTTTTGCAAAATCCAGATACACCATGTCTACGGGCCTTCCTTTATCTAGATGGCAACTCACCTCCTCATAGAAGGTTAGTAGATTGGTTTGGCAAGAACGATTCTTCATGAATCCATGCTGATTACTGCTAATGATACCGTTCTCATTACTAAAATCTTGTATATAGTCCCTTATCATCCCCTCCAAGAATTTACATACTATTGATGTTAGGCTAACTGGTCTGTAATTCCCAGGGATGTATTTTGGGCCCTTTTTAAATATTGGTGCTACATTGGCTTTTTTCCAATCAGCTGGTACCATTCCAGTCAGTAGACTGTCTGTAAAAATTAGGAACAACGGTCTGGCAATCACTTGACTGAATTCCCTAAGTACCCTCGGATGCAAGCCATCTGGTCCCGGTGATTTATTAATGTTAAGTTTCTCAAGTCTAATTTTAATTCTGTCCTCTGTTAACCATGGAGGTGCTTCCTGTGTTGTGTCATGAGGATAAACAGTGCAGTTTTGGTTACTGAAGCCCCCCGATTCACTCATGAAGACTGAGGAGAAGAATATATTCAATACCTTCGCCATCTCCCCATCCTTTGTAACCAGATGTCCTTCCTTATTCTTTATGGGGCCAATATGGTCTGTCCTCCCTTTTTTACTGTTTACATACTTAAAGAATTTATTGGGATTTTTTTTGCTCTCCTCCGCTATGTGTCTTTCACATTCTATCTTAGCCATCCTAATTGCACCCTTACATTTCTTGTTGCATTCTTTATAAAGTCTGAATGCTGAGGATGATCCCTTAACCTTGTATTTTTTGAAGGCCTTCTCCTTTTGTCATGAAGATCCTGCCAGTAATCAGCGATCCAGACGCATGGGGACACGGCCCCGGGTTCCACTGCGCATGTGCGTGCATTCACGGGTGCTGTCACGCACGGGCACGCGCGCGCGCACTCCCGCTGGTGCCAGGCGGGCTATTTAAACCAGTCTGTCACACTCTATCCCCGCTGTCTGCTCTACAGCGTTCCGTGTGCCTTAACCTGATCTGACCTGTGTACTCTGCTATCTGACCCGGCTTCCTGTTAGACCATCCTGCTATCCGCCTGCACCAGACCCTCTTGGCTTGCCTGACCATCCCTCTGTGTTGTCCCTGGTACCTTTGCTGATCGACCTCCGGCTTGTTTGACCATCCCTCAGTCTGATACCTGTATCCAGCCTACTACCTGCTGCCTTGTTCCTGGTTCCAGTCCAGCGTTCCAGTCTACTACCTGCTGCTTGTTCCTGGTTCCTGTCCAGCGTTCCAGCCTACTACCTGCTGCCTTGTTCCTGGTTCCAGTCCAGCATTCCAGTCTACTACCTGCTGCTTGTTCCTGGTTCCAGTCCAGCGCTCCAGGCTACTACCTGCTGCTTGTTCCTTGTTCCAGTCCAGCGTTCCAGTCTACTACCTGCTGCTTTGTTCCAGGTTCCAGTCCAGCGTTCCAGGCTACTACCTGCTGCTTGTTCCTGGTTCCAGTCCAGCGTTCCAGGCTACTACCTGCTACTTGTTCCTGGTTCCAGTCCAGCGTTCCAGTCTACTACCTGCTGCCTTGTTCCTGGTTCCAGTCCTGCCTACTTACCTGCTTACCTACCTGCTTTCTACCTGCTGTGGCTCCAGGTCCTCTCTGCATTCCAGCCTCCTCTTCAGCTTCTGCATCCAGAGCAGGCCCGGATTGGCCATAGGGCAAACCGGGCATTTGCCCGGTGGGCCGCGGCCACTGGGGCCGCCAGGCTGCAAGTCCTTGCATGGCCCAAGGCTTGAGCTTGTGCCGCTCATCCAGCCTCTCCGCGGCCGCCCGGAGCTCAGCCATTGGCGCCGGGGGGAGGAGCTAAATGAGACGCCTTCGGCCTCACCACGGCTGCACGGCCGCACGTATAGGTCAGCCGTCAGTGCCGGGGGGAGGAGCCAGAGCAGACACCTTGGAGCCGGTGTTATGTCGAGAGGTGCCGGAACAAGAAACGTAAGTTCAGCTTCCCCTGTGAACTAGATAGGAGGATCGGTGGGGGTGGCTGCATATAGAACAATTATTTTCTCCATCTTCCTCCTGCAGTATCGGAATGCCTGTGAGAGGTAGAGGAGAAGCAGGCATTCCGAGACTGCAGGAGGAAGATGGAGAAAATGATTCTTCTATATGCAGCCGCCCCCACCGATCCTCCTATCCAGCTTCTGTGTGCTGCTCCCGCAGGGCTCTCCACCGCACCCATACTCTCTGCCAACCCCGTGCTCTCCACATCACCCCCATGCTCTCTGCCACCCCCCATGCTCTCTGCCACCCCCCCATACTCTCCACCTCCCCCCCATACTCTCTGCCACCCCCCATGCTGTCTGCCTTCCCCCATGCTCTCTGCCTCCCCCCATGCTCTCTGCCACCCCCCATGCTCTCTGCCACCCCCCATGCTCTCTGCCACCCCCCATGCACTCTGCCACCCCCCATGCACTCTTCCACCCCCCATGCTCTCCGACACCCCCCATACTCTCCGCCTCCCCCATACTCTCCGCCTCCCCCATGCTCTCCGCCTCCCCCCATGCTCTCTGCCACCCCCCATACTCTCCACCCCCCCCCCATACTCTCCACCTCCCCCATGCTCTCTGCCACCCATACTCTCCGCCACCCCCCATGCTCTCCGCCACCCCCCATGCTCTCCTCCACCCCCCATGCTCTCTGCCACCCCCTCATACTCTCTGCCACCCCACATGCTCTCCACCTCCCCCCCATGCTCTCTGCCACCCCCCATGCTCTCTGCCACCCCCCATGCTCTCTGCCACCCCCCATGCTCTCCGCCACCCCCCATGCTCTCCGCCACCCCCCATGCTCTCCGCCACCCCCCCATGCTCTCCACCTTCCCCCCATGCTCTCTGCCACCCCCCATACGTTCCACCTCCCCCCATACGCTCCACCTCCCCCCCATGCTCTCTGCCACCCCCTCATAGTCTCCACCTTCCCCCATGCTCTCCACCTTCCCCCATGCTCTCTGCCACCCCCCATACTCTCCGCCTCCCCAATGCTCTCTGCCAACCCCCGTGCTCTCTGCCACCCCCCCCCCCGTGCTCTCCACATTACCCCCACGCTCTCCGCTTCCCCCTGTGCTCTTCACATTCCCCATGCTCTCCGTTGCTCCCCCCATACTCTCCA
Source organism: Lithobates clamitans (assembly GCA_037952925.1). NCBI lineage: Eukaryota > Metazoa > Chordata > Amphibia > Anura > Ranidae > Lithobates > Lithobates clamitans. The sequence goes on along the minus strand of JBBGZY010001334.1, from coordinate 37,204 downwards.
CCTCCCCCCATACTCTCCACCTCCCCCCATACGCTCCACCTCCCCCCCATGCTCTCTGCCACCCCCTCATAGTCTCCACCTCCCCCCATGCTCTCTGCCACCCCCCCATACTCTCCACCTCCCCCCGATGCTCTCCACCTCCCTCCATGCTCTCTGCCACCCCCCCATACTCTCCACCTTCCCCCCATACGCTCCACCTCCCCCCCATGCTCTCTGCCACCCCCTCAAACTCTCCACCTCCCCCCATACTCTCCACCTCCCCAATGCTCTCTGCCACCCCCCGTGCTCTCTGCCACCCCCCCCCGTGCTCTCCACATTACCCCCACGCTCTCCGCTTCCCCCTGTGCTCTTCACATTCCCCATGCTCTCCGTTGCTCCCCCCATGCTCTCCACCTCCCCCTATGCTCTCCGCCACTCCCCCCTGTGCTCTTCCGGTCTTCCCATCACCCCATGCTCTCCGCCAGCCCTCCTGTGCTGTCCACATCCCCCATGCTCTCCGTTGTCCTCCCTGGGCTCTCCACCTCCCCCCATGCTCTCCGCTGCCCCCCTGTGCTCTCCTCTTCCTCCCTGTGTTCTCTGCCTCTCCCCTGTGCTATCGCCCCACCCCATGTTCTCAAGGTTCTTCTCTGTGCTCTCCAACCCCCATGCTCTTTCCTGGTCGCACCCCCCCCTCCACACCTCTGCTGGGTTCCCCCCTCCCCTCTCTCAGGGGATCTGTCAGGGTGGAGAGTAGGGAAGGGGCCGGTTAACATGTCATGGGCTGCTCAATCCAAAATGCCCGGGCCTATTTTTTGTCCCAGTCCGGGCCTGATCCAGAGGGTGCCACCACTCCTGAATTTCCGGTGACTGTCGATCCTGCCAGGCACCCATACCACTCCTCACTCCTGGGCCTTCTGTCTCCATTCCAGAGGAACAGGAGTGGGAGCTGTAAGGGAGGTCTTTCTCTGCACTTTGGGCTCAAAACCTACCAGGTACGTGACAGTAGCAGACAGCCATGTCTGAGCCTGAGCAGGGAACGTCTCCTATGGAGGAACTTTGTGCACACCTGGCAGGATTGACTGAAGCAGTCAAAAATCTACAGCAAGGATACACCAGGCTGGAGGAACGAGTGTTAACCTTGTCTAATCCCATTGGGGCTCAGGGAGTTCCTTCCGCTCCTGCTCCTTCAGTCGGGCCTTCCTCAACAGTGCTAATGCTCCCTCCAGAACCCAAGGTCCCGACGCCTGAACGTTTCTCCGGAAATCGCCTTAAATTCAGGGCTTTCTGCAACTCCTGTGAATTGTTCTTTGCTCTTCAGCCACGTACCTTTTCCCTGGAGGCTACTAAGGTGGGCTACGTAATCTCTCTGCTTTCTGGTGACCCCCAAACCTGGGCCCACCGCCTCTTGGAGCAAAAGGACGTATCCCTGACTAATCTCTCCACCTTCCTTGACGCACTAGGTCAGCTGTACGATGACCCCCAGTTGTCCGTGACTGCAGAAGCGGCTTTGCACACCCTTCAACAGGGTCGCAGGGCTGCAGAGGAATTCAGAAAATGGAGTGCGGACACAAATTGGAATGATGCGGCTCTCCGCTATCAGTTTCAAATGGGACTTTCTGACTCTGTGAAGGATGAATTGGCCAGGGTGGGTACCCCACAGACTTTGAATGCATTGATCGATCTAACCATCCAGATCGATCGACGTCTAAGAGAACGTAGGACTGAGAGAGCTATGGGAACTTCTCACCCAACTTGGGTTACCCCTAAAGTTCCTCATCATACGTCACCAGCACCACCAATCTCCACGTTTAACCCACCTGAACCAATGCAATTAGGGGTCCTGCGGCCTTCTCTTACCCAGGAGGAACGACAACGTCGTCGAGTGAATAATCTGTGCCTGTATTGTGGGGAACCGGGGCACTATGTCAGGAACTGTCCCCTTAAACTCCGTAAGTGCCTATCCCTGTCCACTGACTATGTTGCACCTCTGGTTAAGAACACTACGCACCTTGCTCTCCCTATCCTGTTACAGCTTCCAGGAGAGACTCTGCAAATAACCACCATTATTGACTCTGGAGCTTGCAGTTGTTTCATGGATTCTCTTTTTGCTACCCAACACCGGATACCTCTGTTGCCTAAAGCCCATGGACTTTCCATCCATCTAGCTGATGGAACCGCCATTATGTCTGGGCCTGTTACCCAAGAGACTGTTCCAATACCCGTCTCCATCTCCAATTCTCATCAAGAACTGTTACGCCTAGATATCATCGCTTCACCTCTGTTCCCCATAATCCTCGGCATGCCATGGTTACAGGCCCACAATCCTGACATTAATTGGATCACAGGTGAAGTTACCTTTTCTTCCCCATATTGCCAACAGTCTTGTAGACTTCAGAACACTCAGGAGAACCCTACCTTGCTCTACCTTGTTTGAACACAGATCCTAGTCTACACCTCTCCATCCCTTCTGCATATCATGATTTCTTAGATGTATTCAGCAAGCAGGGGGCAGAGGTCTTACCCCCTCACCGGGCCTATGACTGTCCTATCAAATTACTCCCCGGTGCTGAGATACCTTTTGGAAGAATATTTCCTTTGACGGAAGTGGAACAAGGGGCTTTAAAATAATATATCGATGAGAATCTAAAGAAGGGCTTCATTTGTCCATCCATGTCTCCAGCAGGTGCAGGTATCTTCTTCGTACAGAAGAAAGACAAGACCCTCAGACCATGTGTAGATTACCGCGAGCTGAACAAAATCACTGTAAAAAAACGTTACCCTCTTCCCCTGGTACCAGAATTGTTCCAAAGACTTGGGACAGCTACCATATTCACTAAGCTTGACCTCCGCGGAGCCTTCAATTTAGTTCGTATTAGGGACGGAGACGAATGGAAGACCGCCTTTCGTACCCGTTATGGACATTTTGAATACCTTGTGATGCCCTTCGGTCTGTGCAATGCCCCTGCTACATTCCAGTACTTCATCAGTGATGTTTTACGAGACTTTCTAGATCTGTTTGTTATCGTCTATTTAGACGACATACTAATTTTTCTTGTTCCCTTGATTCCCATCGCAGGCACGTCAGAAGTGTGTTGGCCCGGCTTCGACAACACGGTCTATATGCAAAAGCTGAGAAATGTGAATTTGAACAGGAAAGTATTCCATTTTTGGGGTTAATCATTTCCAGTAAAGGCATTAAGATGGACCCTCAAAAGGTCTCTGCAGTGCTAGACTGGCCAGTCCCGACAGATAAGAAGGGGATCCAGCGATTCGTTGGATTCGCTAATTTTTACCTTAAATTTATTAAGGGGTTTTCAGCCATCATCATACCCATCACACAGCTAACTAAACAGGGTACACGCTTCCACTGGTCTGCTGAGGCTCAAAAGGCTTTTGAGACTCTCAAGGGCCTTTTTACTTCTGCTTCCAGATTCCTCTCTGCCATTTGTACTAGAGGTGGACGCATCCGAAATTGCAGTAGGGGCAGTGTTGTCCCAAAGACAGGGAACTAAGGCCCTGTTATATCCTGTGGCCTTCTTCTCTCGTAAATTGTCCACGGCAGAGAGAAATTATGATGTGGGTGACAGAGAGTTATTGGCTATCAAATCAGCATTGGAGGAGTGGCGCTATCTGCTAGAGGGTGCCGCTCATCCAGTCTTAATTTTTACAGATCATAAGAACCAGGAGTATTTGAGATCTGCAAAAAGGTTGAAGCCACGCCAAGCCAGGTGGGCTCTCTTTTTCTCCAGGTTCTCCTTTCATGTCACCTATCGCCCTGGCTCCAAGAATACCAAGCCTGATGCCTTATCCAGGATGTTTCACAAGTCCCAAGAGGTTTCCCCTCCGGACACCATTCTGTCCCCGGGGAATTTTCTTTTGCTTCAGGGAGACCTGCTTTCCCAGATTAGGCAGGCTTCCGCAGAGCTGGGATCTTCCATTAGGTCAGAACTCCAAGTTAAGGATGGGTTATTGTGGCACGAGAATAGGATCATTATACCTGAAGAACTACGAGTTTCAGTACTAGAACTCTGTCATGACCATGCATTGGCTGGGCATTTTGGAGTGGCTAAGACTACTGATCTGGTACAGTGTACCTTTTGGTGGCCTCAGTTACGTGAAGATTGTAGGAGATTTGTTGAATCCTGTACCACCTGTATCAGGAACAAGGGGCACAGGACCACGGCATGGGGTTTGCTAAAGCCATTACCTGTCCCAGATAGGCCTTGGAAGATGCTTTCTATAGATTTTATTGTGGAATTACCTCCGGCTGGGGGCTTCACCTCAATTTTTGTCATAGTAGACCGGTTGTCGAAGATGGCCCACTTTGTCCCAATGAAGGGCACCCCCTCAGCTACAGAAACGGCACAGGCATTCATTAAAGAAGTCATCAGGCTCCATGGGGTACCAGTTAACCCCTTCCCGCCGACCGTACGCACATATGCGTACTCGGCTTTCCGGGGTTATACCGGGATGATGCCCGCAGCTGCAGGCATCATCCCGGTACCGTTGTTTACAGCGGGCGATCGGCTACCCCTGTATAACAACCGATGCGGCTAAAAGCCGCTCGGTTGTTATACCGGAGGAGCGGGAGGGGACATCCCCCCCTCCCGCCACCTCCTGCCGCTGTTACCGGGCCTCCCGTGCGATCGGGAAGCCCGGTATCCAATCGAGTACTTTCGGCGGTTGGGGGCGGGCTGGAACGAAGCTGTGAGCGGCTTCGTTCCAGCCTTCCTGTTGTAAACGCGGAAGCGACGTCATGACGTCACTTCCCGTTTACTCGGCTGCCAATGGCGCCGAATTTATAAAAGTACACAGTATTCAGAATCGCCGTTTTCGGCGATCTGAATACTTTGAAGTGTAAAGGAGGGATGGGGGGTCTTTTAGACCCCCGATCTCTCCATAAAGAGTACCTGTCACCACCTATTACTGTCACAAGGGATGTTTACATTCCTTGTGACAGCAATAAAAGTAAAAAAAAAAAAAAAAAAATTTTAAAACACAATTTATAAAGTAAAAAAAAAATAAAAAAAATAAAAAAAAAAAATAAATTTTTAAAGTGCCCCTGTCCCCGCGAGCTCGCGCAGCGAAGAAAACGCATACGGAAGTCGCGCCCGCATATGTAAACGGTGTTCAAATCACATCGTCAGAGCGAGAGCAATAATTCTAGCCCTAGACCTCCTCTGTAACTCTAACCTGGTAACCGTAAAAAAAATTTTAAGCGTCGCCTATGGAAATTCATAGGTACCGTAGTTTGTCGCCATTCCACGAGTGCGTGCAATTATAAAGGGTGACATGTTTGGTATCTATTTACTCGGCGTAACATCATCTTTCACATTATACAAAAAAATTGGGGTAACTTTACTGTTTGGATTTTTTAAAATTCATGAAAGTGTCCCTTTTCCAAAAATTTGCGTTTAAAACACCGCTGCACAAATACCGTGTGATAAAAAATATTGCAACAGTCGCCATTTTATTCTATAGATTCTCTGCTAAAAAAATATATATAATGTTTGGGGGCTCTAAGTAATTTTCTAGCAAAAAATATAGATTTTAACTTGTAAACACCAAATCTCAAAAATAGGCTTAGTCATGAAAGGGTTAATATAGTTTCAGATCGGGGGGTAGAGTTTACCTCCCGATTCTGGAGGTCTCTGTGCAAAACATTGAAGATTGAACTCTCATTTTCATCTGCTTATCATCCCCAGACTAATGGGCAAACAGAGAAAACAAACCAGACTCTTGAACAATATTTACGCTGTTTTTCTTCGTTTGCCCAAGATGATTGGATTTCTGTTCTTCCATTGGCTGAGTTCGCCTACAACAATTCTATTCATTCCGCTATCAAACAAACCCCATTTTTTGCAAATTATGGTTTCCACCCTTCATTTCTGCCTAATTCTCTTCCAGAGTGCACAGTACCCGCAGTTCAGGAGAGGTTGGACTTCTTTACTTCCAACAACCAAGTTTTGCAGGAGACCATGACCAGGACCCAGGAGTATAATAAAGCAACATTTGATAAGAAGAGACGAGGGGAGCTGTTACTTACACCCGGGGACCAGGTATGGTTATCTACAGTAAATCTCAGGATGGCTTGCCCATCAAAGAAATTGGGTCCCAAGTTTCTTGGACCATTTCCTGTCAAGCGAAGAATTAATGAGGTGGCATACGAACTTGAACTTCCGGATTCATTAAAAGTGCATCCAGTATTTCATGTGTCTCTACTCAAACCTTCTGTTTCTAACCCATTTCCAGGCCGAAGTACGGATCCTCCTGATCCAATTTTGGTAGATGGGGAGGAGGAATTTGAGGTGGAGGCTATCATGGACCATAGGAGAAGAGGTAACCAAAATCAATTTCTGATAAAATGGAGGGGGTTCGGCCCAGAAGAAAATTCTTGGGAACCCGAGGATAATATTCATGCTGAAAATCTATTGCAATCTTTTAAAAGAGCCCATCCGGAGAAATTTCTTCAAAGGGGCATCCGGAGGCTGCCCCTTGGGGGGGGGCAATGTCATGAAGATCCTGCCAGTAATCAGCGATCCAGACGCATGGGGACACGGCCGCGGGTTCCACTGCGCATGCGCGTGCGTTCACGGGTGCTGTCACGCACGGGCTATTTAAACTGGCCTGTCACACTCTATCCCCGCTGTCTGCTCTACAGCGTTCTGTGTGCCTTAACCTGATCTGACCTGTGTACTCTGCTATCTGACCCGGCTTCCTGTTAGACCATCCTGCTATTCGCCTGCACCAGACCCTCTTGGCTTGCCTGACCATCCCTCTGTGTTGTCCCTGGTACCTTTGCTGATCGACTGATACCGACCTCCGGCTTGTTTGACCATCCCTCAGTCTGATACCTGTATCCAGCCTACTACCTGCTGCCTTGTTCCTGGTTCCAGTCCAGCGTTCCAGTCTACTACCTGCTGCTTGTTCCTGGTTCCTGTCCAGCGTTCCAGCCTACTACCTGCTGCCTTGTTCCTGGTTCCAGTCCAGCGTTCCAGTCTACTACCTGCTGCTTGTTCCTGGTTCCAGTCCAGCGCTCCAGGCTACTACCTGCTGCTTGTTCCTGGTTCCAGTCCAGCGTTCCAGTCTACTACCTGCTGCTTTGTTCCTGGTTCCAGTCCAGCGTTCCAGTCTACTACCTGCTGCTTGTTCCTGGTTCCAGTCCAGCGTTCCAGGCTACTACCTGCTGCTTGTTCCTGGTTCCAGTCCAGCGTTCCAGTCTACTACCTGCTGCCTTGTTCCTGGTTCCAGTCCTGCCTACTTACCTGCTTACCTACCTGCTTTCTACCTGCTGTGGCTCCGGGTCGAATTGCATTCCAGCCTCCTCTTCAGCTTCTGGATCCAGAGGGTGCCACCACTCCTGAACTTCCGGTGACTGTCGATCCTGCCAGGCACCCATACCACTCCTCACTCCTGGGCCTTCTGTCTCCATTCCAGAGGAACAGGAGTGGGAGCTGTAAGGGAGGTCTTTCTCTGCACTTCGGGCTCAAAACCTACTAGGTACGTGACACCTTTGCTTTTATATGCATTTTTACATTGGAGTTAAGCCATCCAGGACTTTTGTTCGCTCTTTTAAATTTATTACCCAATGGGATGCATTGGCTAATGCCCTTATTTAATATGCTCTTAAAACAAACCCCTCTCTCCTCCGTGTTCTTTGTTCCTAATATTTTATCCCAATTTATGTCTTTTAGCAAGTAGTTTAGGGAAGTTGGCTCTTTTGAAATTCAGTGTCTTTGTATTCCCTTTATGTTTCCTATTTGTGTGATTTATACTGAAACTAATTGACCTGTGATCGCTGTTACCTAAATTGCCCTGTATTTCTACATCCGTGATCAGGTCTGTATTGTTAGTAATCAGCAGATCCAGTAATGTTTTATTTCTAGTTGGTGCTTCTACCATCTGACCCATAAAATTGTCCTGCAAGACATTAAGGAACTGGCGAGCCTTAAATGAATGCGCGGTTTCCTTTGCCCAGTCTATGCCTGGATAATTAAAATCCCCCATTATGATAACACTTCCCATCCTTGCTGCTAATCCAAATTGTGATAGGAGATCTGTCTCCACTTCCTCCCTCAGGTTAGGGGGCCCATAGCATACTCCCAGTATTATTTTCCCCTTAGCTTCATCCCTTTGGAGCTCTACCCATAAGGATTCCACCTCCTCCCTAGCTCCCTCAGTGATATCATCTCTCACATTCACTTGTACATTATTCTTGATATATAGGCATACCCCTTCTCCTTTTTTACCCTCTCTATCCTTGCGGTAAAGGGTATACCCTTGAATGTTTGCCAGCCAATCATGAGAGCTGTTGAACCAGGTCTCTGAAATTCCCACAAAATCCAAATCCTCCTCGTACAACAGTATCTCTAGTTCACCCATCTTGTCTGCCATGCTCCTGGCATTGGTGAACATGCCACATAGTTTAGACCGTTCGCATATTGTCCTCGTATTGGGTGTTTCGAGATTGCAACTAGGACTTGCTACTATACTTACCTTGTGTTTTTGTGCTTTGGTCAACCTACCACTAATGCCCCCAATACTACCCTCTGGAATATCTTCCATGCTGACTATCTCTACCTCTGGACCCTCCCCCCCATTGCCTAGTTTAAAAACCCCTCTAACTTTTTGGCCATCTTCATTCCCAGATCTGCACCCTCCTCATTTAGGTGCAGTCCGTCCCTTCTATAGTACCAGTTATCGACTGAGAAGTCGGCCCAGTCCTCCAGGAACCCAAACCCCTCCTTACTACACCTGCACTTTTATACAGAGAAGCCAGGAGGAGCTTAGCAGTCCTCAAGTGGTTCTACAGTTCCAGGATATCCTATGCTCCCCATCCCTATCCAAGTTATTGTCTAATAAAACCCTAAAAGAAACCCCTAGACTGATCTTTGAGTCAAAGGAAGACGAATGTTGAAAAAATGCTGTGTATGCTATGAGTGGGGGAGACAAGCCCAAATTATCAGTGGCTCCTGCGCTGCAAGAGTGACAATGCTCTGTCCGTGTCTCCCATTTGTGTTCTTGCATTATTACTCTGTCACATGGGCTTACGAGTCAAGTCTTGCTACAGATTCTCAATTGGATTTAGGTGGAGTCATGGTGGTCATTTCAGCACACATTAGGTGGGCATTTTTCACTGTTGCCCCTTTCAGGAAATGCAGCCACAATGCTTGCGTGGTTGTGGTTTGCTTGCCTTTATCCAGCCCTTGGGGTACTATTCCTCCCACTGACAATAACAGTGGGGCATAATTCCTTCCACTCACACCAACGATGAGGTACTATTCCTCTCACTGGCATCGGTGATGGGACATTATTCCTCCTATTGACACCAACGATGGGGCACTATTTCTCTATTACCAAAAATTGGACATTTTCACTCCCACTGACGCCATGACATTTTCTACTCCCACTGGCCACAGTCAAGCTCCTCTAGAGTCTGAAGGACAGTAAACTGGCCCTTTGTTTAGAATATTTGGAGACCCCTGCTCTAGCACATGCATGTAGACCAAAAGTGGCTGAAGTAGATTAGCAGCACTGAGACTGAGAATGAACAAGGGATGACAGGATGCATATTTTATTTTTTAAAATGGTGGATATTTATGACATACACTACTTTAGCAAATTAAATGCCATTAAGTAAGGGTTCACATCATGATTTGTATATTCTAACTAAAAAAAGAAGAATCCTTAACAGTGGGATGTTTTATATCCAAGCAAGTAAAATAAAATCATCCTGGCATACTGAGCAGCAGCCTCAATAAGAGTGAATATTGTTTGTAAAATTCTTTATCTTTGTGCTGTAATGCTCTTTTATCTAATTTCCCCTGATATTAAAACTTTCATCTTCCAGTCTTATGAAAATGATGTTATCAATGGTTCAGCTTCTGTTTCTTGGTGTATGATAAAATAGTGTTGAGAAAGAGTTTGGCTTATCCTTATTTGGTTAAACCCTCTGTGCTGTCTCCATGTAAACACCACCAAAGCAATTACAAGTGTCCTGCTTGTGATCCACAACCTGCTTATCCCTATTCTTTTGCACTAAAAGGCACTTATTAAATATACAGAAGGCTAAAAAGAATAGTAGAATAACTGATGTGATAAAACTAAAATTGTCTACCAGATTCAGGGGACATAAGACATGAAAGATAATTTTGATGAGTTTTTAGAAGTTTTTTCTTTGCTCTAAAATTAAAAGCATTTTGGTATCATACAGAGTGTTTTTTTTATTATCTCTCCCTCTGGAATGACAAGAGGAGAATGAGCACATACATTTCTGCATATTCAAAGGGATGAATATCCACTTTGTAGCCTTTGGAATATATCTACTAAGTTTGTTAAAATCATTGCAAAGTGCATAGATCACCCAGAGGGGAACGTTTTTCTCTCAACAAAAGTGGAATTATTCTTAAAATTTTTGTGCATGTGCAGCTCAGTATACATTCTCAGCACAGTACCAGTGTGCCGGGTTGAATGATTCCTGTTCACACGTTGGGGAGCCTCGTATCCCACTGGCCATTTAAGAGGCTGAAAACCAGGCAACTGGATGAAGCCCAAAGAGTGATCCAACAATCACTTTGCTGGAACGGAGGCAAGCGTTCTACAAGCTTAAAGTCAAACTTTACTCATAACAACTTGATAAAAAACAAATGTTCTTTAGCAAGGAACATGCATTCCACATTAATAATTATGCTACCAAAATTAGTGTGTGCTGTAAATTGCCTCCGGCATTGTTCCTGTTTCTTCTTGCTGGAGGCTGCCATTTTGCTGAAGCTTAGAGTCTCTGAACAGGAGGAAATCATAAAGCAGAACTAAACAAATCCATTTAACAGTTTCAAAAAACAGTTACATTCCTGGAATGCCGGGATTACTAACGGTCACATTTGCTTGTGTCCTCAACCAAACTGTCAAACCATCAAATGGCTGGTGTCATAATTGATCACATGTGCAGCACCATGACAGTTGAAGATCAAACAGTAACAGCTTCAGTGGCTGTAAAGGATAGGAGGGTTTAATTCTGCTTTAAGGCTGTCAGCAGATCGACCTCTACAAACTCGACAGTGCCTAAAAATAGAGAGCAACTGAGCATGTGCAGAGCAGGGCGAGACAGTGTATTACCGGATTTTAAACAGTATAGGCACTTATTTATAGACCCCTTTCACACTGGGGCAGCAGCCGCGTTCGCTGTAAAGTGCAGTACGTTTTAGCTGGGCTTTTCCGCTGTTTAGAAGGAGATAAAAACTCCTGTTTTGCGGTGCTTCTGAATCGCTTTTCAGGTGCTTCGGAAGCGCTACCCACTCATTCCAATGGGAGGGCAATTTGGAAGCACTAAATACAGTGCTCTCCCAACCTGCCCCAAAGATGCTACTTGCAGGACTTTTCGGAACGTCCCACAAGTGCACGCCCGAGTGTGAAAAGTCACACTTCAATGAATGGGAGGCGGTTTTCAGGCGCTTAGCAGAGGCTATTTCCAGCGCTAAAGTGCCTGAAAACTGCCCCAGTGTGAAAGGGGACTTAATGTTTTGCATACTGGAGGAACATTTGCATTCATCAGCCAGGAAGCTGGGACATACTTGGATGTTCCAACATGACAATGATCCAAAACACAAGGCCAAGTCGACCTGTCATTGTCTACAGCAGAATAAAGTGAAGGTTCTGGAGTGGCCATCTCAGTCTCCTGACCTCAATATCATTGAACCACTCTGGGGAGATCTCAAATGTGCAGTTCATGCAAGACAGCCCAAGAATTTACAGGAACTTGAGTCTTTTTGCCAAGAAGAATGGGCAGCTTTACCATCTGAGAAGATAAAGAGCCTCATTCACAAATACCACAAAAGACTTCAAGCTGTCATTGAAGTTAAAGGGGGCAATAAACGGTATTAAGAACTGGGGTGTGTAAACTTTTGATCAGGGTCCTTTGGGTAGTTTCTGCTGTGATTATGATTTAAAAATTGTAAAAACAGTTGATTGATAATAAATGGCTTCAGCCAAACACTAACCATAAGTGAAAGAAAAATTTTCATATTCATATTCATTCATATTCTATGAAAAATGGCTAAGAAATCATAAATTCTGCCAGGGTATGCAAACTTATGAGCACAACTGTAGCTATACCTGCAAAAGGAGCCAACATGAAATGGTCTAGCAGGACTTCATTTTCTGACTAAAGTTCCACTCTAAATTTTGTCTTTCATATACCGTATATACTCGAGTATAAGTCGTTCCGAGTATAAGTCGAGGCCCTAATTTACCACAAAAAAATGGGAAAAACTTATTGACCCGAGTATAAGACGAGGGTGAGAAATGCACAGCTACTGTAAGTGGAAAAGAGGGTCAACAATGCCCATTTGCAGCCTCACTGTGCCCATTTGCAGCCTCACTGTGCCCATTTGCAGCCATAGGTCCCCTGAACTTCAAACTTGGTAGTTAAGGGTTCCTAGATGCCCCCTAGCTGCAGCCAAAATTTGGGGTCTCTGAACCCAAAGGGTCCCGAAATGACATTGCAGCAGATGGACACAGTTGACCGAATTTGGGGCCCTGTATCTTAGGGCCACTTAGTGCTAAGAACCCCAAATTTGGTGTGCAAACCAAGTGGAACTAGCACCATAAAATTTCCAAAGCTGGGGTTTCTAGCACCAAGTGGCCCCGAGATACAGGGCCCCAAAAATCAGTTCAGAAAATGTCAAGCACTTTTCTACAGCAGAGAATGACATTTTCCGAACCGGTTTGGGGGCCCTGTATCTCAGGGCCACTTAGTGCTAGGAACTTCAGCTTTGGATATGTTATGGTACCAGGTCCACTGGGTTTGCACACCAAATTTGGGGTTCCTAGCACTAAGTGGCCCTGAGATATGGGGCCTCAAACTCGGTTCAGAAAATGTCAAGCACTTTTCTGCAGCAGAGAATGACATTTTCCGAACCGATTTTGGGGCCCCGTATCTCGGGGCCACTTAGTGCTAGGAACTTCAGCTTTGGATATGTTGTGGTACCAGGTCCACTGGGTTTGCACACCAAATTTGGAGTTCCTAGCACCCAGTGGCCCTGAGATACGGGGCCCCAAAGTCGGTTCGGAAAATGAAATTTTTTGCTGCAGAAAAGTGCTTGACTCGAGTATAAGTCGAGGGGGGCACTTTCAGCACTAAATAATGTGCTGAAAAATTCGACTTATACTCGAGTATATACGGTAATCAGAAAGTAGATCTGGTGAGAACATTCACCCCTCTGTGGGGTGGCCCATACTTACAAGATCTAGATTGCAAATCAGATTTGACATAAAGCCAAGCATCTTTGAAGACTACTGACTGCTTTGTATTTATTAAATGCCACATCCTCTAAATGGATGTATTCAATGAAAGCAACAAAGCCAATGTGTGCTGCTAGCTGTGGTCAAGGATCAGGATGGGTCGGCACATTATTATATATTATTTAGGAGCCAATGTGTGCTGCTAGCTGTGGTCAAGGATCAGGATGGGTTGGCACATTATTATATATTATTTAGGAATGAAGCCAATCTTCAGTTACCCTCCTCACAAACCTAGAGCAACAATTAAATACCTATCTTTAACAATCTTATTTCCTCTGAACTGTCACAGCAGCAGTCATTGCTCTGCTCACTTTATGTTTAGTGAGTGCAAAGGTCCTTTCATGTCAGCATTGCACAATTGCTGTGTTGAAAATAATGGCTGTTTTTCCTTTCAGTAGTATTATAAAAAGATTACAGTGAAAACAAGGCATCTAGAATGTACTTCAGAATAAAGATCATTTTGTGTGAAATACATTTGAAAATGTTCTCTCCATCCAATGTCTGCATTGCTCTGTATTATAAATCTGATATATTTTCTTTTTTTTCCCATAAATGTTTATGGATTGACATAAAAAAGGAAAATAATAACTGATAAAAATACAATAATAGTAATATTCAGGTACAGTATATTTTCTAGCTCATGGGACATCTGTCCACCTTTCACTTTTGAACATATGGTTACATTTGGAAGGGGTGATATGCGCTCTCAAAATAAAAAAAATAAAAAAAGACCAGGTTTTAGTTTACCTTTTAACAAACATACCTTTTTGTTTTTTTATTTTATGTAGATTTACAAGCATGGGTTAATTTACTAAAAGGCGAAGTCCAGCCTGAGCTCGTTTGGCTGGGCTTCTCCTATGGGTCACAGGAGTGCAATTCGTTTCGCACTTCTGTGACCCTTTTTCAGCAGAGAGCGGGCAGACATAGATACACAAATAAATTGAAGGTAAACTTCAGCTAACACTTTAGAAGTAGTTACGAGAAACATTTTTCTTTTGTTTTAGGATGAAAGTTTTACATAGATAAATATAAGCTGATCATTTTAAGCCCCCCTGTCAGTGTTAAATGGGTTGTTTCAACCCTCTAGCTGCCACATTTGCAGGATAGCTTGTTCTGCTGAAAAATAACACACTTACTGGTCAGGATTACTAGGGGAAAATAAAGGAAAGACAGCCTAAAAAAAAAAACAAAAAAAACAAAAAAAAAAACAAAGCAGCCATAAGAATTGGTAAGCCACAATATATTACATATTTGCTTTTCTTTTGGGTTTAATACCACTTTAAGTAAATCAACCCCATTGTGTTTTTAGAAAACAAATAGAAAATCAAATATATACAAATGCTGAACATGCTGATGGGCTATTTACTGCTACTGTCTGTAAACCAGGATGTGCGGGTTTCGAGGATTGGACAAGAGGGGTAACCTGAGTTCTCTGTGATGCTGCCTGAAGACTTCTTTGTAGATGACGGTGCTCACAAGAACCTCCAATGGTCGTTACAGGAGAGAGCTGCAGCTGGACTGAGCCTGTATCACAAGTTAGGTATGACAGCCTCCTTTTTTTTTGCAGCCCAGTATTTATAACAGCATAGCAACTTTAAAGGACCCACGCCGCATTCATTCACATCTCTTTCAATTCAAACCAACATTTTCAGATGAGCCGAAATGCGCTCAGCACTTTAAAGCCTTAAAAAACATGTTTGACAACCAAAGAAAATGCCAGCCAGTCAGTATGTCACTTTGAAGTATTTTATCTCAGCTGTATTTTCATATTTGAACATTCCAAACCATTTTCGCCTCTGCTTTTTGAAATGTCACCTCCTTTAAAGTTTCTAGGTTATCTAGTTTGTCCAGTCACTATTAGAAAGTATGACATTCAACATTACCTACAGCTGTCTACATTGCTGGTAAGTATTTTTAGCTAGTGTTAAAGGATAAGTTCACCTTTTATTAAAAAATAATAATAATAATAATAAATGTGCATCTTTTTGCAGGTAAAAAAAGAGTGGATTTATTTTTTTTTTTTACACTGGAGCCTGTAAAGCATTGCACCTGTGATCAGAAGATCGCGAGATCAAAGCTGGGATCCTGCAGACCCTAAGTACACTGTCTGCCCATACCTCTAATACAGGGAGTTACTGAATTGCAGGAAGAATCAATGAACTACGAAAGCGCTCACCAGTGCCCTCGCAGTTCATTGAGAACTACAAGACGTTGGCAGCGGTGGCCGACAGTACTTGTAGTTCATTAATTCACAAAGGATTAGAGGGAGAGACGGCAGGAGCTGGAACATGTTACCCATAATACGGGTGGAACATGAAACATTTTCCAAAGATGAACTTAGCCTTTAAAACAAAAAAAAACACTCCGCGGTTATTTGAGACACAGCCATACACAGTACTGCAAAGACGTGTAATCATTTTGGAAAAACAATGTTACAGTTTTGTAAAAGAGTAAGATTTGCCCAGAAGACAAATGTATTTGTTGAAGTAGAACTATAGGCAAAAATTTTTTCCCCCTTTTTTTATACAGTTGGGGTTGGTTTTAAACCCTGGCAGATTGTTTTTTTTTGCCGTATGTGTCCTATTAGGAAGATTTCCCTTCACTTCCAGTTCCATAGCCAAAACAGGAGGTGAGAGAAAATCCCTGCAAATTAAGGCCCCTTTCACACAGGCGCCTCCATCTAGCGGATTCCACTTCCTCAGCGGGGGATCGCTCCGCTGATCCCCGCTGAGCAGGTGGATGACAGGTCTTGTCTGCTCCGCTGTGCAGAGCGGACATGAACACAGCCCCTCTATGGGGAAGTCAGACGAATATGAACCGCCTGTCAGTTTCCATCGAAACAGCCAGATGGATGGAAAATAGGACCACTGTCCATCTGGTTTTTGCGGGCAGGATTGAAACGGATGGCGGCGGGTGTCAGCAGACTGCAGGTTCCGATCAGGTCCACCTAAAAAACTGACAGGTGGACCTGATCAGACAACCCATGTGAAAGAGCCTTAAAGGAATCTCTTGAGGCCCCCCCACCCAGGTCACCACAATTAGTTTTCCCATTGGAAGATTTCTCCTCTATTACTTTTCTCAGGACAATTCAAAATTTGGCATTCTCTTTTTAGGCTTAATGTACACGGGACGTTTTAAAACCTCTCCTGAACGACTTAACTTGACAGATAGTAACCGACGTTTAAAAACGTTTGTTTTGCCATGTTTACATGCCGCGTTTAGCCGCATTTGCGTTTAGAAGCGTTTTTTTTTTCAAATAGTCTAAAATGTATCTCCATTAAAAACGACTGTACACAAAACGCAGCTATCAGCAGCAATGTACGTGAAGCCTTACTTTCACTTTTAATGATAATGGTAAATAAGACAAATAGATGGTGAATCTCCCTATCCGGGACACAGACAAAAATAAAATTCTGATAGGTGTTCAAATCCATCTCCACTCTGTCCAGAACTAAAAAAAGTTGTGCCTTTGGGTATACTTTATTTATTATTCATCGCACCCCTTTGCACCTGTGTTGCACGCTACTGTTTGTTGCGATGCGCCGTCGTACAAAAATATAGGGCATGCACATTTTTTGATCTGTTAGGCAGCCTATCCAAATGAACGGGCTGCTTTAACACAACGTGCCACAACAGTGTGAATCCTACTCTAGACAATTGTCACCAGAACAGGCGTCTCCATTGAAAGATTTCCCCACTGTTTCTGTTTGGGTGACAACCCAAAATCTTTTCCCCACTTTCAACCCCTGCGACAACAGTCACTAAAACTAATAGGGGGACTCTCCCCAGTGGGGACACCGATAGCAATAAAAACTAACCGTTGCAAATCTTTCCCTACTACAGTATCTCACAAAAGTGAGTTCACCCCTCACATTTTTGTAAATATTTTATTATATATTTTCATGTGACAACACTTAAGAAATAACACTTTGCTACAATGTAAAGTAGTGAGTGTACAGCTTGTATAACAGTGTAAATTTGCTGTCCCCTCAAAATAACTCAACACACAGCCATTAATGTCTAAACGGCTGGCAACAAAAGTAAGTACACCCCTAATTAAAACTTTTTTAATTGGGCCCAGTTAGCCATCTTCCCTCCCCGGCGTCATGTGACTCGTTAGTGTTACAAGGTCTCAGGTGTGACTGGGGAGCAGGTGTGTTAAGTTTGGTGTTATCGCTCTCACTCTCTCATACTGGTCACTGGAAGTTCAACATGGCACCTCATGGCAAAGAACTCTCTTAGGATCTGAAAAAAAGAATTATTGCTCTACATAAAGATGGCCTAGGCTATAAGAAGATTGCCAAGACCCTGAAACTGAGCTTCAGCACGGTGGCCAAGACCATACAGTGGTTTAACAGGACAGGTTCCACTCAGAACAGGCCCCGCCATGGTCGACCAAAGCAGTTGAGTGCACGTGCTCAGCGTCATATCCAGAGGTTGTCTTTGGGAAATAGACATATGAGTGCAGCCAGCATTGCTGCAGAGGTTGAAGGGGTGGAGGGTCAGCCTGTCAGTGCTCAGACCATACACCGCACACTGCATCAAATTGGTCTGTATGGCTGTCATCCCAGAAGGAAGCTTCTTCTAAAGATGATGCACAAGAAAGCCCGCAAACAGTTTGCTGAAGACAAGCAGACTAAGGACATGGATTACTGGAACCATGCCCTGTGATCTGATGAGACCAAGGTAAACTTATTTGGTTCAGATGGTGTCATGCATTTGTGGCGGCAACCATGTGAGGAGGACAAAGACAAGTGTGTCTTGCCTACAGTCAAGCATAGTGTTGGGAATGTCATGGTCTGGGGCTGCATGAGTGCTGCCGGCACTGGGGAGCTACAGTTCATTGAGGGAACCATGAATGCCAACATGTGCTGTGACATACTGAAGCAGAGCATGATCCCCTCCCTGAACCCTATTGAGCATCTTTGCGGCATCCTCAAACGGAAGGTGGAGGAGTGCAAGGTCTCTAAAATCCACCAGCTCTATGATGTCGTCATGAAGGAGGATTCTAGTGGCAAGCGGGTTAAGGCAGTGCTGGAAAATAATGGTGGCCACACAAAATAGACACTTTGGGCCCAATTTGGACATTTTCACTTAGGGGTGTACTCACTTTTGTTGCCAGCGGTTTAGACATTAATGGCTGTGTGTTGAGTATTTTTGAGGGGACAGCAAATTTACACTGTTATACAAGCTGTACACTCACTACTTTACATTGTAGCAAAGTCACATGAAAAAGTTGTCACATGAAAAGATATAATAAAATATTTACAAAAATGTGAGGGGTGTACTCACTTTTGTGAGATACTGTATATCCAAAATATTTTTTTTCCAAAGTTTGGATTTTGAATACATTTAAAGGGTTCATTCACATGGCTTTTCTTGGCTGTTTACTTCCCAGATCAGGATATTTCTGTAATGGGTATGGCTGGGTGCTAGCTATGACTGCTCTGCCTGTACAAAACAATGAGAGACTCTGGACCTGTCTGCATGTATTTGCACAAGAAGCGATTACCTGCGGTTAGAGACAGATGACTGGCCTTAGACGCAAACAGCCTTTGTACAAAGTTGCTCTTCTGCCCTTAGCCGCATATAATTGCTGTTTGAGCGATTTACATGCTACCAGCTACAGACAGTGTCATTGAATTGTACAGGCATCCTGTCCCCAGCTAGTGGGAACTACCTGACCGTAACCTAGTTGTACTCATGATAAGTGATGGAAAAAGCCCATGGACCCCTTTAATACATCATTAATAAAAACATATTTGTAGCAGTCAGGCATCCAACACACCCTGAGGCCTGACAGATATTTAGGATTTGTTGACTATCATGGCTCTTCAAGAGAGTGAAGATCTGAGGCATGGGTGTTTTTTTTTCAAGTTTGCTTCCTGGCTGTCTCTGGCTTCAATACATTGAAACACTAACCTCATACAAGAATGTACATGAGAAAAAGATTTAGGGTGAGAGGATAGGCCGAACGGAGGTGCTTGAATCTGCAAGTGGATTGTTTCTTCTTCTGTTCTTACTGCCAACCCGAAAATTTTTTGACAACTCCGGGCGATAGGGATGTGCAAGTATGCATCCTTCAGATCTATGGATGCCATATATTAGTTTGGAGGAAGCAGCGCCTTTACTGAAAATATTGAGTCCATATGAAATCTTTTGTATGTTACTGACAGGTTTAGAGGCTTTAGATTTAGTATCAGTCTGAGCTTTCCTAAAGGCTTTGGCACCAGGAAAACGTGAGAGTAAAAGCCCCTGCCTACTTCCTCCAACGGTTACTCGGCTTACAACATTTTGTTCCTTCAACTCCCATAGTGCCTCCAGAAGACCCCTGGCCTTTCCTGGACCCCTCTGAAGTTCTGTGATGAAAAGTCTGTTTTGGGGAGGATTTGAGACTTCTAGGTGATACCCCCTCCTTACAATTCTCAGACTAAATTGACTGGAGGAGATTGCTTCCCACTGTGGGAGGAAAGCCCCCAATCTTCCCCCCACCGCAGACAGCTTGCCTTTGAGTTTTACAGATTTAGTCAGGAGGGCGAAAAATTGCTCCTCCTTTGCCTCTCCCTCTGTCCCCAGGGCCTTTTATTGGCGTTTGGCCCTAGGGGTCAGGAAGCGATTTTGTACCCATGACCTTTTCTTAGTTGGTTGCGGCAGCTTACGCTTAACTTGAAATGACTTTTTTCTGTCTGCTGTAAGATCTAGTACTGTCTCTAGCCCAGGACAAAAAATGAAATCCCCTGTGAGGGGGATACCGCATAATTTGGTGAGTTTTAAGCCTGACAAGTTTTAAGCCATAAAGCCCTTCTGACGGAATTGGCTGGAACCGGGGACCTTACAGCCATCTGCACTCAGCTTATGCGTCCGCGATGTAAGCAATGCCCAGGAGGAGCATAGGGAAGGAAGATAGAACCGATTCCTTTGATGTCCCTTCTTTAATGTGGGCCTGTGATTGACTCAGCCACCATTGAAGGCCACCACTGTCACCATCATTGCCAGCTTCAAACTGCTCACAGTGGAATCCCAGGACTTTTTCAAAAGGGAATCCATTCTCGTGTCCATAGCATCTGACAAGACCCCCATATCCTCAAATGCTAGGGCAGTATGCCTAGATAGGGAGAAGGCTGCATCTAGTTTTGGATTTTTATTCCAAACTAACACTGATCCTCTGAAAAGGGAAACCTGCGCTTCAGTGCCCTCAAGAAGAAGGGTTTCCATTCAGGATCGCGCCATTTTTTTTTGATTGCCTCCAACACCTCATGGACTGGGAACATCCTTCTCTTCTGTTCCCCTAGGCCAGTAATGGTGAACCTTGGCACCCCAGATGTTTTGGGACTATATTTCCCATGGTGCTAATGCACTCTGCAATGTAGCTGAGCATCATGGGAAATGTAGTTCCAAAACATCTGGTGCCAAGGTTCGCCATCACGGCCCTAGGCCCTGGTACATTTGGTCGTAGAGTGATAAAGATTTTTTATCTGCTTGGATCCACAAGGTAGTATAAATAGCTCCCAGGAAACCCTCCACTTCTTCAAGGTAGAGTTTGTATCGAGAGGGTTTACTGGAATCACCTTCCAGCCTTCCAGCCCTTATCCCTCTGATTCTGCCTGGAAGCCAGATGCCCCACTATCCGGCTCATCCTCGGGCTCTTCCCTGGAGTGCTCCACTCGTAGATGGAACCACCGGTGTTGCTGGTGCCAGGCCCTGCTGTACTGGCAGAGGAGCAGCCAGAGGCTGTGGAGCCTGAAACCCAGCAAAAAGCATTTTTAAGGACTCAAAGGTGCTAGCAAGCTCCTTAACCAATGCCACTAGATAACTACACTGTTCTGTGGGTCCACAGTGCGAAGATTTATCAACCAAATGGAAGATGCTAGCAATAAAACATCCACAAGAAAATCTTAAAGTGGTGCTTACTCAAACTCCATCAAGCAATGGGTGACCTGGAAATCAGGTATTTTTGCATCACTATTTTAACAATCCTTTACTGGATAACAGTTACCAATGCCAAGATCACAAATGTATCATCACCCTAAGAGACAAAAGCTGAATACAGTGGCTTAGTTTTAAGCACTTCTGCTTTGCAGCACTGGGGTCCTCAGTTTGAATTCCAGCCAGGGCACCACCTGCATGGAGAATGCATGTTCTCCATGTGCTTGTGTGGATTTCCGCAGGGCACTTTTTTCCTGTACTCCAAAGACATGTTGTTAGGTTAATTGGCTCCTATCTAAATCGGCTCTAGTGTGTGTGTGTGTGTGTATGTGATACAAGGACCTTAGATTGTAAGTTCCTTGAGGACAGGGAAATATGTGCCAAGGTGTACAGGCAAGAAGAGTAGCCATGCCGGGGTTAATGTTTGCTACATATGAGGCACCTACTTTCTACTAAAGTACATAATAGTTAAAGACCCTTTCATATATTGTTTTTAGCCATCTGCTTCCATTTGAGAGATTTCCATTTACAGCCTAGGACTAGGTCATGACAGTAGACATAACAGTAAGTGAGTGGAAATTTCTCCAATTGAGAAAAATCTCCTGTTGGGGCTCTTTCACATTAGAGATACCATAGAAGCCTGTCTTGGTGCAGACCCGTACCATAGAAGCCAGCCTTGGTGCAGACCTCACCCGTACCATAGAAGTCAGCTTTGGTGCAGACCTCACCCGTACCATAGAAGCCAGCCTTGGTGCAGACCTGTACCATAGAAGCCAGCCTTGGTGCAGACCAGTACCATAGAAGCCAGCCTTGGTGCAGACCCGTACCATAGATGCCAGGCTTGGCTTGGTGCAGACCCGTACTATAGAAGCCAGGCTTGGCTTGGTGCAGACCCGTACCATAGAAACCAGCCTTGGTGCAGACCTGTACCATAGAAGCCAGCCTTGGTGCAGACCAGTACCATAGAAGCCAGCCTTGGTGCAGACCAGTACCATAGAAGCCAGCCTTGGTGCAGACCAGTACCATAGAAGCCAGCCTTGGTGCAGACCAGTACCATAGAAGCCAGCCTTGGTGCAGACCAGTACCATAGAAGCCAGCCTTGGTGCAGACCCGTACCATAGAAACCAGCCTTGGTGCAGACCCGTACCATAAAAGCCAGCCTTGGTGCAGACCAGTACCATAGAAGCCAGCCTTGGTGCAGACCGACCAGTACCATAGAAACCAGCCTTGGTGCAGACCTGTACCATAGAAGCCAGCCTTGGTGCAGACCAGTACCATAGAAGCCAGCCTTGGTGCAGACCAGTACCATAGAAGCCAGCCTTGGTGCAGACCAGTACCATAGAAGCCAGCCTTGGTGCAGACCAGTACCATAGAAGCCAGCCTTGGTGCAGACCAGTACCATAGAAGCCAGCCTTGGTGCAGACCAGTACCATAGAAGCCAGCCTTGGTGCAGACCCGTACCATAGAAACCAGCCTTGGTGCAGACCCGTACCATAGAAACCAGCCTTGGTGCAGACCCGTACCATAAAAGCCAGCCTTGGTGCAGACCAGTACCATAGAAGCCAGCCTTGGTGCAGACCAGTACCATAGAAGCCAGCCTTGGTGCAGACCAGTACCATAGAAGCCAGCCTTGGTGCAGACCAGTACCATAGAAGCCAGCCTTGGTGCAGACCAGTACCATAGAAGCCAGCCTTGGTGCAGACCAGTACCATAGAAGCCAGCCTTGGTGCAGACAGGTACCATAGAAGCCAGCATTGGTGCAGACCGGTACCATAGAAGCCAGCCTTGGTGCAGACCAGTACCATAGAAGTCAGCCTTGGTGCAGACCAGTACCATAGAAGCCAGCCTTGGTGCAGACCAGTACCATAGAAGTCAGCCTTGGTGCAGACCAGTACCATAGAAGTCAACCTTGGTGCAGACCCGTACCATAGATGCCAGGCTTGGCTTGGTGCAGACCCATACCATAGAAGCCAGGCTTGGCTTGGTGCAGACCCGTACCATAGAAGCCAGCCTTGGTGCAGACCCGTACCATAGAAGCCAGCCTTGGTGCAGACCCGTACCATAGAAGCCAGCCTTGGTGCAGACCCGTACCATAGAAGCCAGCCTTGGTGCAGACCCGTACCATAGAAGCCAGCCTTGGTGCAGACCCGTACCATAGAAGCCAGCCTTGGTGCAGACCCGTACCATAGAAGCCAGCCTTGGTGCAGACCCGTACCATAGAAGCCAGCCTTGGTGCAGACCCGTACCATAGAAGCCAGCCTTGGTGCAGACCCGTACCATAGAAGCCAGCCTTGGTGCAGACCCGTACCATAGAAGCCAGCCTTGGTGCAGACCCGTACCATAGAAGCCAGCCTTGGTGCAGACCCGTACCATAGAAGCCAGCCTTGGTGCAGACCAGTACCATAGAAGTCAGCCTTGGTGCAGACCAGTACCATAGAAGCCAGCCTTGGTGCAGACCCGTACCATAGAAGCCAGCCTTGGTGCAGACCAGTACCATAGAAGCCAGGCTTGGTGCAGACCAGTACCATAGAAGCCAGCCTTGGTGCAGACCCGTACCATAGAAACCAGCCTTGGTGCAGACCAGTACCATAGAAGCCAGCCTTGGTGCAGACCCGTACCATAGAAGCCAGCCTTGGTGCAGACCAGTACCATAGAAGTCAGCCTTGGTGCAGACCAGTACCATAGAAGCCAGCCTTGGTGCAGACCAGTACCATAGAAACCAGCCTTGGTGCAGACCAGTACCATAGAAGCAAGCCTTGGTGCAGACCAGTACCATAGAAGCCAGTCTTGGTGCAGACCCGTACCATAGAAGCCAGCCTTGGTGCAGACCCGTACCATAGAAGCCAACCTTGGTGCAGACCAGTACCATAGAAGCCAGCCTTGGTGCAGACCCGTACCATAGAAACCAGCCTTGGTGCAGACCCGTACCATAGAAGCCAGCTTTGGTGCAGACCAGTACCATAGAAACCAGCCTTGGTGCAGACCCGTACCATAGAAACCAGCCTTGGTGCAGACCCGTACCATAGAAGCCAGCCTTGGTGCAGACCAGTACCATAGAAACCAGCCTTGGTGCAGACCAGTACCATAGAAGCCAGCCTTGGTGCAGACCCGTACCATAGAAGCCAGCCTTGGTGCAGACCAGTACCATAGAAGTCAGCCTTGGTGCAGACCAGTACCATAGAAGCCAGCCTTGGTGCAGACCAGTACCATAGAAACCAGCCTTGGTGCAGACCAGTACCATAGAAGCAAGCCTTGGTGCAGACCAGTACCATAGAAGCCAGCCTTGGTGCAGACCCGTACCATAGAAGCCAGCCTTGGTGCAGACCCGTACCATAGAAGCCAACCTTGGTGCAGACCAGTACCATAGAAGCCAGCCTTGGTGCAGACCCGTACCATAGAAACCAGCCTTGGTGCAGACCCGTACCATAGAAGCCAGCCTTGGTGCAGACCAGTACCATAGAAACCAGCCTTGGTGCAGACCCGTACCATAGAAACCAGCCTTGGTGCAGACCCGTACCATAGAAGCCAGCCTTGGTGCAGACCAGTACCATAGAAACCAGCCTTGGTGCAGACCAGTACCATAGAAGCCAGCCTTGGTGCAGACCAGTACCATAGAAGCCAGCCTTGGTGCAGACCAGTACCATAGAAGCCAGCCTTGGTGCAGACCAGTACCATAGAAGCCAGCCTTGGTGCAGACCAGTACCATAGAAGCCAGCCTTGGTGCAGACCAGTACCATAGAAGCCAGCCTTGGTGCAGACCAGTACCATAGAAGCCAGCCTTGGTGCAGACCAGTACCATAGAAGCCAGCCTTGGTGCAGACCAGTACCATAGAAGCCAGCCTTGGTGCAGACCCGTACCATAGAAACCAGCCTTGGTGCAGACCCGTACCATAAAAGCCAGCCTTGGTGCAGACCAGTACCATAGAAGCCAGCCTTGGTGCAGACCGACCAGTACCATAGAAACCAGCCTTGGTGCAGACCTGTACCATAGAAGCCAGCCTTGGTGCAGACCAGTACCATAGAAGCCAGCCTTGGTGCAGACCAGTACCATAGAAGCCAGCCTTGGTGCAGACCAGTACCATAGAAGCCAGCCTTGGTGCAGACCAGTACCATAGAAGCCAGCCTTGGTGCAGACCAGTACCATAGAAGCCAGCCTTGGTGCAGACCAGTACCATAGAAGCCAGCCTTGGTGCAGACCAGTACCATAGAAGCCAGCCTTGGTGCAGACCCGTACCATAGAAACCAGCCTTGGTGCAGACCCGTACCATAGAAACCAGCCTTGGTGCAGACCCGTACCATAAAAGCCAGCCTTGGTGCAGACCAGTACCATAGAAGCCAGCCTTGGTGCAGACCAGTACCATAGAAGCCAGCCTTGGTGCAGACCAGTACCATAGAAGCCAGCCTTGGTGCAGACCAGTACCATAGAAGCCAGCCTTGGTGCAGACCAGTACCATAGAAGCCAGCCTTGGTGCAGACAGGTACCATAGAAGCCAGCATTGGTGCAGACCGGTACCATAGAAGCCAGCCTTGGTGCAGACCAGTACCATAGAAGTCAGCCTTGGTGCAGACCAGTACCATAGAAGCCAGCCTTGGTGCAGACCAGTACCATAGAAGTCAGCCTTGGTGCAGACCAGTACCATAGAAGTCAACCTTGGTGCAGACCCGTACCATAGATGCCAGGCTTGGCTTGGTGCAGACCCATACCATAGAAGCCAGGCTTGGCTTGGTGCAGACCCGTACCATAGAAGCCAGCCTTGGTGCAGACCCGTACCATAGAAGCCAGCCTTGGTGCAGACCCGTACCATAGAAGCCAGCCTTGGTGCAGACCCGTACCATAGAAGCCAGCCTTGGTGCAGACCCGTACCATAGAAGCCAGCCTTGGTGCAGACCCGTACCATAGAAGCCAGCCTTGGTGCAGACCCGTACCATAGAAGCCAGCCTTGGTGCAGACCCGTACCATAGAAGCCAGCCTTGGTGCAGACCCGTACCATAGAAGCCAGTCTTGGTGCAGACCCGTACCATAGAAGCCAGCCTTGGTGCAGACCCGTACCATAGAAGCCAGCCTTGGTGCAGACCCGTACCATAGAAGCCAGCCTTGGTGCAGACCCGTACCATAGAAGCCAGCCTTGGTGCAGACCAGTACCATAGAAGTCAGCCTTGGTGCAGACCAGTACCATAGAAGCCAGCCTTGGTGCAGACCCGTACCATAGAAGCCAGCCTTGGTGCAGACCAGTACCATAGAAGCCAGCCTTGGTGCAGACCAGTACCATAGAAGCCAGCCTTGGTGCAGACCCGTACCATAGAAACCAGCCTTGGTGCAGACCAGTACCATAGAAGCCAGCCTTGGTGCAGACCCGTACCATAGAAACCAGCCTTGGTGCAGACCAGTACCATAGAAGCCAGCCTTGGTGCAGACCAGTACCATAGAAACCAGCCTTGGTGCAGACCAGTACCATAGAAGCAAGCCTTGGTGCAGACCAGTACCATAGAAGCCAGCCTTGGTGCAGACCCGTACCATAGAAGCCAGCCTTGGTGCAGACCCGTACTATAGAAGCCAACCTTGGTGCAGACCAGTACCATAGAAGCCAGCCTTGGTGCAGACCCGTACCATAGAAACCAGTCTTGGTGCAGACCCGTACCATAGAAGCCAGCCTTGGTGCAGACCAGTACCATAGAAACCAGCCTTGGTGCAGACCCGTACCATAGAAACCAGCCTTGGTGCAGACCCGTACCATAGAAACCAGCCTTGGTGCAGACCAGTACCATAGAAACCAGCCTTGGTGCAGACCAGTACCATAGAAGCCAGCCTTGGTGCAGACCAGTACCATAGAAGCCAGCCTTGGTGCAGACCAGTACCATAGAAGCCAGCCTTGGTGCAGACCAGTACCATAGAAACCAGCCTTGGTGCAGACCAGTACCATAGAAGTCAGCCTTGGTGCAGACCCGTACCATAGAAGCCAGCCTTGGTGCAGACCCGTACCATAGAAGTCAGCCTTGGTGCAGACCAGTACCATAGAAGTCAGCCTTGGTGCAGACCCGTACCACAGAAGCCAGCCTTGGTGCAGACCCGTACCATAGAAGTCAGCCTTGGTGCAGACCCGTACCATAGAAGCCAGCCTTGGTGCAGACCCGTACCATAGAAGCCAGCCTTGGTGCAGACCCGTACCATAGAAGCCAACCTTGGTGCAGACTCGTAGCACATGACATAAGCCGGGTACAGACTAGCAGCCGGCATGTCACGAGCATGCAGCACATGAAGAGAACTCAGGCAATGCAGCGACAAGCAGCTCTCACAAACCCCGCCCCTCCAGCCTCAGCTGAGCGTAGGCCGAGCTCCCCCACTGGGACATTTCGAGCTACGTCACCGTGATCCTGGATCCTGCCGGGGAAAAGAGGCGTGGCCCGGTGACGCTCCTTGCCACCAATCAGAGTCGTCCACATGCAGCGACCGTGAGCCTGGGGCAGCCTCGGAATAAAATGCTATAGCGGCTGTGTCCTGCTGCCACACTAGAAGCAGGAGCTGCGCAGGAGGAGACGGCCAGGTGTGCGACACGGCACAGACATAAGAAAGCGAGGCCCGGAGACAACGCTTCATAGGACCGGGCGCTGTGCCGTCTCTTATCTCTCTCTATATATATTTGTGTGGGGGAGCCAGCCTTGGTCAGTCCCGGGCGCTGAGGTGCATCCGGTCCCGGCAGAACGGTGTGGAACGGCCTCGCCAGCTGTGCAGGAATCCCGGGCGGTAGGAGAAGGCTCCATCCAGAGAAGGCTCCATCCTCCATCCAGCGGTGAGGGGCTCCTCGTATGGACAGTGAGCTGTGAGGAGGACACGGCCCGGGCCTATTGTGTGGACTGATCACTAAGGAGGAGGAGGAGGAGAGGCAGGAGCCGGCCATGGAGAACGCACACACCAAGACGGTGGAGGAGGTGCTGGCCCATTTCAACGTGAATGAGAGCACAGGGCTGGGCCTGGAGCAGGTCAAGAAGCAGAAGGAGAGATGGGGCCCCAATGGTACGTCAGCTCAGGGGCCCCTCCATCACCTGATACAAGGAGGGGGAGGGGGATGCTCAGGGTGTGATGGGCTCTGATCGCTTGCTGCCACCAATGGATTTCCCCATACATGTTACAATCTCCTCTCTCTCTGATCATCCATACATGGACAGGGATCAGGATGATCTAAAGAGATTGTAATGTGTATGGAGAGGGTTAGAAGGGAACTTGCCAAAACTGGAGCAGCTGTGTATAACAACCAATCCGCTTCTACCTTTCATTTTTTTTAGCTTAACTGAAAAGCCGGAAGTTAGAAGCTGATTGGCTGCCAAGCACAGCTGATCCAGTTTTGATGATTGCCACCCTGAGTGTTTTGGATTTTTAGGTGGTCACTCCATCTACCTACCTACCCAGGTTGCCAACTGTCAGTAAATATATGGGCAGTTTGTAAAATACGTTAATTTTACATCTGTCCGTTAATAGTTGTAACAGATATGCCCCTAACGGACTTTCACGCACAGATGTAAAAATCACGGATTTTACAAGCTGTCCATGAATTTACTGACCGTTGGCAGCCCTGGTACCTACCTGTAGGAAAATGTAGGCCTCAATTACACAGCAGTTATAAAAAAGGCACTTACAAGTGCTTTTTTTTTTTTTTAATTACTGATCTGAACACTGTCACATTGTTTTCAGTGGAAACAGTCACACGGGTACTGCGTTCAGATCCGTAACCAAAAATCTTGACATGCGTAGGCCAGATGTGGGTATTGGAGATAAAAATCAGGACACATTCACACAAGTATTTACTGATCTTTTACATGTGAAATAAGGTCTGTTACATCTTTCCAGCCACGTGAATGTAACTAGGTTGTAGTGTGTGTGTGATGGAGCAGCCAGGGCTGAATTACTGATGATTAAATCATCTGCCCATCAGCTACAGGAAGAGACGGGGACAAAAGGGAAATTCATCCACTCATCATTACCAAAGATCTGTACACGCCAGCGGTGCTAATCAGCAGCTGTTTGTGGTGTTGCCAGGCGACTGATTAAAAGATCACACAACTTTATTTGTATACTAGGGATGGGATGTTGTGTTTTTATCCTTTGTGTGAGAGGGGGCTCAGGCTGCTCCAGGACAATGACGTGGTGCACCGGCTTCTCTGTGGGGGAAACGCATCAAAAGAGATAATGTCAGCACTTCCTGTAAGGGCCTATCCCGGCATCTCAATGGGAGCCTAGTATCACATCAGTAGAAGATGGCTGCCTGGATGGAACCTCGTGTGTGAGAGAGATCAAGTACCAGGACCGGTTTCACCACTTCTCTGACATCTGCCGATTGCTGATCTTGGCTTTAATCCCTGTGCCTTTTCTTAAGAGTTGCACAACATCCTGCCTCCTCTTTATGTAGGAGGTGAATGTAGAATTGGCAAAGCCGGGTGAATAAGCGTATATACTTGTTAGCTAACATGCCAAATAAAGATAATGATTATTTTTTTTTTATTTTTATTTTTTGGTTATTACTCAGTACAGATTTTTGTTGGTCACTGTTGGAGGGATAACCTATGTTTTGTGTGTGTTGTATGATGTAGACAAAAGCTGTGGGTATGCCTGCGGGTTTCTAGCAATGTTATCTTTTAAGATTCCTCTGTGTACGTTTCATTGAGGTTGTTGTGTGTGTGTGTGTGTGTGTGGTATGTATGTATGTATGTGTGTATGTGTATGTATGTGTATATGTATATGTATATATATATATATATATATATATATATCTATATATCTCTATCACACACACATATTTTTATTTTTTTTGGTACCTGCAGTAGTTTTATTAATAATTGAGATCTCAATTTTTAATAAAACTACTGCAGGTACCAAAAAAAATATGTGTGTGATAGAATATATATATACACACACACACACTCAATTTTTAATAAAACTACTGCAGGTACAAAAAAAAAAATGTATGAAGCCTTTAAAACTACACTAAGACCTTGTTTGAACTAACTATATAGTATGTTTCTAAACTCACCGTACTAAGTTAGTAATGAAATACTTCTATTACCAGCTGAGGACATATAGTTGTAGCCTGGAAAAGAGCAGGCAAGTAGACATACCTGTTCAGGATCACCTGAGACTTTGCTCATTTACATAACTGACCCATGTCTCTTTGATTTTTAACTTTTTTTTTTTTTCTGTTTGTCCCCCCCCCCCCCCCCCTGTGCTCCTTGAACCATTTCGGGAACAGAGCTACCTGCAGAGGAAGGTAGGTGTTTATTTATCAGCTATGTTTTATTTGTGCTTTTGTGTTGTCCTTAAGTCATGGTGACAAGTGTTTATCTTTCTCCATAGGGAAAACATTATGGGAGTTGGTGATTGAACAGTTTGAAGATTTATTAGTTAGAATATTGCTGCTCGCTGCCTGTATATCGTTTGTAAGTATATTGAGAAAATAAAATCTTGGCATCTAGTATTGTTAGATGTGCAGTGATGAGATACAAAGTTGCAACACTAGAACTGAAAAGCTAAATCTTTCCAGAATGTTCTAGAAATCCTGTGTGGTGTTCTCTATTTTTTTTTTTTTCCCTCTTCTGGGAATGTTGATCTGTGTTCTAGGCTGAATGACACTTGGTGGCAGGGTGGATGATTTGTTGACTAAGTCTAGCAACTGCCCCCCCCCCCTTTTATTTTTTTATAATGCATTCATTTTGAGTCCAAACAGAATTACCACTAGAATGTGTACTCCTATAATTCCTTTTCCATGTATGCTTGTACTACAAATGAACAGCGAGGTTGTTTTAATGAATGACCAAGAGATAAATATAGCAGCTACAGGAAGTGTATTTTCTGTTTTCATTGGAAAGCTTTCTTAGGAGCCCTGGGCTTTTTGGGCTCATGCACACCAACATTGTGCAGTACTTTTAGATTGCTGTGTAATATAGGCTTGTGCAAGATTATACAGTGTCTTGTATTCCAAAAACTGGCTAAATTGGGAGTTTATTGGGATCTGTTCAATTGAGTAGGAATAATCTCGCTCATCAAGAACCCTCCTTCACCCACCATGCCATGTGTTGTGAAGCAGTATATAGTGGCATGGATGTGGATGTATCGGCACAGATAAATTGAGGTTGGTGAAACATCTTCCGTTTTCAGTAGGTCCCCATGTAGTACCAATGCTAGTCTCCCTGTGTCAGTTTGATTGTAAGTGTCCTGTACACAGTGAGATTTACTATATATTTTACCAAAACTGTATCATGAATGTAACAAAGAGAAATATCCTGCCTTAAGTGTATCATAAACCAATTTAAAATTTAGTGTATAAGTAATCTCAATCAAAAAGACAGTCTGTATCCCACATAGTAATACAAAAATAGCGCAACACGCACTTTTTTAGATAATCTAATAAAGTGCGTGTTGCGCTATTTTGTATTACTATTTGGAATACAGCAATTCATAACACAACTCCATAGGGTGATAAAATACATACATAATTGGTGAATTGATAAACTTGTACGTAAATGTGTATGAATATAAATAAATAGTCCCATAATTCATAGAGTTCCTAAAACCGTGAAAAATCAGTCCCATTGCTGGGGAAAAAAAGGTGCTCTACTTGTGCGCCAAAACATCAAAAATCTTCTGCTTCAAGTGATCACCAACATGTTCTCCACAAAGAGGGATCTTGGAATACCTCTTAGTAGCATACTTTTTGGTGATCACTTAAAGCACAAGATTTTTTTTATGTTTTTTGGCGCACAAGTAGAGCACCTTCATTGTGACTGAATTTACACTGTTTTATGAACTTCATGAATTAGGGACTATTTATTTATCTTCATGTACCAAGAATGATTGGTTTAAGGGCTTCAGTACTAAAATCTGTTGATTCCCGCTGAGCAGGCGGATGACAGGTCCGTCCCTGCTCACTGTGCATAGACAGACCTGTCAGAGCCCCGCTCTCCTCTATGGGAAGATCGGATGAAAACGGACTGCCTGTCCGTTTTAGTCCGATCCACCTGACGGATGGAAAATAGGGTCTCCGTCTCTCTGGATTTCACGGACAGGATCGGATAGCAGTGGGTGTTAGCGGACATGTCACATCCGCTGCTCCATAGGGGTGAACGGGGGCTCCGATCAGGTCCACCTGAAAAACTGACGGGCATACCTGATCGGAAAGCCTGTGTGAAAGGGGCCTTACTAAAACCGGAGGGTGCAAAATCTGGTGCAGCTGTGCATGGTAGCCAATTGGCTTCTAACTTCAGCTTTCAATTAAGCCTTGACACCTAAATCTTAGAAGCTGATTGGTTTCTATGCAGAGATGCACCAGATTTTGCACTCTCTAGTTTTAGTAAATCAACCCCAGTGTGTCTATTTTTTTACGGGGACCTATGTAAGATGCAAACATTAGTTGCTTCACAGATTGCTAGGGCAGTTTGCTGCCATTTGTTACAAAACTCTGGATAAATGCCTAGTTACAACCATTTTTAATTGTGTAGTTAGTGCAAGTTTGCTTAAGACAGAGCTAGTATGTTTTTTATGTTTTTGCGTATCGATCTTAATCTGGGTTTACCTACTAAGGTTAGGTTCACACTATTGCAGGTTTTGCGTGCGTGTTTGCATGGGAATAGCGGCCCATTAATTTGTTTGACGCTGTATATGTAGGGAAAGGGTCCCAGACCTTTTTTCCAAAACTGATCCGTGGGGCAGCCGCACAGAACCACATGATCTGTGGCATCATGTAAATTTTACCCCCAAAAACGCTGCATTTTCGTGTGTGTGTGTGTGTGTGTGTCATTTAGAATTAATGGCAGGTAATATTCACAAGAAAGGGTGACCGCACTCCAGACTTCAGAGAAACTGAGCCTTATTGTGTAAAATCAACAAACTACATCACACTCCCACGATACACAAGGACAGCGGCATGGTTGACACCTTTTACGGAAAAAAATTTGCTTAATCATCTATAATAGCGTTTATAATAAAGCAATTTTTTTTTTTTCGTGAAACGCGTCAACCATGCTGCTGTCCTTCTGTATCATGGGAGTGTGATGTTTGTTGATTTTACACAATAAAGCTCTGTTTCTCTGAAGTCTGGAGCGCATTCTCCCTTTCTTGTGAATATTGCCCGTCCCGCCCATAGCACGGACTGGACCAGCACCTTGTTCTTTAGAGAGGAGATTGTCTCCCCTGGAGCAGTGTTGCTCTCTCATTTACTGCCAGAATTATAGGCACCCCCACGCATCTGCTAAGTTGTAGCCTATTTTGGCCGCGGGTACTTGTGCGTTTTACATGTGCTTTGGCATTCGCAATGGTGTGAACCTAGACTAAGAATAGGTTTTGTTACGGTAACCATTTAATCCTATTTGTACAGTTTTGTAAACTGGGGTTACCATACTCTGAAGGAAAATAAATGTTATCCTGTGCTATACTTAAAAAGTTACATTTTGGGATGCTTACCCACAGCTTCTAGAAGCAATACTAGTTGTCAGGCATAGTACATCTCTGCAGGATCAAAGACCACAATCTGTTTACACCCCAAGCTTGCACTTCTATAAGGCCATTGCAATCTCCAGTGCTAGATGTGAGCATTGGATATGCAGGTTATTGGATATGCAGGTTTACACCTGTTTTTTTTTTTTTTTAACGCTTTCCTGTAAACCGTTTCTAAATTTTATGTCTACTTTCATAAAACTGGTTTAATTTTCTCAGTTAATCATAAGAGTCAGTTAAATCCAACCTGCTATAGCTTAGGTTGCTACACACTTCCTTTTTTTTATCACTGTAGCAATTTTGCTTTCAAAGGGATAGCTCATTTTAAAAGACAAGTATGGCCAAAGCTTGCTTGCACTCCTGTGACCCATAGTCAGCAGACAGTAGGCTAAAACTCGCTGTCAGCTGATGTCACAGAGCTGCTCCAGTCCCTTGATGTAGCTCAACAATAATGTCTGGATCCTCCTAGATGCCTGACCAGCAGCTGGCCCAGCCTCTTACTGCACCACTGAGAGCCTGAGCCAGCCGCTCCCGCCACCTCCGCAGCCTGGCGCTCCAGTGAGCATTGGAAGAACAGAGCAGAGAGCTGGTGACTGACAGTCACCATTCTAGGCTTTGAGTGGGTCTGAGAAATCAGCAGTCACATGATCGTCCAGTTCTCAGGCTTATAGCCAGCAAGGGACGGCTGCAGCATCATACCAATGTTGCAGCCATATAGTTTAGTATGTGTGCTTTGTTTTTTGTTTTTTTTTCACTTGCTGCGTTTCTGCTTTAAAAGAATATTAAAGTCGTCGTGTTTTTTATTTTTTATTGCTGGACTGCAATTATACATTGCATGACTCCACTGCGACTGCTGTCTGTTTTTTACATCTCTCTAGCGCACGGGCGCCACCCCCTCTATAACCAATGGATAGATTCATGCATTGCATGAATCTATCCATGGCTGCCACTGCCACCCCCTATTCAGGCGCCCGGCCCATTTTCGGGAGCCTGAATTACAGCTGCGGGGTTTACTTTTTTGAAGCGCCTGATTAGAGCCACTGGTGCTCGCAGTTCACCCGGCTGTGTTAGGAAAGAGAATATTGATTCGCTTTTCTAACACTGAACTGCCTCTCCGCCAATCAGGTGCTCGGGTCTGTTACCCGTCACCTGATTGGCTGAAACGACAGGCGCTGTGATTGGATGCCTATCAGGCATCCAATCATAGGAGAGGACGGGAGAAGAAGACATCAAAAACATGGAGAGGAGCATGGAGGACACCGCCTGTCGCCTGCTGCCCCACCGGGACAGGGTAAGTGTCGGGCAGACAGTGGGTGGGCACAGTGGGAACATTTGATGTGGGGCACAGTGGGAACATTTTGTTGGGGCACGGTGGCTGCGTTTTGATGGGTTTTTTTTTTCTTTTCAGAATTTTTCAATTTGTTTGAGCCCCTCTCAAAAATTTTGAGCACCTGCCGCCACTGCTCTCTAGCCATCAGTGTGAAAGAGCCTATAAACTTTGCAGTGCAGACTAGAATGGTGTATTTTTATGGAACCAATAAATTTTCATGTGAGGGTTCATGGTTTTAACCTGATCTACTAGATCTTCAGGTTTTGGTGCACTTATTTGGAGCATAGTTTGGTAGGTCTTTTTGATCAGCTCAGCAAGTGTGGTTGTTTTTATTGGTTAATTTACATCCACAGCTATATGTGTTAATCTTAAAGTAGCAGTAATTGAATGGAGAAATAATATGGCCAATAGGCATGTTTTTATACAATGGTATGAGTACTGTATAGAGAATAATGTAAGTGAAAACCTGTTTGTAGTAGGTAAGGAGAAACAAACTGCCACAATCATCTCTATCCTGCCCTGTGGGATAAAATATTTGTCACATTTTTAAAGAAAATACATTTTGTAACTGTAATTTTATTACCTTGCATGTTTGTTCTGTTTAACTATATTTTGTTCCTTTTATAACTAGAATGGTTCTTGTCAGATGGCTTTAGCTATGTTGATCATGTAACCATGCTTTGAACTGTTATACAGTATATGTTAAAAAAAACAAAAAAAACATCCATGACCTGATATGCATTAGAATGTTATACCATGTCCAACTCCAGCAAAAAGTGTTTTGGATAGCGGGAAAGGGTTAGAGCCTCCTGTCATGTTTTGATTGCTCTGTATGAAAGGGACCGGAAGTGATGAAGAAATCTAACTAGGACAAGACTGCAAAAAAACTATTTATTTTTAGCTTGGTGGGAGCGACAGCGCTCCTAGCCCTATGCACACTGGAATTTTAATTCTTGTCCGTCAAATTTCAAAGGCTGTGACAGGTTGACATGTGCTGTGATTTGATGCACAGGGGATAAACATCCAGTATACATGAAGCCACCTCCACTCTATTTAAAACATCTTTTAAAAAATTGCCTGGAATCCACAAACATTTATGCGGCAAATGCTACAATGAATGGTGTGGTTTGGTTGTGTGTTTTTCAGGAAAAACAAAAAACTAAAAAAAACTTGTAGTTGGACAGATGTTGAGCTGCATATTTAATCTAGGTGTTAAAAAGCTTTGTACAGTCTTGTACTTGCATAGCATAGTTTTTATTCCCAGTGTTCTAACTGATTTGTAAAGTGACTACCCTGATTGTTCTATGCCCTCTGCCAGCTCTGTTCTATTTAAGAATATGGCATTAATGATTTCTTCTGCTTGTTAGAAGGTCTGAAAATCAAGTGCAAAATAAAATGGGCACTAACAGTATCATAAATATCCCACAGTTTAAACAATGCCAACAAATTCTAATGCCTTAAAAGCTAGCAAAGACAGTGCCTGCTGCACTCTTAATTTTGTACTAATCTTTTTCTGTCTTTATTTCAGGTGTTGGCATGGTTTGAGGAAGGTGAAGAAACCATAACAGCCTTTGTAGAACCTTTTGTAATTTTACTTATTTTAGTAGCAAACGCCATTGTGGGAGTGTGGCAGGTAAGAAAATATTTTTGTAAAAAAAAAAAAAAAAAAGCATAAACTTTTTTTCTGTTTTTGCATCCTGTTTGCTTTTGAAAAATGAGTATTATATCAGATTCCAGTCCAGTCACTCCCAATTCTTTTTTTTTTTTTTTTTATCTGTCAACCATTCACTTTGAGTGGAACTAAAGGCAAAAAGTTAGAAATTGTGCGCAGGCTTTATTGCAGTGTCTCCTCTGCCAAAAATACACTTGCCTGCCTGTTCATAATCCCCTGAATAATGTACACTGAGTTGCACAAAATATCTACACATCTAAACTTGTTTTGAAGGTTTCAAATGTGGAACCTTATTGTTGAATTGCTTTTGGTGCAAAGTTTTCGAGTTTCAAAGCAAGCGTCCTGATGCTTGCTTTAAGATGAATGTGTGACTTTCTTGGACAAGCATGCAGGATGGGAATGAAGATTTCGGTGGTTGCGTGCTTGTCCTAAGTTAGTGACTTTCTAAGTGTTAACCACAAATGGAACGGAAACCTTGTGGCATGAAAATCTAAAATCGACAGCAGTAGTAGCTTCCATT